>CM028333.1:4743615-5943615 GCA_016647705.1 Eucommia ulmoides | reverse complement strand
TCATTTCTTGTTGCTGTGTACCTCATTATCTTCTCATTTTGCCGGACCTACTTTTTTTTTCTTCTTCCTAATCTCTTTTTTTTCCCGAAATTATAGGGAAAAAAAAGGAAGTGGAAAGAGGGTGAGAAACCATCAGAGGGCCAAGCACAACATGGTTTGTCCTTTTTCTTTTGCCTTTTTACTTTTTTTTTTTTTAACCGGAAGATGCATGTGTCCGGATCAGCTTTATATAACCCTCAACTAATTATCTCTCCAGACGATCTTAAGGATATACTTTCTCACATCGAACTAATACATTCAGGATTTTACACCTGCAGTGCTCTAAAAAAAGATTGAATTCTGGTTGGTAAAAAAAATAAATTCCTCTCTTTATTAATCAGATTAACCCTCTTAGGTTGTTGATTAATTCTCATAATCACAATAATATGAAAATTAATTAAAGATTTTAATCATATATGATTAAAATGACACAACAATTTCAAAGACGGTTACCGAAAGCGTATATGTTTCAACCACTGTAGATGATTAATCGTCGTAGCGGATTACACATTAGGTCTTCCTTTCTATGATCGAGATTTATTGTTATGGTGGCTTTCAATAGGAAGAAACCCTTAAATCTAGACTAGAGAGGAGACTTAGTATTTATAATTCTGGTTTCTCATTGGGCCCTCCCATAACAGGCTTTATAAGACCCAAAATCTACACTTGTCACTCAACTGGGGTTCTATACAAAAGATGTCACATCCCAAATCTAAATATGATCACTATTTAATTGGACGGTTTATATAATAGACCATCCATTAACTTATTTTTATAAAATAATTAATTCAATTAATGTTAACCCATATTTAATAATTTTTTTTTTAAAACATTTTCCCACTTGGGTTATATTAATTGATTTTTTTAAGTACTAAATTTAATTTTGAAAACAAGATTCGTGAATTAATAACATTTTTTTATTTTTATTTTGTGTGGTCACACATTTTAAAGAAATGATAGTCTATAAGTAGTATATTGATAAACTTATCTGGTCCAATATTATCTTAATGGGGTAATACCATTGACCTCCCCTGTCATTTTGCACTATACCAGATACCTCTCCTGTCATTTTGTAAATACCAAAGATCTCCCCTATCTTTTTCTCAAACACTACTTACCTCCCTTATTGATTAAAAATAATAAATTTTTTATTATAATACCAATTTTATCCTTCACTATTTAAAAAATAATTAAATAATAAAAAATTAAAATATATAAATAACCTTTTAATTTATATATATTCATCATCACCTCCTACTACCGCACCCACAACCACCACCACCCACCATCCGCCGCCACCTTCCACCACCGCCTTCCACTGCCGCCACCACCTATCAACACTCTCCGCCGCCTCCTACCGCCACCCGCCGCCGCCAATATTTTGATGTAAAAAGACATAAATGCCCTTACAAAAATATATTTTTATTCTTTTATTTAAAAATGAAAAATAAAAAATTCATTAACATCCTCTCTATTTTTTAGTTACTCTTTGAACCCATTAAAGTGCAATTTAAAACCAATCCAAAATTTAAGGGTAAAAGTACCGACCTTCTTCTTTTCTTGATTTTTTTTTTTTTTTTTTTTTTTGTTAAAAACGAAAAAGTTAAAAAAAATATTATTTTTTAATAGAAATGTTAGTGTAAAAAGTAAAGGATAGGGTGTTGGATGGCGGTAGGGGGTGGCGGTGGGTGGCGGGTGTTGGGCGGTGGCGGTAGGGGGTGGCGGTGGGTGGCGAGAGGTAAATATAATTATTTAAAAAATTAAGGGTAAAAAATATAATTTTAAAAATATAGGGGTGCTAATGAATTTTTTAAAAAATAGCCTAAGGGCAATTTTGTCTAAAGAGAGGTAAGTGATATTTGAGAAAAAGACAAGGGAGGTCTCTGGTATTTGTAAAATGATAGGGGAAGTATCTGGTATAATATAAAATGACAGGGGAGGTCAATGACATATAACCTTATCTTAATATTAGACTATAATGGTCTATATGTTAATTTTAACAAACATAAAACCATTCATAGTCACGAATACTTATAATCATATCGACATAGATCGTAAGCCCAGTAGTGTAGTAAAAAATCAATACCAACATGTGATCATTATCCATATACATTGTTTCTTATCGGTCTTTATTACAATTTCTCAATAAAATGAAATTACAGTAATTTCTTAATAAAATGAAATTGATTGACTTTAATAAGTCATATGTCACTAATAGTTCACCACGAGGTATCAAAATAGTATTTTGTGACAGCTAAATGTATACAACTGTAATTTTTAAGATACAATTTCTTAAGATACCATATTGTATATTCAATTCAAATAATACAACATGCAATAAAATATATATAATTGTAATCCTTAAGGCTCGTAATACCTTAAGATACCATATTATATATTCAATTCAAATAATACGACATGTAATAATATAATACTCAATAATGATAATCATAAAAAAGATTTCAATTTTGCAAATCGCATAACAATAGTGATCAATATTTTCACGACATAATCATCGAAATAAAAGAAATTACAAAGGCTCCCACTAAACCAAAGAATCAAAAGACTTAATGACACCCATATTCACAACAACATGTTCCTTGAATACTATTGGTTAGAGGATCAACTAGTATAGACTCAGTTCTTATATGTTCAATCATGATATCTCATTTTTTCACTAAGTCATTGACTATAACGTACTTGATTTTTATGTGCTTGGAATGTCACGACCTGTCCCGGACATCCGTCATCGCAGGGCCGGCGTGACGACAACATGACATCACCTATTATATATACTACTTCTTATACATCAAAAAGTGCATACATTACTATACAATTTCAATAATTTACAAGACATACATAATCTTTTTCTTTCATATGGTTCACCTCTGACAGCTCAACTCAAATTGTTCTCAGATGACTCCACCTAATACCAGTAGGGGATCGTCTCCTAAAAGATTTACCTACTAGTGTACTGCCTTTTTAGTAAAAATCATTTTTAACATAATAATAATACAACATTTAAATGGATCAAGCGTAAATATATAAACACCACACAGTTGGTAAAATCTCCAGTATATAAGCAGTGAAAGTAAAGCGGCGTAAATAAGTTCCATTCAAATTCATCCAGTATCAAATAAGACTGATGAGGGTATTTTTGGGCTTCTCCGAGTCAGCACTTGGGACCCAGTTACGTGTCCGTCGTTGTAGTGACAGGGACGCATTCCGAAATCCACAAACGCCACACTGGAGCATACGTCGACCACGACTCCTCCCTGGAATCTCATTTGCATCCAAGGAGGAGCGAGGAGCCCTGCTGGGACGTGTCGCTCTGAGCTCTGCGCCGTGCCTTGGGTAGTCAGTTTCAAGGACTCAGCCGTTCACCTCGACCGGCTTCCCTTTTCACCTTGTTTCTTCTCCAGGACTCCATGGATCTCCGCTCTCCTCCACCATGTTACCGCCGCAGGCCTGACAAAGGCTTGCGGGCTTCGCCAAATGGGCCCAAAAGCTCAAGCCCAACGATTATCTCCTAAACGCCTCGGATTATCGGCTAAACACAGGGTTTCGACTACTTAACCGTGTTTAGACTCGACTAATCATCTCCAACACCTATATATATCGGGGGCTATGTAAGCCCGAGGTACGCTTGAATGACTTACATTACGTGCGAGTTCATTTGTTTCCTTACTATATTCTGTATCTTTTTTCTCTGAGACTGATTACCACGCCAGAGGGGCTTCACCGGGATAAACCCCGGTCTGAGCCTTCTGCAGGTACACTCCCTGAGGAGCAGGACTCTGGACACAGCAGGTCAGTCCTCCCAGGACCCAACATAGCTCGCTCGATGACTTTTCAATCGACGACTCCACCTCAACAAGAGGACCCACCTGTCATCCGACTGGACCATACTCGAGGTGTGTACCAGTTTTATGCACCAACAAAGACCAATTACCATAATCAATAATCCATCAACTGATATATATAAAACACCAAAACTCAAACACACATCTCAATCCCATACCCACCGGCTAAGCCATAGTGATCGTTTAACCTCACGATCGGGAGTTGCAACGGTACCGTAACCATCCATAGGATATGCCTTCCTAGCGGACCTAACTGCGCAGATCACCGCCTACCGGACGTCTCTAGAGGCCATAATATAAATCACCACATAATATCTATCACCACCTGCCGGACCACCCTCCGGACAGGACATAATATAAAACACCACTTGCCAGACCATCCTTCGGACAGGACATAAATTATGGCCTAGTCAACTCAATAATATCATCATCAGATCACAAATCAATACCTATCTGCCGGACCACCCTTCGGATAGACCAACCAACAACATCGTCAAAACAATAACGTTATCGTAAAACTAAAAACAAAATCACCATTTTGCCCAAGCAAATAATCACCACCATCAAATCAATGACACCGTCAAATTACCAACGTCCACCTCATTTCCAAAACCGATTTAATTCAAAAATCATGTTTTTTTCCACCTTTTATTAAAACCACCAAAGCCAACAGATTATTTATAAAGTCTTTCTTTTTAAAACCCAAACAATTCAATGAAAATCCATTTTACCAACTCACCCATAACTGACTTGATCCATATCATTTATAAAAGCAAACACAGATTTCATCATATGTGTATATAAAAATAGTTTGGCAAGAAGACAGTACACTCACCTGATATTCTGCTTTTCAAAAGCTCTTCCGATTAACCACTACTGAACTCTCGATAATTTTGAACCTATTTGTGACAGAACTTAAATTAATATTTTATGTAGAAATATCCTAACCATGCCATGAAATCCTAATTTCTGAAATTTTCCTGTTTCCCGTATTTTCTTTAGGAATATTTTCCTTTAGTTAGCATCGTTCCGTTACGTTTTACTATATATAAACTTTGTTCCTATAAACGATCTAATTATTTGTTTTTTGTCATTTCGACAACTTCGACTCTAGTAATTAAATTGACAAATCATGTAATTTTAATGAGAAACGTTATCTGCTCCCAATCGGTTGTCGACCTCAACACGAATTCCTTGATTTTTGCTTACTGCTGCCTACCGCCTAAGCGGACGATCCACCGCCTAAGCGAACGAGCTCCTTTACAGTTCTGAGTTACACACTAACGACCCACCGCCTAGGCGAGAAACTTCCGCCTAGGCGAACTTTCTCTCATTCTGTACACTGATCTACCACCGCCTAGGCGAACTTTCCACCGCCTAAGCGGACGCTCTTTCTCTCTTCTACTCTGTTTTGTCAATTTTCCACCCGACCCCTCTTCATCTCCTTACTAACTTCGGCAGTCACCACCACCAATTTCAATGATCACCCACACATATACACAAAAACACACACACACACACACACACACACATACAGCAGCTCATGCATGCACCAAAAACAACCGATTCGGAACACACACACACACACATACGTTCGATCAAATACACACACACACACCGACGACAACACCAACTCGAACTAGAAAACACACACACACACACCCCCATGCACGGCCAAACCAATGAAGAAATACACCCACACACATGCATGCAACACACACACACATACACAACAACACCCCTGACGGACGGACGGTGATGACCCGCTGTAGGCAAAACAGAGCATATACACGCACAACACATACTGCCAAAAAATGGAACAACACACACACACACATGGCACATACCTCATCCCCCCAACAAAAATAGAGAAACAGGGACACATACACACACACAACAGCAACACACCCACACAAATACCCTCGACTTACCCAACTCCACCGGGAAACCATACCCACGCACACTCGCACCGGCACCGAAACAGCGTCAATCAATCACGCACAACGCGACGATGGCGGCCGGACGATGGAACAACATTCTCACTTACCGGAGACGAGGTATCCACACCGCAAGCCCACCGCCGGCGACTCTTCTCTCTCTTCCTTCTCTTCCTTTCTCTCTCTTCCTTTTCGGACCCCTCTTCCCGTTTTTTCTTTGTGTGTGTGTGTGTGTATATATATATATACACACACCCAAGTGTATGTGTTCACCGACCGGACAAGAGCCATACCTCTCCTTATCATTTCACCCACTCCCATTCTTTCGCTCTCTCTATATATATTAAGATATTTTTGTAATATTACACAAACCTCCCCTTATATTATGTTGTGGTAGCAATTAAACCCAAATCTATGTTTTAATGTTTATAAAAATTTCAATACAACCCCCTAAAATTTTAATTCACATAATTAATATCGTAGTCCACCCCGATATTTTTAAATTAAAAATATTAAAAATCGTATATTAAAAATCGGGGTCTTACATGGAACCTATACTGATCTTATTGTTCTTAGAGTAGAACACAACTGCATTATTGTCACAATAAATCACAATGGGTCGAGAGATGGAATCAACAACTTGTAGCTCCGAGATCAGATTTCTTAGTCAAACAGCTTGAGAGGATGCACCATAACAAGTTACAAACTCAACATACATAGTCAAGGATACAATTAGGCTCTGCTTGACACTTTTCAATGAAATGGCTCCACCAGCTAACACAAAAATGTATCCTGAAGTAGATTAGCGATCGTTTGAACAACCACAAAAATCAGAATTTGAGTATCCAACTACATCGAGATTATCAACCTTCCTATACACAAGCATAAAGTCCTTTGTTCTTTGTAGATATCTCATGACTTTTGTTGAAGCAACCCAATGATGATGTCCAGGGTTCGACAAATATCTATGAAGAACATTAACAATGAATGCGATATCAAGTCTCGTACGTACTTGTGCATACCTCAAGTTACCAATTACACTGGTATAAGGAACAGTCTTCATGGCATCCTTTCCCAAATAATTTTTCGGACATTATTCATTGTTGAGTTTATCTTCCTTCACAACAGGTATATCACCATCTTTGCACGTCTGCATATTGAACCTTTTAATTATATGATCGATATAGGCTCTCTGAGATAGTCCAAGGAGGTTTTGAGATCTATCATGATAAATCTCAATACCCAGGACAAAATATGCTTCTCCGAGATCCTTTATGTCAAAATTAGCAGACAAAAGGCGTTTGCTATAATTCAGGAGATTCACATCGCTACTAGTAAGTAGGATGTCATCGACGTAGGAAACCATGAAAATGAACTTGCTCCCACTGATTTTCATGTAGATGCACTGATCAAATTTGTTTTCTACAAAACCAAAAGATGTCACAATCTTATCAAATTTCAAGTACCACTGACGAGAAGCTTGCTTGAGACCATGATCGCACCGCATTTTGTGCGATCTAATACCACTAAATTAAGTTTTGTTAATCTTTTAAATAAATTAAAATATTATAAATTAAGTTGTTTTATTTATTTTTGTAGGATTTTGGATTTTGAACAAAACGATGTTAATTTGGGACAAATCGGATGAAAAACGAACAAATCACGTCAAGTCGAATAGAAGACGAAATTTTTTTAAGCAGGGCGGCTCAACCGAGCCGCCCTTGAGAGAGGAGCCGAGCCATTGTCTCAGCTGGCCGCTCATACGCTGACCATACAGCCAGCCTGTGTGGGTTGGTATAGCCAGTCCACTTTGTGGGCTGGCTATACCAGCCCGCTGGTAGCCCTCCATTGGGCCGATAAAAAAATGGTTGGCCCATCTGGCTAATTGGCCAGCTACCCCCCTCTTTCTTTTTGTTTATTTTCAATTGTACCCTTTTTAAAATTCTATAAATAGGGTAGAAGAGTTTAGAAATCAATATCAATTTTTTTACTTTATTTCTATAAGAAATAATAGTATTTTCTTATTGTTGTTCTTCTATTATATTTTTGCATTTCAAGAAAATATCATTGCAAGCGCCCATGAGCGGCTAAATTTTCTTACACCAGGTTAGGATGTAATGAGGTATGTTGAATTTATGTAATATTGTATTTTCTATTTAATTGTTGGATATTGTATAAACTATTGAATGACATGAAACTTGTTCTTTAAAAATTATTTTATTATAATTGAATTTATTGTCAAAATATTCTTGTAAAAATTTTGATTTAAATTTAATTATTACTTGAACATTAGAACTTGTACCTGTGGTCTAGGTCTAATGATTATGCAATCATATTCTTAGGGATTAATTATTGGTCTGGATGGTTTATGTCTAAATTTTAATTCATTTTAAATTAGTGTAGTGTAGGAATTAAATACCAAAGATAAACCATGCCAGAGAATAACAATTCAATCTTTCTGAGTAGTTTCGATTTGTAATTTGGAACACTCATTTTTACAAATCCAAATTAAAGAAAAAAAATACGAGAACAACATAAATCTCAAAATACTAATTTATAATTCCTAACCTAGTGTCTTATTTTTATTTTTATCAAAACTTTATTTCTTTGCAATCAAAATTTTCAAATCATCACACCAAAGAAAAGGAAAAAAAAATAATAATTGAAAATTGATAATTATAAGACCGATCCCTGTGGTTTGACACCCGTACTTAAGCACACTATACTACAACATTTTGCCCTTAATTAGGGTAAGTAGTTTGAATGATCAAATTTTGGCGCCGTTGCCGGTAAATGGTATTACTAATTGTCAATTTTTTTTTTGTTATTATTATTTTTTTCTTTATCCACTTGTATAAATTCATTTTTTAGTGTGTTTTCACAGGTTAACCGTGATCCAATTTTTCAATCCACATCTTCAAGCAAGGATGCAGGTTATTCTGTTCGTTTTATAAAAAATATATATAAATATTGAAAATAAAATAATATATATATATATATATATATATCAAAAATCACACCAGCCTTATTTTTGTTCTTTTTATTATTATTGTAGAGATCGGCTGATTGAGACCACCATCCTCATTTTTCTTCCTTTTGTTATTATTATTGTAGAGATCGGCTGGTTAAGACCACCACTCTCATTTTTCTTTTCTTGTTATTATTATTGTAGAGATCGGCTAGTTAAGATCACTACCCTCATTTTTCTTTTCTTGTTATTATTATTGTAGAGATCGACTGGCTAAGACCACCACCCTCATTTTTTTCTTGTCTTTTTTATTATTATTGTAGAGATCGACTGGTTAAGACCACCATCCTCATTATTGATATAATTAATTGATTTTTAAAAAAAATATAAATATATATAAAACTGTGCAAAAAGGTTGTGGGGGTGTGCTTGTTATATGCCTGGGGAAAAATCCGACTTTCACGACAACCTTGAGAAGATTTTTGAAAGTGTGCCTAGGAGACCTAGAACTGAAAAAAAACATAAAACCTGAACTAAACAAAATGGCCAAACCACCTAGACCACTCCGGGAATATTACATTCTCTCAGTCCACACCTCACCCTTTTACATAAAGTTACCCGAACTAGGGGGTGCAGCTTCATTCGAAATTAAGCCAACTATTATTCAAATGCTTCCATCTTACTATGGTCTTAATAGCGAACACCCTTATCAGCACCTCAACAATTTCCTAGAGGTTTCACCACTTTCAAACTGCTTCACTTATCTGAGGATGCAGTTTTCCACAGACTTTTTCCGTTATCTTTAAAAGATCGGGCTAAAGAATGGCTTTATTCTCTGCCCCCGGGATCAATCATTACATGGGAAGGGCTTCAAAGGACTTTCCTGCAAAAATATTTCCCAATTGGCTAAACTAATCAACTTAGGAAATCTATAACTTCATTTGCCCAAAAATCCTCTGAAGAGTTCCATGAAAGTTGGGATCGAATGAAAGACCTTTTGAGAGAATGTCCATATCACAGGGTACCCAAATGGCAAATAGTACAGAGCTTATATGAAGGGTTGCACGAATGTAATCGCCTTATGGTGGATGCGTCATGTGGAGAAACTTTCCTTGCAAAAAGTAAGGATGAGGCATGGAGCATATTTGAAAATCTAAGTGAAAATTCTTTGCAACATGCATCCATTGTCAGGCGAGACAGTATCAGACAAGCGCAAGGAGGAGTATACGAGGTCAAGCAATCGGACCCCAATATACAGTCCATTGATATGATGAAACAAATAATTGGACAAATGTAGTTACAAAATCAATCAATTACATCCTCCTCCACTACTGCTTGTTCGATTTGCCTGAACCCATCCCATACTGTCCTTGAATATCCTGTGGGAACACAATTCCCTGAATATGTTCAAGAGTATGCCAATGCTACTCAGACGTTTCCCAAGCAGGACAATAATCCATACTCTAATACTTACAATCTGGGGTGGCAAAATCACCCCAATTTCTCATAGAAAACTTCAAATCAAGGATAACCTCTCACCTCATCCTATAAGCCTTGGTATCAAAATCAACCCCCGGGATTTAACTAATCCCAAGGTCAAGAGACATCCTCCCAACCAGCCCGAAATGATCAACGCATTGAGATACACCAAATCCTAAAAATCTTAGACAGACAAATCCAAATCTTAGAATGACAAGACCAAATGGTAAACTCAAATTCCCAATCCATAACTCGACTAGAAATCCAAATCGGACAGCTCGCCGACACTACACAAAAAAGAGATGAGGGAAAACTTCATAGCCAACCATTGAATAATCCTAGGGGTCAACACTTCATTGGAGAGAGGAGCGAGCCTCACAAGCACGTTCAATCCATTACAACCTTTAGGAGTGGGCGAACAGTTAACAATCGGGTGGGAATTGAGGAGATGAGTTCAGAAAATGAGAGTGAAAGTAAAGAGGTAGTAGAAGGGTCGCTCTCAAGCAAGAAAGTTGAGGAACCCAAACGGTGAATCCTAAGCTAGATCCATCTAAAAAGATACATTCAGCATCTCAAGCACCGTTTCCTCAATGCTTGAACCAGCCTTCACCGTTAACCGAAATAACACTAGAATGAAAGATATCCTTGAGACCTTTAAACATATCAAAATTAATCTTCTGTTCTTGGATGTTATCTAACAAATCCCCGCGTATGCAAAGTTTTTGAAAGACCTTTGAAGATGTGCTAGTAGGGGTAGAATTTTTTTTCTATCTCGTGGATTTCATAATTCTGGACATGGAACCAGTCCCCAATCCAAATTGTCAAATTCCCGTTATTTTAGGACGACCTTTCCTTGCCACCGCCAATGCTTGCATTGACTGTCGATCAAGTGTTATGGCCGTTTCTTTTGGAAACATGAAGGTACGACTCAATATTTTTAAAGCGATTAATCAACCCCTTGATAAAAACACCTTTGATTGTTTTTGGGTTGATCAAATCGATGAGTTAGTGGAAGAGTCTCTACCTTTAATGTTATTTTGAGAAGATCTATAAGACCCAAAATTCTGCATACGCATAATCATTAGTTGCATTCTAGCACGTTTAGAAAATAACGGGGTAGATTGTATTAAATACTTTTTAATTTAAAATTTTAGGGGTTAATTCAAAATTTTAAAAATATTAATTTTGATTTGGACTTAAATAAAAACTTAAAGAAAATTAAGGGATAATGTAATTTGAAAAATAATATATATATATATATATATACACACACACACACACACACACACACACACACACACACACACACACACACACACACACACACACACACACACACACACACTTCAGAGGAGTTCTCAAAAAGGGAGGAAATCAGAGAGGAAGATAAGGTGTTCGATCGACGGTGTTCATCTGGTTGGCGTGGCGGTGTGATCGTCACTTTTGGTCATCGCCGGTGTGGGTGTGGGTGTGTGACTGGCCTGTGGTGGGGGTGTGAAGGAGTATGTAGGTGTCGCAGCTGAAGCCAAACAGAAAACATAGGGGAGAGAGAGATGGTCGACGGTGGGTTGCGGTGATCAATCCGGCGGTGGGCTGTTTAGTAGCCGAAGGTGGTGTGTTGGGTCGACGGTGAGCGTTCGGTGGCTGTCGTTGTCGCTGCTATGCGCGTGTGTGATCGTGTGGGTGTGTCGTCGTCAATGTTAGGAGAGAGGGAAAGTGGCTGGCTGACAGAGGCGGTGTGTATGTGATCGGGCATGGTGTGTGCTTTGCATGTGTGTTATGTGTTGTTCAGTCGCTTGTCACGTGTGGGTGATTTCGGTTACTGTAGGTGTGTGTTTTGATCGCTGGTGTTAAATGGCTGGCGGTGGAAATATTGGCGATCGGCTAAACCCAAACCGATGAAGAAAGCAGAAACAGGAACTGCAGGGCGTTCGCCGCGGCGGTAAAGTTTCAGTGAGCAGAAAAAAAAAACGACGTTCGCCTTGGCAGTGTGATCCGTCTCCGTGGCGGTGGGGATTCAGCAACCAAACAAAAGCGGGGAAGAGAAAAAAAAAAGAAGAGAAAAAAAAAGAGGAAAAAAGGAAAAATCAAATAAAAATCCAAAATCTAATTTCCCGGCCTGCGAACGATTCGGAGCAGGTAACATTTTAATCGGATAGTATTATCGATTGAATTAAATTGTTAAGCATTAAGATTTTTTGCAATCGTAATAGTAATTGTCGTGATTGTAATAATATTTGTTGTTATACAATCGTTAATCTTAATGAACCGGTACAGTAAATATTAAACGGTCAAAAATAACAATTTTGCATAATAAAAATTTGGGGAATGGAAATATAAAATTTAGGGTCTGCATTGCATATTAGGATGATTTTAGATAAAATATTAATTTAGGCCTATCGTTGTTAGGTTCACAGGCGCTAGCATCCCAATAGGTTTTGGACAACGATATTTTTACAGTGCGGGGAATGAGGTGAGTGTATTGTCTTCTATATAAATCTACAAATTTTATTTTCGTATAAATTATGGAAAATGTGGTTATTTAAAAAAAAATGAACGAATTTGCAACTTATATGGATCAAGTGGGTTTTGATTTTAAAAGTGGAAGAGGATTTTTGGACCAGGTTGAATTTAAAAAGGTGAAAAATGATTTTTTTGATCGTGTTGGTTTTAAAGGTGAAACAAAATGATTTTTGGATTGCGTTGGTTTTAAAGGTAGGAAAATAATTTTTGGATCGAGTCGATTGTTGAGGTGGAGAGTGATGTTGGGTCCGACTATGCCATAATTTCTTCCAGTAAGGAATATGAATATTCTTCCCGTAAGGGATGTGGATTTTTTTCTTATTAGGCGGATATGACATATGAGATGTGGATTACCTACTAGGCAAGTCCTGCAGGGTGGTTGACCCGTCAGGAGTGCAAACCTGGCGGGTTGTACGGTACCATTACAACTCCCGATCGTGAGGTAAAAATGATCCTATGGTTAGTAGGAGGGTGGTGTGGAGTATTTTATTATATGACGAGAAGTTTGGGTTGGTTGATTTAAAACATTTGGATTGGGTGGATTTAAAATATTTTAATTGGTGGATTTAAAATGGTTGAGTGTAGTTGATTTAAAATATTTGGATTGGATAATTTAAATATATATTGGTTTATTTCATTGGTGATAGGGAAACTAGAGTTTCGGACGGTATGAGATTATATTATATTTGTATTGGGTGTTTTTAAATACATTATTTCTTTATATTGGTGACAATGGGAAACTGGTTTCGAATATAGTTTGCAATATACGGTATTATTGTTATATTATTTCATTGGTGGCAGTGGAACCCGGTATGTGATTTTATAATATTATATTTCAAACATTGTGTTATTTATTTATACTTGATCCATGAAATATTTTTATTATGAAGACAGTACACCGATAAAATGTTTTGATTTCAGGTACCGCGACTAGGAGTTGGTCCATTATTGGCACTAGGGAGAGTCCTGAGGTAGTGTCGTGTTGGAGGTGAGTCGGTTGGACGTGAATCGTGGAAGGTTCAGGTATTTTGGTGTTTTTGGTTGTGGATATTTGGAATAAGTATATACATTTTTTGAGAATTTTTTTTTTTTCTTTTTTTTTTTTTTTTTTTTTTTTTTTTTTTTTTTTTTTTTTTTTTTTTATACAAGTAGACGAGTGTGTATGTATATATGTTAGTTTGGATATTCGTGGATTAGTCCGGTAACGTCAAGTCGACATCACGCCCGACCTCGGTTGACGGGTGCCCGGGGTGGGATGTAACATTTGTGGTATCAGAGCCTAGGCTATAAGTTATGTAGACATGTCAATTTGTCGATCCAATGGTGGACCATGAGATAGGGTGTCAATAGGTGAGTTCGGCACGTGAGTGATAGTATTGCATTACATTAGATAGTACATTGGTATCGTGCATTGTTATTTGTTTTGCTGGCAATTAGTGGGTGCGACGAAGTGGTGATACTACTAGTTATTGGATTGGGTGGTGCTGTCAGTAGTAGTGATGGATGGATTACGTTTGTGGGGGTGCTAGTGGTTTAAAATATTAAATTATAACTAATAAACAATCATATTCGTATTACTTGACGTTGGGATCCAGTGTCAGTATCATTTGATGTTTTAATTGATTAAACCAATAGTGTGACAGTGCACACTTAAGTTGGATTATTAAACAACATCCAAGGATGTGTATAAAACTACTCTCTAGGCCATACTGAGAGGAAACTTTGTAATTTTGTTGGAGGGAAGAATTTACATTATTGAAATAGGAAAAGATGACCGTTCTATAGTATGAAATTAAATTCAATATTTAGTTCCTATTTGGTAAAAACGGAAAAGACAAGACGTAGATGATCCTAGACTAGATTTAATTGAGAAATATGTTCCAGGTTGATGGGTAGGTAGATCGGAAGTTATGCGGAATTAATAAACACAACGAAATTAATAGAAAATGAGATGCGAAAAGCAGCTGAGAATTGTGAGTCTGTGTTGATAGTTAGTGTGTATAAATATAGTCCGTTCCGTATGGGTGATAGAGAGTAGTCGGTGGATCTACTACCTTTGAGTATTCACGATTTTGATGTGATACTGGGTATAAATTTGCTACCCAGTTATCATGCCACGGTAGTTTGTTTTAAAAAAGGAAGTTACTTTTAGGATCTTAGGTGTGCCAGAGTTGGTATTTTTCGGGGAATAGAATCATTACCCCTGTTAGCTTGATTTCAGTCCTAGAGGCTAGGAAGCTACTACAGAAGGGGTGTCAGAGATATTTAGCGCATGTGATTGACCCCAGATAGAATGAAGTTCAGGTGGAGGATATTCCAGTAGTTAGGGATTTTCCCGATGTGTTCTCAGAAGAATTTCCAGGGTTGCCAGGGGATAGGGAGATGGAATTCACCACCGAGTTACTTCCAAGAACTACTCCGATATCAATCCCACCTTATCGTATAGTGCCTATTGAGCTGAAGGAATTGAAGATTTAGTTACAATATTTGTTAGACCGTGGGTTTATCAAACCTTGTGTTTCTCCGTGGGAAGCCCCAGTGTTATTCGTGAAGAAGAAGGACGATACGTTAATGATATGTATTGATTACCTGCAGTTGAATAAGGTGACGGTTCGTAATAAATATCCGTTGCCTAGAATTGATGATCTGTTTGACCAACTGTAGAAGGCTAGGGTGTTTTTCAAAATAGACCTTCGATCGGGATATCACCAGTTGAAAGTCAGAGACAGTGACGTGGCGAGGACAACGTTCTGTACGAGGTATGGGCATTATGAATTCTTAGTGATGCCATTTGGGTTGACGAATGCCCCTGCTGCCTTTATAGATTTGATGAATCGAATATTCCAACCTTATCTAGATCAGTTTATTATCGTATTCATTGATAATATTCTAATCTATTCCCAAAGCAGAGAAGAGCATGTAGAGCATCTTCAGATTGTGTTGCAGACGTTGCAAGAGAAGCAACTGTATACCAAATTCAGTAAATGTGAGTTCTAGTTGGATCGAGTGGTATTCCTAGGGCATGTTATCTCAGGAGATGGTATTCAGGTGAATCCAAAGAAAGTCGAAGCTGTGGTGCAATGGGAGAGGCCGAAGAGTGTGACCGAAGTTCAAAACTTTTTGGGATTAGCAGGTTATTATCGTCGGTTTATGCAAGAATTCTCTGTTATAGCTGCCGCGTTGACCCGATTGACCCGCAAAGAATCCAAATTCGAGTGGACTGATAAATGTGAGCAGAGTTTTCAAGAGTTGAAGAAGAGATTGATATCTGCACCAATCCTCTCCATTCCGACTGAATGGGGTAGCTTTGTGATCTATAGTGACGCGTCACATCAGGGACTAAGGTGTGTACTGATACAACATGGTCATGTGATCGTATACGCCTCCCGATAATTGAAGAATCATGAGCGTAATTACCCGACACATGATTGGAATTGGCGACGATTGTGTTTGCCTTGAAAATTTGGAGACACTACCTATATGGTGAGACTTGTGAGATATACACTGACCATCCGAGTTTGAAATACTTGTTTACTCAGAAGGAACTAAATTTGAGACAGAGATGCTGGATAGAGTTAATCAAGGACTACGATTGTACTATCCATTATCATTCAGGGAAGGCTAATGTGGTAGTAGATGCATTAAGTCAGAAATCGGTAGGTTCGGCTGCACATATTCAAGTTGTTCACACTAATCTGTATGCCGAGTTGAGATATTTGTGAGTTCAGTTAGCGGTTGGTCAGATGACAGCGTTACTTGCGACGTTGACTCTGAGACTGACATAGATTAACCGTATTATAGTAGCGCAGTAGTTGGATCCCCAATTGGAAAAGATCCGAAGTGAAGTGAAAAATGATCATAGAGCTGATTATCGTGTCAGGGATAACGATGAAGCCTTAATGATTTGAAATAGATTGTGTGTACCGTATGATGCCAACCTGAAGAAGGATATCTTGGAGGAAGCGCATAATTCGGTATACGAAATGTACTCAGGCAGTACCAAAATGTATTGGGATCTGCGAAAACATTATTGGTAGAATGGAATGAAACGGGAAATTGCTGAATTTGTTGCCAGGTGTCTCGTATGTCAACAAGTCAAGATTGAGCACCAACGTCCAGGTGGGTTATTATAGCCTCTACTTATTCCAGAATGGAAATAGGAGCATATCACGATAAATTACATTTCGGGATTACCTCGTACCCAACAGGGAAATAATTTCATCTGGGTGATTGTTGATAGGTTTACTAAGTCTGCACATTTTCGAGCCGTAAAGACGACGTATTCTCTGGATAAATATGCCCAATTGTATATTGTTGAGATTGTTAGATTATATGGTGTGCTAGTTTCTATAGTGTCAGACAGAGATCCGATGTTTACTTCAAAATTTTGGTTGAGTCTTCAAACTGATCTAGGTACCAAGCTGAAATTTAGTATCGTCTTTCATCCGTAGACTGACGGTCAATCAGAGCGTATGATCTAGACATTGGAGGATATGTTGAGGGGTGGTGTTATGGGATTTCCTGATAGCGGGGATGATCACGTGACGTTGATGAAATTTACCTACCATAGCAGTTACTATTCGGGAATCGAGATAACACCGTATGAAGCGTAGTATGGCAGGAGATGCAGGACCCCAGTCCAATAGACTGGACTGAAGTGGAAAAAAAGAAAATTACTGATGCTGGATATATCCCAAAGGACCACAGACAAAGTAAAGGTGATTCAGGAAAGATTGAAGATTGCTCAGAGTCGATAAAAGAGTTATGCTGACAAGCGTAGGCGAGAGTTGGAATTTAAAGTGGGCGATTATGTGTTTCTGCGTGGAAGGGCGTAATGAGGTTCGGAAAGGAAGGGAAGCTAAATCCGAGATACATCGGGCCATATGAGGTCCTAGAACGGGTTGGTGCGACAACTTATCGACTTGTCTTATTGCCAGAAATGTCCAGAATTACCCAATATTTTCCACGTGTTGATGCGTAGAAAATATGTGCCAGATTCTTCGTATGTGTTGACTTCTCGGCCAATCGAGTTGGAAGATGATTTGATAGATGTTGAGAAGTCAATCCAGATTTTTGAGACGAAATGATCAAGACGAAATGATCAAGTGTTGCAGACGAAAACGATTCATTTAGTAAAGGTGCTTTGGCGCAGTCATTCAGTAGAGGAGGTGACGTGAGAGCGAGAAGATGAGATGAGAAATAAATAACCGCACTTGTTTGGTTAAAGTAACTAAAATTTCGGGATAAAATTTCTTTTAGAAAGGGTTGTAAGACCCGAAATTCTACATACGCATAATCATTAGTTGTATTCTAGCACATTTAGAAAATAACGGGATAGATTGTGTTAAATACTTTTTAATTTAAAATTTTAGGGGTTAATTCAAAATTTTAAAAATATTAATTTTGATTTGGACTTAAATAAAAACTTAAAGAAAATTAAGGGGAGATTAATGTAATTTGGAAAATAATATATATATATACACACACACACACACACACACACACACACACACACACACACACACATACATCCATATTTACACACTTCAGGAGAGTTCTCAAAAATGGAGAAAATCAGAGAGGAAGGTGAGGTGTTCTGTCGGCGGTGTTTATCCGGTCGGCATTACGGTGTAATCGTCACTTTTGGTCGTCTTCGGTGTGGGTGTATGTGTGTGACCGGCCGGTGGTGGGGGTGTGAGGAAGTATGTAGGTGTCGCAGCTGAAGCCAAACAGAAAACAGGGAAGAGAGAGAGAGGGTCGACGGTGGGTTGCGGTGATCAATTTGGTGGTGGGTTATTTAGCAGCCGACGATGGTGTGTTGGGTCGATAGTGAGCGTTCGGTGGCCGTTATTGTCACTGCTATGCATGTGTGTGATCGTGTGGGTGTGTCTTCGTCAATGTCAGGAGAGAGAGAAGGTGGCCAGCCGACAGACGCGGTGTGTATGTGATTGGGCGTAGTATGTGCTTTGTGTGCGTGTTCTGTGCTGTTCAGTCGCTCGTCGCGTGTGGGTGATTTCGGTTGCTGTAGGTGTGTGTTTTGATCGCCAGTGGTAAACGGCCGGCGATGGAAATATTGGCGATCGGTTGAACCAAACCGAGGAAGAAAGCAGAAACAGGAATTGTAGGGCATTCGCTGCGGCGGTAAAGTTTCAATGAGCAGAAAAAAAAATGGCATTCACCGCGGCAGTGGGGATTCAGCAACAAAACAGAAGCGGGGAAAAGAAAAAAAAAAAAAAAATAAGAGAAAAAAAATGGAAGAAAAGGGAAAATCAAACAAAAATCCAAAATCTAATTTTCTGGCTTGCGAACGATTCGGAGCAGGTAACATGGATAGTATTATCGATTGAACTAAATTGTTAAGCATTAAGATTTTTCGCAATCGTAATAGTAATTTTTGTGATTGTATTAATATTTTTTGTTATATAATCGTTAATTTTAATGAACCGGTACAGTAAATATTAAACAGTCAAAAATAACAATTTTGCATAATAAAAATTTGGGGAATGGAAATATGAAATTTAGAGCCTGCATTGCATATTAGTATGATTTTTGACAAAATATTAATTTAGGCCTATCGTTGTTAAGTTCACAGGCGCCAGCGTCCCAGTAGATTTTGGACAGCAACATTTTTCCAGTGCTGGAAACGAGGTGAGTGTATTATCTTCTATATAAATCTACAAATTTTATTTTTGTATAAATTATGGAAAATATAGCTATTTTAAAAAATGAACGAATTTGCAACTTATATGGATAAAGTGAGTTTTGATTTTAAAAGTGGAAGAGGATTTTTGGACCAAGTTGAATTTAAAAAGGTGGAAAATAATTTTTTTGATCGTGTTGGTTTTAAAGGTGGAAAAAATGATTTTTGGATCGTGTTGGTTTTAAAGGTGGAAAAATAATTTTTGGATCGAGTCGATTTTTGAGGTGGAGAGTGATGTTGGGTCCAATTATGTCATAGTTTCTTCCCGTAAGGGATATGGATATTTTTCTCGTAAGGAATGTGGATATTCTTCCCATAAGGGATCTAGATTTTC
Source organism: Eucommia ulmoides (assembly GCA_016647705.1). Classification (NCBI taxonomy): domain Eukaryota; kingdom Viridiplantae; phylum Streptophyta; class Magnoliopsida; order Garryales; family Eucommiaceae; genus Eucommia; species Eucommia ulmoides. Next base: position 5,923,772 of record CM028333.1, on the reverse strand, counting down.
TTCCCATAAGGGATGTGGATATTCTTTCCGTAAGGGATGTAAATTTTCTTCCCGTAAGAAATGTGAATTTTCTTCCCGTAAGGGATGTGGATATTTTTCCTGTAAGGGATGTGGATTTTCTTCCTATAAGGAATGCAGATTTTCTTCTCGTTAGGCGAATATGACCTACAAGATGTGGATTACCTGCTAGACAAGTCCTGCAGGGTAGTTGACCCGTCAGGAGTGTAAACCTGGCGGGTGGTACGGTACCGTTGCAACTCCCGATCGTCAGGTAAAAACGATCATATGGCTAGTAGGAGAGTGGTGTGAAGTGTTTTATTATATGACGAGATGTTGGGCTTGGTTGATTTAAAACATTTGGATTAGGTGGATTTAAAATATTTCAATTGGTGTGGTTGATTTAAAGTGTTTGGATTGGGTAATTTCAATATATATTGGTTTATTTCATTGGTGATAGGAAAACTAGACTTCCGGATGGTATGGGATTATATTATATTTGTATTGGGTGTTTTTAAATACATTATTTCTTTATATTGGTGATAGTGGAGAACTGGTTTCGAATATGGTGTACGATATACGGTATTATTGTTATATTATTTCATTGGTGGCAGTGGAACCTGGTATGTGATTTTATAATATTATATTTCAAATGTGGTGTTATTTATTTATACGTGATTCATGAAATATTTTTATTATGAAGACAATACACCGATAAATTTTTTTGGTTTCAGGTAAAAGGCTAGAAGTTGGTCCACTACTGGCACCAGGGAGAGTCCTGAGGTAGTGTCGTGTTGGAGGTGAGTCGGTCGGACGTGAACCATGGAAGGTTCATGTATTTTGATGTTTTTGGTTGTGGATATTTGGATCAGGTATATATATATTGTGAGATTTTTTTATTTTTTTTTTACAAGTAGGCAAGTGTGTATGTATATGTGTTAGTTTGGATATTCGTGGATTGGTCCGATAACGTCAGGCCAACATCACGCCCGGCCTCGGGTGACGGATGCCCGGGGTGGGGTGTGACAAGATCTTAGTAAAGATAAAGGATGGGAATCCAAAGAACTGAGAGACGAAATCCATGAACTGCTAGCAATATCTAACACTGATATCCCGTGGTTTAGAAAGATTGAACCACTACCACCATTGGCAGATGTCCCTTTAAAGCCATCCCTCGAATCACCACCATCACTAGAGTTGAAACCACTCCCGAATTCACTCAAGTGTGCATTCCTTGGTCACATTGATACCCTACCCGTGATTATCTCGGCCGACCGCACTAGAGAGCAAGAAGAAAAATTAATGAATGTTTTCCAACGTTTTAAGAAGGCCATAGGATGGAACGTGTTAGACTTGAAGGGAATTGACCATTCGGTGTTTATGCATAAAATCCACCTCGAGGATAATGCAAAGCCAACAAGGGAGTTTCAGAGAAAGCTGAATCCTAATATGAGAGGTAGACCAAGCAAAGGTTGATATTATTGCAAATTTGCCACCGCCCACAATGGTTAAGCAAATTCGATCCTTCTTGGGTCATACAAGATTCTACTGACATTTTAGCAAGGAGTTTAGCAAAATTGCACGACCCCTCTACAATCTGCTTACCTTGGATGTGCCTTTCGTTTTCAATGAATCATGCCGAGAGGCGTTTGAGACACTCAAGAAAAAATTGATCTCTGCCCCTATAATTCAGCCTCCGGATTACTCTCACCCCTTTGAGATTATGTGTGATGCATCCGATTATGCAATCGGTGCTATTTTAGGACAAAGAGTGCACAAGGTACCACATGTGGTATATTATGCAAGCAAAACACTTGTGGAAGCGCAAGTGAACTATACTACCACTAAGAAAGAGTTGTTGGCCGTTATCTTTGCTTTAGATAAATTTTGATCTTATATTCTAGGGTCGAAAATTATAATATTCTCTAATCATTCAGCTCTAAGGTATCTTTTATCGAAAAAAGAAACAAAACCTCGATTGATTAGGTGGATTCTCTTACTGCAAGAATTTGATATTGAGATTAGAGATAAGAAAGGAGTAGAAAATGTTGTGGCTAACCACCTATCTCAAGTTTTTATCGAGGAGAGTAAGGGACAAGAAGCAATTAGGGATTCATTCCCTGATGAGCACTTTTCTCTGTGACTCAAATGTTCTCACCTTGGTTTGCAAACATTGCAAACTACTTTGCTACAGGTGAAATTCCTTCTCAGTGGACAAAGCAGGATAAAGACCAATTTTTCTCACAGGTCAAACATTTTTACTGGGAGGACCCTCACCTATTTAAGCATTGTGCAGACCAGGTAATAAGGAGATGTGTGCCTGAAAATGAGTTTGACAATATTCTAAATTTTTACTACTCCCAGGTATGCGGGGGACATTTTGGGGGAAAAAGGACAGCAATAAAAGTACTTCAAAGTGGATTCTATTGGTTGTCCCTGTTTAAATATGTGCACCGATTCTGTCAGTCTTGTGACCGATGCTAGCGCACGACATCAATATCCCATCGAGATATGGTACCCCTCCAACCTATTATGATAATAGAGATTTTTTTATGTCTGGGGCATTGATTTCATGGGACCGTTCCCAACATCATTTGGTCACGAATATATCTTGTTAGTAGTAGACTATGTTTCAAAGTGGGTTGAGGCAATAACTACTAGAACAAATGACCATAGGGTGGTGCTTCGCTTTTTGAGGGATAATATTTTCAGCAGATTTGGGACACCCCAGGCGATCATTAGCGATAAAGGAACACATTTCTGCAATAGTCCATTTGAGGCATTGGTACGAAAGTACTCCATGACTCACAAGGTGGCCACACCTTATCATCCTCAAACTAATGGTCAAGCGGAGGTTTCTAATCGAGAAATGAAACATATATTAGAGAAAACGGTATGTCCCGAACGTAAAAATTGGTCGGAGCGCTTGGTTGATGCATTATAGGCGTACCGTACAACCTACAAAACTCCTATCGGTATGTCACCTTACCGGTTGGTGTATGGAAATGCGGGTCATTTACCTGTCAAGCTAGAGCATCATGCTTATTGGGCTAGAAGAGCATTAAATTTTGAGATGAAACAGGCAGGGGATGAACGTAAGCTTCAATTTTCAGAGTTGGAAGAATTACGAAACGAGGCATTTGAGAATTCAAAAACTTATAAGGAGAGGATGAGAGCCTTTCATGATAAAATCATTAATCGAAAATCCTTTCATCCTAATCAAAATGTATGGTTGTTTAATTCAAAATTGAGACTTTTTCCAGGCAAACTTTGATCTAGATGGGATGACCCTTTTAAAGTTGAAAGAGCATACCCCAGTGGGGTAGTGGAGATTATTGACTTGAGAGACGGCCAGAAACTTAAGGTTAACGGCCAGAGGTTGAAACATATGGTAGGCTATGAAGAGCGGGGCATCATCGTAGCAGTAAAATTGGTTAACCCAATCTATTCATGATGCCCCATCACGTCCGGTTGAAGATGTTAAACTTAGCACTGCTGTTTTAGTTTTCTTATGTTAATTTTTATTTTGATTTGATGAGTTTCTTTTAGTGTTTTGACAAACAGGTTTACAAGCATTCAAGTTAGGCCAAACAGTTCAGTTACACCAAGGTTGTATCTTTCGTTACTTAATTAATTTCATAATTTTCTTATTGAGGACAATGCGAGATTTAGGTTTGGGGGGGTAAATGCTTGTATTCCTTTTTGATATTTTATTCCACACTTAATTTTATCAGTCTATTCTATGATAACACGTTTGTTGGACGTAAACTAGAGTTTGTTAAAAAAATTATTGGAGCAGTGCACTGATTTTTAATAATATTTTATTCTTTCAACCTTATATACATGCTAACTTTCTTTTATTTTAAATTTAATACATAAGTTGGTTTACTGAATTTTGGCATTAAAATAACCTATCCCTGGAGTAAATAAAAATAAATAAATTATTAGTGTGTTAATAATAAAGATTTTATATTTTAATGATGAATTTTCGCTGAGTAACCGGGTCTCTTGTCTTAGTAAGCTTCGAGTTTTCGCGACAAAAGGCGAAAGCAATTTGTTAAGACGATAAGTGACTCGTTAACTTCGAAGCCTAAGTTATTTGAGTTATTAAGCCTGAAGGATGCCTTAACACCTAATGCCCCGATCCAACTGAATTACGATCATTGGCCTAACACTCACTACACGGATATCTTAGAAAGTCCAACGGAGTTAACATTGCACATGTAACTTATTTAAAGGAAGTTGATTATATATACACAAGTCATTTGATTGTTTAAAACCAGTTAACTAGTTACTATACGCTAAATTCATTATAAATAAGAGTGTATGTATGTTGTAAATGCAATAAGAAATATTATAAGGAATCATGTGATGTGAGATCAATGATTATCTCAGTAACTTTTGTTTGATCTTGATTTGATATGTTATCATTAGACATGATTGATAAATATCTTGTAAAAAATAAAATTCACAATAAGGAACTTGAGATGTTTGCGGGTAGTATCACTGTAAACCCTCACAAGACTATACTCATCTACTAGGGGTAATCTAGGGGTTTAAAGACTTGTTGCATGCGCTAAATACAATCGTGTTTCCTAAGAAAATGGTCTTTTATTTAATTATTATATTTATTAGTTTTGCTCGAGGACTAGCAAAATTTAGGTTTGGGGTGTGTGATCGCACTGCATTTTGTGTGATCTAGTACCACTAAATTAAATTTTGTTAATCTTTTAAATAAATTAAAATATTATAAATTAAGTTATTTTATTTATTTTTATAGGATTTTGAATTTGGAACAAAACGACGTAATTTGGGACAAATCGGATGAAAAACAAACAAATCACGTCAAACCGAATAAAAGATGAAATTTTTTTAAGCAAGGGGACTCAACCAAGACACCCTTGAGAGAGGAGCCGAGCCATTGGCTTGGCTGGCCGCCCAAAGGCTAGCTATATGGCCAGCCTGTGTGGGTTGGTAACCCACAGAGTGGGCTGCTAACCCGTGGGCTAACTATACAAGCCCGCTGGCAACCCTCCATTGGGCCAACCAAAAATGGTTGGCCCAACTGACCAATTGGCTAGCTATACCCCTCTTTCTTTTTGTTTATTTTCAAGTGTACCCCTTTTAAAATTTTATAAATAGGGTAGAAGGGTTTAGAGATCAATACCAATTTTTTTACTCAATTTCTAGAAGAAATAATAGAATTTTCTTGTTATTGTTCTTCTATTATGTTTTTGCGTTTCAAGAAAATATCATTGCAAGCACCCATGAGCGGCTAAATTTTCTTACATCTGGTTAGGATGTAATGAAGTATATTGAATTTATGTAATATTGTATTTTCTATTTAATTGTTGGATATTGTATAAACTATTGCATGACATGAAACTCGTTCTTTAAAAATGATTTTATTGTAATTGAATTTATTGTCAAAATATTCTTGTAGAAATTTTGATTTAAATTTAATTACTACTTGAACATTAAAACTTGCACCTATGGTCTAGGTCTAATGGTTATGCAATCATATTCTTGGGGATTAATTATTGGTCTGGATGGTTTATGCCTAAATTTTAATTTATTTTAAATTAGTGTAGTGTAGGAATTAAATATCGAAGATAAACCATGCCAGAAAATAACAATTCAATCTTTCTGAGTAGTTCCGGCTTGCAGTTTGGAACACTCGTTTTTACAAATCCAAATTAAAGAAGAAAATACAAGAACAACATAAATCTCAAAATACGAATTTATAATTCCTAACCCGGTGTCTTATTTTTATTTTTATCAAAACTTTATTTCTTTGTAATCAAAATTTTCAAATCATCACACCAAATAAAAGATTTTTTTTTTTGATAATTGATAATTATAAGATCGATCCCTGTGATTCGACATCCGTACTTAAGCACACTATACTACAATATTTTGCGCTTAATTAGGGTAAGTAATCTGAATGATCAGACCATAAATGGACATTTTCAATCTGCATACCATGTTCTCTTTTCCATTTTTCTTAAATCCTTTAGGCTGTGACATGTAGACCTCCTTACTCAAATTTCCATTGAGAAAAGTTGTATTGACATCCATTTAGTGAAGCTTTAAGTCAAAATGAGCTACCAATGCCATAATTAGCCTAAAGGAATCTTTGGTGGAAACTGGTGAAAAAGTTTCTGTGAAATCAATGTCTTCTCACTGTGTATACCATTTAGCAACCAATCGGGCCTTGAATCTTTCAACATTCCTTTTTTGTTGTCTCTCTTGGCCTTGAATATCCATTTGTATCCAATGGGTTTATATCATTTGGGAAGATCTCATCTCATCTCCCATGGCAATTAGCCATTCATTTGCCCGATTACTATTGAGAGTTTCACGATAAGTAGTCGGGTCTATTTTTTCTCCAATTTTATACTCTCCCTCTCCAAGGTAAACATAGTAGTTGTTAGAAATGACAACTTCTAGTTCTTTGCGATATTCTCACTTGTACTTTAGAAGAAGACTCATTCGCAGGCTCATTGGTTAGAGGAATCTCGTTTGCAATAGGCATTACTTCAACAGTAGGGGGAATGATAATATATACTCCTCGCTAAATCCGTCGGTCAGTGGCTCCATCATAAGAGATGATATCTGAGGCTGGCAAAAGTAAAGAAAAAACATCAATGGGTTCCACTCTTTTATTGAATTGAGAGGGAATAACATCGACAATATCCAACTCTAAAAACTTTCTCAATTGAGATTCAACAACTCTAGTGCCACGAGTCATACAATAAAACTTGTATCCTTTTGTGTGGCTAGGATACCCTATAAAGTAGCATTTAATAGTTCTCGAATATGACATCTTCATAGAAGAATCATAGATCTTCACCTCAGCTGGACACCTCCATACTCTGAAATATATTCAAACTGGGTTTTCTGTTCGTCCACAGTTTAAATGGTGTTTTAGGCACTAACTTGCTAGGAACACGGTTCAAAATGTAGGTTGTTATTTTGATTGCTTCACCCCATAAATATTCCTTAGAAATGTGCCTCAAACGCTTATGCCACAATAACAAAAATCTTTCCTTAGTCAAAGATCTTTTAGCAACAATGTTTTCAATATTGTAAGAACAAGTAGATAACAACGATAATCTATAAAACCCATCAAATAAAACACAATTGCCAATCACTTTAGAGGCATAAATCATCTCAACTATTTTATTTGCAAAAGTGAAACAATATCCAGCTTTATCAAGTATTGAAAGGGAAATCAAATTCTTTCTAAACGAAGGTACATATAAAACATGGTTCAAAACAAGCTAAAAACCAGAATCTAATTCTAAAACAACAGTCCTAATATGCTCAACACCAATCCCGATGTCGCTGTCAACTTTAAGCTTTGACCATTTCTCACTTGGCTTCCTCAGGTTTTTTTATCCCCAGTAAAGAAGTTACAACATGAACAGTAGCACAACTGTCAAACTACCATGAATCTAAAGGGACATCAACTAAATTGGATTCAAAATAGATATAGACATATAACATACCTTGTTACTTTTTCTTCCTCTATAGCTAATTCTTAAACTTAAGGCAATTAACCCTCTTATGATCCTTCTTGTTGCAGTGATAGCACTTAAGAACTGTGTTCTTGACATCTCCATTTCTTTGCTTTTCACTCCATCTTTTCTTGAAATTATTACTTTTCTTGTAACAGTGGAAGTTGGGTTTTCTAGTTTTTTCATCTCTCTTCTGATTATTCGGTTTTCCAGGAGCAACAAAATAAGCAGATTTATTCTTTTCTCTTTTCAACTTTTCTTTCTCAGCCACACATTTAGTGATCAGATCATTCATACTCTAAGTCTGATTCTGGGTATTGCAGGTAGTCTTGATTTGGCTAAAATAATATGACAGAGTGTTGAGAGCTTGATGAACAATAAACTTATCGGGAATGTGAATGTATTGTACCTTCAATTTAGTTTGAAGATGCACTATTCTCAGAATGAATTCGTCAACTCCTTTTATATCATCGTACCTCATATTCATCAATCCATCCATAAAATACCTAGTTTTGGCGTTGTCAGATGTCTGGTATGTGTTTCCCACAACAACGAGAAATTTCTTAGCATGTTTGCTCTCAAATATTCCTTCAAAGAGATGCTTCGCAATAGACCTTTTTATTGAAATGAGACTTAAATGGTTTGATCTTTTCCATTTCACATAATGAGCTCTTTTAACTTTAGTGCTCTCATTAGTAGGTCGAGGAAGTTCATTTTTATGTAGAGCCATGTTCAAGTCCATTATTCCTAAAGTGAGTTCTATGTCTAATCTTCATCTCTTATAGTTCGACTTATTTAATATTTCAATTATGGCATTATTATTATTCACAGCAAAAGAAATTGTTTTCACAAAAAATACAACTAGATCAATTATAGGCAATAGACAAAATGCTCAAATAAGTATAAATAACACAATATAAGAATCCATTGCGTTATCATAAACCCCCATTTGGGTAAAGTCTACAATAAATAATTATTCTCTAAGCATGAAAATTAACAAAATAAGAAAAATTTATAGATTTAAAAATTCATTCCCTTTGAGTAGATTGATCTTCAAATCCACATATTTTCTTCAAAAGATAATGAAACAAATAATCCTTCAAAATTCATTTACTTTGGGCAAATAAATTTATCAAATTATTTATCTCATAGAACATCCTCATGCAATTAAATTAATTTGCATAATAACTCCTTTTGGGCAAGTGAATGTACAAATTAATCTAAAAAAATTTTCATCAACAAAATAGAAACTCAAAATCATGCAAACTTTGATGGTTAAATCATTTTGGTAAAATAATCTCAACAATTCACAAGAAAACATTTCAAATTGAAAAAAAATTAAACAATATTGTCCAACAGCAACAGTGCATATTAGCGATATATATGCATATGATCAAAATAAGATGAAATATATTATAAAAATATACTTTCGGTAATCAACGATCAATTATAGTTGCATGAATTTGAATAATAATTTTTTACTACACTTTTAAACTAATTATTAAACTAGTTTATGTGACTTAAAACTAAGAAGGAGAGTACACATTAAAAAATAATAATTTAGAGAGAATGAGTACTGCACTTCTATTTCATATAAACTAACATAATTTATTGTAAATTTTCAACAGAAAAACATATCAAAAAATAATTTTAAGTTAATTAAATCACATAAGTAAGTAATAATTAATTAAAAATTATTTTCACCCTCAAAATATAAAATAAATTATCTAGAAGAATAGAGGACAAAAAAACGAGTGCGTAGGAAAAAAGGGGACCCAAAAATATTGTTTCTTTGATTTTTTTAACGGTGTAATGAAAATTTACAAAAACATTGTTAAATACTAATATAAAAAAATAGAGGACCCTAAAAAAATTATTTTTATTTTAAGGTATCAATTTGGAAAAAGAAACAATTAGTTGGGCAATAAAGTAAATATTGAAGAATAAGGGGTCTAAAATGAATTTTTAAATGAACTTCAGGGTGGTTTCGGTATTTTTCTCTTTAGAGAGAAAACCCTAGCAGTTTCGGTCGGGGCTCGGTTATGGCAATTATTAAATCAAGCGCCGCCGCCATCACCGACACACTCCCCGATGACAACCCTATCCCCATCCAACCTCCCTCGGATGGCCTTATCACCGTCTACGTCTCTGATACTACCCACGAATCCTCCGCGTCGGCCAACGCCACCGTGACTAAAATACAGACGGCATATCGATCTCATGTATCGCGTACCCTCGTGAAGAAGATAACAGTCGTCAATTCCGAAGCTAGCCGCTTAGAGCGTCTGATTCTACGACAGGAGACGGTGGACGCTGTGAAGAGCAACGAGTGGGAGTGGATAAAGATAAATTAGGCTCTAATGGGGTGCTAGAGCTGGACTCGGTGCCCCGGGTGAACCAAACAGTGAGGGAGCTGAGGAGGAGCGTCAGCCGTCGGATCGTGGGGTTGCAGGAGATCCTCGACATCGTTTCGGACGCCAGATAGGAGAATTGGGATGGGTTCCTGAGAGAGTGGGACGACACCATCAAAGGGATGGAGAAGGAGGTCTGTAGAGAGAGAGGCGGTGGCCAAGAAATAGAGAGGTTCTGTGCAAAGAATTTAGGGTTCCAGTGCTTGCAAAAATTTCTCCGCGACCAGTAATATTAAGTAATCCTTATCACTACTTTTGTTCAATTTTTGGGGGTAAATATATAGATATATCATAGATGTATAAATTGTTGGTGGTTGATGATTTTGCTAATATGTAGATCCGAAATCATGTATGTTGACTCTAATACCACATGTTGATTAATTCTTATAATTACAATAACACAAAAATTAATTAAAGATCTTAATCATAGATAAATGACACAACAATTTCAAGAACGGTTACTGAAAGCGTACCTGTTTTATTTATTGCAAATGATTGATCGTCATAGCGGATTACAGACTAGGTCTTGCTCTTTATGATCTAAATTTACTGTTATGGTGGTTCTCAATGAGAATAAATTCTTAAATCTAGATTAGAGAGGAGACTTAATATTTATAATATTGATTTCTCATTTGGTCCTCCCATTACGAACTGCAATAAGACCCAAAATTTACATTTGTCACTTAACTGAACTTCTATATAAAAGATGTCATAATCCAAATCAAAACACTATTTAATTAGACTGTTTATATAATAGACTATCTATTAATCCGTTTTTATGAAATAACTAGCGTATAACCCGTGCCTGAAGGCACGGGTGTAAAAGAAATTGAACCTATTTATATATATATATATATATATATATATATATATATATATATATATATAACCTCTTATGTTTACACAACATTCTAATGACGAAAGAAACAGAGGAGCTCGGAGGTCCAACAATGACGAATGCGGAGTCAGTAATGGAAGAGAAGATTCACCAGTGCCCTATTTGTTTCTGTCTTTTTTCCTCCGGTCAAGCACTCAACGGCCATAAAAGAACACATGGAATTGCTTCATTGACATACTCTTCCTCCTGCTACTACTACTAAAGTAAATCATCTTCACCTTCATCACCATTTTTATCCTCAAAATACTTTCGAAGAACCCATAATAAAAATAAAATAAAATTTACCCATATAATATAGCACGTGCATCTCACGTGCTAAAATCCGTCCAAATTAACACTACTATTTGATAAAAGGGTTACATAAAAAATTGACAACAAAAGAAAGGATGACATTGAAAATAAAATAAAATTGCAGGGCTACATAAAAAAACAAATAGTAAATAGGAGGATAAAAAATATATAATTTGTGCAATCAATAAAAAATTCAAAATTAAATTATTATTTCATTTTTAATCCTGTTTATTAGATTTTATGAAAACATTAATATTCAATTTCTTAATAGATCAAAAAACTAAGAAATGAAATCAAATCTATGAATATATTTGTTAGGAAAATCAAAGAAAAAAATGAGAGATTAACAGAAATGAAAAACTAATAAATAAAAGTACTCTAATTGCCATTGCGTATGAAGATACTGCAAGCTGTGGTAGACCATGGTGGAGCGACTGAAGTGATCTTTGCATCATAGTACATCAGATGGAGATGATTTTTTCTTATTCGTGTTGTATTTGTTTTCTTGCACTTTGTCCCCTAAAAATTGAATAATTGGCAAATTCTGGAAAAGAATTGAAATATTTTTTAATTTTCTTCCTGGATTTTTATTTTTCGCCTCAATTTTTTATTTTTATTTTGTTGGAAACACAAACAAAAAAAGGAAAGTAGAAATAGTAAGACGGCATTTGTTTAGTGTTTCTATTCCCAAAAAAGGTAAGAACAAAAACAGAAATATGGGAACGAAAAATATGTTCTTGTTTTTTACCCAATTCTTAAGAATAGAACAAAAACCAAAATTTGGGAACAAATAAAAACACTAATCGAGTAGACTGACCCAAGTACTTGGCGGCAGCTTTCGCCAAAGCTCCATCGGAATCAGCACCAGGGATGACAACCATCATTAACTTGCTTGCACCCTAAAATTCCAAACCCAAAGAAAAAATTAATCACATAAAAAAATGATAAACAAATGATTAAGAGGTTGGAGCTTGGTTTAAATATGAACAAATTCATGTGGCAAATATGAACAAATTCAATATCTAAAACCCAATTTGATGGCAATGGTGATGAGATTGCGAGATTTTTCCATTCCAATTTTAAGATTTGAAACCCTAAACGTTCAGATCTAAAACCCAAATTCGAAAATTTAAAAAAAATAAAAATCGTAAGGCAGAGAGCATACCTGAAGGTTTTGAGGTCAGCGCGAGCATCAACAGTGGGTTTTAGATCAAATTACATATGGAAAATGGTCCTCATGAGCAAGCCAACGCAATTTCTTTGAATTTCTCATGGCGATGGAAAGAGAGAGCGATCACTGGGCATTCAAGAAATTAGGAAAGGAATAAGGAATTATAATGCCACAAAAAAAAAAAAACAGGGTAAAAAAAAAAATTAAAAAATTTGAGCGAATCCCTCAACTGCAATGAAAAAGGAATGAAAAAAGTTAATTAGGATGTTTAAAAATGAAAAAAGAAAATAATATTTATTTATGGAAGTAATTAAAGTTTAATTCAAAGGTTAATTAATTAAATTAATTTTTTTAATTAAGGAAATGAGTTAATCATTTGTCCAAAATTGAGTTAATTTCTTTATGTTTGTCCTAGTCATCAAATTTATTTAGCCTCGTCAGCAATTTTGTTTGTCCTAGTCATATTTTTTGTCCTAGTCATAAGTTTATCCTAGTCAGCCAAAAAGTCATCCTATTTTATATAATAGATTAATTTAATTAATATTAGCCCATATTTAATAAAAGAATTCCAACAGTTATCTCTCTAAAACAGTTTTTGGTTACAGCTTTTGGATATACCAACTATTTCGCCATTCTTTCTCTTGGTTGGGTTTTTTTATTTTATTTTCCAATATTTCTATTCAAGCATTTGTTGGTTTTGGTATAATCATGATCTCAACCAAGTGCATGCTTGGTGTTTTTAAATTGAACACGAATGGTAGCGCACTTGGCAATCCAGGGAAAGGAGGCATTGGTGATCTCATCAGACTTATGGACAGATATTGGAATATTGATTTTTTTGATCATCTTGAGTCCTGCACTAGCTTGGAAGCTGAGATCAGAGGCGTCCATGTCGGTTTGTGCCTGGCGATCACCAGGGGTTTCACCGAAGTGGTCGTTGAATCTGATTCCTTGGAAGCAGTCAATCTTATTAAAAGTAACTGTCAACACCCACCTACTGATGGGGCTGAGTGATGGAATGTAAACACATAATCGAGAATCATGACTTTGAGATTCAAGCCACCAGGAGAGCCAACAATCGTTGTGTGGACTTCCTAGTTTGGATGGGGACAAACAGTATATCTGAAATGCACTATTTGGAGGAATCTCCTGAAAGGCTTGAGAGACTTTTGATCGCGGATATACATTTCGAGGGTTTCTCTCGTAGATCTTAGCTTTTGATGTTTTTTTTCTTTACCAAAAAAAAAAATTGTGCATGTTTGACCATATTTATGATCTTGTTTGAATAACAGTAATGTTGTTGTCACTTCTTTGATAGACAGACCCAGTTGTTTGCCACAATCCCTCTATTTTTCAATTTCATTTTTAATTTTCTTTAACACTAAATTATAAATTTCTTTTATACCGTTAATTCTAACATGATATTAATTGTGATTTAATTATCTCCGACTTTTCAATTTAGTATGTCTAATCATCACAATCTTTGTCTGTCACTCCACGCAAATAGAAATTTATATTATAAATTTTGAAAATTATTATTGATAAAAATAAACGAATAAAATCATTATTTAAAAGAATTTTATCTAAATATTTTGCACCCTCACTCCCAAGAAGATTGAGCTAAATTTTATTTTTTATTTTTTATTTTTATATTTATGTTTAATTAATATTTTTTTAATTATTTACTATTTTTTTTTTATATTTATAAATAAAAAAATCAATACATTACCTATATCCAGAATAAATTAAACTTTAAAAAAGAGTTGATAAATAAGGATAAGTTTCATAGTGATTTTGTCAAATTAGTCCTTCAATTTTTATTTTTTTTACTATTATACGGTCTACTGGTCTAACATCATTTAATCGAGTTCACGTAGTTCAAAATATTTAAATCAATATGTTAGTAATAACCTACTAATAGTATATCAAACAATTTTTTCTAATAGTTCCGATGATAAATTTCAAAATTTCTACTATTCAAAGACGCGACGTTCTTGTCGTGTTGATCCAGTTCATCTCGTTGGTTGGTGGTGTCGATAGCAGTCCATAAGCGGACAGAGAGTACCTACCCCAGAGCCTTTACACCTTTTTGAAACCTCTAACCACCACGCTGTCGCTTCCGGAATAGAGTTGACTCTGGTACCATTTGTAATGTCCCCATGCGGTTCACTGTTCTAGTATCTTGGTTCACTGTTCTAGTATCTTTTGGACCGAGTCCATGTAGCCCAAAATGTTTAAATTAATATATTATTAATAGTGCACATAATACATTATATATTAGATAATCTTTTCTAATATGTGGAATTTCATATATACAAATGATATTAGATACTGTTTTGTTTTTGTTTTTTGGTTTTTGTTTTTGGTTTTTTTTTTTTTTTTTTTTTTTTTTTTTTTTTTTTTTTTTTTTTTTTTAAGAGTGTTAAAATTGGTTAAAGTGGATGATCAGTTAGGTTGACGACAAGAAAAAGTAAAGAGAGAAACATACGAATCTAGCACAAGATTTTGGGCATGGAAAATTAAAGGTCGTGTCGTGAGTGATTAGGCTAATAAGTGATTTTATGATGAGAATTGCATCACTTCACGTGTATGGACTCTAAAAAACATTATTTAATTCAATGATTAATTTAATTACCTCTTTTTTTCTTTTTTTCTTTTTTTCTTTTCTTTTTCTAATTATTCGTATCAACTTATGGCAGACAGGAGATATACTTTCAGCACTTTATCATCTTAATTTGTCTATAGGGTTTTTGACACTTTGTACCCTCGAATTTTCATCATTATCTCAATTTGGTCCCCATAATTTTAATTTGAACACGTAACGCCCTATAATTCTAATGCAAACTGTCACGTGTCATACATCTAATTATTTTTAAGTGGCTTATTGGAAAGCCTTCTATTTTTTTTCACCTCCATCAACAAGTTTTCTACAAAATGCCATATTTGTCTGTGTCTATTTTTGAGTATTTGGACCGGGAGGAAAATGGGGGAAAGAAAAAAAAGATAGAGATACTGATAAAACACTCTAAAGAATAGTCAAGTGTGATGCACATGATTGATTACCATAAAAAATTATAATTAGAATAATAATTTGGACTAAAATGAGATGATTAGGAAAATAAAATTGTGTTTGATAACAATAATTTTTCTTAAATTATTTCATAATTTATAAGAACAAAATCAAATAAGCACGTTTAATTTATTTTAAATGTAAAGAATACACTTACATTTTTTTTTTGGACAATCAATTTTTGCAAATTATGATAAAATAAAATCACATTTATAATGTTAATTATAACTAAATAAAATAGTTATTGAAAAGTATTTTATTACATTTTTCTTGGTCTAAATGAATGAATAAATAGGGAAAAAACAAAATTATTGAAATTAGTGGTCCAATTAAAATTTGACATTCTTTAAAACAAAAATAGAATATCGATTTAGATAAAATAACTAATTTGATCACCTTTCGCCCACTCTCAGTGTGGATTTATGACTTGTGTAACCTAATCTTAGTATGGGCCAAAAATCCAAATTTAAAAACAAAAACCTCAATTTTTAGATTAATTTCATCTCATTAATCTTATTAATAAAAAATGGGGTTAACCTTCACATCAAGTTGATCCAATGCATGCTTGGACCTAAATTTTTGACGGGCATCTTTACAATTGAAAATGATGTTTGGAGAGTAATTATCACATGATTAGGTGAAGTTTAAGGGCGTTTAAATTTTTAAGTGTTGAAAATATATGACATTTGTTTAATAAACTTAAAATTTTAAATATTGAATTTTCAGTTAAGTATATTGACAATTAAATAATTCATATTTGCCCAAAAAATGTAATTTTGTTTTTAAGGATTTAATTGATTTAGTGATCTTAATTGTCCTTATCAAACAAATTTGTTATAGCAAGTAATTAATTGATTCAATTTTCAACAATTAATTGAGTTAACAAATATAATCTAAGTTTATGGTTAATTGGCCGAAATGATTCTTATAACCATAAACTTATTGTTTTTCTTTTCCTGCTCATCATCATCAATAAAACAACTGAATTCTATTAGAAAAGATGGAAGGTAAATTTCAACTATTTAACTGTAGATACTTTCATCTCTTAAATTATATATTTTGAGAAATCTCAACCTTTGTATTCATGATTTTTATTACTTTGTAGAGCCAACTAAATATTTATAAATTAATTAAAATATTAAATTGAGAAAAATACATGTCATTACGATCAATGTGGAATTTTGATTTCGTACAATTTAGTTAATTGATTACCAATTTTAGGCCAAACCCAATTTTAAATTTGAAAGTAGAATCAAAGCTTACGTTTTTGACAGTCCACTTTAGCGTAAAAGCAAAACCAATTCAAATTCACATCACATTAACCAAAGAGTCT
The DNA here is from genome assembly GCA_016647705.1 of Eucommia ulmoides. NCBI lineage: Eukaryota > Viridiplantae > Streptophyta > Magnoliopsida > Garryales > Eucommiaceae > Eucommia > Eucommia ulmoides. Next base: position 5,907,081 of record CM028333.1, on the reverse strand, counting down.
TGGTAATCCTTACTAAACGATTAGATATAATCAAATCAGAGTGGAATAGAATAAAAAATAAAAATAAAATAAAAATAAAAATAAAATAGATTTATCAATGGAATTATTATTTTATTATCTTGTTTGATTGTTATTGTATTTTAAAAAAAATATAATAAAATAATAATTTTTTATATATCAATTTTGAGATCAAATTCATTAATAAATATACCAAATAATAATTTAGAATTTATTTTTAAAAAATGATTACAAAATCTGAATAATATCCCAGGTAGAAATATTCAAAATCTACCAACAATTAAAATCATTTTGTTCTTAATTTTTTGTTTTTGCTTTAAGAGCATAAATAGAATTTTTTTTCTCTAATATATATTTTTGTGCAGGAATAGTTCTTAGATTTCCACTTCCATTCCCTATATAATTTTTTTTTGGTCCTCAATTTTCTATTTCCGATTCAGGAAAACAATTAGATTTTTTGTTCTCAAATTTTTGTTTTTATTTCGAGAACAATAACATATTTATTGTTCTCAACGGTATGTTTTTATTTTGAGAACATGAACTGATTTTTTTACTTTCAATTTTTTTTATTTTTGTTTGAAATATAAGTTTGTGAACAAGAAAATAAATTTTTGGATAGGAAACATAAACAGAAATCTTTAAAAAAAAAACACATGTTTTGATTCCCAAAAAAATTGAGAACAAAAAAATCTATTAATTCTATTCCCAAAACAAAAACATAATATTGAAAAAACAAAAATCTATTTTATTTTTCAAAATAAGAATATAAAATTGACAACAAAATATTTTGTTCCTGTCATTTAATGAATAAAAATATTTTTAATTCAAAGGAATATTGAATTAAATTGATAAAATTAATAGAAAATGTCGAAGTAATTTTCAAATTGAGAATTATAGGCCGAAATAAGGTGAGGTATTTTAGGTGTAACCTGAATTTTTTTTTTTACCATAAACTATGAAATTCCATTCCATCCCATGAAGTACGGAATCCAACTCTCATTCCGTCCAACCGAATGCACCGTTAGTTTATAACGGTTTATTCAGGTTCGAGCTATAGTCTCTCTCTCCTTAGAAAGCTGTAAAATTCTCGCTTTCTCTAGAAAGCTTACAAAACTAACATAAATATATCTTCGAAAACTTATAAAACCTAACTACCAAATCTCAAAGAAATAGGCAGTTGGAAGAGCTTTTGATGTTTTTTTTTTTTTTTTTTTGTTTTTTTTTTGTGTGTGTGTGGGGGTGGGGGGAGAATGTGGGATCATCTAACAGTAGTTGTGTTTGGAAAAGACTTCCCCATTCATTCACGGCCACAAAATTCCTTGCTTCGTGTTAATGTAATAATGGCTTGACTCACATTGCCCATTAAGGCAAAATCATAATTCTCTCTTCTCCTATAAATACATACATGTGTATAGCTTGTAGTCTATGTATATTTTTCATAATATCAATACATAATTCATTTTCCACTTCTCAATTATCTTAACATGATATCAAGAGCAAATCTTTCCTAAACATATTCTCAATAATTTTTTCGCAACCCTAACACTTCCGCCTCTACCGCCGCCCTTATTCTTCCAAGGCTTTCGTTGCTACTGTAGGCTTCGTCCCTTCTCTGGTATCAACAACCACTATATCGCCATCTTAGTCATGAAAAGACAAACATAACGCCACCAAAATCACCGCCACCGGAGTCCAGACGCGCTCTCATGCACCTCCAACAACCCGCAGTACCATCACCATTCGAAATCTCGGATTTTGGACTCTAACGCTTCAACCAGAGCTCCAAATCTATCTCACGATATATCGTCGAAACCGTATCAATGAGACGATTCCAAAAACGCAAGGCTCATCACCGTCTGCCGCCTCACGCGCCTACACGTATGGCCGGAACAAGCTGCTCCAAAATCGCGTCAGATCCACGCTCCTATTTCACTCTCTGTCTTCTTTGTTGCTGCCATGTCAGCCCTAGTTGCCTAATCAGCACCCACATCAGCACCAAGTCATCGCCACGTCAGTATTGACCTGTGCCACGTCAGCGCACATTAGCATTGACCTTTGCCACATCAGCGTTGACCGTCTGCGACGTCAGCGTTGACTGTCACGTCAGCTCCCCTGCTGTCTCCTTAACCCCTACCACGTCATAAGTATTTCATTTGCCCCGGTTCAGGCCTTTGTTGATCGATTTTTTGCAAACTTGAATCGGTTCCTAGGGATTTTTGACGTTTTGAATCTGTTTTCGACCTCCGTTTTCTGATTTGGTAATCACAGAATACAATTCCTTCTTTATTTGAATGTTTTCTACATCGGTTCACCTCTTTTTTTGCTCCTATGGCTAAATCTGATGCACCTCGGGTTATCACTACTGTTCTAAATGAAATTAATTATGTCGTATGGGCTCAAGAGATGTCTAGTTTTCTCCGTGGATGACGATTGTGGCGTTTTATAATTGGAGATATCACTGAACCTGAGCAGAAGGACAACGATGATAAGGCCAAATACATTAACCGTATAGAGAAATGAGATAGCAAAAATACTAGATTCTCATATGGTTCCATGTTACCATCATTCTAGAGATCAAACTTCAATTTGGTACAATCTAGACAGCTAAAAAAGCTTGGGATTTTCTCCAGGACCGCTATACCAAGGCAGACATCTCGAATCGGTATTGCATTATCTCCACCCTCCATAGTATGTGCTAGGAACCTGGGCAAACCGTCAATAGTTTCCTATGTCAGATGATTACCATGTGGGAACAATTGGCTATCACTGAGCCAACCTGGGAATGCACAAAAGACGTCACCATTCATGCCAAGTACTAAACAAAGACACGCATTATGTAATTCCTAATGGGCTTGAGGGAAGAATTTGAGTCTGTACGAGCTTCAATACTCCATCGGGGCACACTAGCTCTCTAAAAAATGTACTTTCTGATCTACTCAGTGAGGAAACACGTCTTGCGACACTACAAAACTCACATACAGATGTTTCCCTAGCAGCGCCAGTTGCTCCTACAACACCAGTTACTCTTGCAATACCAGGAGGAAAGCCAAGCCCATCCCAGAAGCCCTTATACTACAGGTATTGTTATTCACAAGGGCATGAATTGCTCAAATATCTTTCTCGTCTGTGTACAGTTTACAGAGAATTGGGCCACTATCTTGCAGACTGCCCTAAACTTGCATCTAAAAATCAATTAAATGGGAACCAATATCGCTCTCGAGGCTCTCGCAATCAGTTCTATTTCAAGCCAAAAAATGTTGTTGTTGTAGCCACTGATGCTACCTGAACTTCATCCAGCTCTCTACCTGAATGGAGTAATTTCTACAGCGCACTTACCGAGGTTTCAAATAAAACTGGTAAAAATGTAAACATATCAGCTACACCAGGTACATCTCAATGGTATTTTGATTCTGCCTGTTACAATCACATGACATCTGATTCCTCTATCTTTTCTTTTAAAACCCGTGATGAGTATGCACCTACTATTCACACTGCTAATAGATTATATATGTTGGTCAGCTATCTTGGACATATTGACAGTTCTCATTTATCTCTCCCTGATACATATTTGGTCCATAAGCTTACGCTCAACCTTATATCTGTTGGACAATTATGTGATCTTGAACTTGATTTACATTTTTCTTCTACTGGTTGTCGTGTGCAAGACTCTCAGACAGGAAAACTCCTTGGGACCGGCCGTAAAGTTGGACGCTTCTTTGAGCTCACTCACCTCCAAGTTCCATCCTCATCATTACAAAACCAATCAGCCGCATCCATCCCAAGACTCTCACCCGTGGAATTGTAGCCCTCTCGGTTAGGTTACACTTCATCCAGTCGTCTTTGTTCTCTTATTTCTAATGGTCAGTTAGGTTCATTTCAGCATGAGTCTTTCCATTGTATTCATTGTCAACTTGCAAAATAATCCACTTGACCTTTTAATGAGAGTCAATCTGTTTTGCTTGTACCTTTTGATTTAGTACATTCTGATGTTTGGGGGCCTTCTCCTCATGCAACAATGGGTGGTGCTAACTATTTTGTTATATTTGTGGATGACTATTCTCGATATTCATGGTTGTTTCTTATGAAAAACAGATCTGAATTATTTCAAATATATTCTGATTTTTCTTCTATGGTTCAAACTCAATTCTCTCGAAATATCAAAGTGTTTTCTCAGATAATGCAATGGGATACAAAGACCGTGCTTTTTCTAAACCTACTTTACAAAAATGGCACTTTTCCCCACTGCTCGTGTCTTAGAACCTCCCAAAAAATGGACGAGCCGAACGCAAACATAGACACATTCTTGACACCATTCGTGATCTACTCATTTCTTCTTCATGTCCTAAGCATTTCTGGGGTGAGGCTGCTATAATTGCAGTGTACACAATCAACCGTGTTTCTTCCGCCACAATCCAAAATTAGCCCCCATTTGAGCGTATTTTCGGTAAACCTCCTGATTACTCTGAACTCAAAGTCTTTGGTTGCGTTTGTTTCGTTCTTCTTAAACCACATGAACATAATAAATTGGAACAAATGGCTCACTTATGTTGTTCCTTGGATATGGTATTGAACATAAGGGGTATTGGTATTGGGATCCCATTTTTAAAAGTCTTCGTATCTCTCATCATGTCATTTTTTGGAAATATCAAATGTTCTCTTTCTTACGGTCATTTAACATGTCTACAATCCCTAACTCCAGATTCTTTACTGATCCATCTATTGAGTTATTTTTTGAGGACCCAATTTCAGGTACTGTCGACTCTACATTTGACCCACCAGCTGATTTTCCCCTTCCAGATTCAGCTCCAGCTCCAGAACCGCCAGCTGACCTCACCCTTCTGACTCAATCGGTCGTCCCTGAGGATATTCCTATGTTTGATGAGTCTGCACCGACTTCCTCTAAGGGCCATCTTCCTGATCACTCCTGCAGATCTACCAGGGTAATTCATCGCCCTTCTCATCTCTATGATTTTCATTGTTTTTCTAATATACTTCATCTGCATGAGTTTCAATCCTATAAGGAGGCCAATACTAATCCTATTTGGCAAAAAGCAATGGACGAAGAACTTCAATGTAAGACCCAGATCGTTGCATATGTAAAATCATGAGTTGTATTTTAGAACATTTAGAAACAATGGGGTAGAATGTGTTATTTTCAATTTGAAATAAAAATTTTAAGGGGTGAATTTATGATTTTAAGGAAAAGTAAATCTTGAATGGGGATTCAAATAAAAAACTTAAAGGAAAATAGGGGGGTTAATGTAATTGAGAATACGATATTATATATATATATATACACACACATATATGTTTATAACAGCTGGTGGGATCTAGAACCAAAAAGAAGAGACTAGAAGAAATCAGAAAATAGAGAGAGAGAGGGTTCGGCAGTGGTGGGTGTCTCGTCGCCGATGGAGTGGGTTCTGACGGCGTGTGGGGGGGGGGGGGGGAGAGATCGAAGGGTGTGTGGGTTCGGATGTGCTGTGTTTTGTATGTGTGCTGATTCCGTCGTTGGCCGGTGTGTGGGTTGTCGTCGTCGGCGGTATGGTTGTTTGATACGGCATGTGTGTAGGAGCAGATGATTGCGGTAAGGGTGTGTGTGTTTCTCTATTTATTCCGGCGTGTGTATGTGTATGGGTTCGGCCGAAGGAGTGTTCGTTGACGGTGGGATGTTTTGGTTCAGGGGTTGGGTGGCAAAGCATGTAGGTGTGTGATGGGGTGGTATGTGTGTGTTCAGGCGGTCGTTGACAGTGTGTTTCATCGTGGCAGGTGGTTGATTGTTGCTGTGTATCGGCAGTAGGTTCCGATCGAGTGAGTGTTCGTCGCTCACAGTCTGTGGTTGTCCGTTTGGTGGTGCTCCGATGTGTGTGTATCGTGTGTGAGTGTGTGGATGCGAGGTCGCCAGCGGTCGGCTGAGCAAGGAATGGAGGGAGGACGGTGGTTGGTGAACCAAAAAACCAAAATAGAGTAGAATCGGCATTGCACATCCGCGGCAGTGGGGATCCAACGCGTAAACTGAAAGAGGAAGAGAAAAAAAAAATCCAATTTCTCAGCCGCGAGCGATTCGAAACAGGTAAAATTTTAAGTCGATTATTATTGTCGTTACATTAAAATTGTTAGCATTAAAATTTTTGCCATCGTGATAATAATTCTTGGAATCGTTAATTTTAATAATCGCTGCACAGTAAATAATAACATAATGGAATTGGGTAAATAACAATTTTGCATAATTACATTCGGGAAATGGGAGGTTGTGCATTTTAGGGCCATGTATTTCATATTAGGGTTATTTTAAATAAAATATTAATTTAGGCCCTATCGCTATTAGATTCGCAGGGGCCAGCATCTCGGTAGGTCTTGGACGGTGATAGTTTTGCAGTGCAGAAATCGAGGTGAGTGTATTGTCTTCTATATAAATTTACAATTTTATTTTCATATAAATTATGGAATATGTCTTTATTTAAGAACGAATAATTTTGTGATGTATTTGGATTGAGTTGGTTCTAAAGGAAAAAAAAAATTATTTTTGGATCAAATTGGTTTCAAAGGTGGAAAAATAATTTTTGGGATCAAATTGGTTTTAAAGGTGGAAAACGATTGTTGAATCAAGTTGGATTTAAAGGTAGGGGATGATTTTTAGTCCGACTATGCCATAGCTATGATCCCGTTAGAAGGGCATGTCCTGCGAGATGGTTTTGACCTGTTAGGAGGGCACGTCTTGCGGGTAGTTGATTATGTTGTGAGATATTATGACCTGTCCGGAGGATTAGTCTGGCAGGTGGTTGTTGATATTATGACCCGTCAGGAGTTCCAGTCCTACAGGTGGTTGATTATATTATGACCTGTTCGGAGGGCTAGTCCGACAGGTGGTTATTGATATTATGACCTGTCCGGAGGATTAGTCCGACAGGTGGTTGTTGATATTATGACCTGTAAGGAGGATTAGTCCTGCAGGTGGTTGATTGACCCGTCAGGAATGCAAAATCTGCGGGTGGTACGGTAGCGTTGCAACTCCCGATCGTGAGGTAAAAATGATCTTATGGCTAGTAGGAGAGGAGGTGTGGTGTATTTTATTATACGTTAAAGTATTTGGTTTGGATGGTTTAAAACATTTGGATTGGTCGATTGAAAATGCTTGGGTGCGGTTGATTTACAATGTTTGGAAGAGTTGACTTAAGATATTTAAGTTGGGATTTATTATATTACTTCATTCCATTAGTGGAGTGAAACAGGATTTTTAAATACAGTATGCGGTTATATTATTATATTTTTTTTTATCTTTTGAAACGTGGTGTTTAACACTTCGGTTTGTTTTGATATATTAGTTTGTTACATTGGTGACCATGGGACTGGATTTTCAACTTGGTATGTAATTATAAAATATTATAGTTTGAAAGGTGATATTTAACAATTGTACGTGATCCATTTAATATTTTTATTATGAAGATAGTACACCGATATAAGATTTTTGGTTTCAGGTACTACGGCTAGGAGTTGGTCCACTACTGACATTAGGTAGAGTGTGGAGGTAGCGACATTTTGGAAGTGTGCCGGTCCGATATGAACTGGGGAAGGTTCAGGTATTTTAAAAAAAATATACATCTACAGTAGCGTGTGTTTGTATGTATATCTGTATGTATTTAGCTAATTGGGAAGGTAGCGTCATGTTGACGTCACGCCCAGCCTTGGGTGAAGGGTTCCCGGGGTGGGGTATGACATTCAAGCCCTAGCCAAAACTCATACCTGGGATATCGTGGATTTGCCTCTTGGAAAAACTCCTATTGGGTGCAAATGGGTGTTTAAAATCAAGATATTTTCTGATGGTTCTGTTGACTGATATAAAGCCCTACTTATTGCCAAGGGCTTTGCTTAGGAATATGACATTGACTATGAAGAAACCTTTGCTCCAATGGTGAGGCTCATATCTGTTTGTACATTTCTTGCCGTTGCCGCCATTCAGAAGTGGACTCTTTTTCAAATGGATGTAAAAAATGTATTTCTCAATGGCGACCTACTTGAGGAAGTCTATATGCATCTATTTCCCAGTCTAGCTACCCTTCGAAATAAAGTTTGCCGTCTTCGTTGTGCTCTATATGGATTGAAACAAGCTCCACATGCCTAGTTCGCCAAATTTAGTACTACTATTCATCAGTTTGGGTTCACATCTAGTGATCATGATTCGGCTCTGTTTATTCGCCACACTGCCAACGATATTATCCTTCTTTTACTGTACGTGGATGATATGGTTATTACTGGAGATGATCTACATGGCATTTATGAACTTAAACAATTTCTCTGTAGCCAATTCGAGATGAAAGATCTTGGCGTACTCACCTATTTCTTGGCCTCGAAGTCTTATCTGGTTCAGATGGATATTTTCTCTCTCAGGCTAAATATGTCTATGATCTTCTTTCCAAGGTTGGGATTACTAACTCCACCACTGCTACTACTCCTCTCAAGTCAAACATCAAACTTATTCCACTTGATGGTTCACCTCTTCAGGAGGTCACTCTATATCGCCAATTGGTTGGAAGTCTTGTATATTTCACTGTCACTTACCCCGACATTGCTTATGTTGTTCACTAGGTCAGCCAGTTTTTGTCCGCTCCTCGGACCACTCATTACTCGGCTGTTCTTCGCATCCTACGGTATGTCAAGGGTACTATGTTTTATAGATTTCATTTTTCAACTCAGTTTGCTCCTATCCTACAAGCTTATTTTGATGCCAATTGGGCTAGTGACCCCATCGACAGACGTTCAACCACTGGTTACTGTTTCTTCTTGGATAACTCTCTCATTTCTTGGCATAGTAAGAAACAAACTTTGGTTGCTCGCTCCAGCACTGAAGCTGAATATCATGTCATGGCTGATGCAACTCAAGAACTTCTCTGACTTCAATGGTTACTAGCTGATATGGGTATATCCTCTCCTACTGCCAGTACCCTACACTGTGACAATAGGAGTGCTATTCAGATTACTCACAATTACGTCTTCCACGAGCATACAAAACACATTGAGACTGATTGTGTAAGACCCTAATTGTAGCACATACGTCATTTTAATTACATTTTTGAGTAATTGAAAAAATTCGGAGTAAATTGTGTTAATTAAAAATTCAAATTAAAAAGTTTATGGTTCAAATTGTAAAATTATAAACACTTATTCTAAACTTGGGATTCAAATTGTCATTTAAGTTAATAAATTAAAATTTTAGGGGTAAAATTTTAATTTGAGAAAATTAACACAATAGTTATTATATAAAAAATATACATATAAACACATATATGTGTGGGTGTGTGTCGTGAGAACAATCCGGAGACGAAGAGAAAGAGGGAGACGTGGCATTTTTAGATCAAATTTTCAGACCACTACTTGCATGCATATATATACATGCATACAGTGCGTTTCAAGGAAAAAGATCAGAAGAGAAATTCAGAGAAACTCTAGAGAGAGAGAGAGGGGGGACCGGAGTGGGGGTCATCGAATTTTCTTGAATCGGTGTTCATTCGGCAGTGTGGTCGTAGCTGTTACGTGTGTGCGTGATCGTGTCGATATCGTCGTCAATTCTAAGAGAGAGCGAAGGTGGTTCGGCCGGTGGGATAGTTCGTCGACAGCGTGGCAGTGTGCATTCTTAGCATCGCCGGTGAGCGGGAGTCGGTGATCGCTGTCCAGTCATCGACGATCGTCGAGGTGGTGAGTATTTATGTGTATTTTCTCTGATCATTTTGGTAGGTGTATGCATGCATGTGTGTCGCGGGAATGGATCGGTAAAATTTTCGGCGGTGTGCTCTATTTTTTTGTTTCGTGCCGACAGTGCGTGTGTGTGTATTGTTGCTACTGTTGCTGTGTGTGTTTCCGTTGCATGTGTATGTGCCGTTCATTTGTTTTGTGCAACGACAGGGGTGTGTAAGACTGTAAGACCCTGATTTCGCACGTACGTCATTTTAGTTGCATTTTAAAATGATTGGAAATATTCGGGGTGAAATTGGGTTAAATAAAAAAAAATTCAAATTTAAAAGTTTAGGGGTCGATTTGTAAATTTAGAAAATACTCAACCCGAAATTTTCATTAAAACTTTTTGGGATGAAATTGCAATTTAGAAAATCTTGAATGTGGAAATTGGATAAAAACGGAGTGTTAAAGGAATAAAGGGGAGAAATGTGTAATTAAACAAAAGATATTTATATATATACATACATATATGCATATGGGCGTGCGTGTGCCGTGAACTCAGCCGGAGACAAGGAGGTGTGGGAGAGGAGCGACGTAGCGTGAAGAAAACGAAAAATCTATCCCCAAAAACCCATGCAATTAAATGTTATCATGATCAAAAGCTGGGAGAGAACGAAAAAAAATCACACAAGTTAGAGAGAGAATCGGAGGGTGTTCGGCGGTGTGCTCAGTTCGACGTCGTGGTTGTGGGTTCTGTCATTAAACGATCGTGCGGGTGGGCTCAGTCTGGTCCCTGTGTGTGTGAGCGTCTTTGGTTGTTCGTTCGACGATCATGGGGGTGAGATCGTCAATAGCGTGACTGTTGCCGTTCATCGCCGTCGTTTGGTAAGTAGGCGTATATATTTAAATTTCTATGGTATATGTATATATGTGTTGTGTCGATCATTCGGGTGCATGTGTGTGATCGTCGCCACGATGCGGCCAGCAGTGTGTGTCGTCACTGTGGTAGTGCATGTGCGTGTGTGCGTTCTATTTTTCTATATACCGCAGCAGAGTATGGGTGTGTGGGGAATCTGTTTAGATCGTTGGTCGTCGATCGTCGACGATCGTGGATGGATAATTTGTCGGTCAATGGTGATCGTTGTGCTAGTGTGGGATGGCTGGCGGTGAAGGGAGATCAGAGAGAGAGGGGGTCGGAGAGTGTGTGTGTGATCGGTGTGTGGGTATGTGTGATCGTGCTATGTGGAAGTGGCGTTGACGACGGCGGGGGTGTGGGCACTATTATGTGTCACCGCCAGTGAGAGGGACATGAGGGGGGGGTGGTTGATTGGTGGTCAGACGAAAACAGTAACATCAAACAGAAGAAAAAAAGAAAAGAAATTGGAAGAACAATTACACTAACCACCCCAAAACCTAATAATTTTCAACTTCTTGGCCTGCGAATGATTAGGAAACAGGTGAAATTTCAATCGATTATTATTTCTCGTTAAATAAAATCTTTACCGTTACATTTTCCGTAATTGTAATAATTTTTGTAACGGTTAATTGTAATAATATTATACATAAAATATTATCGTAACGGAATGGGGTGAATAATAATAATTTTCCATAATAAAAGGTGGGGACAGGAAAATTGTAGAATGTAGGGCCTGCATTGCATGATTAGATTATATTTTTACCTAAATATTAATTTAGACCTGTCACTAATAGGTTTGCAGGCACCTGAAGGACGGTAGAGCATAGTCGATAAAGGTTTTTGGGGAATGGATCACCAGGTGAGTATATTGTCTTCTTGCAAAATCTATTTTCATATATTTATATATGATGGGAAAATGTGTTTACTTGAAAATGAATGAATTTTCTAACTTACATGGATCAAGTATTATTTTGGGTATTTATGATATTGTGGATTTCATTGGTTGTTGTTGAGGTGTCAGTTAATGGTGGGCGGAGTTGTTGTTGTTGAGGTGGAGATGAGTTGTCATTGTTAAGGTGAGGTGGAGATTGATGGTGGATATTCACCCCCTTGGCATAGTCCAACGGAGCGATGTCTCACCCATCTGGCATAGTCCAGCGGAGCGTTGTTCACCCGTCTGGCATAGTCCAGCGGAGCGTTGTTATATCCCGCTGGGAAGGCATATCCTACGGGGTACAGTACCGTTGCAACTCCCGATCGTGAGGTTAAAACGATCACATAGCTAGCCGAGGTGTGGTGTGATGTGGTGTGGTGAGGTACGGTGTGATGTAGTGTCGTATATAGTGTTTTGTCGTATATGGCATTTATATATACTTCATTTTATACTGACTTGGTGTATCCATTTACGACAATATATCTATTATTTCAGTTGCGTTATACTATATGGTTGCTGTGACGTTCTGGTTGATTTTTCACTGCTTAGTTCAAATGTTATAAACATATATACGTTGATTATGTGGTAACAGAAAAATGTGTTTTATATATATAATATGAGATTTTTATTTGGAATATGATGTGTATATGTTATATGCTTAATCAATTTAAAATATTTTTATTAAGAAGGCAGTACACTCGTAGATGAAATAGTTAGGAGTCGGTCCCCTACTAGCACTAGTTAGAATCCGGCAATACGGTAGTGAGAGGGTATTAATTTTGGAGGTGTTGGTTGATGCAAACTTGTGAGAGGTTCAGGATTGTGTTATCTTTGTGGTTATTATGATTTTTGTGGGGACGAGTGTGTCCCCAATTAAAAAGTGTATTAAAATAGTATGGTTCTTTTTGGTGGTTGTGTATTTATGTATGCATATGTTGGTTAGCAGATATTTTGGCATGTAGGTGATGTCATGATGGTGTCATGCTGGCCCCAGGGTGATGGGTGTCCGGGGTGGATTGTGACAATTTTGGTATCTGAGCCTAGGTTATAGGTTCTGTAGACTTGCTAATTGTCGTATCAGTAGAGGATCATGAGATAGGAAGACGTGTCAGTTGTCTAGTCAGTAGAGGACTTTAAGATAAGGTGTTAGTGAGTGCTTTTGATACTCGCGTAATAGTTAATTAACGTATATTAATTACTGTCATTTTTCTGGTTGGCCTAGTTAGTCGTTGAATTGAATTTTTCTGATTGATAACAGGTATGGAGGGGGAGATGAAACCTCTAGAAGTGTGGGACCTCAGGGGCAAGCGGAACCCCCGAGGCAAGTGGAGCCTCAGGAACAGAGAGATAGGGAGTAGGAAAGTTTACATATTGTGGAATCCCACACGCAGGGTGATATGTTGCAAGGGAGCTTAGACGCGATCAAAAGAATTTTGCAGGCTGCTACCCAGCTTACGGAGCAGCAAGTGAGGATTATGGAAAGTCAACAGGCCTAAGGTGATACTTCTATACCTCAGGCAGTACGCTTGAAGAGATTCAAAGAGTTGGACCCTCCGATTTTCACTGGAACGAAGGGTCCAATAGATGTGGAAAATTGGATTAGAGGTGTGAGTCACGTGTTCGAGGCGATGGGGATTGTCGACGATAGTCGAGTTCCCCTTGTCACCTTTCAGTTGAAGGAGAAGGCCGAGCATTGGTGGGAAGAAATGAAAAGACTGATTACGGGTTCGGGCGAAGAGATTACGTGGGATCGTTTTGTTGCCGTGTTCAATGAAAAATATTTTCCCAAGTCTTATCGATTCTAGATGGAAGAGGAATTTATAGTTTTGAAGCAGGGAAAGATGATTGTTCAGCAGTATGAAGTTAGGTTCGATGTTTTATCCTGATTTGCCCCGGATCTGGTAAAAACGGAAGAGATGAAATGTCGACGTTTTCAAAAGGGGCTCAATTTGGAAATACGTTCCAGTTTGACTAGCAGACAGATTAACAATTATGCAGAGTTGGTGAATATAGCGAAATTAGTAGAGAGAGATGTTCAGGAAGCCATTGAGAGTCGTGAGCAGTTCAAGAAGAGTCGATTTGAGTCACCCAACAGATTTTTGGGTGTTACTTCACGAGGGGCGGTATCTCGGCCGCTAGTTGCTCGGGCCTCATTGTTTGGCCAATCCGTTAGGAGCCGTGGTTTCCGACAATTATATTTCAGGCGACAGCAGAGTGTATCGGAATCAAGTGTTGGTCCGCAAAGACAGGGGAGGAATCAGTTGTCTAGTCGAGCTGGGGGAGGTAAATGCTATCAATGTGGATCACCGGATCATTTCATCAGAGACTGTCCCAGGGGAGGACCGACATGTTTTCGTTGTCATGAGCCGGGTCATATATCGACGAACTGTCCGAAATTTGCTTCTACAACTGTACTTCCTGCGAGCAGTATGGGTAGTGTGGGTCCTAGCACTGCCCCGGGGCGTGGTAGAGGATTGGCTGGTAGACCTCCGATGCGAGGCCGTGTTTTTGCTACTACTCGACAGGATGCCTAGGCTACTCCCGATGTGGTTACAGGTATCATGTCTTTATATGCTGGAGATGCTCGTGTACTTATTGATCCCGGTTCTACGCAGTCGTTTGTTTCGGCAACTTTCATGATGCATATAGGCAAGTTTTCTATTTCTTTATCATACCATATTGTTATTTCTACACCGGTAGGGGAGTCAGTATGGATAGATAGTGTGTACAAAGATCATTTGCTTCGGGTCGGTGATAGAGAGCTATTGGCAGATTTATTACCCCTGAATATTCACGATTTCGATGTGATACTGGGTATGGATTTACTATCCAAATATCATGCTACCGTAGATTGCTTTAAAAAAGAGGTGATATTTCGAATCTTGGGCGGGCCAGAGTTTGTATTCTCGGGAGACAGAATTATCACTCCTGTCAGTCTAATTTTAACCTTAGAAGCCAGAAGGTTATTAAAGAAAGGATATCAGGGATACCTTGCGCACGTGATCGACACTAGTCAGAGAGAAGTTTTGGTGGCAGATATTCCAGTGGTTAGGGATTTTCCCGACGTGTTTCCAAACGAACTGCTAGGGTTTCCAGTAGACAGGGAGATAGAATTCATGATCGAGTTACTTCCAGGAACTGTTTCTATATCGATTCCACCCTATCGTATGGCGCCTACCGAGTTGAAAGAATTGAAGGTGCAGTTGCAGGATTTAGTAGACCGTGGGTTTATCAGACCCAATGTTTCCCCATGGGGAGCCCCAGTGTTGTTTGTGAAAAAGAAGGATGGCACATTGAGAATGTGTATAGACTATCAGCAGTTGAATAGGGTGACGGTTCGAAATAAATATCCGTTACCTAGGATTGATGACTTATTTGACCAGCTTCAGAAAGCTAAAGTGTTTTCCAAGATAGATCTTCGATCGGGGTATCACCAATTGAAAGTCAGAGAAAGTGATGTGGCAAAAACGACGTTTCGTACGAGATATAGACATTATGAATTTCTGGTAATGCCCTTTGGACTGACGAATGCCCCTGCTGCCTTCATGGATTTGATGAATTAGATCTTTTAACCTTATCTGGATCAATTTATCATCGTATTCATTGACGATATATTGATCTATTCCCAAAATAGAGAAGAACATGCAGAGTATCTTCAGATTGTATTGCAGACGTTGCGGGAGAAACGATTATATGCGAAATTTAGTAAATGCAAATTTTGGTTAGATCATGTTGTATTTTTGGGGCATGTCATTTCAGGAGACGGTATTCAGGTGGACCCAAAGAAAGTTGAAGTTGTTGTCCAGTGGGAAAGACCAAAAAATGTGACGGAAGTTCGAAACTTTTCAGGATTGGCAGGTTACTTTCGACGATTTGTGCAGGGATTTTCCATTATCGCTGTCTCATTGACTCGATTGACCCGCAAAGAATCCATATTTGAGTGGACCGACAAATGCGAACAAAGTTTCCAAGAGCTGAAATGAAGATTGATATCGGCACCAATACTAGCCCTCCCAACAGAAGGAGGTGGTTTTGTGATTTATAGTGACGCGTCATACCAAGGGCTGGGATATGTTCTTATGCAGCATGGTCACGTGATCGCATATGCATCTCGGCAATTGAAGAATCATGAGCGTAATGACCCAATGCATGATTTGGAGTTGGCAGCGATTGTGTTTGCCCTGAAGATTTGGAGGCACTATTTGTATGGCGAAACATGTGAAATATACACCGACCACCAGAGTTTAAAATATTTGTTTACTCAGAAGGAGCTAAATTTGAGGCAAAGGCGTTGGATAGAATTGATTAAAGATTACGATTGCACCATCCACTATCATCCAGGGAAATCTAATGTTGTAGCGGATGCTTTGAGTCGAAAATCAACATGTTCGATCGCACACATTTAAGTGGTTCATACTAATTTGTATGCCGAGTTGAGATCGATGCGAGTTCAGTTAGCGGTAGGTCAGACGGCAGCATTGCTCGCAACTTTGACTTTGAGGCCGACATTGGTTGATCGTATTATTGAAGCTCAGAAGTTGGATGTTCAATTAGAGATGATTCGGGATGAAGTGAAAAATAGTCACAGAACTGATTATCAGGTTAGGGATAGAGATGAGGCGTTGATCATTGGGAATAGGTTGTGTGTGCCTAATGATGTCTGTTTGAAGAAGGGTATTTTGGAAGAGGCGCATAGTTCAGCATACGCAATGCATCCAGGTAGTACTAAGATGTATCGAGATCTATGTGAACATTATTGGTGGATCGGAATGAAACGAGAAATTGCATAATTTGTTGCCAGGTGTCTTGTTTGTCAACAAGTTAAGATTGAGCACCAGCGTCCAAGTGGGTTATTGCAACCTCTACCTATTCCAGAGTGGAAGTGGGAGCATATTACGATGAATTTTATTTCGGGATTACCCTGTACTCAAAAGGGGCATAATTCCATTTGGGTAATCGTTGATAGGCTTACCAAGTCTGCTCATTTTTTTGCCGTAAAAATGACGTATTCTCTTGAAAAGTATGCCCAATTGTATGTCGATGAGATTGTTAGGTTGCATGGTGCCCTGGTTTCTATCGTGTCGGATAGAGATCCGAGATTTACTTCGAGGTTCTGGCCAAGTCTTCAGATTGTTTTGGATACTAAGCTGAAATTTAGCACCGCTTTTCATTCTCAGACGGACGGTCAGTCAGAGCGTACGATTCAGACATTAGAGGATATGTTGAGAGGATGTGTCCTGGAATTTCCTGGTAGCTAGGATGATAATTTACTGTTGATGGAATTCGCCTACAATAATAGCTATCATTCGACAATCGAGATGGCCCCGTATGAAGCATTGTATGGTAGGAGATGCAGAACCTCAATCTGTTGGACTGAGGTGGGTGAACAGAAATTGTTGGCGCCGGATATAGCCTAGATGACAGCAGACAAAGTGAAGGTGATTCTAGAAAAATTAAAAATTGCTCAGAGTCGACAAAAGAGTTACGCAGACAAGCGCCGGCGGGATTTAGAATTCAAAGAGGGGGATCATGTATTTTTGCGTATCTCTCTATGTAAAGGCATAATGAGGTTCAGGAAGAAAAAGAAACTGAGACCAAGGTACATCGGACCATATAAAATTTTAGAGCGGGTTGGCACAACAGCGTATAGGCTTGCTTTGCCGCCAGAGTTGTCTCGACTACACAACGTTTTCCATGTATCGATGTTCTGGAAATATGTGCCAGAGCCTTATCATGTGTTGACTTCGCAGCCGATTGAATTGGAAGCAGATTTGACCTACGAGGAGAAGCCAGTCAAAATTCTAAGCCGTAAGGACTAGGTGTTGCGAACAAAAACGATCATGTTGGTCAAAGTGTTGTGGCGCAGTCATGCAGTGGAAGAGGCAACTTGGGAGCGAGAGGACGAGATGAGGAACAAATACCCACATTTGTTCGATTAAGGTAACAAAAATTTCGGGACGAATTTTTTTTTAGAAGGGAAGGGTAGTAAAACCCTGATTTCGCACGTACGCCATTTTAGTTGTATTTTAAAATGATTGAGGAAATTCGGGGTGAAATTGGGTTAAATAAAATAAAAACAAATTTAAAAGTTTAGGGGTCGATTTGTAAATTTAGAAAACACTCAACCCGAAATTTTCATTAAAACTTTTTGGGACGAAATTGCAATTTAGAAAATCTTGAATGTGGAAATTGGATAAAAACGAAGTGTTAAATGAATAAAGGGGAGAAAGGTGTAATTAAACAAAAGATATTTATATTTATACATACATATATACATACGGGCGTGCGTGTGCCGTGAGCTCAACCAGAGACAAGGAGGTGTGGGAGAGGAGCGACATAGCGTGAAGAAAACCAAAAATTCATCCACAAAAACCCATGCAATTAAATGTTATCATGATCAAAAGCTGGGAGAGAAGGGAAACAAATCACACAAGTTAGAGAGAGAATCGGAGGGTGTTCGACGGTGTGCTCAGTCCGACGTCGTGGTTGTGGGTTCTGTCATTAAACGATCATGCGGGTGGGCTCAGTCCGGTCCCTGTGTATGTGTGCATCTTCGGTTGTTCGTTCAACGATCGTGGGGGTGAGATCGTTAATAGCGTGACCGTTGCCGTCGTTTGGTAAGTAGGCATATATGTTTAAATTTATATGGTATATGTATATATGTGTTGTGTTGATCATTCGGGTGCATGGGTGCATGTGTATGATCGTCGCCACGGTGCGGCCAGCAGTGTGTATCGCCACTGCGGTAGTGCGTGTGCGTGTGTGCGTTCTTTGTTTCGGTATAGCACAACAGAGTGTGGGTGTGTGGGGAATCTGTTTAGATCGTCAATTGTCGATGATCGTGGGTGGATCATTTGTCAGTCAGTGGTGATCGTTGTGCTAGTATGGGATGGCCGACGATGAAGGGAGGTTAGAGTGAGAGAGAGGGTCGGAGAGTGGGTGTGTGATCGGTGTATGGGTATGTGTGATCGTGTTGTGTGGAAGTGGTGTTGACGACGGCGGGGGTGTGGGCACTGTTATGTGTCGCCGCCGATAAGAGGGACATGAGGGGGTGGCAGTTGATCGGTGGTCGGACGGAAACAGTAACATCAAACAGAAGAAAAAAAAAAGAAAGAAGAAAGAAGAAGAAAAGGAATAGGAAGAACAATTACACTAACCACCCCAAAACCTAATAATTTTCAACTTCTTGGCCTGCGAATGATTAGGAAACGGGTGAAATTTCAATCGATTATTATTTCTCATTAAATAAAATCTTTAGCGTTACAATTTCCGTAATTGTAATAATTTTCGTAACGGTTAATTGTAATAACGTTATACATAAAATATTATCATAACGGAATGAGGTGAATAATAATAATTTTCCATAATAAAAGGTGGGGACGGAAAAATTGTAGAATGTAGGGCCTACATTGCATGATTAGATTATATTTTTACCCAAATATTAATTTAGGTGATGTCACTAATAGGTTCGCAGGCACCTGAGGAACGGTAGAGCATAGTCGGTAAAGGTTTTTGGGGAACGGATCACCAGATGAGTGTACTGTCTTCTTGCAAAATCTATTTTCATATATATATATGAGATGAAAAAATGTATTTACTTGAAAATGGATGAATTTTTTAACTTACATGGATCAAGTGTTATTTTGGGTATTTCTGATATTGTGGATTTCGTTGGTTGTTGTTGAGGTGTCAGTTGATGGTGGGCGGAGTTGTTGTTGTTGAGGTGAAGATGAGTTGTCGTTGTTGAGGTGAGGTGGAGATTGGTGGTGGATATTCACCTGCTTGGCATAGTCCAGCGAAACGGTGTTTCACCCATCTGGCATAGTCCAGCGGAGCGTTGTTTACCCGTCTGGCATAGTTCAGCCGAGCGTTGTTCACCCGTGTGATATAGTCCAGTGGAGCGTTGTTTCACCCGTCTGACATAGTCCAGCGGAGCGTTGTTATATCCCGCTAGGAAGGCATATCTTACGGGGTACGGTACTTTTGCAACTCCCGATTGTGAGGTTAAAACGATCACATGACTAGCCGAGATGTGGTATGATGTGGTGTGGTGAGGTGCGGTGTGATGTAGTGTCGTATATAGTGTTTTGTCGTATATGGCATTTATATATACTTCATTTTATACTGGCTTAGTGTATCCATTTACAACGATATATCTATTATTTCAGTTGCGTTATACTGTATGGTTGCTGTGACGTTCTGGTTGATTTTTCACTGCTTAGTTCAAATGTTATAAACATATATACGTTGATTCTGTGGTGACAGGAAAAGATATATATAATATGAGATTTTTATTTGGAATATGATGTGTATATGTTATATGCTTAATCAATTTAAAATATTTTTATTAAGAAGGCAATATACTCGTAGGTAAAACAGTTAGGAGTCGGTCCCCTATTGGCGCTAGTTAGAATCTGGCAATACGGTAGTGAGAGGGTATTAATTTTGGAGGTGCTGGTTGATGCAAACTTATGAGAGGTTCAGGATTGTGTTATCTTTGTGGTTATTATAATTTTTGTAGGGATGAGTATGTCCCCAATTAGAAAGTGTATTAAAATAGTATGGTTCTTTTTGGTGGTTGTGTATTTATGTATGCATATGTCGGTTAGCAGATATTTTGGCATGCAGGTGATGTCATGATGATGTTATGTCGGCCCCAGGGTGATGGGTGTCCGGGGTGGGTTGTGTGACAAAGACAGTGTGTGTGCTCTGTTTTCTTTCCTAGGTATATCAGTGTATGTGTGTCGGATCCAACAATGGAATATGTGGTTGGCTAGTCGGTAGTGAAATGTTCAGTTGGTTGTGTGTATGTATATGATCAACAGTTAAGTTCTTTCCATGCATCTGGGTGTGGGTGTGCTCCAACTTTACGACGGTGAACGGTCGCCGATCCTCAGGCATCGTTCGTGTGTGTGTGCATGTGGTGTTTTGATTTTCAACGTGAATGTGGGTGTGTGTTTAAATCAATTTTGTGTGCATGGGTGTGCCATTCGGTTTTCATAGTTGGCGTATGTGTGATCAATATTTGGTCGTTGGGGTGGGAGATAGTGGTTGTAGGTGTACGTCAGCTGAAAAACCAAAACAGAACAGAAATAGGAGACCTGAACCGAAAAAGAAAAAGAAGGAAAAAAAAATGGAAGGCAAGGAAAATTTCACAAATAACCCCAACAAAATTTAAAATTCATTTTGCGACCCGTGAATGATTCAGAACGGGTAACGTTTTTTGTTAAATTTATTTTTGTTTATTAAATTTTATTAAATCAATTCTAGCATCAAAATTTTAGTAACTGGAATAATAAATTTGGGATCGTCATATTACTAAATTTTATACAATATTTTTTAACGAAATGAAAATTAACCGAATAATAATTTTACATAATAAAATGTGGGGACGGGGAAATAATGAAACTTAGTGCCTGCATTTCATGATTATATGATTTTACATAAAATATTAATTTAGGCCATGTCACTATTAAGTTCGCAGACACTGGAATCTCGGAGAGAGTAGTCAGTAGAAGTTTTGCGGAGCGGATAGCCAGATGAGTGTACTGTCTTCTTATAAATCTATTTTCAAATATATGATGGAAAAATATGTTTACTTGAAAACTAGACGAATTTATAACTTATATGGATTAAGCGGATTTGGGTGTTTTGGAAATGTGGATTACGTTGGTTTTTAAAGAAAGTGAAAATAAATGATTTATTGAATTTAGTTGGTTTTAAAAGAGGGTGAAAAAATGATATTTGGATTAAATCGATTTTGGAGATAGAGGTCGATGTTATTGATTTGTAGTTTGACGATGTTGTTATTGATTTGATAATGTTGTTGATTTGACGATACCATAGTATTTATCTACTTCGGCAGAGCGTTGATCATCTGCTTCGGCAGAGTGTTGGTTATCTGCTTTGGCAGAGCGTTGATTATCTGCTACGGCAGAGCGTTGTTATGTCCTGTCCGATGGGTGGTCCGGCAGGCGGTTATTGATATTATGACCTGTCCGATGGGTGGTCCGGGCAAGTGGTTATTTGTCCCGCTAGGAAGGCAAATCCTACGGGTAGTACGATACCGTTGCAACTCCCGATCGTGAGGTTAAAACGATTACATGGCTAGCCGGGGCATGGTGTGATGTGATGTAGTGTGATGTGGTGTGGTGTGGTGTGGTATGGTGTGATATGGTATGGTGTGATGTAGTATCGTATATGGTGTTTTGTCGTATATGGTGATTGGGATAAGTACATTTATACATATTCTTTTATACTGGATTGATATGTTCTGATTTCATTATACTGTATGGTTAGTTGAATTATTCTGATTGATTTTCATTGTTTAGTTGGGATGCTATATATATATATATATATATATATATATATATATATGTATGTATGTATGTATGTATGTATATAAACGTTGGTTTTGTGGTGACAGGAAAAAGATGTTTTCCTTGTGGTATGAGACATTTATATATTATGAGATTTTTATTTGATATGTGATATTTATATGTTTTATGCTTGATCCATCTAAAATATTTTTATTGAGAAGGCAGTATATTCGCAGGTACAACAGCTAGAAGTTAGTCCCCTATTGGCGCGGTGGTGTAGTATGACAGTATTTTGGGAGGAGCTGTCCGAGACAAACTTGTGAGAGCTTCATTGTTGTTATACTTTTGTTGTTATTATAATTCAGGGACGGGTGTGTTTCCAGTTAGAGAGGATGTATATAGTCAAAAATTATGGTTGTATACTTATGTATGCACTTTGTCGTTTGCTAGTTGGTTTGACGTTCAGATGTTGTCATGTTGATGTCACGTTGGCCCCAGGGTGATGGATATCCGAGGTGGGGTGTGACAGATTGTCACTTCATTCGCCATCACATTCACCATAATACAGTTTGCCTACAATCTGTCAATTCAACCAATCAAACTGCAGACATTTTCACTAAGGCTCATCCACTTGGACGCTTTCACTATTTGGTTTTCAAACTCAAGTTCACCTCCCACTTACCGCCTTGAGTTTGAGGGGGGATGTTAATGTAATAATGGGTTTGGCCCACATGGCCCATTAGGACAAAACTCTAATCCCTATTTCTCCTATATATATATGTATGTAGCTTGTAGTCTATGTATATTTCTCATAATATCAATACATGATTCATTCCCCACTTCTCAATCATCTTAACACCTCTAATGCGTTATTATAACTTAAATACGAACATATAACACATTCGGTCCAAATCATTAATTTTGTTTCAAATTTTTATTGAAAGAAGTCATGTGCATGCATCTAATTGTTTCTAACAAGTTTAATAGATACTTTCAACTTCTTACCTTTCTTACCTCATTCACAATTTTTTTTCACCCCCCATGATACATCCATAAGTATTTGAACAGTTTGGGTAGGGAGGCCAATAGAGGATAGAAAAAGGCTACAGATACCCATAAACCTCTTGAAAATAGTCAAATGTGATCGACGTGATTATTTACCATTAAAAGTCTTAGAAATTACTATAGAGGTAAACTCTCCAAAATTCAGGCTGAATTGGAGGAGGCCTGATCAGATTGGGCTTGATACAAGCGAGCAGTATCGTCGAGGATTACTACCATTCGCGAGGTCTCGAATATCGACATTCTGAAACCGAACACTTTCTTGGGCAGGCGGAACGCTCGAGAACTGGACAACTTTCTTTGGGGGCTGGACAAAGATGAGATAGGAGAGAATGGAGGACGGAGGGTGAGAAAGACTGCCGAGGCATGAACTGAAATGTTGGAGAGAGTGGAGACCTTACACCATCTTCTCCGGCTAGAATTTGACGCCAACGTCGGATGTTGATGCTGAAATTTCTTCTTCTTCTTCTCTCTCTCTCTCTCTCTCTCTCTCTCTCTCTATATATATATATATATATATATATATATATATATATATATATATATATATATATCACACACACACATATATTCTAACTACCCCCCCAACCTCGCTGGTAGCCCCACCCTGCCGGTAACCACCACAGCCCATCTCTCACAGACGGCCCAACCTGTGTCCACAGCCTCTTCCTCATTCTTCTCTATCTCATATATATATATATATATATATATATATATATATATATATATATATCTTATTTGGAACTTACTTCTGTTTATATTCAATTTTTCTCTATTTGAAAAAATATATATATGTTTTTTAAGTAGAAACTTTATTGTATTTATTCATTTCATTCGTTATTTATTTCCAACACAAACCAAACACTAGAATGAGAATTGTTATTTTAATACCAAATTTTATCATTTTTGCCACCAAACGTAGGAATTGTAATACTTATTCCATTTTATTACCATGGTAATTTCAATCTTATTGTCATTCTTATTCTATTTCATTCCATTTCGGTGTACCAAACGCAACGTAAATAGTTTAAATTAATTAGGTACAAATTTTAATTATAATATATATATATATATATATATATATATATATATATATATATATATATATATATATATATATATATATATTTGTGTGTGTAATTATAGTAAAATATATTTTTAAAATGGGATTTAACAACTTGAATTTATTTTAAATTACAAAATATCATTTAATACCTACAATATATAGTAATACTAAATAATCATGTTGATTTGACTTTTGAACATAGTAATTCTATTTTTAAATTTTTTGGATTTTCTACATGACAAAAAGTCCACCTCTATTTTGAAGGTTCACAAATAATTAAGATTTGCGTATTAAGTTGAATTCAAATAAAATAATTATTGTAAATAAAATAGTGGAGATATTATCGAAATATCTATTCCAAAATAAATAAATTACCATCATTAATTATATTAAAACCTCTTGAAAGTAATGCCACAATAAAACAATTTTTTTTTTTTTGTTCTTTACATTAATAAATTACACAAGCTTAATCGTCTATTTTAAAGGTTCAAAATGACATTTCAAACACTTTTTTTTTTGCATGAAAAAAATATAATTCGTGTTGAATTCAACGCGTTAAATTATTTGTGAAATTTGAAATTAGTTATTCACGATGGTATTAAATTCAATAATTTTTGTGAAATTAAAATGATCATTTAATTAAGAAAATTTGATTACCAAAATTCGAAACTTGTGTTAAATTCAATATACAAATTATTATTATGTTGAATTTAATATAGTCGAAGAAAAGGTTATCAGTATTTAATTACATGACATGCTCTAAATATTAATTAAATATGTACTAAAAATATCTTTAAAAAATATTGTACCAATTATAATTTTTACATTAAAATTACAATTTATTATATAACCTTTAAGAGATACCTAAATCGGAAAATGAACCTCCAACTACCATAATAAACTTTTTAGTCCTTAGAGAATTTTAGAAAATAATCATTTGTTATTTGACCATCTTTCTACCACTATTTACTTACAATACCATTCTATTAAAAAATTAAGACGTGAATATTCATATTTTCATTCTGCTATTTTTTAACATTTTAATACATTTACATTTCGCCAAACCACATGAACATTCACTTAAAATATCATGAACAACAAATCAAGATATCGAAAATCCCTAAGATCAATAAAAACAAAATTGGCATGAACATTCACTAATCACAAATGATATATTCACTTCTCGAGAACTAAATCAAACACATTTGAAATCAAGAAATATGAAGAGAAAAAAAAATCTAACATCAACGAAAAAAACATTCACTTGAATAGATAAAGAACTTCATAAAAATCAATAAAATCAAAACATATCTAACAAAATAGACATGAACATTCACCAAATCGCAAAATGAACATCCACCAAATCACACACTAGGAATGAATATTCATATATGTGCATTTTACATGCACATTCAAACCAAATCTGGAAAAATCCAGATCTAAAATTTTCAAGATTTGGAAATAGAGAGAGAAAGAGAGAAAAACCAAATTTATAACACTCAAACCAGATTTAAGAACAAGAACAATGAACATAAACATTCAAAAAGTGAACTACCCTTAGAATCAATGTTTTAAAAACCGGACCGGACCGGCCGGTTTGACCGGTTGAACCGTCAACCGGCCCCAAATCCGGTCCGGTTAACCAGCAAAACCCGTGTTAGGGGTTAAACCGGAAAAAACCGTTAAACCGCCGGTTGAACTGGTGAACCGGAAAACCGGAGCGGTTTTTCTTCAACCGGCCGGTTTTTCAACAAAAGTTGGAAGCCGACGGAAGAGAAGAAGTTGACGGAAGAGAAGAAGACCGTTGTGGCCGAGAAAGCTCCGCCTGAAGAAGCCGAAGGCCGGCAAGAAGCTTCCTATGGAAGGCGGAAAGCTCCGATCTCTCTGTTTTATGTTGCCTCCGAAGAAGACAACTCATAATTCTTTCTTTCGCAGCTCCAACTGACATCTCGACTCTCCCCTGCAGCCTCCGATAGTCTCATGACGGCAAACGATTAGGCCCTGTTGAGGATTTGAGCAGGGGTTTATCGGCTTTTGACTAGCAAAGAGGAGAGAAAGAGAACAGGGGGAGACGGCGTGACCCTGTAACCTATTGCTTCTAGTTGCTGTTAGGTAGTGTTTGGTTGTAGGGATAGGGATAGGGATAGGGAATTGGGCCGTTCAATGGTAGAAGAACTTTTCTCTCAACTAGACTTAAAATACATTTTTCTCCCTTTTATTTAAAAAATATTTTAGTTTAACCCTGATATTTAATTATCACTTTTTTACTCTTAAAAAACAAAATAAAAGTTTGACATGTGGGATATTTGATCCAAGAGGACTTGTAGGATATTTTGAAATTAAGTTATAATTTATAGAATAAAAAAATATATATTGTATTTTTTAATATTTTTTATTTAAATAAATGTATATATAAATATTAATGACGTAATTATGATGTCACCGGTTCAACCGCGGTTTGTCTACAGGTTGAACCGGTGACCCGTGACCCGGTGATTTTCCCGGTTTGACGTCCGATCCGGTTTTTAAAACATTGCTTAGAATAGGGTACTATTGGCCATCAATGAGAAAGGATGCACTTGAGTACGTCCACTGAAGCGACAAATGCCAGAGATACCGACAGTAGATCGGAGTACCAACTCAGCATCATACCCCAATTCCAAGCCCATGACCATTTACTCAATGGGGAATAGAACAAAAGGCCCATAACTAGAACTGTTTTTTGGTTTACATATCGATAAACGAAGAAATATACAAATCAATTTATCTGAAAATAACAAAACCATAAAAAACAAACTCAAACCAGTTCTTTATGTAACAGTTGCTATATAAAGAAACAAGTCTCAAATAAATGATCATATCATTAAAAAAAAAGAAGATAAAATTAAACAAAACTTCTTAATGATGAAAACAATAAGCAAACATGAACTGCTAAACAAAAACATTCTAACATAGGGTGATGTTGAGAAAGAAACAGGCCAAATGAGAAGAACATGGTACCATAAATACCTAAAGCATTAGCGGTACAGAACTACAGAGGCTTTTCCGTTCACTCACTCTTCATCTTCTTCATCGCCATCTCCACCGCCTGTAGTTTTCTTGGCAGCAGCCTTCATGTTCCTTCGCTTGACACGGCCAGGACGGCCACCACCAAATGGACTTGTGAGTGAGAAATCAATATGCTTCTGTGAGTCAACCCTCACCATGAAGGATGGAACATTCACCACCTGTCGACCCACCCTGTTTCGTTTATGAAAAATTACGCAATTTACAGGAATATATATATAATAAACACATCAATAGAATTAGGCGGGTCATTATTTCAAGTTCAGCAGACAATTTGATTCAAGGATATCTAGCCCCCCCACCCCACCCCCAAAAAAAAAAAAAAGATTCTAGTAAAAGCAAACCTCTCTTCAAGGAAACATCTCCACCCAGCACATAGATTCATCCAATCAAACCAAATAAATCACTGTTACAGACGGTAGACGTGACAAGAATAGTGTTCCACATATTAGGGCCTGTTATGTTTTTTAAATTATCCTATTTTATGAATCATTTTAAATTTGATGAATTTATTTGCATATCTCTCTATTTACCTACGATGTAATCACACACACACTCACACATAGAGTATTTGTTTGCACATACAATTATTATATCTTAGTTACATTTTAAGCTACATTTTACCAAATTACATGAGAAAATAGCATGTGAACTAGAACTAAAATGGTTAGTTTTCTACCTTAAAGTGTTCTTATTTTTACAACCAAATCATAAATGGAGTAATTGAAAAATATTAAATTTGAGAATATTGAAGGGCAACCAAACGGTCCCTTAATGCTTTTAATGGAACTAAACATCATTTAAAGTTAGATTGCAACGATTGTGCTACCCATGCCAAGACCATATCAAAATAACCCAAGTTAATGTGTCGTCCATGTTGGAAGCATTCATGAAACGGTTAATCATATTTTGGCTTTGAATGCCTCTTTTGGCACACTGGTTCCATCAAAACATAGGAACGTATCTATTGGGTTAGTCAATGGGTCACTTACTGGAATAAAAATTATAAATCAATGAGGCAGAAATATAATCTTTTCATACCAAACCCCAAATAGAAACACCGTGTGTAATTAGATTGTTGATGTAAAGCCATAAACACTGTGTACCTGATGTGCCTCTGCCTAATGAGCACCCTAGCATGGTGAATTGACTTGGCCATTCCAGTCTTGAACACAAGAGTCTGGAGACGGCGCTCAAGGAAGTTCTCCACAGTGAGAGCCAACACATAATCGAGCTTGTTCTGGCTCTCGTCCAACAATCCGTATCTGTTCATCCTCCTCAGAAGAGCCTCACCCTCAAAAATACGACGTGGGTCCTTCTCATCAAGGGTGAGGAGATTTCTTGCTGCATTACGAATACGGCTCAGAGCATACTGAACCCTCCAGAGCTCTCTCTTGCACCTGAGCCCATACTCTCCAACAAGCTTAAGCTCAGCGTCCAATCGTTCTTTTTCGTAGGGACGCCTGGGCTTCTTAAAAGTCTTCCCGTCTGCAAAATGTTCTATAATTTTAAACCACATTCATATGCATGATAAAACAAGACACGATTGTGCAGGTACTATTTTGCACTGACTGACTTTCACAGCTTGCTGGGATTCAAAGGAGGGGCGCAACCAAGCCACAAACATCAAGTTAACTGGGCCTGAAGATGTTGCATTTTTGTACCGTGCAAATATCCACATAAATAGCACCAAATATACAATATTCTAATTCTAAGATATTTTTTTTGGACTACAGTTGTACAGATTGAGAGAAATGGAAAGAGTAGAGGAGAGAAGAAGAACAAAATATTGACCTCCACTTCTTTTGTTCACAAAAAGCAGGAACACAAAAAAGGAAATTAGAACTAACAACCAGACAATTCGAAAAGAGGGGGCACAATATTTTGGACAAAGTTGGAGAGACTTTGAGATGAAGGGGAACAAACGTCGGTGATGATTAACATACTTCAATGGTTTTCTTTTTCATATGAAACCTGGGCAATACACAATGAGGTAATGGTACAGGATGGGAAGGGGTTTTGGTGCTTCACAGGAGTTGGTGTTTTCATTCTGTAAAAGATAAAACTAAATCAAACATAATAGATGACTAGAAAGGAGATTGACTCTAGAATCAACATTATCCAGCTTAAACAGAGATCTATCCAAGAGATTTAGCAGGTTAATATATGTCAGTAAATTTGGATACAATAGGCTTCCAAATTTCACATCTAATATATTTCCTAAACTTCTCTGGTACTGGTAGATCAAAACTTGACGTGAAACAAGAAACTACACATAACTTTTCTTTTCCTTTTCCTCGGATACGCCTAAAAGCTAAAAATCTAGCAAAAATAGTAGTCTAATATCGAATACTTGCATTGTTGAAACATCATGAGCTTCTAAATCTCAGATCAGATCACAAAAAATTACATAATCATAAAATCATTGTTTTCCTCCATACACTTGCAAACATATACATAGACACATACATTACATATACATCAGAAGCTAATTTATATACGAAAGACAAGAAGAATGCATATCGGCATGAACATGATGAGAATCGAGAAACTTACAGTTACGATAGAAAGGAACGTGCACCATGGTTGCTGCTCGCCGTCGGCGAGGTTCTTAGTCTCACGAGAATAGAGGACAGAGGGGAGAAAATATGCCAAAACCCTAGGCTTTTAACTGATTGCTTCAAGGCCCGTCAATTCGGCCCAGTACAAGCAGGCTGTCTTAAAATGAAAAAGCCCAAAGACAGCCGACCCTACCCGTATAGTGAACTTTCAACGTTAGCCCGATACACATTAGAGATGTCAATCATTCGCTACATATAAAATCAAAATCATTAGACATATATCAAACTAAGACGGTAATAAAAATCGTCGATATTTTTAAACGGTTAATAAAAACTACAAAACCATTTAAAAAAATTCAATATTATAAAAATTCAAAACCAAAACTTAAATCATGAAACCACGGACTGTTTATTTTTTTTATGTGCAAACAAAAATATGACTAAAATATAAAATATAAATTTAAAAAAAAATCACAAATTTATTAACTGTTATAATAAACATTTCTAACCATAATTAAAATATAACGATAACTAAAATAAATAATTATAACCATAATTGTTATAATATATATACACACACTAGGGTATAACCCGTGCCTGAAGGAGTGGAGGTAAAAAAAATTGATATAATCTCCTTTATTTATATAACATTCTACAATTATTTATTAAACGTCAAAAATAATAACAATAATTAATATTTAAATATCATCACCAACAAACAATGTATATTACAAATACAACATAATCAATATCCAATAACACATATTTGTTTTATTAAACATCAACAATAATTAAAATTTAAATATCATTACAAACAAACAATGTATATTATAAATACAACACAATCAGTATTCAATAACACAGATATTCAACAATTGAAATAATACCACAATTAAGCATGCGTTAAACCGAAACAAAACCAAATCGAAAAATATGTACTGCCTATCCAAATTTATTACATCAATGCTCTATTTTGCATATGCAACTAAATAATTAATAATTCAAAAATCAAAATATAGTTCTATGGAAAAAATTAAAATTAAAAAAACAAAAAAACATATAGAAATAGTAAAACTTTGCAATTTAAAATGGGAAAGAAAATCACATTATTTTATCTCATACTAATGTTTTGTTCTTCACCACCAAAAGTCAGCTTTAACTTCTTTGATTTAACAACATTGTCATCGATTTCATTTCTTGAAGTACAATGAAGATCTAACAAAACTACGTAAACTTGTAAAAACAAAAAAAATATAAAAAGTTATTTGGGTATATGAATAAATAAAAATTAAAAAATAATATAGAAGATAAGCAATCAAAAATAAAAGAATTATGAAACAAAAAACTAATTAAGGGCATATTTGATAAACACTTAAAAATTAAGTGCTGAAAATTTAAGTACTTAATTTTAAGTGCTGAAAGTATCAGAAGGTTGTTTGATAAAATTGTGCTGAAAATTTAAGTGCTGAATTTTTTTTTTATTTGATAAGTATAAAATTTGTATGCTAAAAATTGTTTAATTTACATAACTACCTTTAAATCAAGTTAATATGGAGAAAAAAAATTAAGATCAAAACAATAAAACCAGTATGTTATTTTTTAAAAAAAAATATATATTAAAATTAAAAGTAAAAATTAACCCAAAAATATATAATATTATATATTTTTTATGCAGATTGATTGCTTAAATTAAATTATAACAATAATTTAAATATAAAATTAAATTAAAACCCTAAAATAATCCAAAATTAATCAAATTCTCATTAAACCTAACACTAATTAAACCCTAATAGAGAATCAAGGGTAAAATGGTCAAAACATATTTTTTTTAAGTGAAAAATAATGAAGTACATTAAGGAAAATGAAATAAGTGAAGGGACCTTGACTTAATTTTTTATTCACATTTTGACTTAATTTTTAAGTTAACTTAATTAATTAAGTAATACTAATTGAATTTATCAAACAAACTTAATTAATTAAGTACTTAATATAATCAATTTTAAGCACTTATTTTTTTTTATCAAACATGGCCTAAATCTATATCAAACAATAATAAAAAAAAAATGGATAATGAAATAAAAAATACTAATTAAATAGATAATAATCATCATTTCGTGTCCTAAAACAAAAATGGTTGAGATATATATAGATATACTCATTGCACCCACTACACATTACAAAGTCGACGCATGAAAAATTTAGGAACAAAAATACAGAAATATGGGAACAAACACAAAACTCTGGGAACAAGCAAAAATATGAGAACAACCATAGAACTGATATGAACAACCACTTGCTGCTTGAAGCCGACATACATTTAAGGTAATAGAATGGAAAAGATGCCATAAAATTAAAGCCAAACTTCCTAATGAAAATGCAATTAAACATGATTCATTATGGAATGCGATATCATCCCAAAGGCATGGATGTTAAAAAATTTGAAAAAAAAAAATCAACATAATCCCTTCTATTTATATAATATTCTACATCTGTTTTATTAAAAAAAAAAAAAAATCAACAATAATTAGCATTTAGATGTTATCACTAACAAATAATTTACATTACAAGTACAAACACAGTTGTATCCAATAACGTATATATTTTGCTATTAAAATAATAATACAATTAAACATGAGTTAAACAGAGAAAAAAAAAATTGCAATGTAAAATGGGAAAAAAACTCACTCTATGGCTCCAATTTTATTCTTCGCCAAACAACTTCAACTTCTTTCATTTAACTACATTGGCACAATGAAGATGATGCAAAACTATGTAAACTTCTAAGAATAAAAATATAGAAACTTCATGGGTAAATAAAAAAATAATAATACTACGAAAAATTAAGAATAGAAAGAATTAAAAACAAAAAACTAAAACAAAGAATCATAAAACAAAAAATGTGGGTCAATTAGAGATGAAATAGAAATCCCAAAACTAAAACACAAAGAAACACCACCTTAAAATTTTATTTTTTTCTCATCTCGAAAATTTGATCAAATAACAGAAGCATTTTTTTTCCTTTAGCATCCATTTTCTATTTTTGTTCCATATTCAGCAAATTGAAAAAAAAAAAAAAAAAAAAAAAAAAACCCTTCTTTTGCATTCGTTTTACTGCGTTTAAATAATGATTCAAGGTTTATTAATGAGAGTAAACAAAAATGGTAAAACAATTCCATGAAACCAAACACTACCTAAATGCTTCCATTCCCAAAACAGAAACAGATATTTGAGAATAAAAACAAATTTTTGAAAATATACTCCATTGTTTCCAGCAGTCTGAACAAAAAAAGATCGCACCCCATAAATATATTAAGGGAAAATTTAAGATGCGTATATAACTGATAAAAATATATTTAAAATACATATGGCAAAACACGATTTTTAAATCACTGTTGCCAACCAATCAAACTGTATGTGCCAATCGATCATTTTGGACTTCAATAAAGAATATATGCTTTCAACATATATACACTTTAAGCCATATTTAATGGCTTCCCTTTCACATTTAACTCCTAAAACTCATGTTTTGCCACCATATATGTCTATTTTTTATCATTTAGGAAATGCAATTTGCAGTAAATTATAGACAACAAAAAAACTTACTAATTGTTCCGATCTCCCAAGTTGTTCAAGAAATTTTCGCTCAATCGCAATCCATCTTAGTGTCACTTCATCAAATGATCCCCCAAAACTCCTAAATCCATATCCTCTATCACGATTATGCTCGGAAGAAGATTTGAAACTCTCGAATCAATTCTCTAGCTCACACACACACACATACACAAAGATAAAACCATGATGGAGTTATTTAACAACCAAATCTATATAACCCAAAAATAGTCTGAAACATAAAATTTTGCAACCTGATTGAAAACAATAAATAAATAAAATGAAAACATAAATATTAGAAAGACTTGGACAAAAATTAGATATCAAATAGAATTGTGACATTAAATTAAATTCAAGAAACTTACAATAGAAACAAAAATTTGAGAACAGAAACACCAAACGAAGAACAGAAATTGAGACTACCTAATCAAATAATTTTTGAAGGCTCCTCAAGAAGTTGGCCAGATGCATTTGCCTGGCCGATGGTGCTCCCCTTCAAAAAAATATTGTCCTATAGAGGGCGGTTGCACTGCCCACTATCATAATAGCATACTCGAAAAAAAATTAAATAAATAAATAAATATAAAAAAAAATGTATTAAACAACTTGTTTAAACCTACACATTTTAATCTAAATTCAATAGAAAACATGAACATACCTTATATGCATTCCAAACCATAGTAACCAACAACGCCATTACAACAACTAAAACAACTAATACAGAAAAGTATTAAATCCCCAACATTTGGTCAAAAAAATTGAATATGACACTATGCAAGACAACTTTTAATCTCTTGTTCTCAAACTTTAGATTAACTTGAGCAATACAATTCCAAACATACAACTATCAAAGTGAAACTAAGACAAAATGTCACAAAGATATAAAAATGAATAGAAATATTAACCAAAATGAAAGCAAAACAACTCATTTTTCTTCATATATTTCAAAATAATCTAAAATCATGAATAAAACCCCTATAGAAATTTAAAAAAAAAAACGAATGAAAAAAAAATCAAAAGATAAATGGCCAACAAATGGTAGTGAAATATACCTGAATAAAAAATACAGAACCTCTGCATTTTTTAGTTAATATCGCACCAAGAATTGAAGGTGGCTCTTATTGAAGCCAAACTCTGGAAAAAATTTAAAAACACAAAATATTATTAAAAATTTCACCTTATTTCATTTCATAGTACAAAAAAGAAATATTGTTTATATTTTTCTTAAACCCTCGCGTGCATAGAGAAAATGTAATCGAAATCATTTGTATTAAATAATCATTGTAACTGCAAACTTCTTTAAACTTAGTAATTAGAGAAAATGCCAATTAACCATAGTCAAATATGAGGAAAATGAAGAAAAAAAAATATATGTCCATCACGACAGAATCGAGAACTAGGTTACATACTTGTTTGGTGCGGGTCGTCTTTGGAAGAGCGACCACGTTTCACCATAAGTCATTGTCGTCCGATTAAATCTTTAGGATTAACCTGTTCGGAGTTTAGATAAACAAATAAAAAAACACCATTTACGTAAACAGATGAACATATCTTTCAAAGACTGAGGCCTTCGAAAATTCATGAGAGTTCAGCTCCAAGGCATATGCACAGGAAGGAAGCCATAGAAGCCCCATAGCAGGTTCTGATAGCATCTCTAAGAAGCCCTCTGAAACCTCCATTTCTTGGGTTCCATTTGGAGTTGTCATCCACACTGAGTTTAAATTTACTTACATTGGGGAAATTCCAATAGATGAGTCAAGAGGGGATATCCGCTTTAGATGAAATAGGCTTGGGAAACCATTTAAACATATCTTGAGCAAGAGAAAGGAGGGCATTCAAGATAGTGTTTAAACAGGTTCTCTAACCATTAATAGATTCATTATTTTTCTTTCCAAATAGGCCAAAGACAAATCCAAACCTCGGGGGACCTTACATGTAGAGAAATAACATCTTGAACCTACAAAATGGAATTTCAAGTCACCCCAATTTTTGGGGCAGTTTCTAAAAACATGTTTGATATCCTCTTGAGGGGAGGGTCATTAGACACAATTCCCGTAAGCTATTGGTGAGGATTCTTCCCTTAAATAAATGCTAGAGAAAGTATTTAATTTTTTACGAAACACGGAGTTTCCAAATCCAGAACCAAGGGATGGAAGGTTTATTGTCAAGATTATTAAGAAGTTTATAGGCCATATCAATGGAGAAATAGTCATTTTCTGAGTTATCCTAGGTGGGCAGATCTTGGAAACAAGTAAATTGAGGAATATGGGTACGGTGAATTTATTCTCTGCAACTAGGATTAATTCTTGAAAGGTTCCAAGTCTTTTTAGCATTAATGAAAGAAATGAGAAGGGTTGGTGGGGTGGGGGCCTGAAGGCTAGTCGCAAGAGGTTCTTTACCAAACCACCAATCTTGCCAAAAATCAATGGATCTACCATCACTAGGAACCCATTTGGTGCCCGGATAAGGTGGCTTTTCGTTTTGGAGATACCCATCCAAATAGGGAGGTGCCCTTCGGAATAGACCAAAGCCTAGGATTTGGGGGGATTTTATACTTCTTAGTAAATAGTATAGCCTAGAGGGAGTCGAGGTTAGAGATGATGCTTCATCTCCGTTTCGATAGGCTCACCAAGTTGGAGTGATTGGAGTTTCTTAAGCCTAGACCTCCAAGCTTTTCAGGAAGACAAACTTGATTCTAATTGACCAAGTGGAACTTTCTAGAGTTGTCCGTCTCATACCAAAGAAAAATTATACTAAGTTGGTCGATCTTATTGTTAATTATTTAAGGGATGAGGATGACCTGTATAGCGTACACGGGGATACGAGATAACACCGATTGGATTAGAGTAGATCTCTCAGCCAATGATAGGTGTGAAAAACCTATCTATTTCTAAACCGGATTTGTTAGTTTTCAAGCATTTTAGTTATATTTAATTGTGTTTTAGTGAAAATCAGGGAAAGGACGTTAAAGGGCGTTAAACAAGTGAAAACGGTAGAGAAACAGTGAACAAAATGTGCAAAACAGGGTTTCGGTGAATGAAGACCACCGCCTAAGCGGAAGTTCCACCGCTTAGGCAGAAAAGAGGCAGAATGTTGGAGTGCTGAAGGGCTGAACCACCGCCTAGGCGAGAAAAAATCAGAATGATATGCCAGCAGCTACCGCCTAAGCTGAAAAACCACCGCTTTGGCGAAGTTACCAATAGAAGTTAACCGACTTAAAGCCACCGCCCAAGCAGTGAACCACCGCTTAGGCGGTGACACTCTGCACAGAAATATCTATTTTCAGATATTTTGAAGATATTTCCAAACCTTGCCTATTTAACCCCTTTTTCCCCCAATTGCGAAAAACCCTTGGATCCTTTAGACGTGGGAGGAGGCTCCGGTTGACATCTTGAGAGCTCTCCTTCCACCTTAGTTAGGTTTAGGTAATTTAGGAAGTAGATTAGATTAGTTTAGGAGGTGTTCTTGGCTAATCCTTGAAGAGCTAGAAGAGGAAGTTCATCAACGGAGAAGAGGAAGTTCGGGAGGATCGTTCTTTGGCGAAAGTGGACTACTCCACTTTGAGATTTGGCTTTTCTTCCCTTGTTTCCATCTTTGTATTTAATGTTTATTGTTGATAATGTTGATCTCCTCTTGATTTAATGTTGTATTGGCTAAGAACATGTTAGTGTAATTTAGAGAGTAGTTAGGGAAAGGTGTAGTTGTGTAAATACTCGTTTGATTTAATATACGTTTCTTTAACGGTTGTTGTTTTAAGTCCGATTGTGTTTATCATTTTATGAAGATCTTAATATGCTTGTAACGGTATTAGGGTTGGATTTGAGAATCTAGGATTTGACACTCGGGAGAGGTAACCCTGGATTCGGATTAGGGTAAACACATCGTTACGACCTAACGACCCGGGAGGGCGTTAGTTAGTGTGCAATCGATGACGTTGGGTCAAGACTCACGTGGCCTAGAGTCGTTAAGACATTGAGGGGGACCTCTTTGTCGACACGAAGTCGCGTATTCTCCCGTCTTACATTCGGAAGAGGTGGCGGAGGAGTTTACAAACCGAGATTGTCGGATACCTAAACTCCGTTATTGTTAATCGAACGAAACCAAACGTGTATTAAATGAACAAAATCAATCCCTAATTAATCAACCTAGTTAGAATTAACCCACTAATTATAGCTTAGCTTAGTTTAATTTTAATTCACGTTTTCCGTCGTCAGGATAACACGAGACTACGTCAATTGCGGTATTCAATTCAATTATTCACACTTTTCTATGTGGGAACGATATTCGATCTTTAAAGATCCACTATATTAAAACTTTAGACCTCGTATACTTGCGAGCGTAAGTAGGCGTGCGCGTTCCGCACCCTACCAGCCAAGGATAGAGATTTGGCTTTCCAGCCTGACAGTTTAGTTTGGAATTTATTAATGATATTTTGAAAGCAAGACATATTTTTTCTACCGTGGATGAGGTTGATACCCAAGTAAAGACCAAGGTCCTTGGAGAACGGAATACTGGATTTACTACTAAATCTCTCAGCAACTTGAATTAGGATATTAGGGGAGACTAATAATTTGGACTTTTGAAGATTAATCTTTCGTCCTGAGATTTTACAAAAGTTATCCAAGGTCCAGAGTTTGAAAACAAGACTCTTGGGGTAGGCTTTGATAAATAGTGTGAGGTCGTCGACAAATAAAATATGGGTAATGGTAAGACCGTCCCTAGCTCTTTGTAATCCGACCCAATTATCGTCACTTTTCTCTCTAAGGATCACATGGATAAGAGTTTCTCCATACATAAAGTGAATAGGTAGGTGAATAGTAGATCTCCTTGCTTTAAATCTCTTTTGACTTTGAAATTCAAAAGGGGTTCCGCATTCCAAAGGATTCAGTACCCCTCACACAACTCAAAATAAGATTTATCCGTCTGTTAGGGATGTTAAATTCTTTGAGCATAAGAAGAAATCCCATTCAATCATGTCATATGCCTTTTGAAGGATAATTTCAAAAATTAGGCCCCCGGACTTGCTTCTTTTCCCATTAAGGGAGTGAATAATTTTCCGGGTTATGATCATATTATCATTAGCGGTGTGACCTAGAATAAAGCTACTTTATAAGGGTCTGATGAGAGTGTCCATATAATCCCAGAATCTTCTGGTCCGAATTTTGATAACAATATTGTAATCTTATTGGCTAATAAGATTAGGATGATCAAAATTGGGAATAAGGGTGACAAAAGTTTTATGACAAGATTCCGTGAAGGATTGGGAATTAAAACATTGTTGTACGAAATTACAAGTTGGATACCCCATTTTATCACAAATGATTTTGTAAAAAAAAAAGGCTTGAATACGATTGGGGCTTAGGGCCTTAAGATTGGGCATAGCAAAAATCATTTTTCAAATTTCTTCATTAGAGAGAAAGCATCAAGAAAGGGTGGCCTCTAAAGTGGAGAGGCTTTAGGAAACAAGAGGGTAGTCTCTCACTTCAAGGGGACTAGAGGATAGGCAAAAAGAAAAGAAAAATAGTTAAAAACGTGAGTACGAATTTGGTGGGGGTCCGTAATCCAATTGCCCTCATTATCTTTAAGCGAGTCAATCATATTTGTTCTCATTCGATTCAGAGTTGAGATGTGGAAAAATGGGTGTTTCAATCTCTCGGGGTGAGCCAATTATTTTTGAATTTTTGTTTCTAATGCATTTCCTCTTGCATTAGAACAATATTATAGGCTAATTTAAATTCAACTTCAAGGAACTCCAACCCAGGAGGAAAAGTAGTAGCCCAAGAAACAAGGGATTGGATACCCTCAATTCTAGCTAGGATTTTCTTTATAAACAGGTTTCCAAAAGCTTCTTTATTCCAAGTTTTAATTATGTCACTTATCTAAATTAGATTTTTATTTAGGCTAACATTGGGTGTTCCATTGATCCTTGATTAGAATATGAAAGGTGTTCTTGGTAGAGCACATAGACTCCATCTTAAAAGGTTGGTTTTTTTTTCTTTCTTTCTCTCCTCTTTTTTCTTTTTTTTTTTTTTTTTTTTTTTTTTTTTTTTTTTGGGTTTAGAGAAACCATCAAGGCTTAAGACTAATAAGAAGGGGGGAATCCCTTACAGGATTCCTAAATTGCTTATTCTTTTCTATTGACCGAAATTCCCCAAACATCTATTTCTTCTCTATGAATGGACTTTCCCAAATTGGAAGTTAGATCTCCTCGACTTGTCCATTTCCAGACTCTTCGTCTCCCGATTCGAAGACTGACTCATCTCCACCCTCACTTCTATAAGCCCTTGTATTATTTCTCTTTCCTTCCTTGACATTGTACATTCTTTGCTTCAGAATGAACCCTCAAAGGAGATCCTCTACTTATGTTGGTCAAGAAATCATTAGACAAATTCTTTTCCATCCCCATTCTCCCCCACCCCTCTCCACCTCTCGATAGATCAATCTAACTCTTGGTCCCTTTACCCTCTAGGCGGGTTAGATTCAACATCGGCAGAACTTGTAGGTCCTAATCGCTTAACAAAACCTATGTAGTGATCGCAAGAGTCCATGAAGGCCGAATCACCAGATATGGACGTTTCCTATGCATCATTTCAGCATAAGTAAAGGCTTGGACTCTCAGGATTGCAGTCTTCTAGGCTAGTGACCTCAATCAATCTAGAGTCATCTTCGAACCCATTGGCCTTTCTGTCGTTTAGAACTTAAGGAAATGCTCTGACTGATCATGCAGAACTATTTTGAAAGATATCCTTGGCTCATCCTCGGACAAAGACGGATTCAAGTTTTTAGCATTTAAAAGGACTACCAACAAGAAAACACCCTCTGTACACTTACCGTTGCTCAA
Organism: Eucommia ulmoides; assembly: GCA_016647705.1. Taxonomy (NCBI): domain Eukaryota; kingdom Viridiplantae; phylum Streptophyta; class Magnoliopsida; order Garryales; family Eucommiaceae; genus Eucommia; species Eucommia ulmoides. Next base: position 5,867,017 of record CM028333.1, on the reverse strand, counting down.
GGCCTTTTCTCTTTGGATCTCAAGGTGTTTCCTTCCAACCCTTCTAAATCCCATTTTCTTTCTTCTGCTGGCAATGAATCCACGGTAGATGAGGATGATTGTCTCCAACGTAGTACCAAAAAGATAAAAAATGACCTGGAATCGGTGGCGAATCCAAACTCTCTCATGGATGTTCAGGCTTCTATAATCGTGGATGAAGCAAATATCACCGACTGTCCAATGGAAGAGATGAATGTTGTTGCTGAACATGATTAAGCGAAAGCGGTAGAAGAAAATTAGAGGGTCCCTGAGCCTCAATAGAAAAATATTGATCAATGCATCCCTAATGGGCAGGTGGACCCTGTTCAGTGTAATTAAAAGAATGATGGCGGTACAAGCCATTTATCCTTCTGCAGTGGTCCCTAAAGCTCCTGTTCAAAAATCCTTCAAAGAGGCGGTTGAAGGACATCTGCCGAAGGCCATATACTTTGACAAGCAAAATTGGGACGAAAAGCTCATGGAAGACAACCAGGAGCTAGACCTCAATGCTCCTGAAGACTCAGTAATGCTAGATCCCAAAATTCCTGAAATCCTCATACCAAATGACTTATTGTCAAGCATTAGACAACAATGGAATGAGGCTCTCATTGTGAGATTAATGGGCAAAACCATAGGTTTTAACAACCTTAAAATGAGAGTTAAGAATCTCTGGGCACTTCAAGGCAGCTTCGATATCATCGACTTGGGATCGGGTTTCTTCTTATTCAAATTTGAGCATGTTTGCGATGCGCAACATATTTATTCTGACGGCCCTTGGGTCATTATGGGCCACTACCTCACAGTCCAAAAATGGGAACCGAATTTCCAATCATCTTTGGTGGTGGAAGTTAAAACGACTATTTGGATTAGACTCTTGGAATTACTGGTGGAATACTACACTAAATCAGTGTTAGGAATGATAGCCAAGAAATTTGGCTAGCCCATTAAAATGGATTACAATACTGCTGAATTTGTTGGAGGAAAATATGAGCCCATTTGTGTGGAAGTGGATCTAAACAAACCCCATTTAGCAAATTATAGGATTAGGGGTAGGGTTTATAATATTGAATATGAAAGTATTCACTCTATGTGTTATAAATATGGAAGAATCAACCACCGTTCGAACGTTTGTCCGTTCGTTAAAAGCAAATGGTATCCTTGTGACTTGTCGGTTGACTAGGCAAACACGAGTCATCCCCCGCCATTGGTTCCAGGAAACACCCTGGTACCCCAAATTGCTCACCCGAACAATTTGGATCCAATGAAAAGATCAGCCCAAGATGAATCAGATTCTTCATATGGGCCTTGGCTGTTTGTCAAAAAAACCTAGAAGAGGCCAAGTCTCAAAATCCAATAATATAGAAAACAAATTCAGATATAACAATCAGTTTCAACCGATTACCAAGAATAGCAATAAACTCGCCACCCCCGATGTTTTGGAGGGTGTAATGGCATCTCTCCATTGACAGAAGTTCAAAAATATTACCATCGTTTTTAGGCAAAATAGGCCTAATCATGTTTCTAGAACCATTCCCAAAATTGGGCCTAAACCCAGTCTCCAAGTGGGGGCTTCTAATCAAGTTAAGCCCACTCATAGCATAAAAAATACAACGGCTGTAAACTCCAAATCCATTCGGCCAGAAGCTGCACAAAATTCAAGCAGCCTTTCTGTCCAGTCAACTGCTGCACACCCTGTCCAGTCAGCTGATGTCATAGTGTCTTGTCTCAATCCCTCTTCTATTCACCTTGAGCCTTGCACCATGCAGCTAACGGTTGAACCACCCTTGTCTTCCAAGCCATCCAAATTAATTTATGAAACCCAAACTCTTGTTCAAATCCTACACCCTCTTCCCCATCTCTCCACATTTTCTAGCCCTGGTTGTATTTCCCTTAGACCACAAAAACCTCATAAAACCAACTCTCCAGCCCCCTCCTTAGGAAATGGACCCGATAACTCAGATCCATAATTTATCTGTCGTAGTATCAATCGATCTCTACCACGAGAAATAGGTAAACCACCTGATCAACGTCAACTAGAAGATTCCAGAGATATGGTTCTTCATCTCAAGGCTAGGGTAGAACGTAGTAAAAGTCCTGTTCTGCGGCATTCAAGGATTCATGCGCCACGCAACAATGGAAATTCACAGCAAGTCCAGAAAAAACTTGAATCTAGCTAATAATCAGCCTCTGCTGGCCTTAATTAGTATTTTCTCAATCCGGATTCTTGTTTCGAATTGCTGAGGTGCAACTAATACTCATTTCCAAAACGCTATTAAAAACCTTGTTTCGACTCATCGGCAGGACTTATTGAATATTATTGAACCCAAAATTGAGTTTGCTAGTGTTGTTCAGTTTTTCTTGGGGTTGGGATTTACTGTCTCTAGCATCATGGACCCAGTCAATAGATCCAGGGGAATTTGGATCGTGTGGGACCCTAACCAAATTTCGGCCCAAGTTTTTAATACCAATTCCCAGGTCATCAGTGTCACCATGCAAAAACCTAAATACGACGAGTGGATTCTATCTGTGGTTTATTCTAACCCCAACCCAATGAGTAAAGAACAATTTTGGAAGGACTTGAAGTCGTTAGCGTCTGACAGTAATTCCCCTTGGATGATTGCTGGAGACCTAAATGAAATCAACTCTCCTAATGAAAAGTCGGGTAGTTGCTCTAAACTTGATATTAAAATAATGTATTCCTTTAATGAAAATATAAGTAATTGTATTTTAATTGATCTTGGGTATAGAGGGCCCAAGCTTACTTGGGACAGTGGCCATAAAGGTCTCTCTCGTCTATGTAAACGCCTTGACCGGGCCCTGGCGAACCCAGAATGGAGAATCCAATTTCCAAATACTAGAGTTCTCAACCTTCCTAGGACTTATTCCAATCAGTCTCCGCTCCTCATTAGCCTTGATGGATTTTTTAAGCCTAGAAAGTATAATTGCCTATTTAGGATGAAATCCATGTAGTTCACTGATAATACCTTCCACAATTTAGTGAGCGACCATTGGACTCCTGAGGTCAATCTTGTTGATAATATTAAGGACCTAACGAATATAATTAAAACTTGGAATAGGGAGACTTTTGGAAACATTTTTTCTAAGAAAAAATTAATCATTGCTAGACTCTCGGGAATCCAATCTATTCTTTCACGGGGTGGAATTCTTTCCGCTAAACTTGAACACTTGGAGTTTGAACTTAAAGCCGATTTTAATAGGATTTTAATGCAAGAGGAAATATTTTAGAAACAAAAATCTAGAAATAATTGGCTTACATTGGGAGATCGTAACACTCATTTATTCCATATATCCACTATTAATAGAAGAAGGAGAAATCAAAATGATTCTATCAAAGACAATGATGGAAACTAGATTTTGGATCCCGGGGATATTCAAAATCTTATTTTGAACTTCTTTACGTCCTTATTAGGAACGTCTTCCGGGGTCTGCAACTTGGATAACCTTGCCCCTATTGTGAGACCGCTGTCAGATGAGGAGACAGTTATCCTTAATAGTCCTATTTCTAACAAGGAAATTCGTAATACTTTGTTTAATATGCCCAATCTTAAAGCTCCGGACCCGAATGGTATCCAACTTCTTTTTTAGAAAACCTTTTGGGATACTGTGGGAGAATCCTTGTGTTGGTTTGTCCATGATTGTTTCTTATCCCAAACTGTACCGAAGTTATGCCACAAAACCCTAGTCACCCTAATTCCGAAGGTGGATAACCCGTCAAACTTAAGTCAATCCTGTCCTATTAGTTTGTATAATACAACCTACAAACTAATTACTAAAGTGTTGACCAATAGAATTTGAGATTTTATGGACACTATTATTAGCCATCCCAAAGTAGTTTCATCTTTGGTCACTCGACGATTAATAATGCGATTATTACCTAGGAAATCATTCATTCTTTCAATAAGAAAAAGGGTAAATCCGAAGGCTTAATATTTAAGATTGATCTTCAAAAAACTTATGATATGATTGAATGAGATTTCCTTGTTGCCACTCTTCATGAATTTAATTTTCCTTCTAGTTGGATTAATCTTATCATGAGTTGTGTTAAGGGAATCGAATTCGCCATCCTTTGGAATGGAGAAACCTTGCCAATCATTAAAGCCAAAAGGGGTTTAAGGCAATGTGACCCTCTTTCCCTGTATTTATTTACACTTTGCATGGAAAAGCTTTCGTGCATGATCAATGAGGAGGCAGAAGGTGGGAATTGGAAGGGTATCAAAACTTCTAGAGACGGACCTATAATTACCCACATTTTCTTTGTGGATGATCTCATGTTTTTTTACAAGAATTGCTCCAAAAGTCTTGAGGCGATTGCTAAAACGTTGGGGAATTTTTGTAGGGTTTCGGGGGCAAAAAATTAATTTTAAAAAATCTAAGCTTTTGTATCCCCGAACATTCCCAATCTTGATGCTAAAGCGATTAGTGCCAAGTTCGACATCCCTCTGACCAAAGATCTTGGTCTTTATCTTAGTGTTAATCTAATTCATGGTAGGAAGAAAGAGAACCACTTTCCAAATATTGTGAACAAAATCCAAGCTCGTTTTTCAGAATGGAAAGCGAAATATCTTTCGTTGGCCAGTAGAACCACTTTTGTTCAATCGGTTCTTTCTAGTATCCCTACCTACACCATGCAAGTTGTCCTCATTCTGAAAAGTATCTCCCTTAAAATTGATCAACTCAATAGAAGTTTTCTTTGGGGTAAGAGAGACAACATTAAGAAGTTTCACTTAGTTAATTGGGACCAAGTATGTTTACCGAAGATGTTGAGTGGGTTAGGAATTCGCAACACAAACTTAGCCAACTTGGCCTCTCTCTCCAAACGTGAATGAAATATTATTTCCAAATCTAATTCGCTTTGGGCAAAGGTTTTAACCAAAAAATATAATATTCCGACCAATCCCCGGCTTTGGCTGGTGCCTAAGGGAGTTTTTTCTACTTGGAAGGTATTTTCAAAACTAAGAATCTTATTAATAAATGTACGAAATGGATTGTAGGAAATGGGAGAGTTATTGATTTTTGGCAAGATTGGTGGTGTGGTAAGGGACCTTTATTGTCCCGGGAAGACAACACCTCTCCCCCACTTCCGCTTAGTAATCTCATAGATTCTAACCGGTCGTGGAATCTCACTAATGTCTCTTTGGGGATAAGTGATAGGTGAAATTTATTTATCTATTTTCAAACCGAATTTGGTAATTTTTTAGTATTCTTGTTATGTTTTAATTCGTTTTTATTTATTTTTGTTCAAACCAGGGGTTAGGAGAGAAAACAGTCGAAAAATGAGAAAATTGGTGGAAAAATGATCAAACGGATCAAAGTTTCAAAGTAACAGTTTCACTGCTGCAGTGGTCATCCCACCGCTGTAGCGGTAAAATAACAGAGAGTTCAGAAACCTTCTGATCGCTCACCGCTACTGTGGTGAGATCTATCGCTGCAGCTGTGAAAAAGTAAAAAGTTTACCGATATGCCTACCGCTGCAGCGGTCAATGGCCACCTGTTTTAGATATTTTCTAGATATTTTGTTTTTGTTCCTTTTTGTTTGTGCTTCGTTCCCACTATTCTTACAACACTTTGGGAGTGTTTTGAGTGTTCTAAAAAATCTCTCAACCAACCAAAGAGGAGGAACACAATTGGAGAAAAAGAAACAAAATCGGAGCGATTTTTACGAACGCCACCTTCAGATAATGGTTATTCTCCCTTGTTTCTCTGTTTATTCTTAACTCATTTTTGGTTGTTTGAACATGTATATATTGTTTATCGTTGAATATATGGTTATGGACAAGAGCTTAACACTGATTATCTATGAGATTGATGTAGTTTACTAATATACGTTGTTTGTTTGAATCTGTATTTCGTTAACGGTTGTTCTTGCCTATTCGATTGTGTTTACCATTCTTTCACTTCATTTATATGCTTGTTTAGATATATTGAGAAATTGAGATTTAACATTTGGGAAAGGTAACCCTGAATTCGGATTAGGGTTTAAACACAACATGACAATTTAATAACCCGGGAGGATGTTAGAAAGTATGAAATCCGTGAGGTTGGGGTGAGACTCATGTGACCAAGTATCATATAGACACTCGAGAGGGACTTCGGCGTTGACGCGAAGTCGCATATTCATTCACTTTATACTCGGGAGAGGTAGTGAGTAAGTTTTCGATACCTAGATTGTCAGATAGATTTGAATACCGTTAATGTAAACTAGATTGGATCAAACAAGTATAAGTAAAGAAAGTTAATCCCTAGATAATCTATTCCCATATAATATATTTAGTATTATAGTTTAATTAACTGTTAATTTAGTATATTATTTAATAAAAACAAAAACCCAATTTTTATCGCCTAAATAAAGTTCGGTTATGATAATCGCGGTACTCAATGACAATTTAATCCAATCCCTGTGGATACAACAATCCTTACTCTTCCCACTCTACTAAAACTTGACCTGTACACTTGTGGTGAAAGTAACGACCTAATATTTCGCTACCAAGTTTTTGGTGTCATTGCCGAGGATTGATTTTTAGATTGTTGTTGATATTGTGAGTAAATAACTTGATTTTAATTTAGGCATTTATTTTGTTTAAAATTTTTGTTTTTAGTTTATTTTTCCTGAAGGGTACTTGAAGATGTTAGATCAACAAGTACTGTTACATTTCTTTCAACATGATTCCAAGCTATTTTATTGTGCTTGGGATCGATACAAAGAGTTGTTTGTTCGGTTTCCAAATTATCGTTTCCCGAGGGAGTGTCAACTATTGAACTTCCTCGATGGGTTACAAGCCGCAACAAGAAATTGGGTCGAAGAAGGAAACAACACCACATCTTTCGACCAATTAATCGCGGACGAAGCCTATTGGGTACTAGAAGATATGGTGGAGTTTGATTATCAGAGTTGGAATTATTCAACAAGCTACCAAAGCTAGGGGTAATTCCACCATTTCGGCGCCTTGGATTGATATCCAGGACCAACACGTGGAGTCTTTCCCCACTCTGGAGGAAATGTTCATTGAATTTATGGGGGAGACTCAGGCTTTCTGGAGGGAGACGAATGATCGTCCCAACGAGCATGAGAATCGTCTTGACAATATTGAGACAACCTGCGCGAAAATTGATGTGATCGTAACATCTCTTCAGATGCAAATCGGTCAACTAATCTGCTTTATTAAGACCAAGTTTGAAGCAATGGCACTGAGAGACACACACGCCACATGCATTGAAAGCCACCAGGAGGAATCGGATACGAGCGGGAGAAACTTGGGTGTATTTTATGATGATGATTCTACTGAGGAGAAAACCTAAGCGTGGATCGAAGATTCTGATTCTTCACCGTTAGAGATCCACGTTGTGGTGCCACCACCGATCCAAGACGATCACATCTACGAGGATCCGATGTGGCTCACTTGTTATCCACCACTTCTAGCACCGTTCATCCAAGGCAACCAAGCACATATACCAAAAATGAGTCGTGTTGAGAGCTCGAGCCTTACAATGCCAAATCTCGCCAATCTTGAGGGCGTTCTGAACCAAGACCAATACGTAGTGTTGTACGGCACTTACTATGGGCGAAAGCCACTCTTTGACGATCCCTTATTTGTATCAGGCCGAGGACATTAAACCAAGTGCTTCTTGGGAGGCAACCCAAGTTTTCAGAATAAATTAGATCCATCACCGCCAACTTCATTCAGAGGAAAGATTGTCTCTCCTCCCAGGTACGTGTTCTAAACCCCCTTCGTCGGCATGTTATATTTCAATTGTTAAGAACAATGATTGGGTCACTGTGGACACTGCTCGTTTTAAGCTTGGGGTGATGTGTAGTATGTTAGTATGTTTTATTGTTTAATTGTATGCATGCTTGTTTAGTTTAGTTAGTATGTTTTTGTTTGTAGTAGCTATTGTGTGTACTGAGTTTTGTAGTTCATCTAGGCTATTACCCGATGATGATATTATCCCCTAGTTGTTTTTCAAGGTCAGGGGTAATGCCCATTCATGTGTGTTCTGTGTGCTTGACGTTTCATTGTGGTAAAAGTTATTGTGGATCCTAATATGCACGAGCACTTAAACTCAATGTACTAGCTATCTAATTAATTTGACGTCGATTATCCGTTAGCCAAATTCATGACAATAGGGATTCTAGAACTTCATTTGGGGGAAATTCGATGCGAAATCCTAGGCGAGGTAATTCAGGAGATATGATTTAGGCATTCATTTTGATCGCTTGAGCCTTTGAAGCATACCATGTGATATCATTTATCCCTCGTTACCCTGTCGAAACCTGTTAGCCGTTTTAATTCTGAACACGTAACAAATTCCCTGACCAATTGAATTTTTTCCAAACCTTTATCGCTAAACCTAAGGCACAATTTGAGTGAAATCAAGTTAGCATTTGTTTATGCTATTTGAAGTGAGCGGTTGGATTTTGGGTGAACTATTAATTGATTCGGTATTTGACTACTCACTTGTTATTTTTCTATCGTATTTCCACACCCGTCAAATTTAACAAATCAAATAAGTTTGGGGTGTGTTTGTTAAAAAATAAATAAATAAATAAATAAAAAAAAGAAAAAAAAAAAAGAATAAATATAGTTCTATTTTTGTTTTATCTTGACAAGTGAGTACTACGTTTTCAAATATAAGTTCAGCGTTGTTTCGAATTGATCTATGTGGGGTTACGAGTGTGATTGAGCCAAGCGTTGTGCGTCGGGTATCGTTAAGTTAATAACGTTAACATGTTTTTATATTTCGGATATACCCTTGGCCATTTTTCAAAAATCAAACCAAGTCCTGTTGATCTTTTTGAATTTTCAATCCTACATTAGTGGAGAGTGGAACTCAATTTGGTATATGGATTTCCTATACCTTTTTGGTTTTAGTCATGAACTCTGTTGGTGGATAATTCAATCCGGTTTGTGGATGGTTGTATGATTGAGTTTTTGCACACACACTTGAATATGATCTAGAATGACGCTTACTGCTATTGAATGTTGAAATTCTAGAATACCACTTGGTGCGTTTTGCTCTTGAAATCGATATGATTCGAGGCTGATGAGGGAAAAACTTTTTGGTTGTTAGATGAATTTCAAAACTTACACGTTGTTACTTTTTTAGTTCGTTTGTGTTTTTCGTTTTAGTAATTAAATTCTTTAATAGTTGTGGTATTTTATGCTATTGCATGGATGTTTTGCTTGAGGACTAGCAAAATTTTAAGTTTGAGGGTATTTGATATGTGAAATTTATCTATCTATTTTCAAACCAAATTTAGTAGTTTTTTAGTATTCTTGTTATGTTTTAATTCGTTTTTACTTATTTTTGTTCAAACTAGGGATTAGGAGCGAAAACGGTCGAAAAACAAGGAAATCGGTGGAAAAACGATCAAAATGATCAAAGTTTCAAAGTAGCAGTTTCACCGCTGCAGCAGTCATCCCACCGCTGTAGCGGTGAAATAACAGAGAGTTCAAAAACCTTCTGATCGCTCACCACTACAGCAATGAGATCCACTACTGCAGCGGTGAAAAAGTAGAAAGTCTACCGACATGCCCACCGCTGCAGCGGTCAATGGCCACCTGTTTTAGATATTTTCTAGATATTTTGTTTTTGTTCCCTTTTGTTCCTGGTTTGTTCCCACTATTCTTAGAACACTTTGGGAGTGTTTTGAGTATTCTGAAAAAGCTCTCAACCAACCAAAGAGGAGGAACACAATTGGAGAAAAGAAAACAAGATCAGAGCGATTTTTACGGACGCCACCTTCAGAAAATGACTATTCTCCCTTGTTTATCTCTTTATTCTTAACACGTTTTTGGTTGTTTGAACATGTATATATATTATTTATCGTTGAATATATGGTTATGGACAAGAGCTGAACACTGATTATCTATTGGATTGATGTAATTTACTAATATACGTTGTTTGTTTGAATCCGTGTTTCGTTAACGGTTGTTCTTGCCTATTCGATTGTGTTTACTGTTCTTTCACTTCATTTATATGCTTGTTTATATATATTGAGAAATTGAGATTTAACATTTAGGAAAGGTAACCCCGAATTTGGATTAGGGTTTAAACACAACGTGACAATCTAATGACCCGGGAGGACGTTAGAAAGTATGAAATCCGTGAGGTTGGGGTGAGACTCATGTGACCAAGTATCGTATAGACGCTCGAGAGGGACTTCGGCATTGACGCGAAGTCGCATATTCATTCACTTTACACTCGGGAGAGGTAGTGAGTAAGTTTTCGATACCTAGATTGTCGGATAGATTTGAATACCGTTAATGTAAACTAGATTGGATCAAACACGTATAAGTAAAGGAAGTTAATCCCTAGATAATCTATTCTGATCTAATATATTTAGTATTATAGTTTAATTAATTATTAATTTAGTATATTATTTAATTAAAACAAAGAGTTCGGTTATGATAATCGCGGTACTCAACAACAATTTAATCCAATCCCTGTGGATACGACAACCCTTACTCTTCCTACTCTACTAAAACTTGACTCGTACACTTACGATGAACGTAACGACGTAATATTCCACTACCATTAAGCAACTTGTACTTGGAGAATATAAACCGTACTAATATCCCTCAATTTGCTTCCCTAGGGGATGCCCCTTCTTGGGGTCACTCGAAAAACAGTAAATTTTCCATCTCGTTGGCCTATAAACTCTTGATCAATTTTGATAGGAAAAACGCTACCCCTTGGTGTTGGATTTGGAAACTTCGGGTGCCGAAAAAAATTAAATTTTTTCTATGGCGATTCTTTAAGGGAAGACTTCTTACTAATAGCCTTCGGGCCAAGTGGTCATCCACGGCTACGACAGAGTGTGTTCCTTTTAAGGCCATCCATCATGTCTTGAGAAAGTGCCCCAATGCGGGAGAGGTTTGGATTTCTGTTTTGCAGGCCTCCGAGATCATTTCTTTACATGTAGGATCACTTGAAGATTGCATGTCCATTAAACTCAAAGGGAGTTGCTCTTTTAACTCTTTTCTTATCATTTCAACCCTTTGGAATATTTGGAAAGAACGGAACAATGTTTCTATTAAAGCTAAAAGAAGCACTTTAAATACTATCTTAAACAATATTCACTCCTTTGCTCAAGATATGTTTAAGTGTTTTCCCAAAAAAGACGTTTTTAATATTGTTAATCAGCTAGACAAATTTCTTGGTCCTTCCCTCCTGCAGGTAAATGGAAACTTAATGTTGATAGTGGTGTGAGAGGAAACCCTGGAAAGGGTGGATTTGGGGGGCTACTGTGGAACGAGACAGGTGATTGGATTTAGGGCTTTCAAGGATATCTGCCGAATTGTACCTACCTTGAAGCAGAACTCACAGGCATCTTCAATGGGCTAAAGCTTCTCAGGGATAGAGATGTCAAAGGCGTGATGATCGAAACGGACTCGACCCTGGCACTTAGGCCTATCAACAACACCTACCCTTTTGAGCACCCTTAGAAAGTTCTAGTGGAAGATTGCAAGACACTCCTAAGGGAGGTGGAAGGAACGGTCCAAGATGCTTTTCGGGAAAGTAATCAGTGTGCGGATTTCCTTGCCAAGAAGGGTATGGATGGGAAAAATGCTTTTGTGTTTCTTGACTTTCCTCCTGACGAAATGCAAGTGACTATCGATGCGGATATAGTGGGACTGGCCTATGTGAGGCCCTAGTTTTTTTTTTTGAACCTTTTATTCACCAAAAAAAAAAAAAAACAAGCCTTCACGTCATCTTGCTTCCAATGCCCTCAAGGGTGTTCGTATTAGCTCTGAGTGCAAGGCGCGTAAGCCCTACGGCGTTAGCATTTGCGCAACGCAGTTTTCTTGTTGTTTACAGCTTTAGAGACTTGCACTCTATATGAAAGCAATTAACTTAATTAATCGCCTAACTTCGAAAGAAAGAAAACGGTGTGTGCCGCACTTATGAGAGACTGTCTCTCTGAGTTTTATTCCGAACACAGTTATTTGAGTGGAACCATTCCATTCCTTTTTTTTTCAACCTCTTGCTATGTTGTATAAAAGTTTTCCCATGATGCTTTTTTTACTCTCTCCTTGTTCTATCAATCTAGGCAACCCTGAAAAAAAAAGGGGGGGGGGGGGGGGGGGGGGGGGGCAGTTAAAGGACATTAGGGGACATGTCCCAAAGGTGTAGGACTCTCTCAGCATGTTGGGTCACTTCTCTACTCCAATAATATTGGTTGTTGGTTAGGTACACTATTTCAACGTTTAAGAATGGGGTCCTCAAAATAAAGGGTTTGGCATAAATGCACATTCAAATTTTTGTCAAACAAACAATCATTTTCTGGGCCAAATATGTGTCCTTCTTTGTAATAGGCCCACACTCAAAACATTTAATAGGAGAAAAAACCCATTGGGCCTTTCAATTCTTTTGTCATTATTTATAATTTTTTATTTAAGAGTTTTTTGTACTTTGCACCCCTAAATTTTGGAAAATCCCACTTTAATCCCTATCTTTTCAACTTGAACACTGCAAACCCTAAAGTATCAAAATCGTGTCAAGTGAGTCCAAATCATTAATACCGTCATTATTTTTGACGAAAATCAGCCACGTGTGAAGTGTGAAAATCATCCAAGTGGGTGATTTCGTTCAAAAAATAATGGGATTAACGATTTGGATTCATTTGACACGATTTCAAAACTTTAAAATTTAAAGTGTTCAAATTGAAAATACAGTGGCTAAAGTAATATTTCTATAAAAGTTTAGGGGTGCAAAGTGCAAAAACCACTTTATTTAAAAAGAAAGAAAAAGAAAAAACATTGTGAAAATATTTATAGCTAGGACCAATTTGCATTAATGTGTTGTGTCCACATTAGAAGGGACAACCCCACATTGTGCATACAACAACATCACACAACTTGTACTATCTTTCTATGTTGCTTCCCATTCCATTTCATAGCCACATTTTTTTCTTTTTGCTTAAATCATAGATGCAGTCTCATTTTACCCCTTTACATCTTAATTGTTGCAATGTGCCTCTTGGCCTTTCATATCAATTTAGTTCAATTAATTGATTTTACTCAATTTTTTGTCAGAATAAGTGGCAACTGGTAATAGTAATTAAACTTTAAAAGGTGCAGAATGCAATGCAATTTTTTTTTAATTAGCCCAAGTCACACTACTTAATCCCGGTTATAAAATTTAGGGAAATTTCTTGAAAGGTCTCATCTCTTAAAACCACCACTTTACGGAGTCCTGTTACAATAAATTTTTAACACATGAAATGGTCCTTAGAAAGTGATTTTTTGAATCTTAAGATCTCTAAAAAAATTTCTTTAAAATTTATCTGAATGAGACAATTTAACCAAATTGATATTAAAAAAATATTGGGGCAACTTGTAACCATTAATACATTAGAGGTCCAAAGAGAGATCTATCCTTTTTTTCTTTTTTTCTTTTTTTCTTTTTTTTTTTGAATAAATAAATAAATATATGAATTGGTCCCCTTTTATTTTCACAAAAGCTTCAAGCCTTCAACTAGCCATGTTCTAAGGACTTGTCATCTTCCAACAATTTATTATCTTCAATTTGAGATAATTTCTTCTCTCCCTATCAACATATTATTCAAGATAGAGACATGCACGTTTAACTACATTTTGTTCTTTATATTTTATTTTTTAAAATACGGAGAATTTATATAATAATTTGTAGCAATAAAATTATATAAATTAAATTTTAACCATTTAACTGAAAAAATATTTTCATATCTCGAATTATTGTATTATTTTTAATTAATTTGTAGAGTCTATAATATTTTAATTTTTAATATGAAATTAATTATATAAAATAATTAGTTAGTTAAAATTTATAATTTATAATCTTAAATTAAATACCATATAGAGTTAATTGCACTTTACTTCCCTATTTTTTAACGAATTGTACTTTATATTCTTTTGATATTTTTGTAAGCAAATAAATACAACGGCTAAATAATAAACAAAATGACAATTTCAACCTTATACTCGAATATATCTAACGATCCAACCTAAGAGTATAATTATAATTTTAATATCAAATAATTTATTAATTTTGACTTTTTGAAGTTTGACATTTATTTTAAAAAAATATAATCATTGCACTTGAACATGAGAGTATAATTATAATTTTAATATCAAATAATTTATTAATTTTGGCTTTTTGAAGTTTGACATTTATTTTAAAGAAAATATAATCATTGCTGTGAAACTACACGGGAGAAATATTTTAAGGGTATAAAATGTAATTCAGTTGAATTACTTAGGCCAAAGTGCTATTAACCCTAATATAGAGAGAGAATGGGTGTGTGAACGTGGCATACATATTTATCAAAGGTTGCCCACGCAGTGGGTGGGCCTTACATGTGTCACTGTTCCCCAGCAAATATGGCATTATTGTATCTCTCTTTTTCTCTCGGGTTAATATATATATATATATATATATATATATATATATTATTTTAGGGTAAGATTTGTAAGATCTAATTTATCCACACCTCGACTAATTATCTTTTCAGACAATCGTAAAGGCGCAATTTTCCACATTGACCTGATGCATCCAGAATTAAATTCAAGATTTGATTCTTAAAAGGCTCTTGAAGAGAGTGGAACACTAGTTGACAAAGAAAGATGAAATATCTCTCTTTACCAACCAAACTAACATCTTTTGGCTAATATTAATTTCTCAGATTATTTATTAAACACATTAAATTATTAATTATAATTAGGTATAGTGAAATTAAACCGGAATTAATTTCTTGGTGCTGTCTACCTCATCAACTTCTCATTCTACCTTTTTTTTTTTTTTTTTTTTTTTTTTTCTTTTTCCTAATCTATTTCTTTTTTCGAATTTGAAGGGGAAAAAGGGAAGTGGAAAGAGGGTGAGAAACCATTAGAGGGCCAAGCACAACATGGTATGTCTTTTTTTTTTTTTTTCTTTTTACTTTTTTTTTTTTAACGGTAAAATGTATGCATCCGGACTAGTTTTACGTTTCTCCGAATGATCTTAAGAATGAATTTTCTCACATCGAGTTGATGTATTCAGGATTTTACTCTTGCAGTGCTCTAAAAAAAGATCGAATTTTGATTGACAAGAAAAATAAATACCGAACTCTGCTTGATTAACCCTATATTAATCAGATTAACCCTCTTAGGTTCAACATGGTATCTCTTTAAATTGTTTTTGGTTACAGCTTTTGGATATACTAACTATTTTTGGTCTAATATATATATATATATATTATTTATTTATTTATTTTATTTTTTTCCTTTTTCTATTTTTTTTTTTTTTGTGGTATTTTCCCGTTTTCTGTTGAAGCATTTGCTGGTTCTGGACCTCCTGGTATAATCATGATCTCAACCATGTGCATGCTTGACTATATTTATGATCTTGTTTGAATAACAGTACTGTTGTTGTCACTTCTTCGATGGATAGGCCCAGTTGTTTGCCACAATCCCTCTATTTTTCAATTTCATTTTTAATTTTCTTTAACACTAAATTATAAATTTCTTTTATACTGTTAATTCTAACATGGTATTAATAGGGATTTGATTATCTCTGAATTTTCACAGTTAAATCAGCCTATTCTTTAGCTGCGAATTTCAATGCTCCTAATTCCACTCTCAAATGGGATTGGATTTGGAAGTTAAAAATCCCGCAATCAATTAAATTCTTTTTATGGAAAATATTCCATAAGCGGCTATTGACAAATGAGACGAGAGCTAAATGGTCTATGGATTTGTCGGCTATTTGCAAGAGGTGTAATGGAGCCATTGAATCCATTGACCACGTCCTCAAAAATTGCCCTAAGGCTTGGACTGTTTGGGCCATGTTCCTTGACAGGAATAGCTTGTGGCGCGAACACGACATAAGTATCCAAAATTAGATTGCTAAATACACCAAAGGAAAATCCATCAATCCCTCGTCATTTTACTTGTTTGTGGCTATCTTATGGAATATCTGGAAAAGTTGCAATAAAGAAGCCATTGAAGGAACCAATCTGGATTCCTACGTTGTCGCTTCCAAAATTAACCGTTGTGCGCGGGATATGTTGGAAGCGTTTCATCCTCCTAAGTCCTGCAATGGCACTATTTTTATTCCGGACACTAAATGGACTCCCCCTATTGCAGGTCAGATCAAACTTAATACGGATGGTAGTGCGCGTGGCAATCCCGGGAGAGGCGATTTTGGAGGGCTGTTCAGGAACAAAGAAGGGGTTTGGTTGATCGGCTACTTTGGGCATCTTAGCACTTGCACTAGCTTGGAGGCAGAGATAAGAGGTATACATGCGGGTATGTGCCTGGCGATTTCCAGGGGATTTGAAAGAGTCATAGTTGAATCAGATTCTCAGGAAGCCATCGATCTTATAAAAGGGGATTGCCCGGATACTCATCTTTTAAGAGGATGGATTATGGATTGCAAATTCATTGCTGAGAATCATGACTTCGAGTTTCGTGCTGTCAGAAGGGAGAGCAATCGATGCGCGGACTTTCTCGCTCGAATGGGAACTAACAACATATCAGATATGCACTATCTTGAAGAACCTCCGGAAGGCATCGAGAGCATCCTGCTAGCAGATATGGAGGCTGAAGGCATCTCGTCTAGTTGCTAGTTTTTTTGTGTCGTCTTTTTTCTACCAAAAAAAAAAAAATTACGACGGTTTTTTAAAATGTTTTAAATTATTGTTGATAAAAATAAACGAATAAAATTATTTTACAAAAGTTTTATCTAAATATTTCGCACTCTCACTCTCCAGAAGGTTGAGCTAAATTATATTTTTAATCTTTTAGTTTTATATTTGTGTTTAATTAATTTTTATTTTTTTTACATTTATAAATGAAAAAAATTCAATACATGGCCTTTATCTAGAACAAATTATACTTTAAAAAATATCTGATAAATAACAATAAAGTTCATAGTGATTTTGTCCAATTTGTCCTCCAAATTTTTTTCCCCGAATTACTATTATGACTATAAAATATAATACAAGTCTCCTGAGCCAATATCTTTTGAATTGAATTCATGCAATTCAAAATATTTAAAGCAAAGTATGACCCAATATCTTTTGAATTAAGTTCATGTAATTCAAAATGTTTAAAGCAAAGTATTAGTAGTAGTCCACTAATAATATACCAAATATTTTTTTCTAATAGTTTCAATGATGAACCTCATAATATCTTCTACTTAAAGACATGATATTCTCGTCGTGTTAACCCAATTCATATTCTTTGGTGGTGTCGATAGTAACCTAAAAATGGACACAAAGTACCTACCTCAGGGCCTCTACCCATTTTTGGAACCTCTAACCAACATACAGTCGTTTCCGGAGCAGAGTTTGGCTTTGATATAATTTGCAATGATCTATTGTGTCTCGCTTGTCCAATATCCTTTGGATCAAGTCCACGTAATCCAAAATATTTAAATCAAAATATTAATAGTAGTCCACATGGTACATTATATACCAGATAATCTTTTCGGGATCTTCCATTAGATAGTGTTTCGTTTTTCTCTTTTAATGCTTACCTTTTATCTTTTTAGAGCGTTAAAATTGGTTAAAGTGGATGATTAGTTAGGCTGACGACAAGAAAAAGTAAAAGAGAGAAACATATGAATCTAGCACAAGATTTTGGGCATGGCAAATTAAAGGTATTGTCGTGAGTGATTAGGCTAATAAGTGATTTTATGATGAGAATTGCATCACTTCACGTGTATGGACTCTAAAAAAACATTCTTTAATTTAATGATTAATTTAATTACCTCTTCTTCTTCTTCTTTTTTTCTTTCTAATTATTAGTATCAACTTATGGCAGACAGGAAATATATTTTCAGCACTTTATCATCTTAATTTGTCTATGACACTTTGCGCCCTTGAAGTTTCACCATTATCTCAATTTGGTCCCCATAATTTTAATTTGAACACGTAATGCCCTATAATTCTAATGCAAATTGTCACGTGTCATGCATCTATTTATTTTTAAGTGGCTTAATGGACATATGCCCTACAAAATGCCATATTTTTCTATATGATTTCTGAGTATTTGGACGGGAAAAAGAATGGAGGAAAGAAAAAAAAAAAGATAGAGATACTGATAAAACTTTTTAAAAGCAGCTAAGTGTAATGCACATGATTGATTACCATAAAAAATTATAAATGAGAATAATGATTTGGACTAAAGTGAGATGATTAGGAAACTTCAGGGTGATATGCGTTCAAATTAAAACCACAAGAACAAAAGTGAGATAGTAGTCAAACTTCAAGGGTGCAAAGTGTCAAAATTAACCTCTCTTTCTTGTGAATTGATACGTTCGGACAACTTTTACAAATAATTTATAATTCTACGGAAAAAACCGAAAAAAAAATCTATATTTATTTTAGACATTTCAACCGACAGATTTCTAAAAATAATAATAAAAAAAGAGTAAGGTGGCATTCGGTTATTTTGTTTTTTGGTTTCTGCTCCAAAAAAAAATAAAAAATAGAATGAGAATTATATTTTCATTCTCAATAATTAAAAACAAAAATGCATTTCATAATAATAATTATTCTTAAATTGTTTTAACAAAATTAAATAAGCACATTTAATTACAATATTAACTCTTATATAATATATATATACTTAATTTTATTTTAATTATAATAGATTTACATATTTTTTGGACAATCAATTTTCGCAAATTATAGTAAAATAAAATTACATATAATGTTAATTATAATTAAATAAAATAATTATAAGAAAATACTTTATTGTATTTTTCTTGCCTAAATTGATGAATAAAATGAAAAAATAAACAAACAAACAAATACCACTTTTCTATATTTGAGGCTAACACGGTTGGAGGGATAGACCTCAAATTCTTTTTTAAAAATATCGACCTTGTCCTTTTAAGTAAGAATAAGTTGGGAAGGAATAAAAATATATATTTTTTTTATACTTTTTGATTTTCAAAATCTCTAGAATTTTGAGAATAATCGCAATTTTTTTAGAATATTTGGAAACACAAATATGTTAATCAAACAATGTTTTTGTCTTTAAATTTCAAAATTTTAAAAATAAAAGCAAAAAATTGGGAGGAAAAACACTTAAAAGTTAAAACAAAAATGGCCTAAAAATCCACATCAGTATAGCTGGGAACAATTAATGGGAGTAGATTTAGATTTGACGTGGGATGTAAAACAAAACTATTGAAATTAGTGGTCCAATTAAATTTTGACATTCTTTAAAACAAAAATATATTATGATATAATAATTAATTTTATCACCTTTCTGTCACTCATTATGGATTTATGAGTACCAACAAAGTGTGACTCAAGCGGTAAAACATACTTGATTTAAGATCAGGAGTTCGAACCTGTGAAAAAATACTTGTTAAGAAGAGCAGTCATGAAACTCCAAACGAAATTAGTCTCACACCATATGTGGGTATGGGTATACCAAAAAAAATTTATGGATTTTATGAGTTACATTTTTTTGACTTGTGTAACCTAATCTTAGTATGGACCAAAAATCCAAATTGGAAAACACAAACCTCAATTTTTAGATTAATTTCATCTGATTAACCTTACTAATAAATGGGGTCAACCTTCACGTCAAGTTGATCCAATGCATGCTTGGATTAACTTTTTTTGACAGGCATCATTGCAAATTGAAATGATGTTTGAAGAGTAATTATCACATAAATAGTTGCAGTTTAAGATTTGATAATGCTTAAATTTTAATGGTAAATTTTTTTAAGTGTTAAAAATATATGAAGTTTGTTTGATAAAATTAAAATTTTAAATATTAAATTTTTAGTCAAGTATGACAATTAAATAATTCATATTTATTTAAAAATTTTGAAAAAAGGTTAAGGACTTAATTATACTTATCAAACAAATTTGTTATAAAAAAATATTTAATTTATTCAGTTTTTAACATTTAATTGAGTTAACAAACATGATTTAAGTTAATGTTTAATTGGCCGAAATAATTCTTATAACCATAAACCTTTTTTTCCCCGCTTATCATCATCAATAAAACAATTGAATTCTATTAAAACAAATGTAAATTTCAACCATTTAACTGAAGAGATACTTTTATCTCATAAATTATCTATTTTGAGAGATCTCAACCTTTGTATTCATGATTTTTATTATTTTGTAGAGCCAATGCGATATATGATATAAATTAGATAAAATTATATTTTTTAATAAATTAATATTAAAACATGTATTTACGCATGATCGTAATATATATATATAGTTATATAGTTATTTTTGGTAGATTAATTAAAATATTAAATTGAGAAAAATAAATGTCATTATGATCAAAGTGGAATTTTACAATTTCCTACAATTTAGTTAATTGATTACCAACTTTAGGCCAAACCCAATTTTAAATTTGAAAGTAGAATCAAAGCCTACTTTTTTGACAGTCTACTTTGGTGTAAAAGTAAAACTAATTCAAATTCGCATCACATTAATGAAAGGGTCGGCTGTGGATAAAATAGAATGTAGAATAAAAATGAAAAAATAAATAGAATGAAAGAAAAAAATAAAATAAAATTGTCAATGAAATTATTATTTTATTCTCTTATTTGATTGTTGTTGTAAATTTAAAAAAATGTAATAAAATAATACTCTTTTACATATCAATTTTGAGATTAAATTCATTAACAAATATATCAAATAATAATTTATGATTTATTTGTTTAAAAAGAAAAAAATTTACAAAATATGAGTAATATCCATGTAGAAATATTCAAATTCTACTAACAACTAAAATTGTTTTGTTCTTAAATTTTTGTTTTTGTTTTGGGAGAATAAATAGATTTTTGTCTCTAATATTTATTTTTGTGTAGAAATAGAAACATATTTTTTTGTTCTCAGATTTCCATTTTCATTTCCTATATAATTTTTTTTGGTTCTCAAATTTCTATTTCTAATTCTGAAAAACAATTAGATTTTTTGTTCTCAAATTTTTATTTTTATTTCAGGAACAATAACATATTTTTTGTTCTCGAATTTATGTTTTTATTTTGAGAACATGAGCTGATTTTTTCACTTCAAATTTTTATTTTTGTTCGAAATATAAGTTTGTGAACAAAAAAATATGTTTTTGTGTATGAAACAAAACAGAAATCTGAAAATAAAAAACATGTTTTTATTTCAAAAAAAATCGAGAACAAAAAAAATCTATTAATTCTATTCCCAAAACAAAAATAGAATGTTAGCCGAAAGATCTACCCAAGAGGGGAGGGGGGGTGAGTGGGTAGTTACAAAAATTTAAACCATTAATTTAAACACGAATAACCAATTTTCCTGAATCGATTATTATCTAGTTACATAACGAAAATGTGTTTATCTAGATGCACACTCGAACAATCAGAAATAAAATAATATAGTACACAACGATATATCTTGATTTGGTAAACTACTCTTACTTGAATCTAGCCTCTCGAGCTCTAAGGAGACCCGTAATCTACTAAACAATGATTCTTTTCGCAGGTAGGAGCCAAACCCTTACAATTTTCACAGACTGAATATTAACCTAATTCTTTTCCTAGGCTTAGAATCAAACCCTAATATTTTTCTCAGGTTAAAGATCGAAACCTAACTACTCTAATTGGATATCGACCAAAACGTGTCTAGTTCGCTCAAACTCGCAAAAAAAAAAAATCTTCCAGTAAGGAACTTTTACAACCTCAATACAAATATACACAATTAATATCCCAAATATAACTACGTGATAGATTAAATGTGAGGCAAGCAAATCTAATTTAAAACAGTTAACACAGGTAGCAAGTAATCATATTTTTTAAATAAAAATCGTTTAAAGGATTTTCTCTGAATTAAGTTTGAAAATGATTTTTCTAAAACACCTTATCCAAAAAATTAATCAATTGTAATCTAAGAAAACAACAAAGTGCTTAAAAGGATCTTACCGGAGTTCGTTGAAAATGATAACAATTTCGTAATAAAGAACATAAACCGGTGACAACAAACAATGAGCGCCATAGGTAAAAAACCTCAAGTATAATCTCTCTTATAAATTTCAGCGATAAAATCTTTCTTAGAATGATAGAAGGCTAATATTCTTGAATCCACAAACTCAATCCCTCAAGTCTCTATTAATAAATCTAGAATTAGGATTCCAACGACTAATTTTCAAATGTTATGACTCTAATGATATCCCAAAACCCCATATATCATATATATTCAAAATAAATATATTTCTTTAAAACAATACTCTTAGGAAACTAATTTTGGTCCTTAAAACTTTTTCAAATTGAAATCCATAGAAATAGGTAGTATTTAATCACTTTAATTAAAAGACTAATTAATTAAATAGACCAATTAAATAGGAATCTTATATATCATGATATTTTTCGAAAATACTTTGAATTTCCTTAAATACCTCCATTGGAATCATCAAAACTGAATTAATTTGACCAAAAAACAGATCAATCAAATATCCACATCAGTTGACCGACCAACCCTGCCAATTGACCGACCCCTCACAACGATCAAATTAGTGACCGTTGTGCTGAACTGGTCGGTTGACCGATTGGACCAGAAGGTCCTATTTTCTTCCTATTTCAGCTATTGGATTCGTTAGTTAACCAACTCAACTTATCAGTTGACCGAATTGATCAGTAGGTCGCCCATTCCATTTCTTAAATACATTTTTTTGGTTAGTCGATCAACCTCTTTCGCCGGTTAACTGAATTGACCCAAAAAATCACCATTTTAAGCATTAAAAATATTTTTTCAATTAGGTCATGAACCAAAATCATTTCAAATATTTAGCACATCATAAAATACACTTTAGACCCCTAAAATTATCATAACACACATAAGATTAATTCATTTTAAAGTGTCGTGCGTGATCCTAATTCGAGTTGTATTAAGAGTATGGGAGTAAAGAGTTATTTTCACTTATTAATTTCTCTTCAATGTTTTCAATACTCTTCAAATCTTCATTTTATACCCACTATATATTTTTCAATGATTCTTCTTTTTAATCAAATCTTTTTCTCATTTCAACTTATGAAACTTTTAATCTGAAATCACTCAATAAAAATATTAGTTTCATAAAATATTAACATTTAATTTTCCATCAAAACATTAGACTCGACACATAAAATTGGCAACAAAATATTTTGCTCTCGTAATTTAATGAATAATATTTTTAATTCAAAGTAATATAGAAGTAAATTAAAAAAATTAATTTATGAGAAATATCGAAGTAATTTTCAAATTGAGAATTATGGGTCAAAATGAGGTGAGATATTTTAGGTGTAACCCTGAAAAAAAAAAAAAAAAAAAAAAAAAAACAACCCTACTGATTAATGTAAAAATGGTTACTCTCATGCAACCAATGGAAGACTGCCACGTGTCAACAACCCCTCCAACGGGACCCAATCCTAACCAAGAATGAAGTGTGAAGATTATGCTGCATAGGGGCACGTCTCAGTCCATGTCGGCCACCCCAAGACCTCACCCGCGATGTTAACCGGGAAGAGTAGGCAAGTTGCCATCGGGATGGGAAAACCTCTTCCCATCTCGGCGTTATCCCCAGACCAACACTGTCCATCTCAGAAATCAACTTCACAAGCTCCCTAGCAAGATGCTACCCTTCCCATCTCCGGCTATTCGGGAAAGGTAGGGAAGAAAACTCCTCGCACCGTGGGGCGGCAAGAAGGATCCTTCTAGAGTCATGGGCCAGACCATTTGTCTCATTGCAGAAACTCATCACCCATGGGCCTCAGCAAAAGGGCCAGGGAACCCAGACCCACAAGCTTAAACCCTCCACTCGCCCTCTCATTGGCCATGCGCCGAGATCAGGATCTTACTCACTGCTTAGGCCCCTAATCCCCCAAATGCTAATCAATCTATTGCTTATATAAAGGAGGGCATACAAATGCCCAAAGGTACACCAAATTGACTCAACTTTTGTCACTGTAGCATATTCAAATCTTTCCCCCTGAGCGCTAATTTTCAAGCAAGAGGGGACACGTCGGGTTCATCCCGACAAGTCTTTTGTGCAGGTGACAAGTTTAAGCTCATCCCAGCTCGGACCGACACTCTTCTCAGACCAAGACTCCTCTCGGATCAGAAGACCCCCTGGTCACTTCCTGATCCGAGACCCATCTCGGACCTCTCCATCTCCACTCCAACAAGGAAGAAGACCTCCGGCGCAGTGACCAGACCATACCATTGAGGTGGACCAATATTCGACATCAACATCTACTATGAACTATGAAATCTCATTCCGCCCTCATAAAGTATGGAATTCAATTCCATCCATTTTTATTTTAATGGAATCACATTTTTTATTTCATTGGACAACTAAATAAAGGAATCGGAATCGAAGAAAAAATTGCGTTTCCATTTCACCCCATTCTGTCCAGCCAGATGCACCATTAGTTTATTCAAGTTCAAGCAATAGTCTCTCTCTGTCATGCTGTAAAATACTCTCTCTCTCTCTCTCTTTCTAGAAAGCTTTACAAAACTAACATAAATATATCTTTGAAAGCTTATAAAACCTAACTACCAAATCTCAAAGAAATAGGCAGTTGGAAGAGCTTTTGATTGGGGGGGGGGGGGGGGGGGGGGGGGGCGGGGTTGGAAGAGAGAGAATAATGTGGGATCATCTAACAGCACAAAATTCCTTGCCTCCAACGCGTTTGTAGGGCAAGTGAAAATTTGGTACTTCTTTGAACTTTTTTCTTGGTACATGAAATTTACACTTTATATCCCTATAGTTTAACTGTTATCTCACTTTGGTCCTTATAACTTAAATTTGAACACATAACACCTTCAGCCCAAATCATTAAATCCATTGCAATTTTTTATTGAAAGTAGTGATGTGCATACACCTAACTAATTTTAAGGAGTTTAATAGACACTTTTAAAAAATTTCTTCACCCTCAATGATACATCCGTAAGAATTTTAACATTTTGGGTAGGGAGGCCAATGGAGGATAGAAAAAGGCTATAGATATCCATAAACCTCTTGAAAATAGTCAAATGTGATAGACGTGATTATTTACCATCAAAACTTATAATGTTAATATTGATTTGGATTAAAGTAGGATGGTTAGGAAACTTCAGGATGTTATGCATATTCAAATTAAAACTAGAAGGACCAAAGTAAGATAACAATCAAACTTTGGAAGAATAAAAAACTTTATTCTTTTCTTCGGTGGGGGTGTTTACTAGTCAGTCAAGAATTTCAATTTTTTTTTTAAAAATTTTATGATTAGGTGTGTCGGAGTCAGTTTATGTACACCTCGACTAATTACTTTTCTTGATGATTTGATGATTTTAAGGATGTATTCCTCTATATTGCCAGATGCATTTAAGATTAAATTTAAGATTTAATTTTTAAAATGTTTATCAAGAGAGTCGAATTCCGGTTTATAAAAAAATGACATTTTTTTTTACCAACCAGACAAATACTTTTTGTAAGAACTTCAGTGGTTAATGTTGAATTTGGCTCGCTTTAGTAGGTGTTGGGATATATATTGAAATGTGGATGCTTTTTGAAGAACAAAATCCTTTTACTATGGTCAGCTGCCGCCTCCTCCTTTTTATCTTTTCCCATGAAGACCTGTACAACTTTATTCTTCATATCAAGACACTGTTATTAATTTGAACATTAAAAAAAATCCTTGTAAGATTCTTCCATCTCTCTCCCTTTACGTGTGTGTAAGAAAGGGAATATATATAGAGATATTATATAGTCAACCATATGTGTGTAATGGAATTCGCTTAAAAGTCATAACACGATATGATTAAGTATATATATGTATATAATGGCCACCTCACATTACTTGATTAATATTAGTAAAAAGTCTATGTTATGTATAGATTTAGACCTCACTTTTATACTTTTGACTATAGACCACGTCCGTAGAACCTATCTTGCTTAATTTGTACGTTTATGAAATATCTGTTTATTTTTCTATGCATTTTAATATGGTGTTCTTAATATGTTTTTAATTTGGGAGGTTTAATATTTTTTTTTATATATAAATTGTTGATGTCAAATCTTAGTTAACAATAACGGTATATGGTCCGGCCAAAGGATTTACGTCTTTTCCGTGCTAGGATGAAGTAGAGATGATCTTGGATCCATTCTTTTTAGTCAAGTAATCCGAAAAGTCCTGAGATCCAAAAAAGGGGATCCGTCCGCTCTGGGGTGATTCCCGAGCTGGTACTTACACAAAGACCTACCGGGATGTTGTCTTGTGAAATCCCTTCGGTGTGAGAGTAAGAGCTCGACGGAAAATGGCTAAAAAAATATGCTTCAGAGTAGTAACTGAAAATTTAATGGTTCCGAAGTACCTTTGGGCATGGATAGCCCTTCCTTTTATAGGTGAGGTGGCTGAATAGCGTTTGTAGGATTATCTGTCTAAGCTCGGATAATTATCCTAAGCTAGGCACGTGGAGAGATTAAGCTTGTGGGCTTCGGCTTTCTGGTTCTTTGAGGAGAGGTCCACAGTTGATTTATGTACGAAAGGGGACGGCGCTTAGAGGATTTCCCTTCATTCTTCCAGCCAGTGGGGTCATTTCCCCAGCTCAGCCCGACAATGAGTCGGGCAAGGGATATTTTCACAGGCTTGTCCGCTGGATGGGGCTATCGACTTGGGAAGATGTATAGGTAAGGAAAGGTTTCCTCAGCTCAGCAAGGGATTTCGCCTGACGACACCATGGCTACTTCCTTAGTCATGATCGGTCAGAGCTAGGTCAAATCCCCCGACCAGCGGAGTCCTCGGGCTTCGTCATCGATAAAACTGGGTCCCACTTAGAACTCTTATACATGTGGCAGTCTTCTATTGTGTATTTTGGGATGACTGATTTTTACACTCATCAGTTGCCCCCCAAGACCTAGTGCCGATAAGGAACGTGAGGCGTTGGGGACTTTGTTATGCTCCTGTTGGTGTTCTTCGTGTGTATTTTGAAATCTTATGGAGGTTACCCCATGCTCATTTTCACACTAGAGAGTTTTTAGAGCACATTTCCCCTTCCCGGCAACGGTAGCTTCTCTCTTTCTTTCGCCATGTCTTCTTCTTCATCATCATCTTTCATTTCTTCTTCTTCTCGGTCTGGCTCAAGCTTGGAGTTCTTCCCTTCTGACTGGACTTTGTCGATTTTTCCGCTCCAACAGATTGAACCTAGCTCGGGCACATCAAGGGCTTTGTCCCTCGGTTTAGATGAGCGATTACACCTATCTAGTGGTACGGTACAACCTCACCTTGCCTCAGTGGCCAGGATGGTGGGCCGTTTTAACTAGAGCGAGAGGGCTAGTCCTTCTGAGGATCGTTTGGCTGAGCTCAGCTCAAAGCCGGATAGCGAGACCGGATTTGATGTAGCTTTCATGAAGGTCTTGAAAGCTCATCTTGAGCCTTAGGTAGCTTAGAGCAACGCCGTTCCTCTAGATAGTCTTATCTGGATGATTAAATCAAATATAACTGAGGCTGAGCTCACCACTGCCCGGAGTTAGTACATCGTTTCTAACACGGTGGAGGTCCTTTTTTCCCGTGCTGAGGAAAGGGCATGCATACCCCACAGGGCTTCATCACTGTGTACCAGGAACAACTGGACGTCGGTCTCAGATTCCCCCTTCATTGGTAAGTCAGGGTAGTCTACTCAGAGTTTGGACTGCGTCCATCACAACTCGTTCCAAATAGCATGAGGGCAGTTATGGCCTCCTTTGTGATCTTCCAGGTAGAGGGGATTGAACCATCGATTGAGCTCTTTCAGGCCCAGTTCTTTGCCAAATTAATGCCTCAGGGTAAGGGTTGGTGCTATCTTGCTTCTAGGCGACAATTCATTTGTGGCCTGAAATCGTCTATCAAGGGCTGTAAGCCCAAATACTTTTACCTCGGGGGACGTGATTTGGAGTTCATCTAAAAAAAGTAGAGAATAAACCCCGTCCAAAGGGAGTTGGGGATAGTCGGTAAGAATTGTGTTCTGAGCTCTGGGAGGGGGGGGGGGAGTTCCCTATCCGGTCATTAGTTCTGACTTGTATTTTTTTTCCCTTTGTTTCACAGTCCCAGATAAGAACGCCAAAAAGAGAGTAAGGCCTACCCAGCGATTGAAAAGTAGAGAGACACCATCCTCAACACGGTCATTACCAACGTCGGGGAGTCACTGCAATCAATGCTCTATGATCTCTACTTCTATAGGGCCTCTTCTCTAACCCCTACTGAATTCGATCCCGAATCTAACAACAATAAGACTTCTTTCCTTCTCGGCATAATTCAAACACTTGTAATTTGTTTGCCGTCTGACCATAACTTGTTCTCTTCTTGGCAGCTATGGACGAGACCGTGATAAAGAAGCTGATGAAGTAGAGACTAAGCCAAGAAGCTAAGGAGAAGGAGCAAGGGTCTCAGCCCGAGGCTGGAACCTCTCTTGGGAATGGAGCCCATTGCTACTTAGGCATCTCTATACCCAACGCCTATTCGGGTTGAGACTCTAAGAAAAGAAATGCCGGGAAGGCAGACCCATTTGTTGCTAGAATCGATTTCTCTCGTCCCTATTGAGGATGTTAAAATTGGGGATAGTCAGGGCAAGGGGAAAAGATTGGTGATCCATGCGGAGGCTAAGTAGGGTAAAAAATGCTCGAGAATAGAGATTTCCCCCCAGGTGAGCTCGACCTCTACTCCTAGCACATTCTTTGTGCCGGACACAGTACTTCCCCTCGATTAAAGGATTTTCGAGTACCTAAAGCTCATGCTGAGTTTCATTCATACGATCACTCTACCCCAGGACCGCCAAAGAGTTAACGCCAAGAGCGATGTTAAGGTTGCCTCTAAGCTCTATAAGGACACCTTGTCGGTAAGAATGCACTTCCACTGAGCTATAGAGAGGGAGAAGGCCATCTTGGATGAAAAAGAAAATATGGTGGCCCACATGAAGAAATTTTATGAGCGAATGAAGAATGTAGTTACCAGCGAGAGTAACTTTACAGCTTAGGTGGAGAAGCTATTTGGTAAGAAATAGCAGTTTAATTCCCAGGTCAGCAAGCTGGAGACTGACCTGGTTGAATTGAGACAGAGGCTCAAAGAGGTAGAGGAGTAGGAGTAGATATGATGACAAACGTGTACAGGGTGGCGATCTGATCTCTTCGCCGACAATACCCCCAATTCCTCTACAAGAATATCAAAATAGAGTTGTATGACTCCGAAGAGGAGGAAGAACCAGACCAGGGAGAAGTATCCAATGCAGAGAAGGCTGGTGACGACAGAACGGGTCCCTCCTCTACTTAGTAGGCCATCCACCTCAGTCTTGGAGTTTTTAAGAACTTGTAATTTTTTTTTCTGTTTTTCTTCTTTTTGCTTTTTTGTCCAGAATGAACAATTTTTTTTTTTGTAATGGGCGAGAACCCCACCAATGTAATCACTAATTTTTTTATGAATGAACTTTGAACCTTCACTCGGTGAATTCGTGTGACTTGTAATTTTTAATTTATCATTTCTTTTCTTTGAACATGGGTGTCTTCAAGGTAGGGGAGGCTCCTTATCTCTGTGGAGATCGATGGAGTCAGCGGCTGAGCCCGGTTCGGCGCCTGAGCTTGGTACGGAAACCCAACTCAGAGCGTAGCCTGAAGACGGTATGAAGCTTGAGCACGGAACATGGCCTGAGCTTGACTCGTATCCTGAGATCGACCATAGCTATGAGTTTGGCCCGACCTTTTTTGTAGACTTGGACATTTCTTAGATTTGTCTTCGCTTTCTAACCCTTATTTAGGTTGATATCTTAAAAGTGTGATACGTCTGAGCTTTGTCTAGCTCATCTCCTCGAAGACAGTTTTCTCCCCTTTCATTTTGCCATGTAATTTTTCTCTATGGATTTTGCTCGGGCTCAAAGCTTCATGTGATGAGTTCTAGTCGGCCGAATCTCATGGCTTAGGAATTCTTAGAGTTCCTTTCTTGACCTTTAGCTTAGGTGTGTTCTTTCATTTTTTTTCTTTTAGCACCATAGCTTGTGCTCGACCAAGGGAGAGCTGCTGAGTTCTTCTCAGTCAACCCAATCATGGGCTCCATCCTGTGTTCAGCTCAGCAAAAAGGTTTTCACTTGAACCGAACCCTTCTCGGTCATGGAGCTCTGAGCCCGGCCTAACCTGATCTCGGGTCTGTTGTTCTATAGGTGACTTGTTTTTGGTCGAAAAAATTTATGTTTTTCATTCTCAACTTCCAATTCTTTTATGTATTTATTGTTGTTCTTTGTTGTTTCACCATATTCGTAACTTCCCTACCCTCCAGCCTACCATCCGAGCAAGGCTCGGGTAGTAGGATATGACCCAGGGTGTTACTTGTACGACATCTAGCTCACACAGTCCCTAGGGGTGTGACTCTATGGTCAGAGCCTGTGGTTGGTCATAGGTGGGTTCTCCTTAGTAGGGCTCATCTTGAGTCTTTTTTAGGTTATCCTAATTTGGTCCTTACAGAAGCATCGTCCCTTTGTGTCGCTTCAACTCAACTCCACTGTGAGGGGTGAGATGCTTGGCCATAGGTCCTCGGACCTGATCGACGTCTTGCCCTTGGCGGATGGCCTTAGCCCATCTCAGGATCAGACAGCCAACCTGAGTAGAGAGTTCGGTTTTCACCCTCGACGATGCACGCTGGGATGCCATTCTTGTTAATACATACACAAGTTACTAACACATTTTTCATTGAAAATTCTTTCATTAAAGGGAAATTCTTTTTACATTGAAACTTCTAAAGTCTTTTACAATGATTTCCCTTCCCATATTAAAATAGTGCTTCAAGTGCTCGGTATTCCAGGGATGCCTCAATGGGACTCCTTTTTCTGTCTCCAGCTCATACATGCCTGGACGTAGGATTCAGGTCACTCTATACGACCCTTCCCATGTGGAGGCTAGTTTCTCGACTGTCAACTCCGTAGTAGCCAAGGTAACCTTCCTGAGGATGAGGTCGCCTACGTCAAATGACCGTGGTCGGACCCTTATATCGTAGTACCTAGCCACCGTTTGCTGATAAGCTGCTTACCGCACTTAGGCCTGTTCCCTTATCTTCTCGAGAAAGTTGAGGTTCAAGGCCAATGTGTCACTATTTTCTTCGAGGTCGAAGGGTATAGCCATTCTGGGTGAGGGCATACCGATCTCGGCAAGGATGACAGATTCAGATCTGAAAGTCATTACGAAAAAGGTCTCCCCGGTGAGGGTCCTTACCGTTGTATTATACCCCCAAAGGACAGGGTACACTTCTTCAACCCATTTCTCTTTCGACTTGTCTAACCTTATCTTGAGTCTATGCAGGATCGTCCGGTGAGTGACCTCTACTTGTCCATTTTCTTGCGGATGCCTTGGGGAGGTGAAATGGGTTTGGATCCTCAGCCCGACATAGAAATTCGAGAAGAGGTCATCATCGAACTGTTTCCTATTGTCGGATACAATGGCCTTAGGTATGACAAAGCGTCAGACCATATTTTTCTACATAAAGTCTTTGATCTTCTCATTCGTGATCTGTGCTAGGGGCTCGGCTTCCACCTATTTTGTGAAGTAATCGATAGTGACGTTGAGAAACTTTTTCTACTCGAACCTTTAAGGGAATGGTCCCAAGAAGTCAATTCCACACTAGGAAAAGGCCACGAGATTGTCATTAGGACGAGGACGGTAGGGGACAACTAGATATGAGAAGCGAACCTCTGGCACTTGTCAAATTTTTTAGCAAACTCTATGGAGTCTTTGTTCATTTTCAGCCAGAAGTATCATTGGTGTATGAGCTTGTGGACTAGAGCCCTCCCTCCTGAGTGGTTGTCACACACTCCATCATGGACTTTTCTTAGTATGTAGTCGGCCTCTTCTGGTTGGATACATCAGGAATATAACCCCAAGAACGACTTGCAGTACAGCACCCCATCGATGAGAGTATATCTTGCCTCCCTATAGTGTATCCTTCTAGGCTCGGCACGGTCACTTGAAAGAGTTCTGTGCTGCAGGTAATCCATGATAAAATCTATCCAGGTTGGCCCATTGGTAAGGGCACAAATCGCGGCCTCTTGGTTGGACGCGGCTATACTCGACCCGTCTAGGTATTCGACAGGGACGCTCATATTCAGGGTGAACTCTACTACAGAGGCTAGGTTGTCTAGAGTGTCAATGTGTCTGTTCTCTTCTCAGAGGATTTGGTTCACTTGAATTTTTTTCAAAGTCTTTCATTAGTGCCTTTACCTTCCTAAGATACGCAATCATGCTAGGATCCTTCGCTATATATTCTTCATTGACTTGGTTAACGACGAGTTGAGAGTCGCAGAAGACCTAGAGATTTGTGGCATTGAATTACCTTGCCAGACGGAGTCCAGCAAATAGAGCTTCATACTCGGCTTCATTATTCGTAGCCTAGAAGCCCAATCAAAGTGCGTATTCTACTTCTTCTTGGACCCCAAGACCATCCTGGCCCCATACTCGCCTACGTTGGAAGAGCTGTCTGTATGGGTGACCGGACCGGGCTGGGGTTAAGTCCCTTTAGGGACGCGATCAGAAACTAAACTGGGATAAGGGTCTCCACCTTGACGGGCAGAGTCATGGTTATCCGGACTGGGCACTTTAGAGAAAGTGAATTCAGCTATGAAGTAAGCCAAGACTTGTCTCTTGATGGCTGTTCTCGGTCGATACTTTATGTAGAATTGTCCTAACTCGAGACTATATTTCATGAGACGTCCTGAGATGTCAAGGGAGTAGAGGACTTGACTTAGAGGTTGATCGGTCAAGACCACAATCACATGTTCTTAGAAGTACTGCCTTAGTTTCCTTGATGCACTGAGGAGGGCATATTTTAGTTTTTTGAACCACGGGTACCTTGTCTCAGCATCGGTGAGTAGTCTGCTGGAATAGTACACCAGGCCCTAAATGCCATTATTTTTCCTAATGAGTGTCGTAATCACTGCCGTATCTAAGGCGGAGATGTATAAGAATATTTTTTTTCCTTCTTAGGAGTACTCAGCAGTGGCGCCGAGGAGAGTATGTCTTGAGTTCTTGAAATGCGATTTCACACTCATCTGTCCACTCAAAGGTTTTGTTGCCACAGAGGACCTTAAAAAAGGAGAGGCACTTCTCCGAGGAGCGTGAAATAAAATGATTCAGAGCGGCCAGCCTTCCGATGAGAAATAGGATTTCTTTCTTCATGCGTGGAGAAGCTATGCCGAGCACAACACTTATTTTGTTAGGGTTGGCATCAATGTCGCGCTGAGATACCATATAACCAAGGAATTTCTCCACTGAGACCCCAAATATGCATTTGCTGGGGTTAAGTTTCATTCAATAAGCTCGATGCGTGTTGAAGCAGTTCTAGATGTGGGCGATGTGATCAGACGTTTGGGTTCTCTTTACGAGCATATCATTTATGTACACTTTCATCGTCGTGCCAATCTTTTCCTTGAACATTTTGTTCACCAGTGTCTGATAAATGGCCCCAACATTACAAAGGCCAAAAGGCACGACTTTATAATAGTAGGTACTTCTGTCCATGATGAACGAGGTTTTACTTTTATCTAGGGGGAACATTGGTATTTGATTGTAGCCAGCGTAAGCATTAAGGAAGCTTAGGAGCTTATGCCTTACTGTAGCGTCTGTGATAAAATCTATTCTCGGCAGGGGAAATAAATCCTTGGCACATGTGTTGTTCAGATCTTTGAAGTCCACGCAGAGGCACCATTTATTCCTATACTTGGGGGCAAGGACGACGTTGGAGATTCAATCAGGAAACTTGACTTCCTCCACAACGACAGATTTCAGCAACTTGTCTATTTCTTGCTCAATGATCTTTTGACGCTCTGGATGGAACTTCCTACACTTTTGCCTTACAGGGTGATGATGAGGGTCGACGTGGAGACGGTGTATGGTCACACTCGAGTTCATCGTGGGACCATGCGGATACATCGTAGTTCCTTCGGAGAAGGTCAATGAGCTTGGCGCACTAGTCTGGGCTGAGCTTGGCACCGATCCTGACCGTCTTTCTCGGCGATCGTTGGGTGGATGGACACTTCTAACAACTCCTCATCGGGCCGCGAACGGGGTTTTTCATCATAGGGGTCATTGATGGGCATGGTTCCCGGCTTAGACAAAGTCATAAGCTCGGACTTCTCAGGCTCGGGCCTAGCCCTTAATTGTTATTTTTTCTTCTTTAGCACTCTTCTGGCACATGCCTTGACCGACTCCTGATTTCTTCTCACTTCTTTGTCAGTGGGAAATTTTATCATTTGGTGGTATGGAAAGTAAACAACCCTTAGGGCAGCTACAGTAGGACGACCCATGATCGTATTGTAGGGCGAGGGCCTATCCACAATGAGGAACTTGGTCCATACTGTGGCCAACCTGGGCTTCAATCCCATTATAACAGGTAAAGAGATCCATTCGACCAAGCTGACGATATTTTTGCCGAAGCCGACAAGGGAGACTTAGTAGGCTGCACAATGCTTGGATCCACTTTTATTTTGTTGAAAGCCCATTTGAAGATTATATTGGTAGAACTGCCCCCGTCGACCAGAATCCTTTCTATCTTATAATGGTTGATCAGGGCTAAGATCACTAAAGCATCGTCATGGGGAGTATATACCCCCTGAGGTCAGCCTCACTGAAGGAGATAACATTGTACGTGGTGGCATCGATCATGCTCACCTCGTACAAGTCTTGATTGGCCTTCATCTTTTCTTTGTATTCGTACATCTTTTGCGAAAAAGATGTCTCCCCTTCGAAGTTGAACCTACAGTGGATGACGTTGATTTTTTTATCCACACATTGGTCGTCATTGCATTCTGCTCCATCTCTTTTGGGTGGAGGTCAGTTGTAGTTTTCTTTTCTCCTCTGGCCCCTGTGCTCATCTCGGTGATCATTTTCTTTGAACTGAGGCTTCTCATTTTCCATGCAGACGTAATTCCCAAGATATCCCCTCCTTATGAGGGCCTCTATTTCTTCCTTGAGTTAAAAGCAACCCTCGGTTGAATGACCTGGGTTCCAATGAAACTCGCAATACTTGTTGACAAACCTTCCCATGGTATTTCCCCTTAGGGGAGGAGCAGTAAGAAAAAACTCTCTTCAAGATTTCTTTACAAAAATGGTTGCTATGGATGCCGTGAGAAAGGTGAATCCTTGCTGTCAAGGCCTTTGGGGCAGAAGAGGCCTTCAATCCCCGGATATAGGTCTTAACCGTCCTTCCACTTGGAGCCTTCATGAACCTTGAGCTCGGCTTTGCACTTCCTCTGCTTGGCCCTTCTTTCTTTGGATCCCTTCTCGGTCTTTTTATACATTTTTCCTTAGATCGGTCTCATAAATATTTATGCCTTTGTCTAATGTAGCGCGAAGGTTTGGTACGGGCCGCGAGCACAAATCATAAGATAACCTTCGGTGCCTTAGCCCATCAATTAAGGTGTTCAGGGCTACGGCATCCGAGAAGTCCTCACAAACAACAATCTCCCTCTAGAACTTATCCACGTAGTTTCCAAAGTTTATCCGATCTCTTGCTGGAGTGTAAGAATATGAGTAATGGTCTTCGGCCTTCATCGAGAGCGGCTAAACTGGGTAAGGAAAAGTTGCTCGAGCTGGGAAAAAGTAGATATTGAGGTTGGGGCTAGATCTCGAAATCGTTAACAGGTCATACCTATCAGAGTGAGAGGGAAGGACTTGCATCTTAGTACCATGGAGGCCGTGTGCATGTCCATATAGGATATAAAAATAGTATCCAACAACTATAGATTATCAATTAAAGAACCAGTTGCAATAATATTGGAATCTCGAAAAAGACTGAGGTTATAATTTCCAAATGAACAAGAAAAATCAAATTTGTCTAAAGTAGAAATAGAAACCAAATACTGTCTAAATTATGGTATTACATATGTCTCTTTCAAATCCAAAAAGTAACCAGTCTTTAAGGATAATCTAAAAGTTCCTATTGCCTCAATAACAACAATTTTGTCATTGTCTACATAGATGCATCTTTGTGCATCAGTTGGCTTTTGGCTCCACAAGCAACTCTACATAGATACACTTATATGAGTAGTAACACCATAAACTACCCACCAAGTGTGACTAGGTACAGAAGCTAAATTAATCTCAGAACAAATCAGAGTGAGAAACATACTCTTCTTTACACGCTATGTGGTGTACTTAGAACACCCAATTTTTATATGTCCAGCTTTTTTGCAGAAGAAACAGGTAAAATCTTGATCCTTATTCTTTTGCAATTTGGACTGTTGTGTTCCAACAGTAGGTTCCTGACCATTATCTCTTTGTCGTTTCTTACCCTCAGAGGTAGTGGCTAAGTAATTACTTTTGGTCCTTTCTCGCTTAATTCTTTTCTTCTTCTTGCACACATTCAGATATGAGCTCATTAAGAGCCTATTTATCTTTTCAAGTATTATAACTCACTGTAAACTGATTGTATTGTGCAAGAAGAGAAATGAGTATTAAATGCACGAGGTAGTCCTTAGACAACTCTAATTTTTGTGCCTTTAGTTTTGAAACGACATTAGACATTTCCATAATGTACTCCCTTATGTTCTCTTTTCCTTTTATACTTTATCGAGACAAGATTAGCTAAAAGCGTACTTGTCTTTGTCTTTTCGTTCTTTACAAAATATTTTTTTTATTTCTTTAGGGAACGTCTCAGCAGTTATCTTATCGGATATACCGCCTCTGAATGTTTTCAGAATGCTGCATTGGATCATCATAAGATTTATGCGATTAAAACTGTCCCATCTCTCATATTCATTTTTAGCCTCAGGGGAACTTTATTTGGTAAGAGGTGAATGTTGTTCTTTCCTTAATGCAAAGTCAAGATCCACGCAGTCAAGGACAATTGAAATGTTCTCTCTCCAATGCTTAAGGTTCGTGTCGTTAAGCACTAGAATGGAATTTATGTTGGCAGTAATAGTAGCAGTAACTAAATAGAAAACAAAATAAACAAGCACACATATAAGCATGTCATAAAATAGTAAAATAAGACATTAATAATTAATCCAAATTTGGGGACCAATTCCAAGATACCTAGCACAATATTAGTTCCTAGTCTTTAGATAGAAGAATTAACTGTAATTGGTACTGTCAGTGCAAGAATCAAATGTTGATAATAGGTTCTGTCAAACAATAAGCCTTTCTTTTGGACCGACTTATTATTCACATAAAAACTTGATAATAATCATACATTTATTCCCACATGTATGTTTATTATTTGGCCAAACAATAACCTTCATTTGGACCGATTATTGATTGCATCGATAATAACCATACTAATGTCAAAATAATGTTTATTATTTAGTTAAACGATAACCTTCCTTTAGGCCGGTTACGGTTCGCATAAATATCAAACATCAATGTTTATTATTCGGCCAAACAATAGTTTTCCTTTGGGCCGGCTATTGCTCACATAAATAATAAACATTTATATCTCAATATCATAAAATAAAATAAACTACACAACATATATTATTTTGGCAACATATTGTTTAATTTTAATTTATTTCAAGATATAAGATTATGTTAGTCGACCGTCCTTATGGTCCGTTGATCGAATGTCGTGCAACGAGTTAAAATTTCTGACATTGGGGCATTCAATTGGTCGACTGGTCTTTAAAATTTGACTGATCGGACCTGTCCTTAAGCCATCGATTGACCGACCATGAATGTCCGGTCGACCGATCGGTCATCCTAGGAAAAATTCGGATCCTAAATCAGTCGGTCGACCGACTGAAAAGATTTGGTCGACCAAATTGGGCAACCTTGGCATCCTGTATCGATCGATTGACCGACCATAAAGGGTCGGTTGACCAATCGATCAGAACCCAAAAACGGCATCCTGAATTAGTCGATTGACTAACCAAGAAGGGTCGATTAACTGATCAATCCAGAGCTAGAAATGTCCCTTTATAGAATCGGTTGACCAATTCAACCCTAATTCAACCAAATTCGATTTCAATCCCAATTTTAACCATGATTCAATTAGATTTTGAAAAAACGCAAAACATAAAAGTTGTAGATCTTGTTATGAACTTTCCATAGAATTTTGAATCACCTTAATTGGAGTTTGTATAAAAATATTATGGCCAAAATACGAACACTTGTCAAAACCATCCGAACCCTCTCTGCACTGGTCAGTTGACCGACTTATTCAGATCTGGTTCGGATCTTACATTTCTGCAGCGAAAACACCCCAAAAAATCCAAAAATTGGGATTTTTCTTTCTTTAGATTCGTAATATTTAGTAAGAAATCGCATAAATCATGTAAAAAAAAAGGAACTTAATGTTTTCTCCCACTATTTTCTCAAATAAGCAAAGTTTAATGGAGAAAAAATAAACCTTAAAATTCTACGAACTTGAAAAACTCAAGAATCCTAATGATTCAACATGAAATAGGCTCTGGTACCACTTATTGGGATTTAATCCCTATAGATCTGAATCTATAACACCTAAATCAATATGTCAAATTACCAAGAGTTCTAATGCACACGTAAATTACGTACCTAGATCCATTACGATCAATTGACTACCGATGTGGAAATTTGCGACAATCAATCACAAGAAGGACACAGATTGAGCAGGTACGTGGTCTTCCTCAACCAAATCTCCGGAGTTCCTCAATGGGATTCGCGATTCACTTCTAGATGGAAAAAAGTGAACCGTCAAAACGATTTAGTATCTTGGGGACCATAACTCTAATATTATGTATTTATATGGTGTAATTAGGGTTCTCATAATCTCCTAATCACCCCCAACAGTTTCCGTTATCTACTCATTTAACCCACATTCTTTTGAGTAGTCTATAGACTTACCCAAATTAATTAGATCACTTAATTTTAGTCCATTAAATTTAAATAGCAAATATAATTGTGTTAATAATATGTTGCCTAAAATTAGATTAGTAAATAAAATTTCCTAACATATAAAGGCATATATAATTAATTGTTTGCTTGTGGGTGTATAAATATTTATATAATTATATCTTTTTATGGGTGTATAAGTGTTTATCCAATTACATATTTTGTTTGTGTTTGTATAAAAGTTTACATAATTATATTTTTGTTTGCGAATTTATAAAAGTGTATGTAATTATTTTTTTATTAGGGATGTTTAAATGTGTATATAATTTTATTTTTGGTTGGGTGTGTAAAGGTAAGTGTGTTATTTGGAGAGACCATGGAAGAGAAAAAAGGAAGAGAAAAAATAACCAAAAAAAAAAAAGACCAAATCAAATAAGTAAAATTAAAAAATATGTTTATTTTCTTACTATAACACAAATATAAAAAATGAATTCACAGTCGCACGGTTTTTTAAAATTAAAATTATGTTCAACTAACATTTATCATTCTATCAAATAATAAACAATACAATCAATTTAAACTCATAAAATTAAAATGTTTGTAATGTTAATTGAAAACAAATATTACAAAAAAAAAAAAAAAAAAAAAAACAAACTAAAGTATTTCCAATGATCTCAATAATTCATAGTTAATTCACATAAATAATATTAAAAAAAAAAATCACTAAATAATCTATATCTATATACTAAAAGTGAAAGACAAAAGTTGAGAATGAATAAGAGCTCAATAAATATATTTCTTGCATTCCCATTCATTCTCAATTCACACTTGTAATCCTCATTAAATGCTCACAAAATCAATTATTCTTAATTTTCTCTCTTTAATTAATATTTTATTTAAATAAATAAATAAAAAATATAACTATTTCACTTACTAGACTTTTTTTTTTTCCTACATAAGTGGGACAAAGATTTAGTTGTTCTTATTGTTGTAGACTTTCTATTTTATTTTATTTTTAAAAATTATTTGTTATATTCTTTACTTCTCATATAAGTGTTGGTAGAAGTGTTTTTTTTTTCTTTTTTTCTTTTTATGCAAATAATTTCATACTTACTAGATTTTTTAATTTATATATATATATATATTCTTTGTTTCTCATATAAGTGTTGGTAGAAGTAATGATTTTTTTTTCTTTTTATGCAAATAATTTTATACTTACAAGACTTTTTTGTTTTAAAAAAAAAATATATCTTTTATTTTTTTATTTTTTTTATATTCTCTGTTTCTAAGTGTTGATAGAAGACATGATTTTTTTTTCTTTTTACACAAATAATTTCATATACAAAACGAGATAAAAAGTACAAATATAATAAGGAATAAAAATATAACAATGAAAAAAAATTCATAAGCTCATTGTTTTTTAATTTGATTGAAAATAATACTAAATAAATTCTCATATGAAAATTTCACCAAACAATTTAAAAAATAAAATAAAAAACAAACTATAACTAAATGAAATAGTTGTTTATATATAAATTGTAACTAAATTTCACAAATAAAAAATATTTAGTTGTTAGAATAATTTTAAATTTTAAAAAATCAGTAGCTATTCTCTTTATATACTCAAAAAATTGTAACAAACCATCATTTGATCTAAAAAATAATTAAAAAATAGAATTGAAAATGTATTACATAAACCAATAATATATAATTCTCAGAATAATTTTAAATTTTAAAAATTCAGCCCCAAGTACTCTTTAAATACTAAAAAATGTGTAGCAACCAACAATTGAACCGAAAAATAATAAAAGAAAAATTAGAATTGAAAATGTATTGCATAAGTAAAATTTAAATACAAAAAACAAATTTGTTCAAAATTGTAATTCTTTTAAGAGGGTTATAAGAGTAATTCTTTTATTAGATAGTTTTCATTAAATTTTTAAGAGTATAGTAACAAGGACAAATAAGTAATTTTATATTTAACATCAAACGAAATGGGTGTCGGAGATATTTTTCAAATAACGCGGGATATCGTTATAAGTTTTCCAAATGACAAAGGGCATCGCTGAAACTTACACATATAGTTCATGATTGTTTTTGTTATAATTAATTATATGTGACTTATTTCTTCCTCGTTTTCTCTCTGCCCAACCATTTAATAAAATTCTCTCTCTCCATCTATTACTTACATATAAAATTTATTAAATTTCATTCACTCAAAAGAGTATTCCAATAATTTAAATAATATATATATATATATATAAAGGACCTATTATAATATTTTAAAGCCATTACTTGGGAAAAAAAAAAAAAACACTTTTGAAAAGTCCCTTTTTTTTTTTCTTTTTTTTTTTCTTTTTTTTTTTTTTTTTTTTTTTTCTGAAATTAAATAAGAGTGATGGCATTAATTTTTTTAAAGATTGACATTAATAATTTTTTTTTATTTTCTTAATATTAAAATTTATTTTTTTTCTATATTTTCACAAATATGAGTTATAAAATTAAAGAATCAATTGTAAGTATGTCTAACATTCAAATAAAAATTATATATTAATATAATTTTATAATATAATTTTTTAATTGGAATCGCATAATACGCGGGCCTAAAACTAGTTTAAAATTAAATTGATACAATTAACTAAAATTCACATTTAAATTAATCTAAAATTCACGCTTAATGCGGGCCTAAAACTAGTTAATATTAATTCGATAGATTTTTTTAACTGGAAGATTAAAAACTATTCAAATGACTACAAAATAATTAAAATAAATAAATAAATTTTAATGTGTATTATTATCATTTTGACAAATACCACCCCTCTATTATTAATTAGGTAAATCGCATGATTCAATTGGTTCAAAACAAATCATTGTTTGGAGGGTGATTTTTTAGAATAGTATTTAAAAGCAT
Source organism: Eucommia ulmoides (assembly GCA_016647705.1). Lineage (NCBI taxonomy): Eukaryota > Viridiplantae > Streptophyta > Magnoliopsida > Garryales > Eucommiaceae > Eucommia > Eucommia ulmoides. Next base: position 5,825,329 of record CM028333.1, on the reverse strand, counting down.
GAAGATCGCTACAAGTAATTTCATATAAATCATTATGACAAAGATATGGATATCATATTATAGTGAATACATGAATCATCATGTCCTACTAATTGCATGGGCTGTGTGTGAACCTTTTATGCAGGCTCGTTCGGGTGCGTGGTTGTCTCTGCTAACAAGTGTTTTTTTACAGGTTCGAATCTTTAATTTTACAGCAACCCCTCAACTATTTTAACTCAAGTGTATCTTACTACTTAAGTTTGTTGGTTAATCCTTTATGCATGTAGTAGGGGAGACTTCCTACTTTGTGAAATTTAATTTTTTAAATTTATGAACAAATAAATATAATACATTATGTTAAAACTGTATTTGATAAAGAGTATATACATGCATATATATTAGATACAAGGCCATTGGTAAGTTGAATTGGAGAAGTTAAGGCTAGTTTGGTAACTTTCGTTACTGTTTTGGTTCCCTGATTTTTATTGTTGCTTCCAAAATTAATGTAAAAAATACTTTTGATAAACACGTTTATTTTCCTAAATATTCATAAAAATTTGAGAGTATTTTTTGAATTCATTAACAATTTAAAAAACAAAAAAAAAGAAATGTAGATTTCTATTTACTTTCACGAAATTATTTCTAATATATTTCATTAAGGTAAATGTTGAGAACCACCATCACGCCGGCCCATCATGTGGCCGCCACCACCACTCCAGTCACAACCACCTGTTGATTAAGAAATATGTCTATTTATTGCCGTACATTAAAAAAAACAATATCAGAATCATGATCGTTGCCAAATATGTTTCTATTTTCAAAATATTTCTAAAACAGAAACATAACTCTCAACGACAGTAAAAAAAAATAAAAAAAGTAACCAAACGCGACCTAAATATTCATTCCTCAAAAGAATAAAAGGTGGAGGACCACTTTGAAAGTTACAAATGAATCAGAAGATCAAATCCTGATTCAGGAACCCTCTCCTCTTCTTCAAATTTAATCTGTTGCTCTTACCGAGAGAGAGACGTGGAAAAGGAGAATACAGAAGGATAAAAAAGCCAAATGCGTTTTGAATTTTGATTTTGGAGAGATAGGGGCATGTGCACCCCTCTTAGCTGAGCCTGAGCGCCGTTCAAAAATCATCTCAAATCGTTATCAAATAGCTAATCGACAAATTGCAGGAGATACCCTGAACGAAACAAACAGCTTTCTATTTAATTTGATTTTCTTCTTATATTATATATCTCTTTGTCTCTAAAGATAAAAAAACGCTCAAGATTAAATCAAAATATAATATAAATATCAAATATGTATTATAAGTACATTAAATTTAGTAATAATGTTGAAATATTAAATTTTAAAAAAATGAATTAAAAAAATAAAGAAACAATATATTTTTTTTAAGAAAATTATGCACATTAATTTTAGAAAATTATAGAAATGATATATGTACATTAAATTTAGTAATAATGCTAAAACATTAAATTAAATAAAAAAAAATAAATTTAAAAAATAATATAAAAAAAAATATAATATAAAAAGTTATGTACATTAATTTATGAAAATTATAGAATTAATATATGGATATTAAATTTAGTAATAATAAAAAAATATCAAATTTACAAAAAATATAGAAATAATATATGAATATTAAATTTAATAATAATACTAAATTATTAAAATTATAGAAATTATATGCATAATACATGGACACTAAATTTATTATTAATAATAAAATATTAAATTTAGGTAAAATAAATTAAAGAAAACAATAAAAAAAAATTATGTACATTAAATTTAGTAATAATACTTAAACATTACATTCCCTTGAATTAAATTAATCAAATAATAATATAAAGGAGGAAACATAATACACGAAAATTATGAATATTAAACTTAAGGAAATTACAGAAATAATATATGGATATTAAATTTAGTAATAATACTGAAATATTAAATTTATACAAATTAAATTAAAAAAAATAATATGAAAGAGAAATATAATATATAAAAGTTATGAATATTAGATTTACCAAAATTATACAAATAATATATAAACATTTAATTAGGTAATAATATAATAATATTAAATTTATAAAAAGTAAATTAACAATAATAATATTAAATTAAATTTTTGTTTTTACACTCATGACTTGAGGTATGGGTCATATGCTAGTTAACTAATAAAATACCTATATAAAAGCAAAATGGTACATAATATAATTTGACTTAATTATTTTGTAAGTGGGGGTGTGAAGTTGGATGAAAATATCCTAAAATAAATATTAATTTAATCTCATTCATCTATCCCAATCCTTCGTGAAAAAACATTTTTAAAAACACGTTGCTTTATTAATATATTTTTTATTTTTATTTTTAATTGATATTAATTATAACACTTACTTAGTTAATATTAACTATGACACTTACTGTTGTCCTGCCACGGTCCATTACTAGAGTTCAATTGTCTATTGTTAGTAGGGCTGGCAAAACAGGTATTTACACGATGACACGACACGAGACCGACACGAAATTAGCATGTCTAGGTTTTGCTTATCAGGTATCGGGTCGTTATCGTGTCAGACCCGATAACCTGATAAGAAATAATGCAGGTTATCAGGTTGACCTGATAACCCAATAGGTTACACGATAAGACACGATAAGAATTTCGTGTATTCAGGTTACACGATAACCTGTGACCCAATAGGTTACCCGTTAATTTAATAAATTATTTTTACACCCCCCAAATTATCAAATATTACAAATTAGTACTTAATATATATAATAATTTGTTAAGATGGTTTTAAATTAACAGGTTAACAGGTCGTTAACAGGTTAACAAGTCGTTAACATGTAATGGGTTAACGTGTAATGGGTAGATTAATGTATAATAGAAACCTATCATGTCTTATCGTGTCGTGTTTACCTGATGGGTTTCGTGTCATCGTGTGACACGAAAAATTATCGTGTCGTGTCGTGTCGACACGATAATTTTCGTGTCGTGTTCGTATTTGGGTAGTCTGACACGATAAACTTATCGTGTCGTGTTCGTGTTTGGGTCTTATCGTGTTTCGTATTATCGTGTAATGACCTGTTACACGATCTGTTACTTGTTTTGTCAGTCCTAATTGTTAGATCTCTGTCGTCGGGTGCCAGAACTTTTGTCATCAATGGTCGGCCGGTCTCCGGACCTCCAACCTTTGGTTGTTAATCGCCAGACTTTTGTTGTCGATCACCAAATTACCATTGACTACCATAATTTTAATTGAAGAATTAAAATTATTAAAAATATTTACCATTGACTAGTTTGAAGGATCATTTACCTTTTCTTATCTTTTTTTTTTTTTTTTACTTTAAAGCCAAACATATCAAACAAGACCTGTCACATTCTTCTTGCCTTAACCAGTCATCACATTTAAGCATGAAAACAGCTCACTTTTTTTTTCTTCTTGTTCTTATATTATGATTTTGGATTAATCCCTTTTTATTATTCATTATTAAATTAAATTGCTGGTAAGAAAATTCATCTAAAACCTCGACTCCGTGAATCTCGGTCCCCTTATTGCGCTTATTTCATTTGCCATGCAAACCATCTACACATTCACCCCCTTCTACCTTTTTCTTTTTTTTTTTAATCAAAGTTTGGTAGGAGAATTAAATGATTTAAAATTAATTAATTAATTAAGCACATGGTGGTAGCCAACGTAGGTGAGACAGCCGGCCTCCATATAGCAATCTTTTTGGTATTTCAGCTTTCACATATGTTGTCTTCTGCAAATGCTGTTGTGTTATTATTTATGAAGTAAATCGTTGGGTCGTTTAAATTAAATTCCCTCACCAGAAAAAGGATTCCGTATTCAATTCATTCACTTCTACCCACCCCTAATTAGGCTGTGTGTGTGAGAGAGAGAGTTCTAGAGAGAGAGAAACAAGAGTTATTGCATCCACTTTTATGGTTGGGGAATCCCTTAGCAAAGAAGAATACCAAATAACCATGTATAATTAACTACTTCCTTTTAAGAGCAAAAGTGATTACCAAATAATTTCAGAAAGGTATCTAATCCCCCAATTAAATTCGCAATTTTTTTGTGAATGTACAGCTTTTATGGTATTTTCGTAACTAAAATGTTTATATTTAATGAGTTGCTTCATAATATCTTGTAATCAACTCTCTCTATTGCGAAACTAAATTAGGTAACATACGATCAGTTATATGTGGAACAAAAATACTTATTTTAATCTCGATCTGAACAGAAAAATGTACATTCCTATAAAGAATCAATCCCGTTTCATCATCGTAGTCCAACACAACATGACTTCCCGGGTTTGTCTGTCTGCACTTATCAATATACCACCGTAGCTAGTCGTATGATGATGAATAATCCCCAAATACGTTATTTCGGGTCTTTTCAACTATAAGCCACGCATTACAATACGATATTTCTAGACCATATTGTCTCCTGAAATTATCGACAACATCTACGGGATGCATCTTCGGGTTCGTGCGCACGTCGTCTACCAAACAGCTGGATATGATCTAGGAACTCATTCGTGCGAAAAGTAGGCCCACAAGTGTGTTCATTTACCAAATTTCAAATGTAGAATATGCGATTTTCACACATCACTCGTCCATGTATGAATCATGAGCAATTATTTTCCTCCCTTAATGCACAAGCAGCTGTCATATATAGTTTGTCATTTTTCAAGCCCACCTCAATTGTAAATTTCTTCAGCACGTTTCGGAACTCACTTGTTTTGCCCCTGAATTTTTGTCCTTCTTCTTGGATATCTTTAGCCCACAGAGATGACAATAGTAATCTGTCATTATTTCACTGCAGTATATTGCCATAACTACCTATAGAATCCAATTCTCGTTGTCGCCGCTGCTGTTAATAGGAACAATAACACTTGTCGAAGCACCATTTGATCCACTTGAATCGTTCAGTCTTTTTTGAGTATATCTTCAAAAACTCATTCTTCATATGCCCTGTTTGCAACAACATTTCCTCAAAGTCGTTTTGATCGTCAAACATGCAATTGGGGGTGTCCATGCAATGCATATGACAAATTAAACTTTTATTTAGATAACTCTGGCCATTTGTTGACAATTTTCTTAGATAGCTCACTAATATTGCTGACGTTTCTTACCTTCAGCTCAGTCGTCACCCCCTCATATTTGCACAACAATGCAATGGAAAACTGCATCCTAACGAATGTATGAAAAACAACAATCCTGTGTATGTCAAATATATTCACGTACCATCAACCGAAAAATGAATGTTGAATGTAATATTAACGTAATGTATGTATATTGAATGTAATATCAACATAATGATTTACTAATGTAACATGAATGAATGTCGAATGTAATATCAACGTAATGTATCTATGTTGAATGTAACATGACCTAATGATTCACAGTTAACTCCCGAATAACGTGTTGAATGTAACATTATATATTTCGTACCACAACTATAACGAACACATTGTATGTGAATTACGTGTTCAATATAACATTATAAATTTTCAAATCAAACACTGAATTATCCATATGCATATTTTATACCGCTTGTATAAATGATGATTGTGTTTACACAATGTGCTCCATATGCATACAAAGATGTACTATTGTATGTATGTTGATTTTGTTTTGTGTGTACATCTACAATACGATAAAAGCTCGAATCATCACATAAACACAATCATTATATACGTTAAAGACTGTTCCTCTCTTTTGCAATATATAAACCCTAACTATGAGATCGAAACTGATGATGAACAATATGATTGCTGCAGATCATTATGTATACTTGTTATCTGATGTTGTTCGACTCCAAAAGATTCATCAATTGTGTGTTCATCACTCCGTCAGATGCTTGCAAATGGATCTCTATCAGTTCATATGAAACGCTATTCTTGGATTTGAAAATTCGAAATCAAACGTAAAATGAAAATTCTACATGATTAGTTATTTATAGAATGATTTCGCAACTGATTAACGATCTATTATAGAATCTTCATTGTTGCAAATCTAGTGAGAGCAAATCTGTCAATGAAAAATATATGGCTTCGAATTTGGGGACTGCGTTGTGCATGTAGTTTGTGTTCTTGGATTTCTTGATTGATTACTTAATTAGTGGAATTAGTAGGAATATAATGTGTAATTTGGATCCTCTCAAGAATTTTTCCTAAATTTTAACATAAATTTTGAACATTAGACACTCCCTCACTTTTTTTACCAATACCAATGTCATTTTGACCAATACCATGAACATCGTCTCTCGTTTTCATAATATCTAAGACACTTCTTACCTTCTCAATTTGATTATGTAAGACAATTTTCATGATAACAATAACAATTTTGAAAAAAAAAAATCATTAACGTTTTTAATTTTATAAAATTAAAACAAATATTGAAACTTAAAGACCTAGTATGTAATTAGATAAAGCTCAATGTCCATATACCACCACCCCATATTTTAGGGACCAAAAATATAATTTTCCGGTTGAGATAACCCCCAATCAAAATTGAAAATTATTATTAAAAAAACATATATAAAATAATGAAATTGAAGTTTCATATATGTTTTAGTTCCAATTTTACATACAATATAAATTGTAATTTAAAAATCTAAAATTAATTATAATTGTAGAGTGATTTATAATTAATTTACTAATTGTGGGGCGGTATTGGACGTGTAGGATCTTTTGTCAACATTCAATTTCTCTACGGGGATAAGGGAGTAAAAGTAAATAACATGCATGCAAATACCTCTCATCTTATAAACATTCAATTCCCTTTTGTTAAAAAAAAAAAAAAAAAAAAAAAAAAAAGGAAAAGGAAAGGAAAGTAAACATGTTATGAGGTTGTGGAAAACAGGAGGTCCGACCTTCCCTTCTGTGAAAAAAGAAAAAGAAAAAATGGGGGTCGCACAACCAGGGGTAAAACTCCTTTTGTTTTCAATATTTGGGAACGACTGGGAGTGCTACTCCCGATTTTACTATAACCGAGAGTACAGATCCTGATTTATGTAGGTTTGGAAATTTTTTCTAACCCACATATTTATCAATAATTTTTTTTTTAATTAGTAGGTAAAGAACTCATGAATACCTAGTATGTCAAGTCTGAAGACCACACTTCTATCACAATTCCGATATTCTATTTTGACATTGAGCAAAATTACAATATGAAATATCTAGGATGATCACGTTCAAACCGCTTACTAAAATTTAGTAAGTGTCCTTATGGTTATTCTAGTGTCTCACACTAATGATTATGATTTACTATTCTTAAAACGAAAATACCAAAAAATATAGTTTGAATTGTTAAAGACCTATTTTAACAATTCAACCTAACTAAGAATATTTAGAATACTACCAAAATGTTTATGGTCTCATTCTTTTAATTATAATTAAAATTTAAGATATTTTCTGAAATGATCGAATATTAAAATTAACAGATGTCTGCAGCAAAATATAAAAAATTTAAATTACAATTTAATATCTAATTCCTTAAGTCGAATCTAACCGTATTAACATTAAAACAAATAAACAAACAATATTAAAATTCTTTTAATATAAATCATACCTGTTTTGGTATTTCAACCTCAAAGATGGTAGATCTTGAGCTATGCTTTGAGTAGGCTCTTCTGAGAGCATCTTAACACGAACAACATAAAGCTTGATTCTCTTAGAAGTGACATAAATATCTCACATTTAACAGTATCCACATAAAGAACCTCATAAGTAAGAATATTCTTGATTTTGATTTTGATTTTTAAGATCAAAGCTAATCCTAAGACTCTAAAATAATTTTGATTTGAATCTAGATAGTAGTAAGATTCAAATCAGTGGTGCAAAATGGAAAACGTAATCTGGCAGACACAGGAGACTGAGAAAGAGCAAAGAATGGGGTGACCAAATGCTTGTAACCAATTTTGTCTTAGTGGGTGGTCATTGTATGGGCCTTCCACTTTTTAAACGCAATCCAAAGGCTCAAAAGCCTGGACTCTATTTTTTGGTTAATTGCATTTTGCCCTCTAAATTTTTTAAGTTCAATATTACTCTATCCATTTATTTTTTAAGGATTCTTCTAACATTAATTCCCAATTGTGTATGACCCATTAGTTTTATACTAAAAGCTGGATAGTGAAATTAACTAATTAATTAATTTACTAATTAATTGATTAGTAAAAATTAGAACAATTCTAATTTTACCATTCCAAGAAAACTCTTTTCCTCTTAAGGAAATTCCTTCAATTGTAAGTCACGTCTATCCACATATCACATATATGTCTACTTGGCAAGAATTTAAACAAGAGAACCCTTCAGGTATGACATACATATTCCACGAGTTGTCTATTTGTGTACCAAAAAATACCAACATGATATGATTAAGTAAAAAAACTCTTAGTCCATTCATATGTATTTTGATTATTAATATAATTTCTTGTGATACTGATTGAAATATCATTCTATTATCACACCACTTTGGCCGGAAGTTTGAGTAAATTATATTAAATCAAATCACATAGGTAATGTTTTTTTTTCACTAAGAGTGATAGATCCCTTATTGCATACTCGTATATTCATATATATGTCTTCCTATATCTATTAAATATCTTTGAGGACTCGTGATTAGAGAACAATATTTAGTATTATCAAAGTATAGCAACCTATACATGTAATATATAATACCTCAAATATAAAATTTCACAAAATACAATCGCATCTAAGATATCCTATTTTGACTTGAGCAAAAGTACTATGTTGGATATCATCACGTTCGGTCTCTTATTACTATTAGTAAGTCTCCTTGTGGATATTGTAGAATCTCATAGTAATGGATTGAAACTCACTATTTTCAAATAAAAAAACATCGGATCAAGGTAGTCTAGACTATTGAAGACTATTTTCAACAATTTAATATCGACTAGAAACAATTCAGAATGTCGCGTCATCAAATGTCTTTGGTCTCTTCTAATCATCTTTGAAAGACTAAATAATAAATTTCTTTATTTTAAAATATTTAAAAAATAATTTTCTAGCATAATTTATAATGATTAGTCTAATCATGCTCTTTACATTCAAAAAAATAATATCATTATTCAATAAAATGGAATGTAAAAAAATTCCTTAGTGGTAGGTTGTCTATTATGTACTAAATTTATTTCATTTAAATAGCTTCATAGTCAAATTTAGTTAAGGAGTTGAAGATACTATTATATTATCATCAAATTTCAATGATATTTAGTTTCATTTGGTCAACAGAAATTGTAATTTTCATTGTAGATGTTAACGCGCCTTTTGGTTAGTGTTTCTGTACATAATACCAATAAATTGAGATTGAGAATTCTATTTTTGATTTAGAATATTTTTAGAATAAAAACATGTTTAATGCTGGCGGTCGGTAGAATGATAGTAAAAATATTTTTGTAAGAGTGAACAAGAATTAACTTCTTTTTTTTTTTTTTTTTTTGTTTATCAAATTAAAAAAAAAAAAATTAAGAATAACTTTTAAAATTTTATGAATAGAAACTTGTTTATTAAATTTAAAATTCTCATTTGGTAATCGTTTCCCTCTCAGAAATTCTCATTCCATTTCCAGATTTTTGGAATTTTTGTTTGGAAATAGCGTTTGATAATTTTTATTCCCGTTTCCATTTCATTTTCATTTGAAAATTGTGCCCACTTTTTCCTTAAGAAATGAAAAACAAAAAAAAATTGTTTCTCATTATTCTCATCCCATTCCCAAAAATCATCGCCAATATTCATCTGCTGCCGCCTGCCGCCGGCTGGCCACCGTCATCCACCGCCGTCACTGACACCGACGGTAGCCATCTCCGGCAACCGTCACCGGTCACCTCTGGTATTGCCGGCCGCCCACTGTCCGGCAATTTTCGGCGTCGCCGATCAGCCACCGCCGCCCGGCCAAAAAAAAAAAAAAATCTCTAAATAATTTTTTTATTTTATTTTAGGATAAAATCGTTATCAAACGCGATTCTGTTTTTAAAATAAAAAATAAAAAAAATTATCATTATCAAACACGATTAAAAAAAAAAAAATTAAATTTTCTTTCCATCCCATTTCACTTCACGGCTGGGATGTGAACAAAAAAGTTTACCAATGGCCACCTAAAATTTTTAGAGCCAAAGCAGAATTCCGGAAATGAAACAGAGCGCAATAAATTCTGTGAAAAAGTTAAACAGGAATAAAAAAAGAGAGAGGGAGAGCAATTGCGGCAAATGGTCGTTGCTTGCATGTGCGATGTACAGCGGTAGTTCAACTCTTTCATAAAAGAAAAAAATCCACAGGCCCCACTTTGATTTTGGGGGGATTTTCTTGATCGGAAATGTCCAAAACCACCATATTTCAATTCAACCCTAAAAAACACCCCACTTTGTCAGAGGAAGAATTTCTCTCTCTCTCTCTCTCTTCTTTTCTTTTTCTTTTTTTTTTTTTTTTTTTTTTTTTACGCCATGAAAAATTCTTGATACCAGTTTTATATCTAGTGGTTAATGGTCCCCAACACCAACAGCCTTAAAAAGTGGCAGTTAGCTGTGAATAGCCAAACGGCCCCTTAATCCGCTCCAAAACACTCTATTTAAACCAGCCTTCCCCTGCCTCTTTTCCTCACTCCTCTCTCCTTCTCTCTCTCTCTCTACACCTCAAAGTAATTCTTCTTTGCAGAGATCTATCTCATTTTGCAGGAAAAATGGCGCTCATTGGGTTTTTCCTGGTGGGTTTTCTCGCAATGGTCTCTTCTGCTCATGGCTACGGCGGCGGAGGGTGGATCAATGCCCATGCCACCTTCTACGGAGGCGGAGATGCCTCTGGAACAATGGGTATATATGCAACAATTTTTGTCTAAAACGTCGATTTTTATGTTCTGCGTTTCGCAACTTACATGTTAGAAAAAAGACACATTTAACTAAAAATAACGTTTTTTCAACAGGTGGAGCTTGTGGGTATGGAAATCTGTACAGCCAGGGGTACGGAACAAACACGGCAGCGCTGAGCACGGCTCTGTTCAACAATGGACTGAGTTGTGGTTCTTGCTTTGAGATTAGGTGCGTGAGTGACCCCAGGTGGTGCCTTCCCGGCTCCATTGTGGTCACCGCCACCAATTTCTGCCCACCAAACAATGCCTTACCCAACAACGCCGGCGGGTGGTGCAACCCTCCCCTCCACCACTTCGACCTTGCTCAGCCCGTCTTCCAGCACATTGCCCAGTACAGAGCTGGAATTGTTCCCGTTGCTTACCGCAGGTATGCTATGCTCCTCCCCTGTTTTCTTAAACGACGAAAGTTTCTTTCGTTTCTTTGAATTTTGAATTTTGAAGGTCACCCTCCCTTGGGAAAAGTGAAATTCAACTGTTTTTAGTTAGATGCTCCCTGTTCTTCCATTTTTCTTGATTTTTTTCCTTCTCAAAATGGTCCCCACCAAAAAGCCATGATTCCAAGAAAATTTACGTTAATGGGTTTTTGTTTTTACAGGGTACCCTGCAGGAAGAGAGGAGGCATCAGGTTCACGATCAACGGCCACTCCTACTTCAACCTCATCCTCATTACCAACGTCGGCGGCGCCGGCGACGTCCACAGCGTTGCCGTGAAGGGGTCCAGGACCGGGTGGCAGCAGATGTCAAGAAACTGGGGACAAAATTGGCAAAGCAACACCTACCTCAACGGCCAGGCTCTCTCCTTCAAGGTGACCACCAGCGATGGCCGGACTGTGGTCTCCTACAACGCTGCCCCTGCCGGGTGGTCCTTCGGACAGACCTTCAGTGGGGCTCAGTTCCGCTAAACCCTTTTTCTAAGAAGTATTTATTTTGAAATTACTAAAATGGTCACGGGTATTAGGATTGTGGCAGTCAATTAATAGGAATCAAAAATGACAAAGGGCTTATTTTGGAAGGGTCCTTTCGTCATTTTAAAATATGAATTTAGGGGTACCCTTATTATTTAAGTAGTGATAGGACCCTTTACTCTTCAAAACCCTTTTTCTGGGTTTTGCTTTTTTGCTTTTTCCTTCTGTTATAATGCAGAGGATATAGGGGCAGAGGTGGAATTTTACCACCCGCCTTGTATTAGCAAGTTGTTTTTTTTGGATGGTGAGGGTAGTTCGGTAATTCTGTTCGGTTTGTACTGAATATGAATTGGGTTGTGTGAGACTGAATTGTAAATTTCATTTCGCTAAATATTAAATGAAAAAGGAGTGTGCTTTGTCTATTTACTTGCTTTGTCTCTTTTTTGAAGCGCCCTTGTTTTATTGTAATTTTACTTTTATTCAAAAAATAAATATAAAATATTTTCTTATTTTTTAATTTAAAATTATGGTGTTTTTCTCATAATCCTAAAATTTACAATTCTCATTCATGCCGCGTCCACTGGATATAAATTTTTTTATAAATTAAATAAAGTGGACATAATTTTTTTTATAAATTTAATAATTTTATAAAAAATTCAAAATAATTTTATTGTTTCGAAAGTTATAATAATTTTTATGTAATATAATAATTTTAAAACTTTTATATAATATAATAATTTTTAATTTTTTAAAAAATTATTGTAATGTGTGGATAAATTTAATGTTCATAAAAACAATCCTCAAATTTAATAATTGATAAGGATAATTCAATTAAAATAAAATAAAAGATAATTTTATCAATTTTTCTAGTAAAATCTAGAGGGACAGTTTAATTTAATCGTTTTTTTAGCTTATTTGGTTGTTTCAACTTATATAATAAAAAAGAGATAAAATATAAGTTTTTGAAGTAGATGAGTTACTAAAACAAGAATCCAAGATCAAAGTAAAGGGCTAAAAAACAATTAACTTTAATATAAAATGGAATTTGTGGAGAGAAATTCCAATTTTAACAATAAAATACAAATAGGTCACTGGCCTCAACCCCCAAAAATACCCTTGTTTGAAAAAAATAAAAATAAATCCAAAAATACCCTTATTAAAAAAAAAAAAAAAATTCTAATTTCCCCAAAGCCTCTGCCCCCTTTACTGGTTCCACTAGTAGGGATGTCACAAAAAATCGAACTGATAGGTAATCGCGAGAAATCGAACCGAATGGTTCGATTTTAAAACCGACTAAATGGTTTGATTACAGTTTTAATTTTAAAATTAACAATCGAAACAGTTTTAGTTTTGATTTTTATTTTGGGATAGAAACCGTGAAACCAAACCATAAATCCGAACCACGAAGCCGGATTGCAAATCTAATATTTTAGATATATTTTTATTATATATATACCCTTAGTAACCACTACCACCACACCACAATCACTGGATCCACTAACATTGTGAACGAGGAAGATCGTCAGTGTAAATGAGGAGGAAGGCATTGAGGAATTTCCAAATCTTGAAATTTGAAATCTAACATTGCCATCATAACGCACGAGGAAGCCGCGATTTCAAGATTTAGATCCATGGTCTACACAACCACAGCGAACGAGTTATTAATTTTTTGTTGCGATTTTGAGTGAGTTTTTTTGTTTTGCAATTTCACGTCAAGATCATTGTTAATTTATTGATTCTATATTTTTTTATTGCTTATTTTAATGTTTGCAAATTCTATTGTGGTCGGTGAATATTTACTAAAACAACGGTGGTAGTCGGAGGTGGTTGCAGCAACAGTGATTTTTGATGTGATGATGGTAGTATCTGGTGGTGGTAGTAATGAGAGTCGGGATGGAGAATGTTTGCTGGTGTTGATAGACATATGATATAGCATGAATTGATATGTCATTAACAAGTCATTAGTTTTTCTCTCATTCAACAAAGTGGGAAACTTATCCAAAATTTTGCAATAAACATGTGATGTTGATATAAGGGCTATAATCGAGACGTGCCAACTTTTTTTTTTTTAATTATTCGAGTTCAAGTTGCGTTTGAGTGAGTCTGAAATTTTATATTCAAATTTCATACGTTTAGTAATCGAAATGTTCGCCATCTTATTTGTGTGTTTTTTAAAAGTTATTTATTAAATAAATTATATTATTTAAGAAATTATGTATGAAAAAATTATTATTAAGTCCCCAGAGATGAAAACTATAAAAGGCCTCAAACTATTTTAATTAAGTTTCCAGGGTTCAAATAGTTTTAAGAAAATAGTCCCAATTATTTTAATATTATTTTTTCCAAATTTACATAAAATTTCATTATGTGAGACATAATAACTTTTCATTCAATGTTAACTTTTCTGTTACTCAATATTTCATAACAATATTTCACTCTATTCATTCAATTCCATGTTCACTCAAATATTTTAGAACAATATTTCCTTTAATATTCACTCAAATTTTCTCTCATTTAATCAAAAAATCTTTATGAATATACATTTTTGTATGAATGTTTATTTTATATTTTAGAACAAATAAAAAACATTGAAAACAAATTTCGTTATAAATGTATACTTTTATGTGAATGTTCACTCAATATTTTCAAAATAAATCAACACTGAAAAAATTCTAAGATCAACGAAAGCAAATCGGTGTGAACATTCACTAAACCACAGTCCTGTATGAACATTCACAAAAAATCCACAAAATCAATAAAAATTAATATGAACATTCACAGATTTAGAATTTTCCAAATCTGAGAGAGACAGAGAGAGTGGCGAACGGCGAACATGGAGCATGATAAGCATGACGGCAAACTATGGATTATTCAGATCTGGAAATTCCAGATTTGAGAGAGAGAGAAAAAGAGAGAGAGAGAGCATCACAAACTTGGATGCCAACAATTTGGATTTGGGCAAAGCCCGGACCGCGACGATTTGGATGGAATGTTGAGGGCTAGACATCGGTAGTTTGGATGGACGGTTGTGGATTGTCGCCGAAAGTTGGATTTGGATGGAGGACGATCAGAGAAATCCAAATCTAGAGAGAGAGAGATAGAGAGACGACGATTGTAGACAAGGCGGAGATGGCGAATATGGAGAATGAGAAGGCAACGAAGAAGGAGAATGCATGGCGGTTGCAGTAGTGAACCATTATCGCCTAACGGAAGGTAAATGAGTCATTATTACAATGCATTATCTCCTGTCGAAAGGTAGAGGAGCCATTATCACCTTCATTCAACAGTTGCGGTGGTGGGCTTTGCAACTGAGGAAGAGAGAGATAGAGATGGCGACTGAAAATGAAGACGACGAGTAGGGAGAGAAACTAGGATTTTATATATTTATACAAATATATAAATATCTGTTCATTAATTTGGTTAATAGTCAAAAGACTATACACTAACAATATAAGATAATGTTATTGATCTCCCCTGTCATTTTGCACTATACCAAATATATTCTCTGTCATTTTGCAAATACTAGAAATCTCCCATGTCTTTTTTTTTAAACACCACTTATCTCCTTTATTAATTAAAAAATAATAATTTTTTTATTATAATATCAATTTTATCCTTCACTATTTAAAAAATAATTAAATAATAAAAAATTAAAATACATAAATGACCCTTTAATTTATATATATTCATCACTATCTCCTACCACTACACCCACAACCACCACCACCTACTACCGTCGCCACCACCCGCCACCTCCCACCGCCGCCACCACCACCCACCGACACCCTCCGCCGCCTCCTACTGCCACCAATATTTTGATGTAAAAAGACATAAATGCCCTTACAAAAATATTTTTTTATTATTTTATTTAAAAAAAAAAAATCATTAACATCCTTTCTATTTTTAGTTACTCTTTGCACCCATTAAAATTCAATTTAAGACCAATCCAAAATTTAGGAGTAAGTACCGATCTTCTTCTCTTCTTAATTTTTTTATTTTATTTTTTTCATTTTGTTAAAAAAAAAGAGTTAAAAAAAAATAAAAAAATTTAATGAAAATGTTAGTGTAAAAAATAAAGGATGGTTGCGTTGGATGGCGGTGGGCGGTGGGCGGTGGCGGTGGCGGTGGCGGTGGGAGTTGGATGGTGGTGAGAGGTAAATATAATTATTTAAAAAGTTAAGGATAAAAAATATAATTTTAAAAATATAGGGATGCTAATAAAAAATTTTTAAAATAACTTAAGGGCAATTTTGTCCAAAGGGAGGTAAGTAGTGTTTGAGAAAAAGACAGGGAAGATCTCTAGTATTTACAAAATGACAGAGAAAGTATCTGATATAGTGCAAAATGACAGGGAAAATCAATGAGATATATTCCTAACAATATTTCACAAAAAAAATAAATTATTAAAAGAATTTTTATTTAATAAACATTAAAAGGCTCTTATATAAATAATATTTCTTTTAAAAAATTAATTATTTATATTTATTTCTAGAAAATCTATATATAAAATTTAAATATTTTAAAAATAATCAAATCAAAATATAAAAATTATAATAATATAAATATATAAGAATAATAACCAATTACAGTAATTAAATAAATATTTATAAAATTAAAATTAAATTGAATAAATCTTTTCGATGATTGAATATATAAGATTGTATAATTAAAAAAAATAATTTATTATTTTTTATACTAAAAATGTAGTAAAATATTTTAATGAGCCAGTTCAAATATTTCTTGAACGCCTTGATTCGTATCCAACCTAAATTTATTAGATCAAGTTTTATAATATTATTATGCTCATTTTTTTTAAAAGATTTTTATTTTTTTAATTAAGATCAATTAAATTAAATATATAATTTATATAACAATTATTGTTAAAAAATAAGTACTAAAAATGTCAGTGTGTAAACAGAGGATGTGGACCAAAATTGTTGAGTACCTCGAGAGAGGTCATTTGTCTGTTGTACTTTGCTTGGGCTTCAGAGATATGGACATTTCATGCATTTCATTTTTTTTCCCGAGGATATATATTTAAAAATATAATTAAATTAATTAATGTGTAATAAATATTTTATTTAAATTAAACTATATTTTATTTAAATTAAACTATATTTTATCGTATTTCTTAAAATTAAAATATATATTTAATTTTTTTTATCGTCTTATACAAATTTTCAGAAAATAAAATAAAATAAAATATATTCTGTACCGATGAGAAGTAGTTGGTGGTAGTTGCATTTTCCCAGGTTTTATTTCATAACAGAATACCATCCTCACCTTGGAATTACCATCTTTGACCTCTTCACCATGCCAATCAAAACTACCAAATTTACCTCAGAGCATAGAGTATCCCAAGGAGGTCGGTACCATTCTCGCCAAATTAGAAAATCATGAGTACAAATTTATTTATTTATTTATTTTTAGCTAGGAATAAATCCGGCTGCGTTCTAAACAGTATCGGAAGTACAGTACCCCGAATTTATTCTTAATAATAATAATAAAAAAAAAAAATATTTGTACCCCACAACCCCGGGTTTATTACCCAGGGAACGCGTTCTCGAATAACTCTATTTTGGTAAATAGGTTCAAAAAAGTCTGTTCTCAGTAATTTTTTTTTTTTTAAATATAATATTTTTTAAAACAACTCAAAAATTATCGATTTGCCTAATCAAACGAAAAAAAATAGAGTTCTAGCGTGCTCGCCATCAGCCTTGCCAAATTGTCGAGTTTTGATTACGCGAGCCATTCTACCTATAGTCCACACGCGAGACAAATCTTTTGTGCTCAAATCTCTATCTCCAACTGTCAATCTCTCTCTCTTCCTATCTTCATGATTGTTGCTGCTTCTCTACCTTCGTCTGGTGCTCGGACGATGAATTAGAGTTTCCTTTTTCTTTCCTTTGTCATAGGTTGGGTTGTGTTGGGTTAGACTAATTTTTTTCTTTGTTTACTTAAATTAGATTAAATTAATGAATTAATTAGGATAATAAATGAAGTGTTATGTAATTAATTGTTATAAATTAGTATGAAAATTTAATTAAATAAAAGTGTCTAATCTCAATATCTATTTTAGGCATTAGTAGTAGATAAATGAATCAAATCTCTTTTAACAATATTTGCTTACTTCAAAATATGTTTTCACTATAACAAAAATAGGTATTTATATTAGTTATTTTTTATTTATTATTTTTTCATTTGAATTTTTCAACTTCTATTTGACTATAATAATAATGATAAAAAAAATAAATTGAATATATATATATATATATGTGTGTGTGTGCGCGCGCGCGCGCGCACATAAAACTGGTACACACCTCAAGTATGGTTCAGTCGGATAACAGGTGAGTCCTCTTGTTGAGGTGGAGTCGTCGGTTGAAAAATCCTCGCGTGAGCTGTGTTGGGTCCCGGGAGGACTGACCTGCTCCTCAGGGAGTGTACCTGCAAAAGATTTAGACCGAGGTTTGTCCCGGTGAAGCCTCTCCGGCGTGGTAATCAGTGCTCAGAGAGAAAAAGGTACATAATATGGCAAGTAAATAAATGAACTCACGCGTAATGTAAGTATATTCAAGCGTACCTTAGGCTTACATAGCCCCCGATATATATAGGCGTTGGAGATGATTAGTTGATGCTAAATACGATTAATTAGATGAAACCCTGTGTTTAGCCGATAATCCAGAGCGTTTAGGAGATAGTCGTTGGGCTTGGGCTTTTGGGCCCATTTGGCGAAGCCCGCGGGCCTTTGTCAAGCTTGTGGTAGTGAGCTGGTGGAGGAGAGCGGAGATCTGTGGAGTCTTGGAGAAGAAACAATGTGAAAATGAGAGCTGGTCGAGGTAAACGACTAAGTTCCTGAAACTGATCGCCGAGGGCACGGTGCAGAGCTCAGAGCAGTACGTCCCTGCGGGGCTCTTCGCTCCTCCCTGGGTGCAAATGAGATTCCAGGGAGGAGCCACAATCGATGTATGCTCCAGCGTGGCGTTGTGGATTCTGGTCATTACGAGTGTTGACACGTGGCTTAATCCCAAGTACTGACCCAGAGGTGTCCAAAAATACCCTCATCAATATATATATATATATATATATATATATAACACTAATTAACAATCAAATTATTAAAATTTGAATAATAAAAAGCACAATAAGATATAATTAAATGAAATAATATCCAAAAAAAATTGAGTAACAAATAATTGAACAATAAACTTTAATTAAAATAACTAATCTAATTAAAATAGTTTTCTTCAAATCAATAGCCAAATTAAGTAAAACCCAAACCCACTTTGTATCCAAAATAACTAATATTCTTGGCGTTAGATTTTTTTTGCCTAGAGGGAAGAAGTTCTCCAAATATGACTCATGTTTAAGAATAGAGGTGTGTTGCCTACTAGATACCTAGTGAGTTGGAATTTATTTTTTCATTCTTGTTTAGACAAAATGATACTTAATTCATTTGTCTAACTTTTTTGTCTATTGGGTTGGAGTTGCTTTTAGTCGGCTTGACAAATGCCCTATTTCTTTGTTGATCACTTTTCGAATATACTAAGGAATATTTCATGAATTAAATCTAAAATGTGTTAGGTTGATGTGAAGGAATACATTTTTAAAATCGTTTAAAAAAATGATTAGTCAAGATGCAATTAAGTTGGTCTGGACACAATTTACCGTACAATCAAAGAACTGTAAATTTTGGGTTTTAACTATTGAGATATAGTAAAAGTTGGGGGTGGAATGTGTAAGTTAAATATTTTGTTGGAATGTATAATCCTTGGGAAAAGAAAACAGAAAGTCAAAATGGCGGTGGAAAACGGAAGGACGGGGATAGGGACAGTATAATGGAAAACATCTGACTCCGACAGGTACGAGTCAAGGTGTAGAGTGTAGCTGAGTCAGTCAGAATCGTGAAAGCAAGAGTTGTTTACACTTCTAACATTTTTTTTTAAAAAAAATTACTGAACTAGAGCTGTTTTGAACTTATTTATGGAAATAGACTCACCCGGGGATGTGATCCCCGGGTTCGTGGGCCCGCACGTTTACTCGGGGTTCTGAACCCCGGGTATACAAAAAATATACCATTTATTTATTTATTTTATTTTTTTTCGTCTGGGGTTATACCCGGGGAACTGAACCCCGCGGGTTTAACCCAAAAAAAAAAAAAAACAACATTTTTAACTAAGAAATTTTTAAAATTTTCGACAATTTTGAGTTGATTAACGGTGGTCCATCGATATTTTAAATAAATCTATTTTTTTTTGTATATAAGTTACGTTCAAAACATTCCATAATGCTTTTTACAACACTAAAAATGGACAAGTGGATGAATTTTAAAAAATCGTCAAAGCTGACCAGACGAGCTGTTTCGATAACGGCGAATTTTTTTTGGGCAATTTGGAATTAAAAAAAAATTGCATGTCCGTAACAGAAATGAACCAAATTTTTTGTATATAAATTATGTTCATAACACTACATAACAAAACTTAAAACACTACAAACGGACTAGTAAATAATTTTTAAATAATCGTCAAAATTGGTCGGATAGAGTTGTTTCGATGACGATGCAATTTTTTTGAAGTTTGGATGGACATAACTTTGCACTCAGTGGTCCGTTGGGGGCGATTTTTTTTTTTTTTTGAAAGTTGGGTCTAATCTAAATCATCACTTTGGCTTTTGAAGATTTCAATTTTACCAACAGGACAAGACGCACGCTCCCGACAAATATTATAAATTTAGTTACCTAACACTTCGAATCCAAAATTGAAGGTGAAAACGAGCTTTATTTGAAAAAATATTCGACCAAACCGCCTATGGCCTTGCGACGCCTAGATCTCGAAAAATACCCGAAATAAAAAAAAAAAAAAATCGCCTCAAACGGACCATCGAGCTCAAAGTTATGTCCATCCAAATTTTTTCTATTATTTTACGTAAGTTTTATCTTCTCTCGATACCATATTATCTGTTTTTGGTGTTCTCGATTTTATTATTTAGCGTTATGAACATAGTTTGTATCCAAAAAAATCAGGTTAATTTCTATTACGGATAGACAACCATCTTTTGTTAACTCAAAATTTTCAAAAAAACTGCATCGTCCTCGAAACAACTCTATCTAACCAACTTTGACGATTATTTAAAAATTATTCATTAGTCCGTTTTTAGTGTTTTAAGTTTTGTTATGTAGTGTTATGAATATAATTTATATACAAAAATTTGATTCATTTTTGTTACGGATATGCAATCTTTTGTTAATTCCAAATTACCGAAAAAAATTCGCCGTTATCGAAACAGCTCGTCTTGTCAACTTTGACGATTTTTTAAAATTCATTCAATTGTCCCTTTTTAGTGTTGTAAAAAATATTATGGAGTGTTTTGAACGTAATTTATGCATAAAAAAATTAGATTTATTTGAAATATCGATAGACCACTGTTAATCAACTCAAAATTATCGAAAATTTTCAAAAAAAATTTGGTTAAAAACATGTTTTTTTATTGGGTTAAACCCGGGGTTCAGTTCCCGGGTATAACCCCAAACAATTTTTTTTTTTTTTGTATATTTTTTGTTTACCTGGGGTTCTGAATCTTGGGTATACGCCTGGGTCCACAAACCCGGGGATCACATCCCCGGATGAATCTATTTCTATAAATAAATTCAAAACATTTCTAGTTCAGTAATTTTTTTAAAGAAAATGTTAGAAATATAAACAACTCGTGAAAGCAATGCCGTCCCAATGATCGAGCTCCCGTGACTGACTACTATTGTGTAAACCTTTTCTCTGTGTGTGTGTGTGTTTCTCAGATTTTTTTAATAAATTAAAGGGTATTTAAATAGTGTTTTTTCTCTCTCTCTCTCTCTCTCTCTGGGGTCAAATTAAGGGGTGATTGATTATGCTATGTGCTTCGTGGCGTTGTAAGCTTCGAGCCTTCGATTCGATATGATTCGATTTGATTTGATTCGACAATAATGAGAGAGAATTGAAATTAACTCTAATTTTAAAAATAAATCTTTGCGACAATACTATTATAAGTAAAAACTAAGACCCAATTTAGTTATTACTTCCGTTCTTTGATTTCTGTTTCTAATCCTAAAACTTTGAGATTAATGTATAAAAATTTGTAAACTCATTTTTATTCCCAGCATATTGGGAATAAATTTGAGAGTAATTTTTTTTTTTTAAATAATACACTAATTTTATTGTTTTGTTCTCAATTTTTGTTTTTTATATTATCTTGATTCAAGTGTAATTATATAAATTAAATAATTTTGAGCATACAAATTTTGTACTTATCGAATAAAAAATAATAATTCAACACTTAAATTTTCATCACTTAAAATGTTGATTTTATCAAAAAATCTTCTCATATTTTTAATATTTAAAATTAAACACTTAAATTTTCAACACTTAAATCCAAAATCAAATTAGCCCTATTGGCGCTTCAATGGCTCATCTACTTTTAAGGTTGGGCTTTCTGGGCCGTTAATTCTGTAATTTTGTCAATTGGGCCCAATAAGTTACAGTTATTGGATGTTTGGCCCATTAAGTTTTATTTTAACAGGGATTATTGGGCCCATTAAGATTATGAAACTGTGCTTTTTGCCTACGGAGATTTTAGATTTGGGCTTATTGGACCCATTAAGGTTCTGAAATTGGATATGTGTGGCCCATTAAATTTAAATGTCAGGCCATGTCAAAAAAAACCTTTACGAATAGCACATATTGCAATAAATCTTTTCAAAATTTCAATTTTTATCTTTATTTTTCAGTATTCCAAAACTAACTTATTTAAAATCTCTTTTTTGAGTATTTTCCAAAACTAACTTATTTAAAATCTCTCTCGTCTCTCTCTCAGACCACCAAAGTCGTTTTCACCACCACAACATAACCACCAAAATGGCCAACATCACAACATCTCCAAGAAACCAAATTGGTCTAGATTTACTGATGATAAAATAGTATTTTTAGTGATTGATTACTAAATTGGATGGTCCATGCTTAAATTTTAATTAACACTTGATTAGGGTAACGTAGCAATTAAATACTGAAGATAAATCATGCCAATAAATAATCAATCTAATCTTTCTTAGTAGTTCTAACTTGTAGTTGAGAACGCTCATTTGCACAGATCAAAGCACAATAGAAAAAGTAAAAGTAATATAATTTCTGAAATACGTGATCCATAATTTTTAACCTGATTTTCCATATCCATCTTTTAAATTTAGTATTTTATTTTCTTCCAATCTAAAATTTAAAACTTTAGATCGAAATTCATCTCTGTTATAGAAGAAAAATAATTAGAAATTGATAGCTAAAAGCTGATCCCTATAATTTGAAACCCAACTTTAGCATTGTATTACATCAGTATCGCAATACTCAAAAAGGGTATTATATGTGAGTAGAGCTATAAACGAACTGAACTGTTCATGAACAGCTCGGGTTCGGCTAAAAAAAGCTCGTTCGGGTTCATTTATTCAAATAAACGAGCCAAGCTTGAGCTCCTAAAAATGTTCGTTTAATAAACGAACCAAGCCGAGCTTGTTCGCGAGCTATTCGTTTATTGTTCGCGAACAAAAAAATATTATTTAAATTAATATATAAATTTTTTATTTTTTAGGGGTTGAATGTGTAATTGTGTAATTCTCTCACTAAGTCACTCTCTCTTACTAAAGTCTAAATACATTCTCACTTTAGTTTCTCCTATGTCGCTCCTACTCCCAACGATATGCTCTCCCTAATCTCCATTCGCACTCATCCTTGCCGCCGTCGCCATTCTCCCTAGAGTCTAAGTGCTTGACGCCTTTGATCAGCTGTCGACGAGCACCAAATCAGCTGACAACGAGCACCACCTCCATTCCTTATCATCGACAAGCGGCTTCCCCGCACAAAGGCACGAACAGATCTAGTATTCCTATTGATGAACGGCTTCCACGCACAAAGACACGAACAGATCTGGACCATCTGGTACTTTCTCTCTCTCGGCTTGAACAAGATTCAGTGGATTTATGAGATCTGGTACTCTATTCGAGCTCTGACTTGAGCTCTAGCTCGAGCTCGTTTGGTTTTCACGAGCTATCGAGCTGAAGCTCGAGCTTAGGTATTTCTACGCGAGCCGAATTCGAACAATCCATTCTGAGCTTGGCTCGTTTAAATTTTAGGTTAAATAAACAAGCCTGTACATGTATTACTCGATTTGACTCGGCTTGGCTCGTTTACAACCCTAATGTGAGTTATCAATACCCAATAAATACATTTGAAGACTCGTGACTAGAGAACATCACTTAGTATTATCAAAGTATAACAACCCACACATATTATATATAGCACCTAAATCAAAAGATCACAAAATACAATCACACTTCAGATATTCTATTTTGACTCAAGCAAAACTATCATGTAAGATATCAAGGATGATCACACTCGATCAGTTATTACACTTATTAATTAAATCCTTTTGTAGAAGTTCTAGTATCTCATTTTAATGGATTGAGACTCATCATTCTCAAAGAAACAACAACATAACAAGCTAGCCTAAATTGTTGAAGACCCTTTTCCACAATCCATTACCAACTATGAACAATTTCGAAGATCAAGTTACCAAATGTCTTCAGTCTTCTCATATTTAATCATATTCAATAGTCAAACATTTCACTAGACATCTAAGGTCTTTACAAGAGTAAAACGTTTTACAAATGAAAGCCTTAAATATAATACTAATAGATTGGTCCACATCTTACATCTAACAAACGCTTAACATAACAATGCTACAAAACTAAATATGATGCGACTAGGGTATATACATGTGCCACCGTGGAAGTATGTTTTCAACCCTAATTTATCACTAACAACCATGGGTTTGAAGTACCAGTGCCTTCAAGATTTTTTTCTACCCAAGTGTCATCGAACGCATTTGTGATACCACAACTAGAACATACAAACAATGTGTTACATACTCAGATTTTCAGAATAACTTTCATTCATCATTAGGGTTGTGCAATGGACCTGATCACCCGAAAAATCCAACCGACCCGATACAACACGCCCTGATTTTTCACTCACCCAAGTGTTATCTGTTAACCTACAGGTACAATGACTACTACGAGTAGTCATGGGCCCGGGGGTCAGACCGGCACGGCCCGAGGACTTTAATAAAAAAAAATATGAATGTATATATATATATACATATATATACATATATATATATATATATATATATATATATATATATATATATATATTCAACAACAGGAATATAACTGAAGAAATTTATAATGATAAATCTATACTTTAATCTTATTATCAAAAAAAGAAAAATTGTGAGTACTTTTTGGTACCATTTGAGGACTTTAATTTAAAAAAAATTATATAAGTAAAGAAATTCGTCTATACTTTAATCTTATTATATATGAATATTGGTTTAACTTTAAAGTGTAGCTTGAACCATCATTTTAGTATTTATTACTGGAATATTGGTTTGATTCTAAAATGTAATTTTAGTATTTATAATTGGTTTGGTATTTGATGAGGGTATTTTTGGGCTTCTCCGAGTCAGCACCTAGGCCCCAGTCTCGTGTCCACTATCGCCAACATTTTCACCTAAGGCCCGCGGGCTTCGCCAAATGGGCCTAAAAGCCCAAGCCCAACGATTATCTCCTAAATGTCCCGGATTATCAGCTAAACACGGGGTTTCGGCCAATTAACCGTGTTTAGGCTCAACTAATTATCCCCAACTCCTATATATATCAGGGGTTGTGCAAGCCTGAGGTACGCTTTACATTATGCGTGAGTTCATTTATTTACTTGTTGCATTACTGTACCTTTTCTTTTTGAGGACTGATTACCACGTCGGTGGGGCTTCACTGGGACAAATCTAGGTTTGAGCCTTCTGCAGGTGGAGGACTCTGGATACAGTAGATCAGTCCCTCCAAGACCCAACACATCTTACCCGAAGAATTTTCAACCGGCGACTCCACATCAACAAGAGGACCCACTTGTCATCCAACTGGACCATACTCGAGGTTTGTACCAGTTTTACGCATCAATAGTTTGGCGTCGTCTATGGGAACTGTGCAAAAACCCTTCCCCTGATCATTACTCTCTGCTCGACTGAGCTTGTATGATCACAAGGTTTGGTTGGACAGACAGACCCGAAATAGAAGAAAGAGAAGATATGTCAAGGACTCCAAGGGTACACTCTCCAGCTCCTACCAAATAAGATAACTGCCCCCCAAGACCAGGTATAACCGTCAACTCTACCACCTGGGGCTGTGGGACAAACCTTGGGAGTTGCAGAGGCATCCCAGATTGATCCCCTTGAGCATCAAATGGGCAAGTTCAAGTCGTATGTGCAGCTCCTCCTTGTACGCCTGTCGCTGTTCCTTGTCTAGGGGGACCAACTCTCCAGACCATAGGGCTCGAGGAGCCTCCTCAAGGCCATGATGCACATGTGTCATCTTCGAAGAGGTGAACGCCTAGGGATCGCCCTCCGTCTAGCAACCACGAGTCGGCAGGACTGGAGAGGGTCCCCCAGTTGGATCAGATTCTCTCATTTAGAAGACATAGTGTCAGGAACCGACCATGGTTATCCTTGGGCTTAGCGCCCAACCACGCAACAATGAACCGACATGAGGGCCCATCGTGGGCAGGGGCAGGGGCAGGCGCCTACTCGCCACCCTCGCTCCATCGCAGCAGCCAACCGTGCGTGTGCAGATCAAAGGTATAGACGAGCAGTCCTTCATCCTACCAGAGACAGAGACGAGCGCTCTCTTACCTATCTCCAAGCAAGGCTCAAGGGCGGAGACGAGCCGCCCTTCACCCAGCTTGGCGGAGACGAGTACCCTCCAGTTTGTCTTCAACAGTATTACTCCGACCCCCTGAGTCGCGAATTCTCTAGATCCACACCCTGACTCCCAGTATCGAGAATAATTTTTCTCAGCGGTATTCCGACCCCCTAAGTCACATCCCGACTCTAGGCGTCGTGGATGATTTTCTACGGATACATTCTTACCCCCTGAGCCGTGTCCCGACTCCAGCGTTGCGAGTGATTCTTTACGATTTCATTCTGACCCCCTGAGCCGTATCTTGGCTCTCGGTGTCGCGAGCGATTCTCTTCAACGACATTCTGACGCCTTGAGTCCTGGATGATTCTCCAAATTCATGTCCCAACTCCGGCATTACGAGTGACTCTCCACGGTCACATTCTGACACCCTGAGTCACAGATGATTCTCCAAGATCTGAATCCTGATTCCAGCGTCGTGAGTGATTCTCCAAGGCCACACTTCGGCCCCCTAAGTCGCATCCTGGCTCTGGTGTCGCTAGTGATTTTCCATGGCTGCATTCTGACCCCCTGCGTTGTGTCCCAACTCTCGGCGTCGCGGATAATTCTCCAGATCAACATCTCGACTCTCAGCGATGTGAGTAATACTCCACAAGCTTCATTGCGGTCCTCAACATCGAGGGTGGCAACTAGACCCTCTTCGAAAGTCAATAGTATGTACCTGGGGACAGACCAAGGTCATCTATTAAGGACAGGGCATTAATTGGGTCTGATCCTACAAGAAACATGGTTTGTGGCTACACAAAATTTTTGTAGCTAAAGCCCTAATTTTGTAGCGAAAGCGTTTTAGCGACGAAAAAATTACTGTTCCAATTTCGTAGCCTATGTGCTGTAGCAGAAGGTTTTTGGTGACGAAATGTTAGTTCGTCGCGCAAGACTACTATTTCGCAACAAATCATTTCGTAGCTAAATTCGTAGCTAATAAATTCATTTTATAGCCAAAGAGTAATTAAAAATCACGAGAATAATTTTTTGGCGACGAAAATTTTGGTCGCCAAAAAATAACTAAGATGGCGGGAATTCTTTTGGCGACGAAATTATTTTTGTAGCCAAAAAATAATTTTTTTCAAGAAATACATTTGCTACAAAAATAAAATTTGTAGCAAATTACTCTACTTAAAGTTATGAATGTCAATTTATAGCCATCAACTAATCAACAAAAAGTAACAAAAACTATACAATTACATTAAAAGTCAAATAGTCAAAATATACCAATATTCTTAAACATTAATATGACCAAGAAAACTAAATGTCTTACGAAACATCATTACAAAATAACTAAGAAACAAGCTATAGATGATAAGCGATATCCATTGCCCATTTGCCCTCTGATGTGTGATCCGATATAGATCAATCCTACCCCGAGCCTACAATTATTGAATTTTTATCTATATCACATACAATAATTGACCATCAAGGTATAAATTGAATTAGAATAATAGACATACCATTTTTCGAAATGTTGTTCCGAATGACCTTGGGCCCGAAATATGAATATGTGAACACAAACAAAGAAACAAAAACCAAAACACAAAAATAGAAACAGAAACAGAAACAAAGAAACAGAAACAACAAACAGAAACAAAAACAGAAACAGAAATGGAAACAAAAACAGAAACAAAAATAGAAAAGCAAAATAGAAACAACAACAGAAATAGAGAACAACAGTAAAAACAGAGAACAACAGCAGAAACAGAGACTACAAAAAATACAGCTACAAATTAACTTGCAATAATAAAAAATAATGCTAGAATAAAAAATCAGCTAAAAAAATGCCATTATAATCACATTTAATAAGAAGAAGCATCATATGATGGTTGGAGCCAATCCTTCTGCGTAGCACTTCAAGGTTCTAAACGATGCACTCTTTCAAGTTCATCAACAAGAAGATAGAAACTAATGTGGCGTTTCCTTAGTGTTTATGTTCCCAAATTTTTGCTCTGTTCTAAAAAAAATTATAACTGAAAGAGAAATATAATAATAATTCTATTTTGTTTCAATCTTTCTTTTCCTGGGAGCAGAACAAAAACAAATTTGTTTTGGAGAGCATCCAAAGGTGAAGTTATTAAACTTCACAAAAATATAAAAAAATCGCAACTAGACAAAAATAGCCACAAAAAATTAGCTCAAACAATAAATTAGAAACTTAGAAAAAATAGCTTGAACGTAAAATGAGAATTTGAGAACAAGTTATTAAACAACTTGTTGCAGCTATTTAAACATCAAACATCAAGCTTATAACTGACTGCCCCTGATTCATCATGTGATAAGTGCATCCAAATAATATTATGTACCTTCTTGGAGAGATTGACCTTGACCGTTCACGAACAGGCCTCCTAATAGGAGAGCGACTGCATCTACGATTAATTGGAGACCTTCTACGTGGACTTCGAACACGTCTAGGAGAAATACACACAAAGGCAACAAGAAATCAACAATAACAAACACAAACAAATAGTTTTCCAAACATAGATATAGGGTGTTTTTTTTAATATACTAGAGTGAAATTGAAATTCTCATAACACAACAAAACAATTTCTCCCAAGTTACATATTGCTGTCCAACACATTGCAGCCAGTTAAGTCCATCTCAATGACAACACATATAACTAGTCGTCAAAATTGAACCAAGACACACAACAATCAGAAACAGGAGTGGGAAGCTTGCACTGATACAAGGTATTATCAGCCTTTAAAAAATCCGAATGGTACTTCCATTGGGCTAAGGAAACCATATATCTGTTTGGTGTATAATTGCATACTATCTTATCACTCTTACAATTTTCCAATGCTTACAATTCTTCTTACAGTCACAACAACATATATTTTCATTTTGGCAATAGCTTGTAAAGGATTGTCAAATTTTCAATGTTTAAAGTTAAAACTCACCAGCGCCTTGGCAGAAGGGATGAACATCTTCGAACAGGGCTGCCACGCATCCTTCGGGGAGAAGCTCTGTTCGACAGTTAATTATCAAATACATTTCAAAAATACATAAATTAATTCAGGAAGTCATTTAGGGACTACCAACCTGGGAGGTGATCTATATCGCCTAGGTGGAGATAAGGGGGAACGACCTCCGATCGGAAAAACAGGTCGCCTCTTTGGAGGAGGCGAATCAGCTCGGCGATGAGGAGAATCTATTTTACGACGGTCAGGAGGGTTTGCACGCCTTCGTGGAGAAGAATCAGGATCTTATCTAGGAGATCCTCTTGGTGCTGCAGGATATCTTCTTCGAGGTGGTGAAAGAGGTCTTCGACGGGGAGATACTGCCATCAGAAAGTGCATAATGAATTATTAGCGAAAACAGTACAAGGAAGGATGGAATAAGAAAGGAAAGAAGCAACATTTAACAAGTTTAGGATGTAGAACATACGTTCCCTCTGTCGCTTTGGACCATATTTTTCAACAGCAGCACCAGCATGATCAGCTTTTGGAGCATCCATTCTCGAAGCAGTGGCAGTAGCCTTAGAGGGAGACAAAACCTTCTTCCACTTAGGTAGTGTGAACTTAGCTCAGACAACACTTCCATCAATCTGAGCCTGTATTAACACAATTTATACTTCTTACCACAAATAGAGCATCATCAAAGAACATAACTAAAGTGGCATATCTTAATCAACTGTACCCCATACATGTACTATAGGGCCTTCTCAGCATTAGCTCTCGTCTTGAACTCGACATATCCAAACCTTTTCGGAAGGTTAACCTGCAGAAAAGAAAAAAATTCAAGTTACTTTTTTACATAACAAAATATATGAAACTTTCGATATGCCTTGTCATGAAAAAATGTCGATGTTGAGACATGAAGTGACAAACATTCTAATTAATTACACTGTGATCCATTGCCAGCTGCACGCGTACAACTTCACCGAAATTACTTGAAAATAAGGAGCAACCACAATAAAAAAAATGATACCATGTCCCAACAAAATTAAGTTAGAAATTAAATAAATAAACCATAATGAAAGTGCAAGACATGCTTACATGCTATCCAATATATCTTATTACCCTCCAAAACCACAGTTCACAAGCTATACCAAAGTAAAATTACAATTATGAACTTGCATTATCTACATACAATCTAACATTAGACAGTAAAACTATATTCAAGGTAGCAAAGGTCAGCCAATTCAAGCTTCAAAGGCAAACATCAAGATTAATGAATTGTAATGTGAAGCTTCTTGAGTAATTTTGCCTAGAAACGTGAAACGGAACAGAAACAGAACAGAAACATAATGAAACAGAACATAAACGTGAAACAGAATAGAAACGGAACATAAACAGAACAGAAATAGAATAGAAACAGAAACAGAACAGAATAGAAATAGAACAAAAATGTTGAACAGAAACCTAAACAGAACAAAAATAGAACAAAAACAGAAACGGAACAGAAACGTTGTGAGGGAAGGAGCAAGAAATCTACATACTAGATTATGTCGCTGTGGAACAATTCACTTGGTAACCTGGCCAGGCAGAGCAACGTCTGGACGTTTGGAGATTAAAACACAAATTAGACAACTGTAATTGAAAACCAACTTCATCTACTGGCATGTCCACAGATTCTTGATGTTCATGGATAAAATTAGAAATCAAAACAACAAATAATCATAAATGAAGCTGAAAGTTACCGCAACGGATAGAGAAAGAGAGAAACTCTGAGATTTTCCAACCGTCGCCTTCGTCGTCGTTGCGATTAGGGCTTCCTCTGCTACCGATTCAATTTCTAGGTTGTTTAGGCAGTGGCGATTTGGTTCCAGGTCGTCGATTAGAGGGAGGCTGAGATCGAGAGAGAGGGATGAGATCGAGAGAGAGGCTAAGATTCTTGATGATCATGGATAAAATTAGAAATCAAAACAACAAATAATCATAAATGAAGTCGAAAGTTACCGCAACGGAGAGAGAGAGAGAGAGAGAGAGAGAGAGAGAGAGAGAGAAACTCCGAGATTTTTCAGCCGTCGCCTTCGTCGTCGTTGCGATTAGGGCTTCCTTCGCCGCCGATTTAATTTCTAGGTTATTTAGGCAGTGGCGATTTGGTTCTAGGTCGTCGATTAGAGGGAGACTGAGATCAAGAGAGAGGGATGAGATTGAGAGGCAATGGCTATTTGGTTCCAGGTTGTCGATGATAGAGAGAGATGAGATTGAGAGAAAAGGATGAAAAAACTAAAGGGTTTGGGGGTGGGTATCAGGAGACAAAGAGATAATTTTTTTTCCAACTAATGTAATAGCGGGAAAGTGGGCGCCAATATCATGGTAGAGAGGGAAAACAATTGGCGACAAAACTCATTCGTAGCCCAATGTCAAATATAGGCAACTACTTTGGCGACAAACCACTTTCGTCACAGATATAGTAGGGGGTAATTAATCGTGACGAAAGTGGTTCGTTGCTAAATAAAAACATATCTCGTGCTACATTGGCGACGAAATATTTCCGTCGTCAAAACGCTAGCGGTACAAATTTCCTTCTTTTTTGTTTGGCGCCAAGAATTGATCGGACCAATAGCGACGAATTCTAAAATTTCATCGCCTATTAACAACCTATGGCTACAAAATTGCACTTCGTCGCCAAATTAGGTCACATTTGGCTACGATTGTTCATTTTGTAGCCAATAGACACATTTAGCGATGATTATTGTGTCGTTGCCAAAACATTTCGTAGCTGAATCCTGTTTTTCTTGTAGTGTGAGGGCCTGCAGCTAAGTACCTCTCCCCACTAGTCGACTTTAAGTCTGGCGTTCTAAAAGGGAAAGAGCTCCTGCATGGTCTAAATGGAGATAACTTGAAAGGGTTCTTGAATGAATCTGACTACGAAAAACTTCTCGATGACCGACAATGGGGGTCCAACCGTCACGTTGCACCCTTGCGGACCAAGAGGACCAGACACCCTGGGAAACCCTCCTCCTAAGTCCATGACATGATTTTCTTGCAATCAACTTGTGTCCCAGACTGGGGGGAGGGGGGGGGGGCTAGTGGTCCATGGTCTTGGGCAGAGACAAGATTTTTTTCAAAATTTTACAGCTCTGAAAATGCGACCAAGCAAAAAATGACTTGGTAAAAACATCGAGAGGAAAGAGTAGGCTCCAAAGTACCCTGGCTATGCTGCTCAAAAGCTTACACGCTCGCGCGCAGAAAAATAGGAATAAGTGAAAAATAGTCTACAAAATCCTAAGTTCTGAAAAAGTGATGGTCCGAGGTCAGTCATCTCCGCCCTCGTTGTGAGGGGCGTCCGTACGAGGGGAAGTGGCAGCGATCTCGCCCTCCTTAGGGGCCTCATCGGCATCCCTTTCCTCGGTGCCCTTGTGTGTGGAACCGTCTAAGGCATCAACCTTAGTGCGTAACTGGAACCATTAGGTTTGATAGGCACCACCCTACCGCGCTACCCCTAGCCGGCAGGGCCCAGGTGGCAACAGACAATTCCCTGCCACGCTACACCTAGCTGCCAGGGTCTAGCTGGCGATCGACACCTCCCTGTCGTGCTATTTCTGGCTGGCATGGTCCAAATGGTGACGAGCACCTTTCTTTGCACACCAAGTGTCCAAACTTGTGCAGGGAGAAATAACTCTCCAAGTGTACAAAATTGTGCAAGGGAAAAACTTCCTTTTAAATGTTCAAAATATTCCCCGCAAAATTTTAGAGGTGTAAGGTGAGTGGAGCTCAAACTCCAATAAATGCAAAATAAAAAATGAACCAAAAGCTCCAAAAATTTCTAAGTATGAGAAATATGCCCAGACTGTGCTCTCCTCTCCATGTTTCATGCTGAAACAAAAAAGATGAGGGAATGGGATAACAGAGGGAAAATTTGCTCCTCCCTCCCCAAAAAAAAAAGTATAAAAAAAATAAAAAAAACGAGGAGGGGGAAAGCCAAGAGGCTTGCCCCCTCGTGGCTGCGCCCCACCTTGGGGACGCTGCCCCAGTAGCGGCCAGCTGGCCCTAGGGCGTTGGACAGACTAATGTTGTTTTGGGCGCTGGTTTTCCTAGCCCCTAAATAGGCGCTGGTGTACCAGCACACAATGCCTACTTGGGTGCTGGTCTGGCCCAGCGCCCACGAAGGCTGCCGGCGAGCTCCCGGCCAATCACTGCGTCCATCAGACACTCTTCGGGGGTAAAATGTTAAGTTTTCTTTACTGTATGCAACGTGCACCCCTGTGGGGGTATGCCCTAATTTTCTCAATGGTGAATGTTAGTCCGTGCTCAGGGTTTGTCCGCAGTGAATGTGTGTCGTCTTGAAAATCGAAAAAATTCAGAGCCGCTCTGTCATGCTATCTGACCCCGGACCCCGGCCATATGAGAGTCTACCTCAAATTAGCTCTTCTAAAAAATTCTAACCGTGGAAAAAACGACGGCCTGAAAATCGGTGAAATTCGGGGTCACTCTACCGTGCTACCTAACCCCGGACCTCGACCGTATGGGGGCCTATTTCAAATTCGCTTTCTAGAAAAAGTCAACTCTTGCAAAATTATGGCCCTAAAAATCGAAAAATATTCGGGGTCGCCATAACGTGCTACCTGAGCTCGGACCCTGACAGTATAGAACCCTATCTCAAATTAGCTCCCCAAAAAAAGTAACTCTTGAATGAGTATCGCCGTGAAATCAAAAAAAAATCAGGGTCATCTTACCGTGCTACCTGACCCCAGACCCCGGCCGTATGGGAGCCTATTTCAAATTAACTCCTCTAAAAAAGTTCAATTCTTGAAAAATTGTTGTCTTGAAAATAAAAAAATTCAGAGTCGCCCAGCTGTGCTACCTGACCCCAGATCTCGGCTGTATGGGGGTTTATCTCAAATTCTCCCTTTAAATATTTTCTAAGTATGGGACATGCACCTAGCTCTCTCATCCCTACTGCCAAGCACCAAAATATAAGGTAGGGGGCTGCTGTCCCCACCAATAAAAAGAGAAGAGGTGGGGCCGGCTGCCCCTCTTACTGGCCTTGCGGCCAGCGTGCATGCTGGCAGCAAGGCCAACACTGGCGGCTGGTGAGCCACCCAAAAAAAAAATTAAAATTAAATTAAAAATTATACAGATATTATATACATATTTATATACACGTGTATGTTTCGAAAGTTACGAAGCCACCGGGACCATCCGTTTCGCCCAAAAATTAGTCTCCCTAACCTCTTGCTTCCCTCGCTGCACAAGGCTAGGGGGGCTACTAATGAGAGTATTTTTGGGCTTCTCCAACTTGGCACTTGGGCTTCGGCCCCGTATCCACTATCGCCAACATTTTTACCACAGGTCTAACAAAGGGCCGCGGGCTTCGTTAAATGGGCCTAAAAGCCTAAGCCTAACGATTATCTCCTAAACACCTCGGATTATCAATTAAATACAGGGTTTTGACTAATTAACTGTGTTTAGGTCTGACTAATCATCTTCAACTTCTATATATATCGGAGGTTGTGCAAACTCGATGTACGCTTTACATTACGCGCGAGTTCATTTATTTATTTGCTGTATTACTGCACATTTTCTCTCTGAGTACTGATTACCTCGCTGGAGGGATTTCACCGAGACAAATCCCGATCTGAACCTTCTACAGGTACACTACCTGAGAAGTAGGACTCTAGATACAGCAGGTCAGTCCCTCCAAGACCCAGCACATCTCATCCGAAGAATTTTCAACCGACGACTCCACATCAACAAAAGGACTCACATGTCATACGATTAGATCATATTCGAAGTGTGTACTAATTTTATACATCAACAATATTGTAATTTTAGTATTTACTTTTTAAATTTTAAAAAATTATAGGGCCGAATTAGGGTTTAACATTTTTTTTTAATGTCATAGTCAAAACCTAACCCATTACCACCCGACTGCTAACCCGATCAAATACAGACGGTTGCGAGTTTGTGGAATCAAGAATCCGGTATGCCCGACTCACCCGAAATTTTATACTGATTATATTGTATTTGACTTCCTCATTTCAAACCCAGAAGGTTCCATCCCTCCCTTTGGGACACTCCTTGATCGTGTAGCCGCCACAACTCCCCCCCGGAGAAATTTGCTGTTGATCAACCAAGGCCGAATCGCAAGACTCGGAACATAGTCCCTAACCAATCAAGGACGGCGACTTTCTGATTGAACTTCTTGGTCCTCCAAACACTATCAATTTTCTCCTCCTCGAGATCCGAAAACTAAAGATGAGGATGCCCTTCTCGCTTCAAAAATTGGCTCACCAGATGAAATTGAGAACAAACATTATATCCTCCCTACAAATTTGCAGCTCCTCAAAATTATAAATCATTTGTCATCTTCTTCTCTCTTTTAAAGATTGGTATTTTGCCCTTTTTTAGTTTTTTTTAAGATTTTGAGATTTTTCTTGGCAAAATGCACTCGCAAATTAAGAAAGTTTCCAATTATATGTAATTGTTTTTTTCACCCGAAACCAGCCCAATTAAATAGTGAAATCTCGGTCGGCGAAACCCCTTCAATCGGTCGACGAGTGGTTCTTGGTTATCAAACCCGATCAACTTTGGGCCGGCCCTCGATCACCCCCAAACCCGACCCACCCGCCCATTGCACAACCATGTTCATCATATACCACTTACCATATGTCGATGCCACCAATATACACAATACAATTTTATTGGGGTTTATACAAATAGTTAGTGCAAAAAGGACTTACAACAAATCCGACCATTTTCTACCAATTGCATACAAACAAGAGCTACCCAAAATAAAATAAAAACCAAAATAATAAATTGATGGTTTTCTTTTCTTTTTTATGGACATGTCATTAAACACGTTGTGCCCCATTGTTTTTTGTAGACCATTCAAGGAATGACCCAAGACACAATAAAGAGCATCCAAATGATCTTCTCCATTCTTCTTCGCATTTGTATCATCTTTTCAAGTTTTGCTTATTCTCCTTAGTAATCCAGGGATTACCAGTAGTGGTCTGTTACAAGGGATCCCTTAGTAATCCAAGGGATCATCGTACTAGATAGAGAATCCACATGAATTCGATCTCTTCTGTTACAACCCAAAATATTATTTCAAAGGAAAACAAAAAAAAAGGGTAAAATCTTCTATTTTTAATTTAGTGATTGGTAGCGGAATATTACGTCGCCACTTACACCACAAGTGTACGAGTCAAGTTTTAATATAGGTAGAGAGAGTAAGGGTATCGTGTCCACAGAGATTGGTTGAGATTATTATCGATTACCGTGATTATCATAACCTAATTTTATCTAGGCGGTAAAAAATATAATTTATAATTAATAAAAACTAATACTAAAATACTAATTAAACTATACTAATAATAATATGAGATGTTTAGGGAAAAGATTGCCTAGGGATTAACTTTATTTACAAAAATGTGTTTGGTCTCGTTTTAGTTTACGTTAACGGCGTTCGACCTATCCGACAATCTCGGTTTGTAAACTCACTCGCCACCTCTCCCGAGTGTAAGTCGAGTGAATACGTGACTTCGCATCAACGAAGAAGTCCTCCTCAATGTCTTGACGACACTATGTCACGTGAGTCTCGCCCCAACGTCATTGATTGCACACTTTCCAACTCCATCTCGGGTTATTGGATAGTCGCATTGTATTTAATCTAGTCCGAATCCGGGATTACCTTTCCCAAGTGTCAAACCCCGAATTCTCAAGATATCTATCTAAGCATATAATCATGATAAACCGATAAACACAATCAAAATAGTGAAGAACAACCATTAATGAAACACAAACTCAAACAAACGACATATTCATAAATATACTGTTAATCCCTAAGACAATCCATGTTTAGCTAATGGCCATAACCATATATACAATGTATAACGGGATAAACATGCTCAAACAATAATCCTAAGTTAAGAGATAAAGAAAGAAACGAGAGA
Source organism: Eucommia ulmoides (assembly GCA_016647705.1). NCBI lineage: Eukaryota > Viridiplantae > Streptophyta > Magnoliopsida > Garryales > Eucommiaceae > Eucommia > Eucommia ulmoides. The sequence continues at coordinate 5,787,881 of CM028333.1, read as the reverse complement.
AACTAGTCGTGGTCCGAAGATTTGTCGTTAAGAATGTTCCAAGATCGCTTCTTCTTCGCTACAATGTGTTCTTCTCCTTAGGATTTGCTTAAGCTCCCCAAAATCTTCTCAAAACATCCTCCTCTAGTCTATGGAGGTCTAACCACCGTAAATGAGGGAGGAGGAAGGATTAAATAGAACAAAATATCCTAAAATGTCTAAATAATATCTAAATCTGGTACAGAGTGACCGCCTAGACGGTGGGATTCACCGCCTAGGCGGTGGGTATGTTGGTTTGATCTTCACCACTGCGGTGGAGGAACCGGTGGAATCAAGAACCTCTCTGCAGTTTCACCGCCTAGGCAGTGAACTTCCAGCAGATTTAGGCGCCTCTTTGCATATTCACCGCCTAGGCGGTGGGCTGCTGTTTTGAATATTGCCACCGTGCATGTTTTCCCACCCTTCTTCTACTGTTCTTGATCCGATTTCATCGTTATTGATCCGTTTTCATACATTTTCACCTTAAACACCTGATTTATACAAAAACATATTAAAACGTACTAAATGTACTTGAAAACTAACAATATTCAGTTTGAAAATAGATAGGTAATCTACACCTATTAGTGATACAAGAACAAAATAATGAAGTAAAATCTTATAGGATGATCATACTTTATAGTTCACACAAGTGAAAAACTTTCCACCAAGATTTAGATCTGTTTTCACACTTGCATTGAATCCATAATTAATTATCACTTAATAATTTTGATGCCCTATTTCCATGTCAATTTCTCCATACTTTTTTTTTCTCTCTCTCCATAATATTATCTTCTTATGCATCAAAATGATCTTATAGATTGAAATGAATGAACAATGGAAACCAAGTTCAACCGATAATAACGATATCACCAGATAAAGCACCGGTGCCACCCGTATTTGAGAAATGAAAACCAAGTTAGAAGGATATTACTGGTCCTCTCGGATAAAAAATACCTATTCCACCAGCATTTTGTTCTTACAACTAGTTTCAGATGAACTTGTAATTTTTTTTTTATAAATTGAAATTGTTTGGTCAAACATTGTAAGTTTTCTGATGACTGGCAAAAATTATATTTGAAATTGTAATTTTGACTTTTCAAATACATTTAAATTGAACAAGAATGTTTTAGATTGAGAAGTTCTTTACCTGTTTAGCATTTAAAAATTGACAAATTACGTGACTAGGGCCAATTTCAACTTATTTTCGGAATCAGAGTTAACTGGCTATATTTCAGCCGGTTTCAATTTATTTTTTTTAATATACATGAGAAACTGGCCCGTTAGGGGCCGGTTTGCAGCACAATAGAATACCCGACCCCGTCATGCCTGGTGCCCATGCACTAAAAGCACAGGGGCTTGCTTTTTTATAGGCCTTCCATGCACCCAAAGTATTTGCATCTCAACCCTCCCCCCACCCCCTTACGCCCCAAACCGAAAAAAAACAATCCCCAACTCCACACGGGCGCGCGCGCGCACACACACACATATATATATATTTGGGAAATTAATTTTTGAAAATTAAAACTAAAATTAAATTTTCAAAAAAATAAAATTTCTAAAAATTAATATATTTATCTACTTTTTTTTTTTTGTTAATATTAATCAATATAATCATTTATATTTATTTATAATGTATTTAACGATGTTGATTTTGAAATCAACAAAAACCCAATTCACTGTCTCCTTCTCCCATTTACTCCAATTTTCTTCAAATTCAATTTTTTTTTTAAATTTATAGGCACTTTAAGTAAATTTTATTTTTAAGAAATAAAATATTTTATATTTAATTTCTTAAAAGTTGACTATTTTCAAATGAATAATTTTAAAAAATCAAATTTAAACAGAGTTTTCAAATCATTTACTAATCCGTTTTCAGATTTGTAAATTGCGTTATGCAGTATTATAAACAGAGTTTATGTAAAAACATGGTCTATTTAGGTAACGGATAGGGTACCGTTTGTGCGTTCACCGACCCCAAGGGGTACTATTTGAAAATTGACAACTTTAAATGCACAAACGATATCCTATCCGTTACCTAAATAGATCAACTTTTTTTTTTTACATAAACTCTTTTATAACACTTCATAATGCAACGTAAAAGATTGAAAACAGATTAGTGAATGATATGAAAACTCTGTTTAATTTTGATTTTTTAAAATTATTAATTTAAAAATAGTCAAAATTTAAGAAATTAAATATAAAATATTTTATTTCCTAAAAATAAAATTTATTTAAAAATTAATATATATATATATATATATATATATATATATATTTTTTTGTGTCTATATAATTTTTAAAATTAAATTAAAAGAATAAATTTGAATTTAGAGAAAAATGGGAATGAATGGGAGAGGAAGACGGTGAATTGGATTTTTCGTTGTTATTTTATCAAAATCAATATACTTAAATACATTATAAATAGAAATAGATTATTATATTGAATAATATTTAAAAAAAGTAGATAAATATATTAATTTTTATAAATTATATATTTTTTGAAAATTTAATTTTAGGTAATTTTTAAAAAGTAATTTTTCAAAAAAAAAAAAAAATTGTGTATAGAGTTGGGGGTTGTTGGGGGGGGGGGGGGGCGCTAAATGCTATGGGTGTATGGGGGCCTACAAAAAAGCAGTCCCTTTGCTTTTGGTGCATGAGCACCAACCCTGACAGGGGTGGTTTTCCTATTGTGCTCCAAACCGACGCTTATCGAGCCGGTTTCTTATGTATAGTAAAAACAAAAAAAGGAAAATGATCTTTTTGGTTCTTGAAAAATAGCTCGGGTGCTTAATTGACTTTTGGTATTTGAAAATCGACACATTGGGTCCTTACCATTTTTTTTTGTTCCAAATTGTCCCCTAAGCGAGATTCTATTAAATTAAACTAACAGTCAATGTTTCATTAAGGGTATTTCAGTCATTTAACGATCCCAACTCATTTTGTTGATCTTAATATTTTGATGGACAATTAAATGTTCATATTTATGGTAGAACTAACGGTTTTGTTGAATGTTTCAGTTTATTAGTTATAGAGAAGATATTATCATGAAGAAGTTGAGAAAAATACTAAATGGATGCTAAAGACACTGACAAAGATGATGGATGTTAAGAGACTGAAGATTTTGAAGAACCTAGAAAAAATAACCCAGGTTAAATTTTTTACTCTTAATGTATTTCGATTAGAATCACACACGACACAAAATGAATTTACAATTATGTGTTTTTCAATAGGATCCTAATTAGCTAACATATTTGCTCCTATGTGAAATTGAAGAAAAAACATTGATTTAAGAAAGATAATTGATTGAAATTGAATTTAAGGATTTAGTGGAGTTAACCGAGAAAAGAAATCAGTTAAAGGGGCAAAAAGTCGAAGAAATTTAGTAAAAAATTAATTAAGGAAAAAGTTTTCAGCATTGTTCGGTCGAGCTACCTGAGAGGATCGATCAACTAATGGGTGTAGGTTGGAATATGTTGAAGTCTCTGAATCGATCGGTCAACTTATGGTGTATGATCGGTCGACCTATGGCTAAAGTATGAACTCTCTGAATCGTTAAGTCGACAGGGCGGTCAACCTATAAAAGTTTCTGAATCTTCCGGTTGACAGAAACATAAGGGGTGGTTGACCTATGCCGAAGATATTTTGGCTTGGGCTGTGTCCTAAATTAGGCGGTCGACCAATGGGTGTTGGTCGGTCAACCGATGGACAGTTTCAGAATTTGAGAATTTCATGGTTTTGATCCAAAAAGAAGTCATTTTATGGTTAGGATATGAGAGATATCTTAGGGATCTGATGGAATTTAAGATATATGATTGATATTTTGTTATCCCTATAGATTTGGTTCAAGTATTTTGGATATTTCTCAATTTGGTTCATGCAATTATTTCTATTCTATCTAATTGAGATTGAGAAAAAGTTTGAGAGACTAAATTTGATATTTTAAAATATATAATTAAGTGAATTATACCAAAACTGAGTCTTTATGATGTAAGAGGTCTATTAGAGTAATTATTTGTCATGAAATATGGGAACTAGCCGTTAGAGAGCTTATTCTAATCCCATATAAATAGACCTGCGTTTTTTAGGTTTCAATAATCTCAATCATTCAATTCCGAAAAGCTATTCAGTTCAAGTACTTTCTAAGAGTGATCATTCTGAGAGTATTGTGAGAATTTTTGAGAAATTTTGGAATGGATTATTGCTGACTGCCGACTTGAAGTTTCATTGCTTATCATTAGTTATTCGGTGTGAGATCGTTTCAAGTTATTTTCTATTAATTGTTATTTGATATTATTATCTATTACTTGGAAATTTGATCTTAGAAATCGTTTTCCTGAATTTTAAATTAAAAATTATTTTTAAAACGATTTCTTGAGAAAATCTAATTACATGATAAATTGCTTGCTACATGTTTTTGTTTAAAATCAGATTTTAAAATTTTCACTGTATTTCTATCACTAGTATTAGGACATTAATTGAATTCAAATTTATTTGGGGTGGTAGAAGTTCCGAATGGAAAAATCACTTATCAATTTTGTAATTGGTGAGTTGAGTGTCAGATTTGATTCTATTAGGAGTGTCTAATCAATGTGTAATTGGTTTCAATTTCTTCCGGTAAAGAGATTGTGATTTTAATCTTTCTTTTAGAGTATAAAAAGATTAGGTGATAATTCTTCCTTAATAGAATTAATTTATGAGTGAATTTATAATGGTTTCTACCTGGTTAAAGGAATCATAGTGATTAGTGGGTGCGACTCTCCGCGGAGTTTGGGGGGACTGGATTAGTTAAGAATAGCTTAGTGAACTAGTATAAATTTCTGGTGTATTGCTTTATTTACTTTATTTATATTTTGTTGTTTGGTATGCACTTAGTTGATAATACTTATCCGCTACTATAAAAATAATAATTAATTTAGGTTAAAATTAATTATTTGATTTTTGAAGTATTATTATTTGGATTAAAAATTTTATCTACCCAATTCACCCCCTCTTGGGTAGCTCACTGGGCCAACATATTTCTCTCTCATTTCAATTGATGTTTCCTGCAATTTCCTTCATTGGCAGCGTATAAATACTCTTCCGCACCCATCTTTATTATTTATTCTCTATTTTCACCATAAAAATATTTTTTTTCTCATTCTTCTTTCTTCTTTTGTCCAACAAAAATCATGGAGAATCAACAAATTTGCAATTGTGCGAGGAAAGTAAAAATGGTAACTTCTTAGACTATACATAATCCTGGAAGGAGATTATACTCTTGTGGAAATTACAATTAGATATTTTTTTGCATACAATTTTCATCAAATATTAAAACATTTCCTAATTTCATTTTTTAGGTTAGAGGTTGTGGCTATTTTTTATGAGTTGATGATCCCTAAAAAATAATATCCTTTTAATAATACTACGATACCAATGTAGTACGGGTTCAAGTAGGATGTCGAATCACAAGGATCGGCCTAGTAACTATCAATTACAATTATTTTTCTTTCTTTAATAAGAATGAGTTTTGATTTTTTTTTTTTTTAGTTTTGGTTTCTTTAAATACAAGAATATAAAATAATAAATGTAGACAGTGAGAATAGGGAACCGGGTTAGGAATTATGGATTTGTATTTTAAAATTTATGTTGTTCTTGTATTTTCTTTTTAATTTTGATTCATGCAAATGAGTGTTCCTAATTACAAGTCGGAACTACTCAGAAAAATTAATTTGACTATTCAATGGCATAAGCTATGGTATTTAATTCTTACATTACTCTAATCTAAGGTGAATTAAAATCTAGGTATAATTCATCCAAACCAATAATCATATCTCAAGAATACTAATATATGATCGTTAGAATCTAACGTTGTAGTAGGAATTGAATTTTAAACCAAAATTTTTACAACAATATTTTGAAAATAAATCCAATCATAACGAAATTATTTCAAGAACTATATTTCACATCACACAATTGTTTACATTAATCCAAAATTAAACTAGAAAAGTACAATATTACATAAGTCAAAATATTTACCACAATCCTAACCTGGTTGTAGGAAGATTAGCCACATCCCCAAACCTAAATTTTGCTAGTCCTCGGGTAAAACTAAATATATTAATTAAATTAAAAATCACTTTTGTAAGGAGCACGATTACATTTAGTGTATGCAACAAGTCTTGTGAACAAGATGTTCAAAGAGGAGATCGGGAAGACGATGGATGTATATATCGATGACATGTTGGTCAAAAGCAACTGCGCTCCTGATCACCTTGGACACCTCCAGGCTTGTTTCGACAAGCTTTGGGCTCACTACATAAAGCTCAACCCGAGCAAATGTATTTTCGGGATGTTTGCATGCAAGTTTCTCAATTTTATAGTGTTGCAACGCGATATTGATGCCAACCTCGACCAGATCAGTACCGTGCTTGGGATGGATCTCCCCCAAAACAAGAAGGAGATGTAGATTCCAACAGGCCAGCTAGTAGCTCTGAATCGATTTATCTCCTGGTCTTCCGAGAAGTGCCTCCCATTTTTCAAAATCCTCCGTGGGTATAACGCATTCGAGTGGACCGAGGAGTGCAACAAGATATTCTAGGAACTGAAGAAATATCTCTCTTCGGCTTTACTGCTCAGCACACCGAGGAGTGGGGAATAGTTATTCTTCTATATCGCAGCATTCCCCACAACAGTAAGCACCAACCTGGTTAGGGAAGAGAACGGCGTCCAGAGCCCCATTTATTATTCTAGTAGGGTCCTCACTAACGTTAAGATGAGGTACCCAAGGTTTGAGAAGCTGGCCTATGCCCTGTTGATAGCGTCAAGAAAGCTAAAGCAATATTTACAGACCCATACCATTATCGTGCTGATTGATTAGCCCCTGAGGCAAATTCTCCACTCTCTTGACATTTCTGGGCAGTTGATGAAATATGGCCTCAAGTTGGGATAATTCCACCTCAAATACCAGACCACAACAGTGATTTAGGGGAATGTTGTAGCTGATTTCATCGTCGAGCTAACCTTCCCAAGAGAGAAGCCAAGCGCCGACCTGGAAGCAGCCAAAAAAACCTCTCTATTAAGCGAAGAAGTTGGTAAAGCCTCAACTGTGGCATCCGACATGGGACCATATTTATGGAAACTCTTCACTTCACTGATGGATCCTCCAACTAAAATGGTTACGGTGCCGGGATAGTTCTCGTAGCCTCAGATAAGGAGGAGGTAGAGTATGCCTTTCGGCTGGGATTCTGAGCTACAAACAACAAAGCTGAATATGAGGCCTTCTTTCCAGGCTGAGGTTAGCTTGAGAATTCAGTGTGAAAATTCTCCAGGTTCTATTCGACTCTCAGCTCGTGGTCAACCAAGTAAACGATGATTACTTAGCTAAGGACCCGAACATGGTTGTCTACTTGGAGATGGTAAAGACTTTGATAAATAGCTTTGAAAAGGTGCAAGTTAAGCAAATTCCCCAGGAAGAAAACAGTTATGCCGATGAGTTGGTAAACTTGGCCTCTACGATGGATTACACGCTCAAAATGACTATGCCCGTAGAGTATCTGGCTGAGCCAAGCACAGTTGTTTAGGTTAATCTCTTAACTATATGCGCTCTAAGCTCAAACCTGGCCTGGATGGATTAGATCCAAAGCTACCTCGGTAATGAAACGTTGCTCGAAGACCAGACTGAGGCCATGAAATTGCGATGCCAAGATGTGAGGTATGTCCTCCTTGATTGATAGGGTATTTTATCATAAATCTTTCTCGGGCCCCTATTCCAGATGACTCCAACTTGAGGAGGCTGAATACGTCATGCGAGCAGTCTATGAATGGATCTGCAACAACCACTCTAGGGACAGATCACTAGCTCAGAAGTTGCTCTAGCATGGGTACTATTGGCCGAGAATGCTAGAAGATACAGGAGAATTCATGAAAAAATACGAAAAGTGTCAAAGGTTTGCCACCCACCTTCACGCACCGCCAACCGAGCTGGTTCCCATGACCAGCCCGTGGCCCTTTGCCCAGTAGTGCATCGTCCTCCTTGGCCAGTTTTCTCAGGGTACCAGTCAGAGAAAGTTTCTGGTTGTTGCTATCGATTACTTCACAAAGTGGGTAGAAGTCGATCCCCTAGCTAAGATCATAAAGATCAGGGACTTCATTTGGAAGAGAATGATCTGTCGGTTCGGCATTCCCAAGGCAATCATCTCGGACAATAGAAAGCAATTCGACAACGACCTATTTACCGACCTTTGCTCAAGATTGGGGATCAGCACACACTTCTCCTTCCCGGGTCACCACCAAGCGAACGGCCAGGTCGAGGTCACCAACAGGACCATTTTACAGAACTTGAATACGAGGCTGGACAAACTAAAGGAATTGTGGGTAGAAGACCTATACCTCGTGCTCTGGGCTTTTCATATAACATCAAGACCCTGACCAGTGAGATGCCCTTTGCAATGACCTTCGGGTCTGAGGCCGTTATCTCGGTTGAGATCGGTATGCCCTCATCATGGATTGTAGCCTCCTTCAACCAAGCTAACAATAAAACAAGTCCGGCGTTAAGTTTGGATCTCTTGGAAGAAAAAAGAGAAAAGGTCGCCTAACAGCAAAGAGCAGCCTGGTACTACAACAAGAGGGTCCAACCTCACTCTTTCGATGCTAGAGACCTCGTTCTTAGAAAGGTCACTCTGGCCACCAAGGATCTGAACACCGGCAAGCTACGCGAGTAACCTGATAAGGTATTTTCTAGGTGGGAGTGAGCTTGCAGGCATTTTGATCCTTGGTGGACATGCTAGGGTCAATCCTAGAGAGCTCGTTGTGTGACCAAGAAAAAATATCGTAATTCTTCCGTAACAGGTCAGTAAGCTCAGCATGTTACTCTGGGCTGAATCTAGCTCCTATCCTTATAGTTTTTCCTTCGATGGTTGAGTGGTTGGACACTTCAAGGAAGTCATCGTAGGGCTGGGGACCGGACTAGTTATCTTGGGGGTTGTCAATTGGGATGAGCTCGGTTTTTCTGTCAAGCGCCATGAGCTCGCTCGGAAAATGACGGGCGATGCTTCCTGGGCTCGAACCCTTTCAGTAATTGTCACTTCTTCTCCAATGCCCTCCTCGCCCGGGATCGGGCTATCTTTTAGTCTCCTCGAACCTTTCCCACCTCGAAACTAGTGGGGAACTTTATCATTTGGTTATAGGGGGAATAGACGGTCTTCAGATCAACTATTGTCAGTCACCCCATGATTGCGTTATAGGGCGAGAGTTTGTCCACGATAAGAAACTTAGACCATACTGAAGTCGTTCTAGGCTTCGATCCCACCGTAACGGGCAGGAAAACCCATCTGGTCGATCTTACAACATCTCCCCCGAATCCGACGAGGGAAGCCTTTACAAGCTGCACAGTACTAGAGTCCACCTTCATCTTGTTGAAGGCCCACTTGCAAATTATGTCAGTGGAGCTACCTCCATCGAATAGGATCCTGTCTGTCTTGAAGTGATTAATCAGGGCTAATATAACCAGGGCATCATCGTAAGGGGTATGTACCATTTTAAGGTCGGCCTCGCTAAAGGAAATGACGTTGTGCAAGGTGGCATCAATCGTGCTCACCTCGTACATGTCCTACTCGGCCTTTCTCTTTGCCTTGTGCTTATACATTTTTCGGGAGGAAGACGTCTCACCCTCGCGACCAAGTCCACCGTGGATGATGTTGATTTCGTCGTCAACCCTCTAGTCATCGTCATCATCATCATCAAGATTGTTATCCCAAGATGGAGGTTGGCTGGTGTTTCTTCTCCGTTGTTGACCTTTGTGCTCTTCTTGGCGATTATTCCCTTTAAATCGAGGTTCCCCATTCGTTCTACGCACATAGTTTCCAAGATACTCTCTCTTGATGAGGGCCTCTATCTCCTCCTTCCGCTGGACATACTCCTCGGTGGTATGGCCACGGTCTCAGTAAAATTCACAGTATTTGTTAATCGACCTGCCCATGGGCTTTTCCCTTAAGGGAAGGCCAGGTGGAAAGATTCTTTTGTTGGCGTTCTCAGCAAAAATTGATTGCAACTGAGGCCGTCAGGAGGGTGAACCCATGCTTTTGAGGCCTTAGGGATGGACGAGGTCTTCTATCCCTGGGCAGAGGTCCTAACCGCCCTTCAACTTAGAGCCTTCTTGAGCCCTGAGATCGGCTCGGGCCTTTCTCGGCTCGGCCCTTCTTCTTCTAGATTCCCTCTCAATCTTTCTTCACCATGTCAAGCAGGTTGACTTCATAGAAGTTGGTTCTACAGTTCAAGGCATCTTGTAGGCTTGGAGTTGGCCGTGAACATAGGTCATAAAATGACCTTCTGCGCCTCAGCCAATTGATGAAGGGCTACGGCATCCAAGAGACCCTCACAACCCAAAGTCTCCTTTTGCAACCTATCCACGTAATCACCCAAATCCACGTAATCACCCAAATTCTCTCTGACCTCTTGTTTGAGAGCAAATATATGGGTCACGGTCTTAGGCTTACGCCGAGAACAGTTGAATCAGGTGAGAAAGAGTGGTTTGAGTTGGATGAAGGTTGATATTGAGGCGGGGACAAGATCATTGAACCAAGTCCGGGCGAGACCAGTCAAAGTGAAGGGAAAGAACTTATATCTCACTGCCATAGAGGCTGTATGCATATCCATGAATGATACGAAAATAGAGAGATGGTCCACATGATCGATAGTCCCGTTATATTGGGTTACTAGGGGATTGAGGAATCTGTAAGGCACAGGTTCTCCTACAATTTTATCAATAAATGGGGATTTTAGACTAGCAGGCAGCCTGACTGCACCTTTAGTACCCTGGATCTGGTTGAGTAAGGCCTTTATCTCGGCCATACGACACTCCATAACCATTCTCCTCTGGGCAGTGTCGCGGCCTGGCTGGAAGTTTCCAGGCATCACCCTCCAAGCCAGTTATGGAGAATAAGAATCCATCTCTTGAGTTTGGAGGGACCGATGTTCAGATCAGGCCACGCGACTGGGCGCCCTAGCTGGTAGTGATTCAGGTCTGTCTTCAGATTGACGTCCATGAAACAGCTGAGATAAGGTCCTCAAAATAGTAGGGGGGCAGAGGCCAGGCTTGGGGCACGCGTCCATGAGAGTGAATCACTCGATCTTCGGACTCTTGAGGTCGGTTAACTTCCCATGCGGTCTGGAGATCCGATCCCCATTGCATGAGGGCCAGAGGCAGGCGGGAAAAGAAGACTTGGAAATTGTCAAACCCCACCCCAGGCACCCGTCACCCGAGGCCGGGCGAGATGTCGACCTGATGTCATCAGACCAATCCACGAGAATCCAATTAGACATATATGCATACACACTCGCTCTACTGTAAAATATATATACCTGTCCTGAATATTCGCAACTAAAATTACTAAAATACTTGAACCTTCCACGGTTCACGTCCGACCGACTCACATCCAACACGACACTACCTCCGGACTCTCCTTAGTGGCAATAGTGGACCAATTCCTAGCCACGGTACCTGAAACTAAAATTTTTTATCGGTGTACTGTCTTCATAATAAAAAACGTTTTGTATGGATCAAGTATAAGAATTTAAATACCACAATTCAAAACCACTAAATAATAAACACCATGTTTTGAAATATAATATAATATAATCACGTACCTGATTCCACTACCACTACTGAAATGAAATAATATAACAATAATATCGTATATCATAGTTGGAACCAATTTTCAACTACCACCACTGTAAAGAAATACTGTATTTAAACCACCCAATTCTAATAGAATATAATAAACACATACCACACAGAAAACTCCGTTTTCCTGTCACCACAGAAATAAACTCATATATTTATAACATCCCAACCAAACAGTGAAATTCCACCAGAATACTATATCAAACCAAATAGTGTAAAGCAACCAAAATAATAGATACACCAATATATATGGATACACCAATCCAGTGTATAGTAATATATATAAATTTATCCAACTAGTTCACCTTATATGACAAAACACCACACCACCCTCTGACTAGCCATAGGATCGTTTTAGCCTCACGATTGGGAGTTGCAATGGTACCGTAGCACCTGTAGGATATGCCCTCCTAACAAGTCATAAACAATGCTCTGTCAGACTTTACCTAGTAGGTAATCAACGCTCTGCAGGACTATGCCTAGCAGATAAACAACGCTCTGCCGAACTATGTCTAGCACGTAATCAATGCTCTACCAGACTTTGCCTAGCAGGTAATCAACGCTTTGCCGAACTTTACCTAGCAGGTAATCCATATCCCTTTCGGGAAGAAATACTATGGCATAACCGAATCAAACATCAATTTTTACCTAAAAAACAAACGACTCGGTCCACAATTTTTTTCCACCCTTTTAGAAACTAACTAGATTCAACAAATCATTTTCTACCCTTTCAAAACTAACGTAATCCACAAAACATTTTTTCACAAGCACCCAAAACCGCTTGATCCATATAAGTTACAAATTCGTCCAATTTTAAATAAACACATTTTTCATAATATATACGAAAATACAATTTGTAATTTACATAGAAGACAATACATTTACTTCGATATCCGCTCTACAAATTAAACTGTCACTAACCACACGCTATCGAGATACCAGTGCCTGCGAACCTAATGGCGATAAGCCCTAAATTAATATTTTATTTAAAAATAACATAATCATGCAATGCCCTAAATTTCATAATTTCCCATTCCCCACATTTTATTATAAAAGAGTATTATTTGGTTAATTTTGCTCCGTTTAATATTACTGTACCAATTTATTCAGATTAGCGATTAATAACGTATTATTGCGATTACGAGGATTACTATTACGTTTGCAAAACCGTTAATGCTAATAATTTAATTTAACGACAATGATAATCTATTTAGATTTTACCTGTTCTGAATTATCCCTCGGCTGCGAGATGGATTATGGATTTTTATTGGGGTTGTTTGTGTATTTTTCTTTTTCTTTATTTTTTTCTTTTCTTATTTATTTTTTATTTTTTTATTTTCTTCTTCCTCGTTCATGCGTCTGTTTTTGTTTTTTCGGTTCCGCCTCAACCGCCGGCTGAACTCTCACTCCTCTCGCCGATCTTCACCGCAGATGTTCACGCACACGCATACACAATGCCGAACACATCCCCCACCCATTGTCGGTCTGTGGTTTCCGTCAACAACACACATACCCACGATCACCGCCACCACCATCGGGCCAAACTCACGTCGCTGCCACCGTCAATTGGACGAGCCGAACTCACACCATCCCACGACGAAACACATGCATGATCCACACACCACGACCGAACCACCGTCACGAACATATGACACACACATTCTCTCTTTTGAATTCTTGCCACCGGCGAGTTTTTTCTCTCTAACCCACCGCTGGCGATGACTCCGGCGATCAACGACGAGCACACCCATGCCTACACATATGCTGAACGACGGGGACACACACACAAAGAACACACAACCACACAACCACATTCGACGGTTACATATACCCATCGGACTGACAACCGCTTCCGGCGATGACACATGCAGTCCACAATCACACACACCACTACCATTAAAAACAATCCCTCACACGATCATGGATGATCGACGACGAACACACCGAACGGTAATGCCTCCTCCACACCTGCCGGAGGAACACACTGCCGACCACCCTCCGGTTCTCTCTCTCTTCTCTTGTTGGAACTTATGAATTTTAAATTTTTTTTTTTTAAAAGTGTCATAAGGTTTCCCTCCAAATTCCTCTATCCCACATTGGTTGGGAGAAGAATTGATGAGATGTATAATTAAGTGTATGTGGGATACTTGGGGTGTACCCCAAAGGGTACTCACATTTTGTGGAGGGGAGAGGAGCTACATCCCTACTTGTTTACCAAACGCACGTACTACCGCCATCCGTCCAGCCGGCCGGGTCGTGTCGAGTCGAGCGTGTGGTAAGGTTAGGTGGCACTTATATATATATATATATATTTTTTTTTTTTGAAAAAAAAATTATTAAAATATATTTTAATTTTATAAATCAGATTTAATAAAAGCTGAACAGGTTAAAAAAAAAAGAAAATTCAAACTTTTTTAAATTTTCAAACCGAACAGTTTCCAAACGTTACAGTATTCAATCCGACGTCTGCATTATGATTTGCATTATGAAATGCACAATGACACTGTTCCGATTATGAACCATAACGCTCAAACGACACTATTCCGATTAATGCCCTGACGTTATGAATTGATTCCAACGTTATGGATCAATTTTCTTGCCTATATATATTGTTTCCTTCATTTGTTTTGAAACACAACTGGTTTTGCATCTGTAAGTGAAAAAGAAAAAAAACCATATAACACAGTTTGTGTTCTTCAGTTCTGAAACACTGTTTTCTTCTTTAGATACGAAAAAGTTTTTTTTTACTACGATTTCCAAGCAGTTTGTTTGTTCATTCAAACGAAGAGTAGGTGTTTAGTATTCAGGTCTTTTACATTGCATAGAAGGTTTAAGACAGAGGTGATTCTAGGCTGTTTTATCCTGGGGACGACGGGACTTTTACACTGCTTGCACATTTTTGGGCAGAGCCGCGAAACGTCTTAAAGAGAGCGACCTAGTCCGCGACTCAACCAAAGCAAATTTTGGTAAATTCGTTCATTATTTATTTTCTGTTACAACATCTCTGAATTTTCTGGTTTCTGGATTTTTCTATTAGATTTTATGATCACTCTATGCTTGAAGGCTATATATATATATATATGCATGAATCTAGTGGACCAAAATGCTCTCTCTTCAAGCCACGTCGCCTCCCACTTTTCTCTCCTTCTGGCCATTGGTTGATCTTACGGCACGCACATGCACTGATATATATATATATATATATATATATATATATATATATATATATATATATATATATATATATATATATATATATCATTTGTTTATTTACTCTTTTCTCCCCCCTAACTTCTTTAAATCTCCTCTTTAGTCCAATTCAACCTTATGAATTTTCTTAATTTGCAATTTGATCCCTAAAATTTTCAATTTTAGATTTAATTGACAATTTGAAAATCTAAGTTTAGAATAAATGTTTTTAAATTTACAATTTGACCCAATAATTTTTAACTTGGATTTTAATTAACATAATTTTACCCCAAAATTTTTCTAAATGCTCTAAAATGAAATTAAAATGACGTACATGCGAAATTGGGGTCTTACATAAATAATTTTGGAACTCACCAAATCGAATCTCCAAACTGTTGATCCTTGATGCGTCAATAACCCCAGACACCTGACCTACGAAGACACCTGAGGGTGGAGCTGATGGACCAGTCTGTCCCATATGTGGAACATTATCTTCTTCAACTGGGACATGAGCTGGCGCCCTAGTATCTATCTTGGGAGCTCTAGACATGCTTTAAGTCGGGTTACTATCTACTGCGGTGTTCCGATCTCTTTGCTGGATAACCTGACTAGACCTTGTGATAATCAGGTCTTAGCTGCACTAGGAGTCAATTATCCGAGGAAGCTTTTTGTAAGTTTCCCATCGACAGTGCCAAGCTGTTGGTGTTGAAAATTGGATCGACCAACAATATGGTCTGATCAGCTTCTATGTGGAGAGTTGCTGGTGATCTGGAGATTATCTTTGCTAGAACTGGATCCTTTAAGCTTTGTATGCCTTGACCCTGTGTTTGGCCGAGCTGGGGTATTATTGTCCGGCTTGACCTTCAGGTCGGTTCCTGTACAAAGAACTTGCTGTGGTTGGCCCAGCATGTTCCTTCCAGCGTGAGAATAAAAGCTTAGGGGGAAGAATTTAAGGTCGCTTAGATAAAATTAAAGACACCTTCCTTTTACAGGCGAGAATGTAATAAACATCTCAAAATTTAAGGCCTTAAGCTTGGATACCTGCCCTAATACGGCGCGTGGAGGGCGTGTGAGAGGATTAAAGCAATAGGCCTAGGCCTTTGATAGTTGATGGAGAAGCCCATGGGCCAAGCCATTAGATTAGTAGGCTGACCTGAGCACCGAGATGGATGTCGAGGTGGCCACACCGACCTGACTCTCGTCGATAGTATCCATTGTCAATGTTGGAGATTTGTGCTTGGGGATCGTCCAAGTCCTTCAAGATGACCGACCTGTCAAGCGATCAGGGTGACCAGGCTATCTGATGACATGTCCAACTCTTGTCTATGTGGTAGGCCTAGGTGGATCCAAATGGAGGTCAATTGAATTTCTCCCATATCAATCATAATATTAAATGGCTTATCAATGACCATAAATAACTATTTTCCAATTAAGAAATTATCTTTTTTTATTTATTTATTTTTTATTTTTTATTTTATTTTCTCTTCAATGGCCATTAAATGACATTTGATGGCCCCTTTATTTTGTGTTTGTAACGAATAGACCCACAAATGGGTCTATTTGCGGATTGACCGGGCTCGCGGGTCAGGCCGAATGGGTTTGCAGGTCATGCCATTTTTTCTTCCATTTTGCTTCAAAATATAATGTTTTTTTCTCCAATTCTATAGTTCTACAAATGCAAATGAAATAAATCAATTATACTAACTTAAAAATTAACAAAATTTAAATTAACGGTATTATATCTGTAAGACCTCAATCGTAGCATGTACGTCATTTTAGTTGTATTTTAGAGTAACTGGAAAAATTCCGGGTGAAATTGGGTCAATGGTCAATTCGCAAATTTAGAAACATTAAATCCAAAATTTTGGGAGGTAAATTGACATTTAACTTTTAATTAAAACTTTTAGGGGTGCAATCGCAATTTAAGAAAATCTTAAAAGGGGACTTGAACTAAAATGAAGATTTTAAGAAGTTAGGGGAAGAAAAGAGTAATTTCACAAAAGTTTAATTATATATATATATATGTGTGTGTGATCATGAGCAGCCGGCCGAAAGGAGAGAGAAGAGCAGCGACGTAGTAGAAGGAGCTCAATGCTTAAACCACTAGTTACATGCATATAAATGTTGTTCATGCATGTAATGATCACCGGAAACTCTCAAAACAAGAAACGCAAAAACAAAGAAGGAAGAGAGAGAAAGCGAAGAGAGAGAGAGAGGGTCGCCGGCGGTGGGGTGCAGTCCAGCGTGGGTGGTGGCTGTCCTTTCGATTTGATTTGTGTGTGTTTGTGTGTTCTGGGTGTGCGTGGGTGTTTAATTGTGTGAATATGTGTGCACGTTGCTATTCATCGACGGTTGTGTGCGTGTGTTCTTCCGTTAGTTGGTGATTTCATATTTGTGTGGGTGTGTTTCTCCGTCAGTGGTTGCTGCTCCGGTGGTGATCCGTTGAATGTATGTGTGTGTGATCAGTGTATTTGGCTTGGCATGTGTGAGTGTTCTGTTTTTCTGGCAGTGTATGTGTTTCGGTGTGGGTCATCGGCGGGGATGGTGATCGGGAGGTGTGGCGCTGCCGTATGTATGTGTTGTGTATGGGCCGTGTGTGTTACTTCTCGTTGTCCGGTGCCCGTGCATGTATGTGTTTGTGTTGCCGACGGTGTTTGGAGCGGGCGTGTATGTGTTCTGCTCATCCGGAGTGTGTGTATGTCGTCGTGTTTACCTGTGGGTGCGTGTGTTGTTCGGCCGGTGGTGTTGTCGTTCGGCGAGGTGTGTGTGTGTAAGATCGTCGGAGTTGGGAGGAGAAGGAGAGAGACGTCGGCTGGGAGTGCAAACAAGAAAACAGAAACGGGAAAAAAAAAAAAAAAAAAAAAAAGAAGAAGGAAAAAAAAGAAAAAAAAAAAGGAAGGGAATTACACAAACCACCCCACTGAAAATTAAAAACCCATCTCGTGGTCGCCAAACGATTCAGAAACAGGTGAAATTTCAATCGATTATTAATTTCTGTTAAATTAAATTTTATTTAGCGCTACAAATCTTAAAATCGTAATAATTCCGTAATGATTAATTAATTTTAATTACATGGTACATAAAATAGTAACGATTAGAAATATAGGGTCTGTATTGCATGATTCAGATGTTTTAGATAAGATATTAATTTAGGCTCTGTCACTATTAGGCTCGCAGGCACCGGTGTCCCGATAGAGTGTGGTCAGTGAAGATTTTGGAGAGCGGTTAGCGAGGTAAGTGTACTGTCTTCTTACCAAACTATTTTATATATATATATGATGACATATGTGCTTACTTACACTGTACGATTTCATAAATGATATGGATCAAGTAGGTTTTTGGGGTGAGTTGGTAAAATAAATTTCTGGAGAATTGTGTTAGTTTCTAAAAAGAAGGATACAAAAAATAATTTTCGTTGGATATGGCTGGTTTTGAAAAGGGAGTGGAAAATATATGATTTTCCAAAAATGCTTGGTTTTCTAAAAATAAAGGTGGAAAAATAGTTTTTACTGAAATCGGTGGTACAAAGGTGAAAAACTGGTTCTTTTACTGAAATTGTGGTGCTTTTAAAAAGGGGAGGGAAAAACGCGATTTTGGAAATTCTCCCCGAAAAGGGGTGAGGTTTATATTCTCCCCACAAAGGGTGTGAATTTTTGACGATGTGTTGTGGAAATGTATTTCTTCCCGTAAGGAATATGAATTTTTAACTATATTGATGATTTTGACGATGTCATAGTTGTTCTCCCCAAAAGTGGTGTGGCTTATATTTCTCCCCGTAAGGGGTGTGGATTCTTCCCATGGGATATGGATGTTTCTCCCCGTAAGGGGTGTGGATTATATTTCTCCCCAAAAAGGGGTGTGGATATTTCGTAGGAAGGCATTTCTATGAATGTTACGGTACCGTTGCAACTCCCGATCATAAGGTTAAAACGATCACTATGGCTAGTTAGTGTGTGTTGTGGTGGAGTGATGGTTTGAGATGTGATGTTTTACTTATATTGGGTGATTTATTATTTATTATAGTGATTGGTATTATTTTACTAGTTGGGTTGGAATGGAACTTATATTTATTGCTTTATTTTCACTACTTATATTGTGGAGAATTTTACTAGTTACGTGCTAGTTCTATACTCAACGCTTGATCCATTTAGATGTTGTAGAATGATTTATTATTACAAAATATTTTTACTAAGAAGATAATACACTCTCAGGTAAAATAGCTAGGAGTCGGTCGGTCTCCTACTGGCGCTAGATAGAGTTATGCGAGTCACATAAAGGAGTCATTTGAGGAAAATTCTGGAGACAAGATATCAAAAATGAAATCTAAGTGAGGTTCAAGGGATTTGTTTGATTGTATTTATGTTCAGGACGGTGTATCCCTATCAGAGGGGACTATTATATGTGTTGTATAGATTTACAATTTTGTTATTGACGTATTGAGGTTGGCTAGTCAGTTGGACGGTGTCATGTTTACGTCGCGTCAACCCCACATGACGGGTGTCCGGGGCGGGGTGTGACAATATCGCCTAAAATATGGCGTGATCACACCTCCAAACTTGAATTTTGCTAGTTTTTTTAGCAAAACTAAATATATTAATTAAATGATAAACCACTTTCATAGGAAGCACGATTACATTGAGCGTATACAACAAGCCTTTAAACCCCTAGGTCATTCCTAAAGAACGAGTATAACTCGTGAGGGTTTACAATTATGCTACACACAAACATCCAAAGTTCCTTATTCTTTTTGTTATTCCACAATTAATTTTTTCAATCTATCTGTTGATAGCATGTTTTTCGGGTACAAACATGAGTTTGTTGAACCTAAACCTCGTATTTTCCTCAATGAGAAACGTATGGTGACCACGTGTTGTTGTATATTAATATGGTGTTGTTGTTGTTGTTATTGTTGTTGACGATGATGATTATTATCATGATATGGTAGTTTTTACCACATGTTGTTGTCTATTAATATAGTAGAGTCGAATATGGTATTGATTATCAATATTGTGACCATGCGTTATTGTCTATTAATATAGTGGAGTCGAATATGGTATTGATTATCAATATGGTCGAGTTGAACATGGTATTGACAATGTAATATGGTGGAGTTGAATATATTGATGATATGGTGGTATATACCACATAGTGGCTCTTACAATTGAAGATATTGAATGGCCCTGACACTGATGACAACCTTAAATTGCATAGTTGTATAGGTTACGGTACCGTTATAACTCTCAATCGCGAGGTGAAATAATCCTATGGCTAGTAAAGAAAACAATTTTATTGATTGATTTATATTCAATTAATTTATTATGATGATATTTATGAGATTTTGATACTGCTCGATTGTGGCTTTAAATTCTGTTTTGAAAAGAGAATTCAGATAAATGTACTTAATTCATAAATTATTTTTATATTATGAAGACATTACATCGATAAAATATTTGGTCTTAGGTACTCTAGTTAGAAATAGGTCCACTACTGGTATTAGGTAGAGTCAAAGGGCAGTGTCTTATTCCTTTGAGGCAATCAGGGCACATGTTGGTATCAATGTGTAATTTCAGAATTTTAAATCTATAATATTATAATTTCAATCAGTTATGTACGTATTTTTCTGGTTGGTTAATACCAAGTAGAGGTCATGCCAATTATGATTTTTTTTTTTCATAGTGGCATAGCGAAAGCGTGATGGTAGAGTAATTTGTATTTTGCGTTTATTTCTTTGTTAAAAAAAAAGGAGAAACCAAGTGACGGCCTTGCGAAGCTCATTCCCTCATTTTCACTCTTGTATCCCACTTTTTTCTTTACCTTACTAAACGGTGATGGTTGAGCCAAGTATAGCTCAAGCTCGAGATCATATCGTTGAGGTTCCTCACTAGTTTCACTCGGTTGCGGTCCTTTTAACAATTCTATCTTTTTCACTCTCATGCTCTTGACCACTCTCCTCAATACTTACCCATTTGTTAACCTCCAAACCACTCTTTGCATTTTTCTCATTGAATATTTCAACAATTCCCCTGACTTGGGCTTTTAGTCAGTCTATCTTTTCGGTTTGCTCTTCCAAGGTTGTAAGGACTTGTTATTAATCTAGGAGTGTATGAATTTGTTGCAGCTCGGTGGATTGAGCATTCGTATGACATTGGGGTTGGTAGTATGATTGATTATAAAAGGACGACCATGAAGGCTCACTATAATATTGTTGATCCCATCCATAATTATTCGAATATTGATTATACTAAGGTGGAGGATAATATGGATCGAAATAAATATTATTATAGGGATATGTGGATTTTGGTAATTGTAAGGACATTGATTGGTGAAATTGTTAGGATTTTGGTATACCGTACATGAATATGGATCAGGTTGTGATGTTGAGAAATTAGAATATTTAAGTGCCACAATTGACATAACTAATCTCTCAGGGTCATAATCCATCTACCCTAGTCCCAATTTTTTTAATTAATTTTTTTATTTATTTTTAAAAAATAAAAATAAATTGAACAGAATAACCTAAATCCTTGCTTCTAGATCTAAACGTACCGATTGGATCTCAGTTAAGCCTGTAAAATAAAACTCAAGAAACAAAAGAGATGGATATATATATTTGGAAAAAAAATAGAAATCAATAATTAGCGATACCGATCTCCAGTAACGGCGCCAAATTTTGATCGCTAAAAAATAATACCCTTTTAATAGTATTACGATACTGATGTAGTACGGGTTCAAGTAAGGTGTTGAACCACATAAATCAGTCTTGTAACTATCAATTTCAATTATTTTTCTTTCTTTGATAAGAATGAGTTTTGATTTTTTTTAGTTTTAGTTTCTTTAAATGCAAGAATATAAAATAAAAAATCGAACCACAAGGATCGGTTTTGTAATTATCAATTTCAATTATTTTTCTTTCTTTGATAAGAATGAGTTTTGATTTTTTTTAGTTTTGGTTTCTTTAAATGGAATAATATAAATAATAAATTCAGACAATGAGAATAGGGAACCAGGTTAAGAATTATGAATTCTTATTTCAGAATTTATGTTATTCTTGTATTTTCTTTTTAATTTGGATTCGTGCAAACGAGCGTTCCTAACTAAAAGTCGTAATTACTCAAAAAAATTAGATTAATTATTCAATGGCATGAACTATCTTCGGTATTTAATTCCTACATTACTCTAATATAAGGTGAATTAAAATCTAGGCATAATTTATCCAAACTAATAATCAAATTCCAAGAATATTATTATATGATCGTTAGATCTAGACCATAGGTACTAGATCTAATGTTCTAGTAGTAATTGAATTTTAAACCAAAATTTCTACAAGAACATTTTGAAAATAAATCTAATCACAATGAAACTATTTCAAGAACAATATTCTACATCACACAATTGTTTACACTAATCCAAAATAAACTAGAAAAGTACAATATTACATAAGTCAAAATACTTACCACAATCCTAACCTGGTTGTAGGAAGATTAGCCACATCCCCAAATCTAAATTTTGCTAGTTCTCGGGCAAAACTAAATATATTAATTAAATTAAAAATCACTTTTGTAGGGAGCACGATTACATTTAGCATATGCAACAAGCCTTTAAACTCTTAAGTCACCTCTAGTAGACGAGTATAGTCTCGTGAGTGTTTACAGTGATGCTACCTACAAACATCTAAAGTTCCTTATTTGTTTTGTTATTCCGCACTTAATTTTTTCAATCTATCCATTGGTAGCATGTCTGTCGGGTACAAACTTGAGTTTGCTGAACCTAAACCTTGCATTGTCCTCAATGAAAAAAGTATGAAATTAATTTGGCAATGAGAGATACAACCTGAAGTAACGAAACTGCATATTCTGACTGAGTCGGTGTAGAATATTTGTAAACCTGTCTGACACAACACTCAAGAAAACTTATTAAATCAAAGATATAAGTAAAAACTAAAATAAGAAATTTAAAAACAAAAGCGGGTTGCCTCTCACTTAGCTCTAAATTTAGCATCTTCAGCCAGACGATGAGTATCTTAACCCCCCTAATTGTAGTGAAGTAACCCGCTCCTCACTTTCTATTGAGTTACTCTCCAGTCGATCAGGAATAAGTTGCAGGCGACACTCAAATTTCTCAACTTCTTTCCCAGATCAAATCTTATTTATTTTCTATGCGATTTACTTGGTGGTCTTTTCATTAAGAACCCCAAGAAAAGTTGATTTCCGTCAACCCACCGAATATGAGAAAATTGTACGTGATTACTGTTGACAGTTAGTTTACCGCATAAAAAAAATATACCTTAATTTTGAGATACGGTAACATGGGTATAATGGATGTTTCAATCAAAAGAAGATTATTTAGATGCGTCATTGATGGTTGAATCTCATTTTCCTTATAATTTTCTACCCTAACCTCATTCATATACGTAATTTCAACTTATAAGCTTATCCCTTCACCTTCATTCCCGTATCCTACTTTCTTCTCTGCCTCACTAAACGGTGTTGGTTGCGCCAAGTATGACTCAAGCTCGGGATTATATCGTTGGGGTTTCTCACCAGTTTTACTCGGTTATGGTCCTTTTGACAATTTTCTGTTTTTACTTTTGTTCTCTAGATCACTCTCCTTAGTACTTACCCAATTGTCAACCTCCAAACCACTATGAACGCGCCCTAATTTTTCAGAGAAAATAAATAAAAATAATAGATATATGCTTGGCGCTGGTAAAATGAGAAGGGTTTTTAAAAAACGTCAATTTTTCCATTAAAATATACTTAAGCCTGTTTTAGAAAAAGGAGTCGCCACCTAGCATTGGGTTTAAATGATGTGCTAGGTCACCATATTTTTTTTTAAAACAATTTAAAAAAAATGGCTTAAGTAAAAATTTGACTCCAAAATAACATGGTCTGACCAGAGATTCGTTTAAAGAGTTCGGGGGTTAATTACGCTCGGGGAAGGTGTCAAGCACCCCAAGACGCCCGTCCAAAGACGGTACCTTATCCGATTAAGTCCAATTAAAATTTAAATCCGAATGTTTTTATTTTATTTTGAAATCCTCCTCATATACACACACATACACATACATACACGTTAAGGGAAGTAATCTTCCTTCTAAACCTAGACCGTTCTGATGGAAGGCTGGGAATTTTCCAGCTCATCTTGTTAGCACATTATATTTAACACAAGTTAAAAAAATACACGCACGCACACACTCACGCACATCGAGGGGAGTAATTCCCTTCTAAACCTAAACCGTTCCAATGGGAGGTTGGGAATTTTCCACCTTATCTTGTCAACACATTATATTTAATATGAGTTAAAGAAACACACGCTCACACACGCACGCACACATCGAGGGGAGTAATTCCCTTCTAAATTTAAACCGTTCAAATTGAAAGTTGAGAATTTTTCACCTTATCTTGTTAGCACATTATATTTAATACGAGTTAAAGAAACACACGCACACATCGAGGGGAGTAATTCCCTTCTAAATTTAAACCGTTCAAATGGAAGGTTGAGAATTTTCTACCTTATCATGTTGGCACATTATATTTAATACAAATTAAATAAAACACACGCACACACGCATCGAGGAGAGTAATTCCCTTCTAAATTTAAATCGTTCAAATGGAAAGTCGGGAATTTTCTACCTTATCTTATTAGCACATTATATTTAATACAAATTAAATAAAACACACGCACACACGCATCGAGGGGAGTAATTCCCTTCTAAATTTAAACCGTTCAAATGGAAGGTTGGGAATTTTCCACCTTATCTTGTTAGCACATTATATTTAATACAAATTAAATAAAACACACGCGCACACACGCACACACACATACACACACACGCACGCACATTCCTCAAGGGGAGTAATTTCATTCTAAACTTAAACCGTTCCAATGGAAGGTCAGAAATTTTCCACCTCGTATTGTTAGCACATTATATTTAATACAAATTAAATAAAACACACGCACACACAAGCACACACACACACATACACGCATCGAGGGGAGTAATTCTCTTCTAAACTTAAACCGTTCCAATGGAAGGTTGGAAATTTTTTACCTCGTTTTATTTACTCAAAAAAAAATAATAATTAAAAATAAAAAAAAAAATAAAAAAATAAAAAAAAATAAAAATAAATAAATAATAAAAAGAAAGAAAAAGAAAAATCTAATTTACAAAAAAAAAAGAAAAAGAAATTAGTATAATAACAACTTATTTAAAAATAAGAGTAAAATTTACAACAGATGAAAATTTACAACCTTCTTGGAGATTTTTTTCTTCTTCAAAATTACAATAAAATGAAAATAATATCATTTTTTTCAAAATTTCTCTCCAGATTTCACCTCTCCCTTCCCAAAAAAATTTCTTCCCTTCTCAAAAAAATTCCTTTGGTGTTGTGAGCCTTCATTCTATTTATAGGAATGAAGGCTCTGAAACTCGTCCGAAAAAAAACACACGAAAAGGTAAGAAAAAGGGGGGGGGGGGTGCACCGAATTTCGGTGCACCCACCCCCTTTGGGTGCACTGGGCGCATATGCGGCCAGTGCACTGGTCGCACCAGCGACCAGTGCATCTGGTCGTTGGTGCGACCAGACTGGTTGCGACCAGTTTTTGGTCACACGTGCGACCTTTATGCAGCCCCCCCCGTTCGGTCCAGACCTCTCTCGTTCTCGTCTGTTTCTTGTCCATTTTGTTCCGAATTAACGCGTTTTTATTCCACTTCGAAAAATCTATAAAACCAAAAAAAATAAATAAATCAATTACTAATATTTAATTTACTTAAGAGATTAATAAAACTTAATTTAGCAGTATTAAACCGCACAAATACGGTACAATCAAAATAAAATAAATAGGAAAATAAAATAAAGGTAACTATAAAATAAAGTATAATTTTTTGCGAAGCGGTCAAAATGTCGTGTCTACAGCTGCCCCTCTTTGTCATGCAAGTTCCACTTGCTTGACAAAGATAAAAGACCATGTCATTTTGATCGTCCCATTTTTTATTTTTATTTATTTTTTTAGTGTATTTTCCAATAATAAAACAAATAAAATAAAATAACTCATGACGAACAAGTGTACGTTTAGAGTAATAAAAGAAGACTCATGACGAACAAGTGTCTGTTTAGAAAAATAAAAGAATGACTCATGACGATGTTCATGATAAACAAATGTCCGTTTAGAGGATCGTTTAGAGTGATAAAAAAAAAAAATTAACTCGTGATGATACTCATGACGGACAAGTGTCTGTTAAAATGATTATTTTTAGAGTAATAAAATAATTCATGACGGTACTCATGGCGAACATGTGTCCGTTTAGAGGATCGTTTAGAGTAATAAAAAATGACTCATGACGAATAAGTGTCTGTTTAGAGGATCGTTTAGAGTAATAAAATAATTCATGATGGTACTCATGACGAACATGTGTTCGTTTAGAGGATTGTTTAGAGTAATAAAAAAATGACTCATGACGAACAAGTGTCTGTTTAGAGGATTGTTTAGAGTAATAAAAAAATGACTCCTAACGATACTCATGACGAACACATGTCTGTTTAGAGGATTGTTTAGAGTAATAAAAAAAATGACTCATAACGATACTCATAACGAACACGTGTCCGTTTAGAGGATCGTTTAGAGTAATAAAAATTATTCGTGCCCCAGCCCTATTGGCTAGGGGCCTAAAGAAAGTTCAAGAGTATAAAATATGCCCCAACTTGTGACTGAGCCAGAATGAGAGAGCAAAGACATAAATGTGCCCCAGCCGAACTCTCAGATGACCAAACATTTATAGATTGCCTGTGTACCTTAGTATTATGCCGAGGATCAAGTTTAGTGTAGTTCACTTTTCGCTCTTTTCAGGGAAAAACGCATACCTGGACGCTCATTTAGAGCTTCTGAACTTTCAGCAATAAAAATTTCTAATTTGAGCCGGAAGGTAAGAAGTCTTTGTGATAGAGAAATCCATGCTTCCATACCCTTTGAAATCCCTGTAATTGGACAAAAAAACACATGCAACACGAAAATTTAGTTTGAAAAACTTGTCACCCTTGAAGACTCGCAATTCCGTCCCCCCTTTTCCGTCGCACTCTCTCGTTTGATGGCGCTTGACTTTCTCGGGATAGTATCGGAAGATTTTTTTTTCGTCTCGTCCTTTTGTCAATCTTAGAGATGTACTTTCTGGAGGTTTTCTCCGGGTTGTTGGCGGGGTCTGGTTTTTGGACAACATCCCTATCAGTCTTTATTTCTCTGCACCCGCCGATTCTCACTTTCTCTTTTCTACTAGGCATCCTCAGTGCTTAGGAGAATCACATACTCCTGCTTGCTTTGTATTTTTCAAATCCTGCAAAACTGATTTAACCAAATATGGGGAAAACGTGTAAAACCTTACCCCAAACAGGTATCTTTATTACCAGATATGTTGACTGCGAGATTTCAAGCCGGATTGTCTGACAAGTATGATTTCAATGCAAATTTGAGCCATATTTGATGTTCCTTTTCACAGATTCCAACTCTTGCTCAAATCCATCAAGTTCCGAACACGAAAAAGTCTTACGGTCAATGGAAGTCAGCTGTAGTGAAAATTCCAAAAATGTCCCTAGGAGTGATCTAACTGTTCTCTCTCTTTTTTTTTTGGCGACACAGTCTCCACATTTTTCTCATAGCGCTCTTTCGAGTTTTTACCATGTTCGAGCCGTACCTTTTTTTTTTTTAAGCAACAGATAATCACAAATTGAAATAAACTTACTTAGAAAAGAAAGACATTTATTAGGCAAAGTATTTCTTTACAGAATCCGAGTTTAGGGGCTCGGGAAATACATCACCATCCATTTTCTGGAGAATCAACGCTCCACCGCTCAAAGCCTTATGAACAACAAAAGGACCTTCCCAATTTGGCGCGAACTTACCCTTAGCTTCATCTTGGAAAGAAAAGATTTTCTTCAATACTAACTCACCGACCTTGAAGACTCTAGGGTATACCCGTTTATCATGAGCTCTGGTAATCCTCTGTCTGTAACATTGTCCGTGGTATATCGCTGTTAGCCGCTTTTCATCGATTAAACAAAGTTGGTCCAACCGTTGTTGTACCCATTCAGTTTCATCAAGCTTAGCCTCTATGAACACTCGTAGAGATGGAATTTCCACCTCGGCCGGTATCACCGCTTATGTGCCATAGACCAAAGAATAGGGGGTTGCCCCTGTCGAGGTCCGAACCGAGGTCCGGTAAGCCATCAAAGCATATGGCAGCATATCATCCCACTCTTTATAATTATCAATCATCTTCCGAAGAATTTTATTTATATTTTTGTTGGCGGCTTCTACTGCTCCATTCATTTTTGGACGGTAAGGCGCTGAGTTTTTGTGTTTGATCTTGAACTGCTGACATATTTTCTGTATTTCTGAACCTTTCAGGTTTTTAGCATTGTCGGTTATCAATGTTTGCGGCAAATCATATCTTGACACAATATTTTCTTTGATGAATCGAGCTACTATCTTTTGAGTCACTCGAGTTAAGGAAACAGCTTCTACCCCACTTAGAAAAATAATCAATTGCCACCAGGATAAAGTGATGACCACTCGGCGCCTTAGGGGTAACTTTCCCAATAACGTCTATACCCCACATTGAGAAGGGTCATGGGGCTGCCAAGCAATGAAGGTGCGAATGTGGGACATGGATTTGATCACCATGAATCTGACACTTATGGAATCTTCGAACAAACTGCACGCAGTCACTTTCCATCGTTAGCCAAAAATGACCGGCCCTCAAGATCTTCTTGGCAAGCATGAAGCCGCTCATGTGAGGTCCATATATGCCACCTTGGACCTCTTTCATCAACTGGATGGCCTCTTCGGCTCCAACACATCTCAACAGGCCCATGTCAAGAGAGCGTTTGTACAGTGTCTCCCCGCTTAGGAAGAATTGGCCTGCTAACCTCCGGAGAGTTTTCCGATCAACACTTGATGCCCCTTCCGGATACTCCTGATTTTTCAGAAAGTTCTTTATGTCATGGTGCCACGGGTCTTTGGCTGGCTCAGATTCAAGCTGGCAGTAGTGGGCCGGTCGGCGTTGAACTCGGATTACCACCAGAATGATATCATCATCCTCTCGAGTGATAGAGATCATAGATGCCAAGGTAGCTAAGACATCGGCGAAGTCATTTTTGAGCCTCGGTATGCTTTCAAATTCTATTATCATAAATCGCTCGCACAACTCCAGGAGGTGATTGTTATAGGCTATCAAGGTCGGATCTCTCGTGGCATACTTATCCGTCACCTGATTGATTATCAGCTCAGAATCTCCGAACACTAGCAATTATTTGATTTTCATATCGACAGCCAGCTGGAGTCCCAGAATACAGGCTTCGTACTTAGCTTGATTATTTTGTGCTCTGAAACTTCAACTTGGAAGCCATTAGATAATGCTGCTTGCCTGGAGAAACCAGAACAGCTCCGATTCCAGCCCCTCGAGAGTTCACTGCTCCATCAAAATACATTTTCTAAACTGTTTCCTCATTTTCTTCATCCACCGCATGAATCGACTCGTCAAGGAATAGTGTCTCAAGAGGCTGGTTATCCGTTTGAGCTGGATAACTAGCCAACTGATCTGCTATCACCTGACCCTTCACTGACTTTTGGGTCTTGTAGATGATATCGAACTCTGTCAGCAGCATCTACCATTTTACAACTTTTCCTGACAGAATCGGCTTCTCGAAGATGTACTTTAATGGATCCATCCTGGCTATCAAGTAGGTAGTCAGTGGGAGCATATAATGGCGCAGTCTTTGAGCAGACCAAGCTAATGCACAACAGGTCCTCTCCAGCAAGGTATAATTTTTCTCATACTTCGTGAAGCGCTTGCTGAGGTAGTAGATGGCTTGCTCCTTCTTTCCAGATTTATCAAGTTGCCCAAGAATAGCTCTCATGGAGGAGTCGAGAACTGACAAATATAGTAATAACGGAACCTTCTCCCGAGACTGCACTAGAACGGGAGGGTTCGTTAGATAGACTTTAATTTTCTCCAAGGCATTCTGGCAATCTGCATTCCATCGCCCGTCACTTTCTTTTCGAAGTAGCTTGAAGATTGGCTCACAAGTGGCAGTGAGTTGGAAGATGAATCGGGCTATGAAATTTAATCGCCCCAGAAAACCTCGGATCTCTTTCTCATTTCTCGGTGGTGGCATCTCACGAATGGCCTTCGTCTTTGCAGGATCAATCTCAATTCCATGGCGATTTACCATGAAACCAAGAAGTTTTCCGGAAGCTACCCCAAATGCGCATTTTGCTGGATTGAGCTTGAGCTGGTACTTTCGAAGTCTGTCGAACATCTTTTTCAAATGGCAGAGATGATCCTCGTTCTCCTGAGATTTAACGATCATGTCATCTACATATACCTCCATCCCCTTGTGTATCATATCATGAAAGAAGGTCGTCATTGCTCTTTGGTATGTTGTCCCAGCATTTTTGAGACCGAAAGGCATCGCCCTATAGCACAAGACTCCCCATGGTGTAGTGAATGTTGTCTTTTCTCGATCTTTCTTATCCATCAGAATCTGATTATAGCCAGAGAATCCATCGGCAAAAGAATAGAGCTTTCGCCCCGCAGTATTGTCGATGATGATGTGAATGTTTGGCAGTGGGAAATCATCTTTTGGACTTGCCCGGTTGAGATTGCGATAATCCACGCAGACTCTGATTTTTCCCGAGGACTTTGGCACGGGAACGACATTTGAGAGCCATTCACTGTAGTTACAGACTTCAATGATTCGGGCATTGAATTGCTTCACGATCTCTTCCTTGACCTCGAGGCTGACAGCGGGCCTCAACTTTCTCAACTTTTGTTTGACTGGTATACTCCCTGGTTTTAGCGGCAGCTTATGGGCCACGATACTTTTGTCCAGTCCTACCATGTCATCGTAGGACCAGACAAAGATATCTTGGTAGGAAATTAAGAGCGTTGTCAACTTTTTCTTTTCTAGAGTCATGAGGGCTGATCCAATCTTTACTTCCTTCAACTCTTCCGAGGTCCCCAAGTTTATCAACTCGGTCTCATCGTTACTGGGAATCGGCTTGTTCTCGAATTCCGTGAAAGCTTTTCGGATCTCACCATCCTCTGGCTGGCAAGAGTCATCTTCTGTTTCCACTCCCATCAGGTTATGGTCTGGTTCTGCACTGAAATCATACTTATCGCACTCTAGCTCAGTTATATCGCATGCATCATACACTGGTAATTTAGGCATCCTGAAAGCATAAAATTTAAACATTTAAACCATATGTCGGATAAAACAGAATTGCATTCATTAAATATAAAAAACCATTACAAAGCAAAATCCTTTTCCATCCAGAAGGTTAGGTGGATGGCGGGATGACCAACAGAAAATCTCCCTAAGTTTACCGAAACGCCTGGCGAATTGGGAGAGAACAAGAATCCCAATTCTGCAGCTTTTCTTTTCCCTTGGTTCGAATACCAGACCCATGACTTGGCCCTGCCTCATCTCTCATGATTACATTCACAGCTTCCTTGATCATTACTCTCTCAGGGTGCAACTCGAATCCTGCGGTCTCCTTCCCCTTGTTGATGGTTTCTGCTGGATAGGGGAAAGTGACCCGGATATGTGGAATTTTCATTGGCTGGTTGTCTGGGGATCCTTCATTCTTCTTCCGAAAGAACTTCGCCCTGTCTGCTTTTGTCGGCTCGTATCCCAATCCGAATCTCCCCCTCTTCTCCTTGACTTCTATCGGTTCTGTAAATCCGTCTAGATTCTTACCCAAACCTTTCCCGGGAATGCAACCCTGAGACTTCATTTCTTTAGCAACGAAGGCCACAGTATTAGACAGTGATGGTGTCATCTCGTGTCCTCCTTCCTTCACAAAGGTAGCATTCGCGACGTCGAACACGTGATAGGAGGCTTCAATCTTCTCTTTCTCCTTTCCGTCATCTGTTAACGGGACATGCCGACTTATCGCTTGATGGAAAGGTATGATATCTGAATCATCCC
The DNA here is from genome assembly GCA_016647705.1 of Eucommia ulmoides. Lineage (NCBI taxonomy): Eukaryota > Viridiplantae > Streptophyta > Magnoliopsida > Garryales > Eucommiaceae > Eucommia > Eucommia ulmoides. The sequence goes on along the minus strand of CM028333.1, from coordinate 5,756,033 downwards.
TGATCACGTACAGTGTGTCATCAATGATAAACTTGATCTTCTGATGTAGAGATGAAGGCACTGCCCCAGCGTTATGGATCCACAGCCTCCCCAACAACAGGTTGTACGAAGCAGGTATGTCGAGCACTTGGAACTTCGCATTGAACTGTATTGGACCAATTTCAATTGGCAGGTCAATCTCTCCAAGGCTATCTCTCCTAGCCCCATCGAATGCTCGGATAACCATCTTAGACGATCGAACCTGTAATAGATCTATCCCCATTTCTTCCAGGGTCGACAAAGGACAGATATTTAGTGCCGATCCATTGTCAATCAGTACCCGAGCTATGAACATTCTATGGCTTTCGACCGTGATATTCAAAGGCTTGTTGTGACCTGTTCCATCATCGTCCATCTCGTCATCTGTGAAAGTAATGGTGTTAGATCCTAGGACCTGCTCGACTAGTGTGACAAACTTCTCCGGAGAGATCGTGCTAGGCAAGTGGGCTTCATTTAGGACTTTCAGCAGTGCCTGTCTGTGTACTTCTGAGGATAGGAGTAGTGAGAGCATCGAGATTTGCGCCGGTGCTTTGCTGAGTTGCTCCACTATCTTGTATTCTGAATTCTTCATTGCTTTTAGGAAGTCGTGAGCCTCCGGTGTTGACACTGACTTTTTCAGAGCCCCTCTTGGTTCCCTCATAGAAATCCTGATCAAATCCTGTGGCGTATACATCCTTCCAGACCGAGTGATTCCACTGGTTTCTCCTACTGAGATTGGCAATTTTTCTCCTTCTCCTGTTTTAGCGATGATCTCATAATTCCATGGAACCTTATTGAAATTTTCCACCAGCTTTTGGATTGGGAAAGACAGAACTAGAGATTTCTCTAGTTTTTCGGCTACCCTTTCTAGATGTAATTCGAATCCTCCGTAGAGAACTTCCGGGTGTAAATAAACACCACCGATATCAATCACATCAACTTCTTCCTCGACCTCCTCTGTGAAAATTAGATTGACGCCACTTCCTGAGAAGGTGTGTTCAGGCAACGGATTTTGCTGACAGTTTGGCGTACCGGCCTCAGGTTTTTTAGGAAACATGATGGCTCCTGTCTGTATAAACTCTCGGATTTTGTATTTCAGCTGAAAGCATTGCTCAGTCGCATGTCCTCTAGTTCCCGAGTGGTATTCACAAAAAGCATTTGAAGAAGCTGTTTTACTCCCAGGTTTAACTTCGTAGAATGGAAGGGGTGTCAACATCCCCTGCTTCAAACAATTCCGGTATAACTCGGTGATCGAGACCGGAAGGTCTTGTAGCTCTCTATTGTCGTTCTGGAAATTTTTCCCAGTAGCATGAGGTAGAAGGCCTTGATGGTATTGGGTTCCTGACCTTGGAGTGCGGTTAGGAATTTGAGGTGGGGTGTTCGGGTGTGGTTGATAGGTATGGTAAGGGGGTGCTGGGTAGGCTTGAGGATAATATTGGGGAATATGGTTTTGATAAGGGGGAGGTATATTTTGGTAATAGCGGGTGCGGCTTTGGGAATAGGGTTAGTTTTGAGGATAATTTTGGTTTTGGCGATTTTGAGGAGGGTAGTTGTGATATTGGTTATTCTGGTTTGGGTAGTTTTGGGGACAGGAAGCTTGGGGGTAGTTCTGGTAATGGGTTTGCCGAGGGGAAACGACAACAGCTACTTCATTTTCTTTCATCTTTGGCGGAGCTGACCTTTTCGTCAGATTGGATTGGGCCCCTTCAATTTTTTCGCTCCTTATTCATTCTTCCGTCACCTCGGCCTGTTTGATCGCATCGCCGAAAGAAACCATTGCTATGCTAGAGAGATCTCGATAGAACGACGGTAACTGAATTGACTTGAATATATCTAACTGGGCCTCCTTGCTCAGCTTAGGGACAACTTTGGCAGCCTCTTCCCTCTAACGGGCAGTATACCTCTGGAAACTTTCGTCTTTATTTTTCAGTATCTGGTAGAGGGTATTGCGGTCTGGCGGGACATCCCTATTGTACACATATTGCTCACAGAAGGCCTCTACCAGATCTTTAAATATTTTAATCTGTGATAGCTCCAGGGTCATGTACCAGTTGAGAGCCGGTTTTTTCAACGATCTCCGAAACATCTTTAGGCAAAGGTCTTCGTTCCGAGCATGAATTACTAACTCCTCTTTGTAAACGCTGACATGCTATTCTGGAGGGCCAGTGCCATAATATTTTGTGAACTCCGGAACTACGAAATTTTCCGGGTACACAATCCCGGGTGGTGCTGACAACTCCTTGTACGTCGCTTTCCTGGACGGCTTCTCCTTTTGCCATTCTTCCATAGTTTTCTCCAATTTCTCCATTTTCAGAAGCCAAGCCGGTAGAGGGCCATTCTCTTCTTTGTTTTTAGTTTCAATGGCCGGGGCCGGTTGGCTATCATTTGAATTGTTTGGTGGAGCAACAACCCTCTCCGGGTGAATGAGGACCTGCGGTGCGGCGGGGGCCGAGCCCTCTGGCGAGGCCTGATAGATATGCCCCTGGATGGGATATGCCGGAGCTCCATAGGCGAAAGGATAAGGGCCCATCTGAGGTCCATAGTAGACCGGTACTGCAAAGTTCGGGCCGACGTGGTTCGGATTCGTCCCTGAGTTCTCCATCCCAATACTTGCAGGGTTTCCATTTGGGGATTCAGTCACAGGAGTCCCGTTGGACGGAGGAATAGGCACCTCCTGAGGTCGGCTAAGTTCGTTGATCCTTTCCATCAACTTGTCAATAGTTTCCTGCATCTGAGCCATCTGGGTCGTTCGGGGAGGTTCGGGATTGCTTTCTGATGTCATCCTAGAATGAGTCTATGCTCGACTGCGTGTAAAGATCGGATTTCGAAAGGGGGGAACTGGATTTGCTTTTCTGGGACCAATTTTATTTGTCTTGTCTTTTTCTTTTTCACCTACAAAAAAAATCCTTTTTTTAGTTCACGTGGGTCTTAGGTGGTCTTAAAGCCCATTCTAGTTCGAAGATTTCAATTTCGATAACGACCAATTAAAATAAATGATGGTACATGAATTTTTATTTTTTTTTGTCGTTCCCTACCGATATTGAAAACTTTGAACTTATTTGGTGTGCTTTTTTTTTTTTTTAGGACTTCCCAAGACGTCATAAATCCATTAAGTACAAAAAAAAACCCCTTTCTTGTCTTGTATCATAGAATCCTGAGGGGATAATATGGATACAAGACAACTTTGCTTTTGTCAGAGGATTTACAATGATATAAGAGCCTGAGAGGAAATAAGGAAAAGAAGAAAAAAATATATAAAAAATAAATGATAAAAAAAAAAATAAAAAAATCACAACTTATTTACTGAATTGAGGGAAAATAAAATAAAAATTAACATTCGGACTTTAGATTAGTTGGACTTATCTAGACATATTGGGCTCGACCTTCTAAAGTTTTCCCCAGCGGAGTCGCCAGCTGAACGCGCCCCAATTTTCCAGAGAAAATAAATAAAAATAATAGATATATGCTTGGCGCTGGTAAAATGAGAAGGGTTTTTAAAAAACGTCAATTTTCTCATTAAAATATACTTAGGCCTGTTTTAGAAAAAGGAGTCGCCACCTAGCATTGGGTTTAAATGATTTGCTAGGTCACCATATTTTTTTTTAAAATAATTTTAAAAAAATGACTTAAGTAAAAATTTGACTCCAAAATAACATGGTCTGACCAGAGATTCATTTAAAGAGTTCGGGGGTTAGTTACGCTCGGGGAAGGTGTCAAGCACCCCAAGACGCCCGTCCAAAGACGGTACCTTATCCGATTAAGTCCAATTAAAATTTAAATCCGAATGTTTTTATTTTATTTTGAAATCCTCCTCATATACACAAACATACACATACACACACGTTAAGGGAAGTAATCTCCCTTTTAAACCTAGACCGTTCTGATGGAAGGTTGGGAATTTTCCACCTCATCTTGTTAGCACATTATATTTAACACAAGTTAAAGAAACACACGCACGCACACACTCACACGCATCGAGGGGAGTAATTCCCTTCTAAACCTAAACCGTTCCAATGGAAGGTTGGAAATTTTCCACCTTATCTTGTCAACACATTATATTTAATACGAGTTAAAGAAACACACGCTCACATACGCACGCACACATCGAGGGGAGTAATTACCTTCTAAATTTAAACCGTTCAAATTGAAGGTTGAGAATTTTTCACCTTATCTTATCAACACATTATATTTAATACGAGTTAAAGAAACACACGCACACACACGCACGCACACATCGAGTAGAGTAATTCCCTTCTAAATTTAAACCGTTCAAATGGAAGGTTGAGAATTTTCCACCTTATCTTGTTAGCACATTATATTTAATACAAATTAAATAAAACACACGCACACACGCATCGAGGAGAGTAATTCCCTTCTAAATTTAAACTGTTCAAATGGAAGGTTGGGAATTTTTTACCTTATCTTGTTAGCACATTATATTTAATACAAATTAAATAAAACACACGCACACACGCATCGAGGGGAATAATTCCCTTTTAAATTTAAACCGTTCAAATGAAAAGTTGGGAATTTTTCACCTTATCTTGTTAGCACATTATATTTAATACAAATTAAATAAAATACAGGCACATACACGCGCACGCACACACACACACACTCTCCTCAAGGGGAGTAATTTCATTCTAAACTTAAACTGTTCCAATGGAAGGTCAGAAGTTTTCCACCTCATATTGTTAGCACATTATATTTAATACAAATTAAATAAAACACACGCACACACACACACACACACGCATCGAGGGGAGTAATTCTCTTCTAAACTTAAACCGTTCCAATGGAAGGTTGAAAATTTTCCATCTCGTTTTATTTACTCAAAAAAAATAATAAAAATAAATAAATAAATAAATAATAAAAAGAAAGAAAAAGAAAAATCTAATTTACAAAAAAAAGAAAAAGAAATTAGTATAATAACAACTTATTTAAAAATAAGAGTAAGATTTACAACAGATGAAAATTTACAACCTTCTTGGAGATTTTTTTCTTCTTCAAAATTACAATAAAATGAAAATAATATTATTTTCTTCAAAATTTCTCTCCAGATTTCACCTCTCCCTTCCCAAAAAAATTTCCTCCCTTCTCAAAAAAATTCCTTTGGTGTTGTGAGCCTTCATTCTATTTATAGGAATGAAGGCTCTGAAATTTATTAGGCCCTTTAGGAACAGCCCTTCTAATTGCGAATTTTGACTCATTTTGCCATTTCAGAACTGATAATCAGATCTTGGTAACTAATTATTTGCAACTTTACAATTTAAAACAGACTGTTCAATATTCTGTAATGGATGAAAATGGGAAAATTTGGACTCCCAGCCCAGGGACTAACATCATTTTGAATCCATTCAATTTGAATTGGTATTTTTTCCATTACAATTATTGTGAAGAGACATCTACAAAACTCGTCCGAAAACAAACACACAAAAAGGTAAGAAAAAGGGGGTGGGTGCACCGAATTTCGGTGCACTGGGCAGAGAGCAAAGCTCTCTGCCCAGCTGGCCGCATATGCGGCCAGTACACTGGTCGCACCAGCGACCAGTGCATCTGGTCGCTGGTGTGACCAGATTGGTCACACGTGCGACCTTTATGCAGCCCCCCACCCCAGTTCGGTTCAGGCCTCTTTCGTTCTTGTCTGTTTCTTGTCCATTTTATTCCGAAGTAACGCGTTTTTATTCCACTTCGAAAAATCTACAAAACCAAAAAAAATAAATAAATCAATTACTAATATTTAATTTACTTAAGAGATTAATAAAACTTAATTTAGCAGTATTAAACCGCACAAATACAGTACAATCAAAATAAAATAAATAGGAAAATAAAATAAAGGTAACTATAAAATAAAGCATAATTTTTTGCGAAGCAGTCAAAATGCCGTGTCTACACACTATTTGCATTTTCTCATTTAATATTTCAACAATTCTCCTGACTTGGGCTTCTAGTCGATCTGTCCTTTCGGTTTGCCCTTCCAAGGTTGTAAGGTCTTGTTCTTATTCTAAGAGTGTAAGGATCTGTTGCTACTCAGTGGATTGAGCATTTGTATCCTCTTGGGGAAACAATGGTTGACATTGGGGTTGAAAATAGGATTGATCGTAAAAGGACGACCCTGAAGGCTTACTATAATATTATTGATCCCATCCATAATTATTTGAGTATTGATTATGTAAGACCCCGACATTCAACATACGTATAATTTAAGTCGCGATTTAAAATATTTCGAAAATACCGAGGTGGATTGCGATATTAATTATGTGAATTAAAATTTTAGGGGTTAAATTGTAATTTATATAAGCATTAAAAATGGAGAATGGGTTTAATTAATACTTAACCTAAAATAAAGGGGGGGCTTAGTGTAAATTATATGTATTATATATAGAGAGAGAGAGAAAGTTGGTGAAATGAAAGGAGAGAGAGGCCACTTGGCCAGCCGTTGATCACATACACATTTATATATATATATATATATACGAGAGAAGGATCGAGAAGCGATGAAAGAAATCGAAAAAAGAGAAAGGATCGACGATAGAGCTCCGACGAGAAAGGAGAGGTCGTTCGTCAAGGATGGGTTCGGTTCGTCATATGAGTGAGTGTGCTATTCCATCGTCCGACCGTCGTCGTCGTTGCTGTGCGTGTGTGATCGACGTTATTTCGGTGTCGGCGCGAGTGTGCGTGGGTATGGTCGTCCCGTGGAGGTAAGCCGATGGTGTTTGTATGGGTATGCTCTGTTATTGTGTATGTTTTGTGTGTGTTTCTTCCTCTCCGGTGGGGGTATTGGTATCTCGTCATTGGTTGGCTAAAAAGGAAACAAAAACAGAAATTGAAGAGAGAAAGAGAGGTCCGCCGGTGGGTTCTGTCGCCGATCGTGTGGGGTTCGCCGGCGGTAGGGGTGATGTTGGTATGTATGCGTGTTTATGGCTTATTGTCGGTGTACATATATTGTGTGTAGGGTGTATTGCATGTATGTGTGTGTGTCGTTGTTTAACTAGGTCCGACGAGGGTTGGTTGTGTGGGTATGTCTGTGTGTTGTTCCTGTTGTGTGTTTTGTGTGTGTATACATGTTCAATTGTTGAGGTGAGCATATGGGGGGTGTTTGTGTGGGTTGTGTGTGCATGACGTTCGTGGGTATTGGTGGCTGGAGTTAGCGAGGAGAGAGAGAGAGAGAGACGGATGGAGCTTCAAAACATAGTAGAGAGAAAGAACAAGTTTGCCTAGGCAGAAAAGGGGTAATGTGCAATCAGAGAAAGAAGGAGGAGCGTTCACCTAGGCGTATGATCTATGGCCTAGGCGGAGAAGCGTTAGTAGGTGAATTGGATAAAGGAAGGAACGTGTTCGTCACGGCGATGGGTTTTGCGCCGAGGTGGTAGGAGCAGAAACATCAATTAAAGAATTTTGAAGGAAAAAGACAACTGTTTTGGAACGGTTAATGTTTCTCGTTGAATTTTATGATTTGTTAAATTAAATTACTAGCACTAAAAGGTCGAAACGATGATAATAAATATCGGGACCATTAATATAAATAAATTTTATATAGTAAAACTTTAACGGAGCAATACGAGTTATATAGTGATATTTCGAATAAAAGGCAGGGAATATGAAATTATGGAAAATTAAGGCCTATATGGTGCGGATAGGGTATTTTTATATAAAATATTAATTTAGGCCTTGTCATGAATAGGTTCGCAGGCACCAGAAGATCGGTAACGTATAAATATTTTCAAAGTGGATTATCAGGTGAATGTACTGTCTTTTTGTTAAAAATATATTTTTATATATCTGATGGAAAAATGTGTTTACTTAAAAACTGGACGAATTTATAACTTATATGGATCAAACAGTTTTGGGTGATTTGGAAATATGATTTTCGCTAGTTTTTAAAGAAAATTGGAACGAAATGATTGGTTAAATCTAATTGGTTTTAAAAGAGGGTGGAAAAAATGATATTTGGATTAAAATAGATTTTGGAGATAGAGATTGATATTATTGATTTGCAGTTTGATGATATTGTCATTGGTTTTACGATGCTATTGATTTTATTTGATTCAGCAGAGCGTTGATTATCTATTGAGTTGTTGTTGTTGTGGTTGAGGTGGAGATAGTTGTTGTTGTTGAGGTGAGGTGGAGATTGGTGTTGGATATTCACCTGCTTGGCATAGTCCAGCAGAGCGGTATTTTACCCGCTTGGCATAGTCCAGCAGAGCGTTGTTATGTCCTGCTAGGAAGGCATATCCTACGGGTAGTACGGTATCATTGCAACTCCCGATCATGAGGTTAAAACGATCACATGGCTAGCCGAGGTGTGGTGTGGTGAGGTGTAGTGTGATGTGGTGTCGTATGTGGTGTTTTGTCGTATATGGCATTTATATATACTTTATTTTATACTGCTTTGATGTGTCCGTTTACGATGATATATCTATTATTTCAGTTGCATTATACTATATGGTTGCTCTGACGTTCTGGTTGATTTTTACTGCCTAGTTGAAAATGTTATAAACATATATATGTGGTTTTTTGTGGTGACAGGAAAAAGCGATTTTTCTTTGTACTATGTGATATTTATATATTATATGCTTGATCCATCTCTAAAATATTTTTATTAAGAAGACAGTACACTCGCAGATGGTGCAATTAGGAGTCGGTCCCCTACTGGCATTAGGTAGAGTCGTGCGATGGATTCACATGAGAGTTTTGAGATGAGCTGTCAGAAGTGAACCAGAGAGAGGTTCATAGGTAATTTATATTTCATTACACTTATATTTGAGGACGGGTGTGTCCCCATATATATATATATATATATATATATATATATATATCTTGTATAGAAAGATTGTATAGTGATGTAGGCATATTGTAATACATTAGTTGATTGAATGTTCAGGTGATGTCGTGTAGTCGTCACGCTGGCCCCAGGATGACGGGTGTCCGAGATGGGTTATGACAGATTATACTCGGGTGGCGGGTAATATGGATCGGAATAAACATTATTACAGGGATATGTGGATTTTGGTAATTGTAAGGACATGGATTGTTGAAATGGTTGGGATTTTGATATACCCCAAATACAGGATAACTGAAATTTATCATTCCCAACCCACCGTGGTATGCATCCACTGATATTATCCTTAACAAGATCTAACATTTTCTAAATTTTTGGACAAATTTTATATGTCCGCTTCTTTGCTCTTTCTTGGTTCACTGCCATCCAGTTCATCAAAAGGTCTCTCACAGCGTCTAACATGGTGATGATATCTTTTTCCCTTACTTCAAGAATAAATGCATTGAAACTATCACGTAAATTATTCAACAAAATCTCACACTTCGGGATAACACTGAAATGTGACCTAGACCAATGCTTAGGTGGCTTATCATCGAACCAAGTTAGGGCATCTTTGTGCAATTTACCCAATTATTCCATAAAAATTTCAAACCTAATTGGAAGTGTTATCCTGGCAGCCTTCCATACAACATCCTTATAGGAATTTCCCTTAAATTTACCCTTGAAATTATTGAATAAATGGCTAACACAATGTCTATGTTCAGCAAAAGCCATAATGTTAGCAATAGTCCACAACAATCCTTTTTGTCTATCCGAAATTATAGTGATACCTTTATACCTATGTGTTTTCAAATCGTTATCCAAACATACTAAAAACCATGCCCACGAATCCTTGTTCTCTATCTCTACAACTGCATAAGCAATTGGAAACATATTATTCTCATCTATGCCAATAGCAGCCAGTAATGACCCCCTAATTGCACCATTCAGATGGCACCTATCAACACCTATAATAGGTCTACACATCGCATACCCTTACTTACAAGCTACCATACACATATACAGACACTGAAATTGAATTTTACCATCACATTTCGGATCAGAAACATGTAAACAAACTGTGGACCTAGGGTTGGTTCTCCTAAGTTCACAAATGTAATCCTGAAGTTTATCGTATTGATACTTCTGACTGCCCTCAATAGCAAAAAGAACCTTTTGCTTAGCCCTATAGATTTGTGTCTTAGACACTGTAACATTAAGATTGTTTTGTACAGTGGTTTTAAAGGCTTTCAAAGTCCATTTCGGTTTCTCAATTCTAATTTTTCCATATATTTTTAGCCAACCATTTTGAGTTTACATGCCTATTTCGAAACTCCCTAGAGCATTTGTGTTGTGGTTGATAAGTTTTCATTGTCAAACTCATTTTTCCGGTTGTACAAGATGTAAATATAACTCAAGGGCACCATTTTTTGCAAACAACCCTAACTCTCTTAGGTTCTGTCTTTGTAAACTTAATGGATTTTCCCATCTGAATTGCTAGATCTCTTACCGCCTATTTAAATTCTTTAGAAGTATTAAAAACCATGCCCAGTTTGAATTTAATTTTATTTATTTCTATTTTAGGATTGAAGTTGGTCCCCTTACTTCTTTCCTCATCATCAGGTCACAACATATTGTCCCACAGGACATACCCTCCTGTTAGGACCAACAACATCCCGCAGGACATGCCCTCATGTTGGAATCGCACTATGGCATAGTTGGATAACAAAAACCACTTTCCACATTTAAAAATTTATTTGATCCGCATAACGCTATAAAATAATTCATTTTAATAAACTTTTTTTTTATTTTAGTACGAAAATAAAATTTGACAATTCACATAGAAGACAGTACACTCACATTAATTTTTACGCTATTAAATACTCTATTGTCGTAATGTAAACGTGGTCGGCATCGCTTGTAAACCTAATAACGATAGGGTCTAAATTAAGAATTTTATTTAAAATAAATCTAATATGTCATGCGTAACCCTAAAATGCACTATTTCTCATTCCCAAAAATTTTGATTATACGAAATTATTTAACGCCTAATTTCCTAAGTTAATATTAATTGTATAAAAATTATTATAATGACTACAAAACTTTTCCTGTTAATAATGTAATCTGTAGAAAAACATTAATCGACTGTGAAATTTTTTATTAGTCGACGAAATACTAAAAATTGTCGTTTTAGTAAAATTTACAATTTTTTTCTTAAATTATATTCTTCGCAAATTTGATATACCTATACCAAGTATATTTCTCAAATCTACGTATATATTTTTTACATATTTTATGTTAGCAATATATATATATATATATATATATATATATATATATATATATATATATATATATATATATATAAAAGTAACTTTATTTATACTTATTACCCTTCTTGAAATAAGAAAAATATTAATTATATCCCAAAACTTTTAAAATTATATTTTAAATAACTTAATAATCTATAAAGTTTTAAATGTCAAAAATTAAAATTAACATATTAAACCCTAAAATTTTTAAAGTAAAATTTTAGAATAACACAATAAATCCCATTATTTTATAATATTATAAAATGTAAATAAAAATATACTCATGCGAAATCGGGTCTTACACAGTAAGTTCATAAATCGGGATGAATAAAATATTCATCCACACACTAAAATAAAACTTCGAAAAAATAAAATAAAAAATCAAACCCTAAAAAGTGGAAACATTGTTCAGAAAAGAGATTGTTCACTTTTTGGAACTAAGAGCGAGATGATTCACTTTTTGGTACTAAGAACGAAAAAAAAATTGGAACTAAGAATCGGATATTCAGAAAAGAAATCGTTCACTTTTTGGAACTAAGAAAGAAATCATTCATTTGTAATTTACTGATTTTATGATGGAGTTACAAATTGCTCTAGAGCTTTTGTTCTTAAGGCCATCAAAAAGCCTAACTTTAGTTGTTCACTAGTGTTCGTGTCAAAACCCTCTTCTTTTGAATATCACACTCATAATAGGAATCAAATGATCGAAAACCCTTTGTTGTTTCGAAAACCCTTTTCGTTTCGCTTCAATCCTTTGATAAAAAAACCCTAACTTCAATCGTTAGTCAGTTTTCTCTAGAGAGTTTGATCGAAAAGTCTCTATGTTTGTTTCAATTTTTGAAGCTGAACGTTAGTCTTGGGAATTGATGTTTATGGGGATGGTCTTGGGAATTGGTGTTATGGGAAACGCTGGTCTTGAGATTTATGCATATACCTTTGGCCAAATAGTTATGTGTTTGTCATATGGTTGTTTCCATCCAATTTGACTAACAATGTCTTGCTCAGGGCCAATTTGGAATGAAAATAAAATGTTAAGGACCTAATGTGTCGACTTCCAAATACCAGGGGTCAATTGAGCACTCGAGGCATTTGTCAGGAACCCAAAAATTATTTTCCCAAAAAAAATGAAATCGGTCGAAATACACCCGGTTAGCTCTAATTCTGAAAGTAAGTTGAAATTGGCCATAGTTTGATAATTTGTCAACTTTTTTATACTAAATTGGTAAAGAACTCTACATGAGCCACCTGACATGGACATGAATAAGTAAGATTGTATGTATATTTTCTCTTTGGGTATGTTTGGTAGGGTAGAAAATGAAATTGACAGGATAATGAAAATAATAATGGAGTGGAAAAGAAAATTTTGTTGTGTTTAGTTAGAGGTTAAAATAAAATAAAAAAAAAAACATAAAATGAAAACGAGGTAAAAAAAGTTATTTCCCACCACTTCCTCCTCCCTCCCCCCCCCCCAAAAAAAAAAAAAAAAAAAAAAATTGGGGTGAAAATGAAAGGATGGTGGAGAAAATGATCCAAAATTACTATTATTAATATGTAATAAAAGTAAAATAGTAAAATAAAATAGTGCATATTATGTTTTGCTCTAATACATATAAAATAAAAATTACAGGGTAATCCCAACATTAACATGAAACTACCGATAAAACTCACATCCATTTTCTTGCACCAAGAACTCCTATGCCGCTGATTTCTTGCACCAATCAGTCCTAAATTCGTCATCCGTATATTTTTTGGTGACCGATTTGCCCCTCCGTTATACGCGTAATGAGATTCTATTCTTGAATCGCCAAGCCGTCGTGCCAACGCCTTCGCAACTTCAATTCGCTGTTATCACTGTCGAGATCCGACTCACTTTTGTCATCGCCGTCCAGATCCGATGGCTTTCCCATCGTCGCCGACGCCTTCCCCATTGTCGCTATCTAGATCTAGCTTCTCCACCACCTCGCAGCTCAAATCTAAGGTTTTTAATGGATGTCGTCACCTTTATTTATGTTCTGTTTCAATCTGGTGAGTTTTTCTTTATTTTTAGAGAGAGAAAGAATGGTGAAGTGAGTATTAAAGTATTTGGGGTTTCTTTTTGACTATTTACACATTGTACTCTGCAATATTACATGTAATATTCCCTTAAAATATAGTGAGAAAAATATGGATATATGATAATGTGGGTCTATGGTAGTGAGAGAAATTGGATATTTTTTTACTATCAACACGTTGCACCTCGCAATATTACATGTAACATCCTATTGAAATATAATGAGAGAAATGTGAGTGTGTGATAATGTGGGTCTATGGTAATGAAAGAAATTGGAAATCACACTAGTGTTACATGTAACGTTTTCTGAAATATAGTCATTACATGTGTGTTTGGAGTTCTTTTTTTGACCAACCCTGCAATGTTACATGTAACATCCCCTTGAAATATAATGAGAGAAATGTGGGTACATGATAATATGAATTTGTGTTAGTGAGGGAAATTGGAATCGCATTAATGTTACATGTAACATTGAGGTGAGTATTAAAACATTTGGAGTTCCTTTTTAACTATTTACACATTGCACCCTGCAATGTTACGTGTAACATCCCCTTGAAATATTTGGAGTTATCTTTTGACTATTTACACATTGCACCATGCAATGTTACATATAACATCCCCTTGAAATATAGTGAGGAAAATGTGGGTACGTGATAATGTTGGTGTGTGTTAGTGAGAAAAATTAGAAATTGGATTCATATTACATATAACACTCTCTAAAATATAGATGTTACATGTGTATTAGTGAGAGAATTGGAAATCGCATTAATGTTACATGTAACATCCTCTAAAAATAGATGTTACATGTGTGTTAGTGAGAGAATTAGAAATTGCATTAATGTTACATGTAACATCCTCTAAAATATCGATGTTACATGTAACATCTATATAAAAATATGTTTTGTATGTAACATTAATTGGAAAATATGTTTTAATATAGGTGTAACTCTGAAATATGTTTTTTGATATAGATGTTACATGTAACATCTATTGAAAATATATTTTTAAAATAATCATTGATTATACATGTTACATGTAATATTTATTGAAAACATTCGTTTGAAATTTATCAATATTAGACAGTGTCACATTATTACATTTGATGTTACATGTAACATCCACGTATAATATGATTCACAGGTCTAAAAAATATGACATTTTACTGATTAATACAGTGTAAAAATATTAATTTCATGATATCAAGAATTATGAAAAAATTCATGTGTTTTGATCTTAGTATTGAAAGTTACACATGAGGAATATTTTCATCACAAAAATAGAAAAAAAAATGCTTGGTACATTAGAAGAATAGTGAGTTTAATTTATAATTTTAAGCGTCTTTTAAGACTAGTCACCGCACCATAATATTATTTTAATTTTAATTTTTTCTATTCGTCCAATCAAACATACCGCACTGCCCTTTCCAAAATGAAAAGCTTGTTTTTCCCATATAATATGCAGTTGCAGAAACTTCTACTCTGAAGCCAGCAGTACAAGATTGTAGCCTGGAAAATATCTCTGTACTGTTCGAAAGAGACAACTGAACAGCCGATAAGCACGAACTATTGAAAGAAGTATTGATATTAACACACCCGCACCCGCACCCGCACCCGCACAATTCTAGATCTTTCTACACTCTTCCCGTGGGCGCCCCCAATCTTCCCCTATATCACAAGCCCACCTTTATTGTTCGCTTGCAAATTTTCTATAGATTTTACTCTCTCTCTCTCTCTCTCTTCCTCTGTGATTGCTCGACGATGTCTTCTGAAAATGAAGTTCCGGAGTTGGCTTCGATCGAGCGATTGTTTAGTTCAAGAAGCAGGGATCTTTCCCTGCTCCTACCCTTCATCTTGGGATTCACGCCTAGACAAGACTCCGGCGACCAAGATCAACAAACGCCGGAATCGAATACCCCTCGTGAGCCTCGAGATCGCATCGTCCTCATCAACCCGTTGACGCAAGGCATGGTGGTGATCGAGGGCAGCTCGTCGAATTTGGATTCTCTGTTTCGCGATTTGGCTGGCAAGGACGGTCAGCCGCCGGCATCGAAGTCATCGATCGAAGCCATGGAGAGCGTTGAGATCAGAGACGGCGACGAAGAAGGGGAGTGCGTGATCTGTTTGGACGAGTGGGATATCGGCGGGGTGGTCAAAGAAATGCCCTGCAAGCACAGGTTTCACAGCGGGTGTATAGAGAAGTGGTTGGGGATTCATGGTTCTTGTCCTGTCTGTCGGTATAAGATGCCTGTAGATGATGCCGACGATGAACTCCCCAAGATGATCGGCGGCGCCGGAGCCGGCCGTGATGGAGCTGAGAGAGGAAGGAGGAGAGAGATTTGGGTTAGTTTTTCTTTTAGTGGTAGGGGAAGTGATGAGAACACCAATCAGACAGCTTCTGGTGATTCCGGCGATTCTTCCCCAACAACTCCATGAACGTTTGATCGCCATATATAATTTAAGGAACATTTTTTTGTCTCTGTCTCTCTCTCTCCTCCATTTTTTTTTTTTTGTACATAATTTCTTTTTCTTTTTCTTTTTGAAAACAGAGAATAAATAATTTATTCGTATTCTACTTGGCATTTCATTACATATACAAATCAGATTTTACTTCAATACACTTTGGTGATATATTTATTTTTAGTTGCACGTTGCATGAATGTTTTTTAGATGGATCTGCAACTTCTTCTCTAAATGTATTGTAGTCAATTATTGAATCAAATTTATCGTCTAAAACTACAGATATTGATTGAATTGTCGATCTCCATTGCAGTTCAAATCAATAGCATTTCGGTTTTCGGAATCACAATCTTTCAGACAATGGCTGTTCAGGTCAAGAGTCTGCAACAATCCAAAATCTCCGACTTGGTCTGTTCTTGCTCTTCTTTTATCCGATTGCCGCTCCATACAATCTCCATCGCTAATCCTTCTCAAACCCCTCTTATTTCCACTGTTGTCTCCTTGATTCAGCTCCAACAAATGGTGTAAAACAGAGTTCGAATTGAACCTGTGTTTGGTCCCATTGAATCCTTGTCTCGATCGATCCAAGTTTTCCGACAACGTCAGAGAGCTATCCAATGGACACCCATTGCCGTTGAGAGAGGTTGGATGCCCAATTTGAATCATGGAGACCAATTGAGAGAGCTCTGTTTTTGCAAGTTCTCTCTCTCCAGGGAAAGAACCATGTCTGGAGATTGTGTCCTGTGCTCTGTTCAACACCGCCTGTAAATGTTTTCCTTGGGCTTCGATTCGCTGCTGCAGATGTCTCTATATCTGCAAAATTCACAATCATCTTGATCACAAACATGTTTTCGGTTATCCGTTATACAAATTCATCAGAGCTTTACCTCGAGCTGTTGATAAAGTTCCCTCTGCACCTCCATTTGAGTTTGTAGAGCCTCAGCTATCTGGAAGCTTCTGATAAACGTAAACCCTTTTCGATGAGAGAGAACCATCGTTGCTAGGCTAGATCATTAAAAGAGCAACTCCAAACAATAGAAATTTAGATTTTGATAATCGGGTTGGATGTCGTTAATAATGGGGTTTTGATATTTTTTACTCTTGGAAGTTTGGCCAAAATTTTATTTTGATTTCTAGGTTTCAATTTCGAACTGAGGGATTCAATTTTGAAACCAATTTAAATGATATTTGTTTTAGAATTGAAAATCAAAGCAATTTGATTTTGGTTTTGGTTCTCATGCTGGTTCTAATTCGAGATGAAATCAAGCCGTGTCACTATTATTTTAAAATTATATCTATATAAGATAGAGAGAGATATTATTCTAATTTTATTTATTTATACTTTTATCTCTATTATTTATATTATATATGTTTACACTTTTATCTTTATTTTTGTCCTTCAGTTTTGTTTGTTTATTTTTCACTATATGTATACTTCATGTGTTGTTCTTTAATTGTGTTTGGGATATTTATTGTAATAGTTAATGATTTTATGATTTTTTTTTTTGTTTTGTTTGAAATTTATATTTTATATTATAGTTATATTTTTATTTAGAACTTGCATTGCTTGAGAAAATTAATAAATATAAAAAAAAAAATTAACAAGTATATAGTTTTGTGGCTTTAGTTTTGATTTTGTATAAAACTAGATGGTTCGTTTTGAAAAAAAAAATTGATTTATGGTTCATTAGTAATATATCTAAAAGGTTTTTATTTTGTTTTATAGTGAAATAGGTCCAAAAACGAACCACTATCATCCCCACACTACAGTTCAAGTCATTATCTCCTTTATTATTTTGGAGAAAAAATAGTTATTTGATGTGCATGCTGCTGTTTTTAAAGGTTTTATATACATATTCAATAGTTATTTGAATGAAATTGTCTTTAGGGTATGTTTGATTGGAAGGATGGAAAAGAAAAAGGGAAATGAAAAAAAAATAAAAAAATTATCCTTTGTAAAGGAAAAATCATTTTTCTTAGTACGTTTAGTTGGAGGGAAAAAGTAATATGTTTTTTTTGCTTAATTTACTATTTTACCTTTAGTACAAATAAAAAGTATATTTGTTATATAAAATAAATAGATAAAATAGTCATTTTCACTTTTTTTCCCCATTTTTTTTTTTTATTTTCACCTTATTTTTGGGGGGAAGTGGTGGGAAAACTCTTTATCCACTCATTATCATTTTCTTTTTCCATTTCACCCTCAACCAAACACATCTCTAAGTCATTATCCACTTCATTATCATTTTTTTTTTCCATTTCACTCCAAACCAAACATAGCGTTAAGTCTTTTAAAAAATAATTGGTTGTACCGTAAATGACAATTTGATTTGGATTGAAGTGAAACTTCATGTGTCATGTGTTCCAACTGAAATACAGGGATCAAAATGAAATGATGTAGAAATTCTTACTCATTAGTTTGTTTGTGAAATTCATCAATGGTCTCCCCACTAAAATGGCTCCTCTGATTCTCCAAATATTCTGCACCAAAACACAAACAAGCGTGCGATTAATTTCCTTTAAGAAAATGCGTCATCTTTCGTCATGATGACATCACCCTCACCTTCTTCCTCCTTGTCACTGCAACTGAAACTTAATTGCTGACTCTTCCCCAATCTATATTTCTGCCCAAAAAAAAATAAAAATAAAAAATGGAAGATAAACGGTATAAAAGTATCTCCAATAGATGTGCTAAAAATTGTAAAATGTACCGTTTATTGTGCCAAAATGGTACACTCCTTGTTTAAGTAATATTTATCACAAGTGCAAGTCTAATGAAAAATTTGGAGGGAAGACTTTTGGAGTTAATTGTTATTCCGATAGTAATTATCCACGCCTAAACAAAACCAAAGTAAAAAAAAAAAAAGTTTGTTAATTTTATTTTATTTGTGTTAATATTAATTAATTAAGTAACTTAGGTTATAATTTAATTTAAACTAATTTAGATTAAGTTTAGTTGATTTATTTAGTTTAATTTGATACATGTAAATTCAGAATTTAATCTGTATACATGTAAAGACATAATACTAATTTAAATTTAAATCAATAAAAATAATAATTTAACAATATTAAATTTTAAAAATTAAAAATAAATTAAAATTTGGCAGTTACTTTACAAATTTTATTTCAATTTTTCTATTCTTAATTCAAATTCAAATTCAAACTAAATAAAAATAAAAATAATAATTTAATAACATTAAAATTTAAATAGTTAAAAAAATAAAAATAAATTGAAATTTGTACTTTACAAATTTTATTTCATTTTTTCTATAATTAATTTTACTACAAAAATAAATTTAAAGAAATGACAAATCACTTTTTCTGTAATTGTTGTATGAGATTTTTATTATTTAGTCTTTATTCAAGAGACTATGTACAAAAAAAGTACTTTTAAACAACTTGTTTATGACTCAGACCTCCTGTCCACTTAGTTTAATTTTTTGTCCTCGACAGATAAGAAATAATTATGAATAGACAAATATACGCTTTATATATATAATGAACAACCCTAATACAACTCATTCATTCAGTCATTTCCGTTAACGTTCAATCTCTCTCACTCTATTCTTTCTCTCTCTAAACCCTAACTAGTCCACAAGTGTTCACTCTCTCTCTCTTTCTCGCTTTTCTTTAACACATCTCTCCCTCTCCAAACCCTAATGGCAGATGTGGCGGTGAATAGGAGGAACGTCGAGCGGTCTTCCTCTCCTCTGTCTCTTCATCAGCCGCCCCCACAATAGCTGATCATCTTTCTATCTAGCTTCTCTCAACCAGATCTAAAAATCGTTGGTGTATTGGATGAAAATCCCTAATTTCAGAAACCCTAAACACGCCAGCTGATCCTTTCTCTCTAGCTTTTCTCTATATCTATTCTATGACCATCATTTACATTGTCGACAATCCAACACCAACGATGAAAATCCCTAATTTCAGAAACCCTAAACACGCCAGCTGATCCTTTCTCTCTAGCTTTTCTCTATATCTATTCTATGACCATCATTTACATTGTCGACAGTCCAACACCACCACCCTGTTCACCGTCGTCCACGCTCGCCACCATGCTCTCCATTCCTGTCTCTTTCTCCCTCTTTCTCTCTCTCGGACTTTATCAGATCTGGGTTTCCAGATCTGAGATGTGGTCTACCTTCTTTCTCTCTTGCTTCTGTCACTCAACTAAAAGGAAGATCGTTGTTGATAGTCCATCGTTGTTGCCATACTCATTGTCGTCTAGCCTCACCGCGACGTCAAATCGAGCAACTTCTTGATCGACGGTAACATGAACGGTAAGCTGGACGATTTTAGACTCGCTCGAAATAAGCAGATCTCGATGGTGGTGGTTGGATTTCAAGGCGGTGTTCCTCGACAACGATTGGAGTTCAAGGCTGCATTCCTCGAATTTACCAATGGATTTCGAGGCAGCGTTCCTAGCCAAAATATCCATTTCAATTTGCCCTGATGTCCCATGGTCGGCCATCGTTCTCCTTCCTCTTGTTGGTAAATTTGATCAAGTCCTTGACTAACGACTGGATTTGATTTTTGGCTCTCTTGACCAATATATCTTGGTGTTTTGCTTCGATGTTTATTGCTCTGGTTAGGTTTATTCATATCCTTCCATTTTTTGTTGTTAGGATCTTTGGATTTACTGCCTTTGTATAGGCAGTCTGTTGTTTTGCTGTTTGGATTCCTCATTGTTTGTTATTTTCTTTTACAAATGAAGTCTTTCACCTTCTCTTTCATACTCAGATTTGAAAATTCTCAATTTGAATTTTTCAGATCTGGAAATCCCACATCTGAATTTTTTAGTAAACTTTTGTTCTGTGCAAGAATCGGAGTTCGTTAACACATGTCGACGAACAACGGTGCAGACGAATGGCGAAGAGGCTCAGACAAAGGCATCTAGGTTTTGTTAACATTAACACATACACAAAAGAACATGAACTCGCAGCACCGTCTGAACTCGCAGTTGCAGTCTCCGTTCATCAACCCTTTCTCTTGATCTCATTAATGTTAAAACACACACAAAAGAACATGAAAATGTGTTAATGTTAACACAAAGAGAGTAAAAAAATGTGCATTAACATTAACGAATACCTAACACAAGTTACATAAACAAGAGATACAGTATAATCATGTCGACGTTAACACAAAATCCCAAAAAATGAAGATACGTAACACATAAGTAAACGAGAAAGATGCATTAACGTTAACGCACACACATAAAGAACATGAAAATGCATTGACGTTAACACAGAGAGATCCAAAAAAAGTGTATCAACTTCAACGCTCACGCAACTAAAAAAATAAAAAATATCACACACGGTGAGTTAATGTTAACGCAAACAAAGAGGAGACTAAAAAAATGATAATACGTTAACGTTAACGCACAAAACAAATGAAGAAGATGCATCAACGTAAACACACACAAAAGAACATGAATGCGTTAGCATTAACGTAAAATTCAAATCGTAATTTTGTAATATAAGTAAGGTGTATTAGTGAACATTTAAGTTAACGTTAATGTTATGTGTCCATATTTTTGTCTTATTACATATAATAAAATGACAGAATCGTAAATATGAGTGAACAGTTAGGGGTAATGTTAGAGACATTTTCGTAAAGATTCTTTATGGACTGAAAACTTAATAAAGGTTAATGGAGGTTTGAATTCTAGAAACACCATATTTGGAGGACTAAAAAATCAATTACCCTTGTTGTATTACACATCTTAAATCACATGTACCATACCACTATTCATATGACATATCTCACAAATATCACACCAAATTTAGCACATCTATGGGAGATGGTGAGTTAAAAAGAATATGGCAAATTTAATTTTAGACTCTATAAATATTGACACATTTCTATGTGGTTCAATAATTTTGTTGTGTTTAAGTTTAAACTCTTTAAGTATGAATGTGGTTTTAAAAATTTCTTTTATTAATTTTTTTCATCCAAATTGGATAGAATTAGGGGCAAAATTATAATTTTTTAATTTTCGTTCATTTTTTTTATTCTTCTTCTTTGTCTTTTTCACCATCACCGACCATCTCACCATCCCCCAACCTCACTCCCTCCATCTCTCTCTACTTTCTCTCTCCTAAAAATATGGCTTCCTCATACAGAAGTTTGAACGCTTTTGTTAACTGTCACTCCCAACCACCTTCTCTTTCTCCAACCAATTCATGAATTCTTCATTTAGGGTATGTTTAGTTGGATGAAAAATGAATGGAAAATAAAATGAAAAGAAAAATGAAGTGGAAAAAAATAAAAATAAAAAATTTATGTTTGGTTGGATAGAAAATGTAAGGGAAAAGAAAATAAGATAAATAAAACACAATTTTTTAGACAAATTTTTTCTCTCATAAATTTGGGAGGAAAATGGTTAAAGAAATCAAAATTATAATTATACCCTTAATAATAGATGTTTTAATTTATTTTTCTAATATATGAGGGTAAAATAGTAAGTTACATTAAAATGAATTATTAGTAAATTTAATATTTTAGTATTATTAATAAATTTTATATATAGAAAAAAACAAATTCTCTGTCCTCAATCATAATAAAAAATATTTTCTCTCCTCAATCAACACCCAGGACATCGTTGTCGGTGAGAAGCTCGCTAAGGGTATGTTTCTCGCCGACAACGATGTCGTGGGTGTTGCTCAGAACCAAGAAAGGAATTCCTTCGGCTTGGAAATCTCCGACCATCATGACTGTAAAGTTCAAATCCTGAAATCCAAGTCATTTTCACCGCTAGGTCTCTTCCTGTTTCACCCTCCTCTTTCCTTTCGTTCCTACCTAATTAAGCCCCACCATGTTCCTCGACTCATCCGCCCTTCTCTCCTCCAATGTAAGTTCTCTCTCCAAAAATTGCTATCGGTCCATTTGTAATTCGAATTTTAATTTCAAGTTCCGTGTTTTTAAATTAATTTTGGGTTTTTAATTGATGGGTTCAAGATTTGATTGCTAAAGCGTTCAAACTTCCGCTTGAGGAAGCCATGTTTACTACAAGAAAATTCACTCAGTGAAGAAATTCACTAATGTTTTTTTATCAAGGAAATGAATTCGTCACCATGTTCGTTGCAAAAACTTCACTGACAAAAGTCTTTGGTGACTAGTTTTTAAATTCCTCGCTAAAAAATATGTATTTAGCAAGGAATTATTTAGTTACTAATGTTCTCACTAAAAGAAACATTTGGTTGCCAAAAATCACGTTTTGTAACGAAATTTATTTGAATAATTTCTTTGCTAATAATTAGCGACCAACTAAATTTCTTGCTAAAAGTAAGAATTTGAAATGAATTTTATTTGAATAATTTCCTCGCCAATAATTATAAATATTATACTAATATTTTGATAATTTGTGAGGAATTATTTGGTGCTATATATTTTAAATTTTTTAGCCATAAAAAATAATTGTTGCTTAAAAAAAATTAAATAGCGGTAATGTATTTGTAACTAATTTAGTGGCAAATTTCATATTTCTAAAACCAATTTTAAGTGAGGAATTTTTTGTATTGTGGTCAATAGTCATTGAGTTTTAGCGTGAAAATCAATTTTCCTCGCCAATACTACCCTTCTGTGATGAATTTTATTTTCGTTACTAAATTTTCTCGTTAATACTACTTTTTCTTGTAGTGTTCCGGTGGTGAGGCAGGAGGATGAGGTCTAGTTTGACGACGGCGGGACAAGACAAGGGTTGGTAGGTGATTGGTGAAGAAGACAACTAAGAAGCAGAAAAAAGAAAAAAAAGGATAGGAAAAATGCGAAAGAACAAAAAAAGAAAAAGAAAAAGAAAAATGAATAAAAATTAAATGAAAATTTAAAAAATAAAAAATTACAATTTTGCTCCTAATTTCATCCAATTTGAACGGAAAATTTAACATAAAGACATTTTAAAATCACGTTCATATTTAAAGGGTTTAAACAAAAATGCAACAAAGTTTTGGATCACGTAGAAATGCGTCAATATTTAAAAAATTTACACTGAAATGTAACAAAGTTTTAGACTACGTGAAAATGTATCAATACTTAGAATGTCTAAAATGTGTCAATACTTAGAATGTCTAAAATAGAATTTGCTGAAAAGAATATCACCTGTAAATGGCTCTTGAGGTGGTATAAAGTCAGTCCAGGAATGGCCATCGCCCTTCTTAAGCTCTTTGGTGTTGCTTCTGTCCATTTACAAAACCATCAATCTTACATGTATATATGTATATATATACTCTACATGATAAACTTAAATATATTTTTGTCTCAAAAACTCAACTGTCTGCCCCTCCAAGCTGATTGACGGCATCAACAAATCTCCCATGGAGCTCCGCAGTCCATTTAAGCCTGGGTTTTGGATCACCCGATAAAGCCAAGCTGATCTCCCTGTTCATCAAATTCAGAGGAATGGAACATAAATGGTAGAGACAGTTTGAGTTTCAAGGATATTTTATGTCCTAATGAGGAGCTGTCTTCATTTCACCCATTTTCGTATCTATTTCCCGAAGCCTATTTTTTCTTTTTTTAAAGATTCTTGTTTTTTGGTAGGGGCAGGGGGAATCGAGGAATCTAAATCTAGCAATAGATTTTATGAGGTTGTCGTGTTTATCTCATCATATATGAGTTTTCTGAGTCTTCCAAAAATCCAACCTAACATATATTGTCTCTCTCCTCATTCTCGTAAAGACATCAAAAGCCTTCTTACTTACTAACAGTACAATGGTAAGTTTGTTTCATTTCGACCTAGAGGTTCCAGGTTTAAATCTTAAAAGAAGTAAGACTGCGTACATGTGATGCTTCCCAAACCCCCGCAACGGCACACTGGCTGCCCTTTTCTCTCTGTGACAAATCTTAAAAATAGATGGAGGCGTTAGAAAAAATAGATATTTATATAAATCATGGAGTCTTAGGTAAAACCTTAAAAATTTTAATTGATTTTTTTTTTTTTATATAAAATTTTAAGGATAAAAATGAAACTTAAGTCTCCCTAGGCCTAAGGTAAATCAACCATTACTCTCTTCTCCCCCTTTTTTCTTATTAGACGGTAAGATCTGTCCGGGTCAGCTTTACATACACCTCGATTAATAACTTTTCCAGACAATCTTGAACACTTGCATTAATTTGGTACATTCATAATTTTACTCCTGAAGTGCTTTTCAAAAGGATGTAACTCTTACCAAACTACCTCTCTTGGTACTGCTGTCTCATCCTGAAGTGCTTTTCAAAAGGATCTAACTCTTACCAAACTACCTCTCTTGGTACTGCTGTCTCATATCCTCATATTCCAATAAAGACACCAGGATCAGAATGATTTTTTTTTTAACTTTTTCTTTCTTTCTCATGCTTAGGCTCTGCTTGGTATCAAAGAAAGCACATAACTTTTTTATTCGTTTATTTTTCTACCGTTAGGCAGTTGCTTTATTCCACAACATTAGAGTAAAGCAGATTCTGGGATGATGCCAAATGGACCCCCACCCTTCTTTTTTTCTTTTTTTTCAAGTCAGCAACAAAATGTTAAAAGTAAAAAAAAAAAACTCCCCCCCCCCCCCCCCAAAAAAAAAAAAAAAATTGGAAAATTACATCTTTGGTCCCCTAGTGTATGGGAGGAAGGTATTTTATGTGAATCTTGAGATTTATCAAATTGTACATCTAATAACTTTTAAGTTTTACATTTATTTTGATCTCGCAAAATTAAAAATAACATTGATGATAAGATTGTACACAACATGTGACCGTCTAATGTGAATCTTGAGATTTATCAAATTGTACATCTAATAACTTTTAAGTTTTACATTTATTTTGATCTCGCAAAATTAAAAACAACATTAATGATAAGATTGTACACAACATGTGACCGTCTAATGTGAATATTTCGTCTTTTTATCACTCTATTAATTTTTTCTAATAACGATTCATCTAAGAAATAAGAGAATTTTTTTTTTTTAATTGTTATTAGAATAAAATATTTTAAATTTAGTGAAATAATAAAGGGACGAAAATATTTAGAAGTACTAAACTCAATTCATTTTTTTTTTCTAAAATCATTAATAACTTTACCTAAAATGATGGCATGAAATATGCAATTTGTTTGGTCACTAAGTGGTTGCCACCTGAGAAAGCACCAGCAGTTCAATCATTATTTATGATGTGATGTTCCTTTGTTGCAACAATTTTAGGTTTGTTTCTGAGTAATTTCAGTTTGTCCCCGAACACCCATATGTACTTGAAAGGCAAGTTTTTGGGCCATTGATTTAAAAATAAGAGCAACCCAATGGTTACTGTTATCAAAGTAGTCTTGTGTTTTATACTACTTGGTTTGGGCTGATGGGGGTGCACATGGGCTCCAAATAGTCTAATTTTAGAAAAATAAATCATATTTTTAACAATTTTATCTAAAGTTCAAAATGAGTGAACTAAAAAAATAATAAATTAGTTTTAGGATAAAATTGTTACCAAACGCAATTCTGTTCTCAAAAAGAAAAAAAAAAAAAAAAATTATCGTTACCAAACACAATTCTAGTCCCAAGAAGGAAACAAAATTCTCACCCCATTTTTATCTCAATGCTGGGATGGAAACAGAAACGGTTATCAAACGCCACCTTATTTACCAACAAGCAAGCAAATAATATATTAAGAATTTACGTGCTTAAAGGTATTATATTGATTTTTCTAATTTATAAGTATAAAAATATAATAAATGATAAATATATATATATATATATATATATATATATATATATATATATATATATATATATATATATATATATATATATATATATATATATAGTCAACTCAATACAAAATATAGTTTAATTTAAGTGTCTTATAAATGGGCCTATGAAATTTTTGGTTGTGAATTTTTTTTTCAAAAACTTTTATAATTCAATTGCATACCTCGATTCCCCTCAAATCAATTCTAACCCTTAATTAAAAGACATTGAAAAAAATCATCCAAATTTACTATATAAATATTTTTTTTACCATATAATATTTGTTTTTATGTAAAATATTGGGGGAGAGACAGAAGAAGAGGTTGAAAATGCCCATAAAGCCTCCTAAAAATAGTAAGATGCAAGATACGTAACTATTTGCCATCCAAAATTATAACGAGGTTAATAATTTGGACTGAAATAGATAGAAAAACTTTAGAGTACCATGTGTTCAAATTGAGGACCAAAGTGGGATAATGATCAAACTTTAGGATGTAAAGTGTCAAAAAAAAACCAGAATGAATGGTCAAATAAATCAGAAAGAAATAAATGTCACATTCACAATATAAGTCAAAATTATTGATGTTGAACAATTGCTTGAAATTAGTCGAGGCAAATTTTTTCTTCTTTCAAATTTCAAAGCATTGAGAAGTTAATTTTCGTCCTTTTGAACGTGAAAGTTGAAAGGCGGCCAAGGTAGAAGATGTTGAATGTTAATAGATTGAAATTCAAGGGTTGTCCAATTATTTGTGTAACCTAATTTTAGGTTGAGAAATATGAGTATATTAATATATTTTTCTTCGTGAGGAAATGAATGTGATATATATATTTTTTTTAAAATTATTTAAAAGTGAATTAACATTATCTCGTAAAGTACCTATTTGAAATTGTTGATTGAAATGTCATGTGAATTTATCATACACTAATTAAGGAGCAATATGAAGAATCATTTACTAATGTTTGGGTTAACTATTAAAGGTAAGCCTCAGAATGCGTTCAAGTGATATGGACAGACAGTAGACTAATGGTTATAACATAAAGAAAACCATACACACACATGCCTTCACCGCCGCCCCTTACCCTGTCGGCCGGGCTCGGGTGGCCCTGGGTCTGAGGCCTCGCTATTCTTTTAGACAAAATTTAATTCTAAAATTAGATTAATTCAAAACAAAGTCTAACTATTTAGATTCATAAATATAGATAGTTACAAAATTTGAAGGTTGTTTATTTGTGTAGATAGTAGGAGTTACAGAAGTCATAGAGTTAAACTATAAAACCCAATTTTGCATGTGTATGTTTTTAATTTCATTTGTAACATTTAGAAAATATTTGAGTCTGATATATTATTTTAAATTCACTTTAAAATTTTTAGGGGTTATTATGTTATTTAAAATTTAGTTTTAAGAACTTTGGGTATTATTATGTCAATTTAATTTGACTTTTAAAAGTTTAGGGATTTTTATGCTATTTAATATATATATATATATATATATATATAAGAATTTTGGGACATAATTGATGTTTTTATTAATTTTAAGGGTTATTTGTGTAAAATAATTAAAAAAATGGGTTGGTGGTGATGATCAAAAATAAAAAAAAAAATGATGGAAAAATAAGGAGAAATTGGTGTGAAACTCTCTATATATACATGTATAATATTTTTTTTAGATTTTTTTTTTCTCTCTTCCTCTCTCACTCAATTAATGTGTAAGTTTTCTTTCTTCATTTATGAATCTCTCTTTTTTTTCTTTTCTTTTTTTTTTTTTTTAATTTTAATATATAAATATATTTATATATATGTGTGTGTTTTAGTTTAGTGTACGAGTGTGCACATGTATATGTATACATATATCTATACAAAGTATATATATGGGATTATAAGATATCGTGGGTTTATATTCACGTATAAATGTATATAATTTGTGAAGAATTCAATTTAAAGTAAAAATTATACATTTGATCAGAATGGTATTTTTAGTAGTTCTTTGACTAGTAATATTATTAATAGTTAGTTAATATTTTTCTCTATAGTTAAATTATTAATTGATAAATTTTATAAGTGTAACTATAATATTTTAGTTGTGTAATTAATATTGGGTTGAGAAAATAGAACGTTTAATTTTAATAAATTTCGTATAATTAAAAAATTTTGAAAATTAGAAAAATTACATTTAGTGTCATGCATTTCACGCAATGCATGTCATATTAGATTTTTTTAGATAAATTCTTAGTTTAGGTTCTGTCGTTGTTAGGTTTATAAATGACGCCAATTACGACAGTGTTTCGATAATAATGTAATAGCAGTGCAAATATCGAGGTGAGTGTATTGTCTTCTATGTAAATTGTCAAATTATATTTTCGTATTAAATTGTGAAAAAGAAAATATTATTAAAATAGATTATTTTATAACGTTAGATGGATCAAGTAAAAAGTTGATTATGGAAAGTGATTTTTATTATTATACTACTATGTCATAATGTGATCCCGATAAGAAATAGTACAGGTTATCAGATTGACCTAATAACCCAATAGGTTACACGATAAGACACGATAAGAATTTGGTGTATTCAGGTTACACGATAATCTGAGATCTAATAGGTTACCCGTTAATTTAATAAATTATTTTTACACCCCCAAATTATCAAATATTATAATTTAGTACCTAATATATATATTCACATTTTTCTAACCCTACTCATTTAGTTAACTTAATTGGTTAACAGGTCATTAACATGTAATGGGTTAACGTGTAATGGGTAGGTTAATGTGTAATGGAAACCTATCAGATCTTATCGTGTCGTGTTTACCTGATAGGTTTCGTGTCATCATAGGACACGGAAAATTATCGTGTCGTGTTGTGTTGACACAATAATTTTCGTGTTGTGTTCATATTTGCGTAGTCTGACACGATATGCTTATCGTGTCATGTTCGTGTTTGGGTCTTATCGTGTTATCGTGTAATGATCTGTTACACGACCTGTTACCTATTTTGCCACCCCTACCTTAGCTTGCTTAGTTATACAAGTTATGGTACTATTATAACTCCCGATCATGAGGTGAAACGGTCATATTGCTAGTAGGGAAGTATATGTGTGATATTTTTTTATATAAAATTAATTTTGATCAATTGATTTAAATTTTGTTGTTTTATTATGATGATATATGTGGAAGATTGATATTCCTCAAGTATGCGGTTATATTTATATTTTGAAAAATGATATTTGATAAATATATTTGATCTATAAATTGTTTTTATATTATAAAAACAAAACACTGATAAAATATTTTGTTTTAAGTACTCCAATTAGAGATGAGTCAACTACTGGCGTTAGGTACAATCAGAGTATGGTATCGTATTTTTTTGGTCTGTCAGGACAAGTGTTGATCAGGAAGGGTTTGAATTTTGTAGTTTTGATATCGAATATTTTGGGACATGTGAAATCTCATAATTTTAAATTTATATATTAAAATTTCATTTAGTTATGTACGTATTGTTCTGGCTGGGTAATCATATCAAGTCAAGATCACGCAAATTATTATTTTTATCATAGTGACGTAGCAGAAGTATGGTGGTGGAGTAATTTATCTTTTACAACAAGAATTGGATTATAATGACTAATTTTCTCTTATTTTTCAAGTGAAATGAACAAAATTGATTTTTCAGTTTTTAAATTAAAAACATAGAAAAACGCAATATAATAAATGACTAGTTTAGGGGCATGTACTTTTTTTATTTTTATTATTCTAATGAGTTCTATTCGTCCTCTATTTTAATTCTGTATATAATGAAGTAATCTAGCTAGAAGTCAAATTACAACAAAAGTTTGACCATTTAATCGGCATGAACTATCTTCGGAATTTGATTCCTAATCTACGGTGAACCAATACTTGAGCATAATCTATCCTATTAAACCATATCAATTAATCGATCATTTAATCGGCATGAACCATATTTGAGATTCGATTCCTTCTAATCTATAGTGAATTAATCTCTAAGTATAATTTATCCTATTAAATCATATCGATTCTAATGAAAACAGGTTATATAACCGCGAAATCTCAACACCATGTATTAGATCTAACCCACAAATACCAACAATTCGTTTCTAATATTTATAAAATGATAAAACATGAAATGATTGAATAAAAAATGTAAAAACATAAATCTCTTGTTATACAACCTTATACAAAAATAAAACAGAAATATAAATAGAACTACATTGGAAAATCTACATAAAATACATTTCCTAACTTAGTTTTGATGTCTAGCTACTCATGGAAACACAAAACACCATTGCTTCTTCTTCCTTGCCAATATCTTCAGAATCTTCAATAGAGTGTATAAAATGACCTTAAAAATATCTAGATCTAGCCTTAAAACTCCAAGCAATGTGTTTGTTACATTTGTGCTTTGATTTTTAGTAAAACACTTAAAAACCTACCCAAATGAAAAAATAAATTTATTATAAATAAACACATACTCAAAATATAAATTTAAGGGATAATATAGGTATGAAATCGGGAACAATCACCCACCCACTATCACCCCATCATTTTTTGAAATATGTTAGAAAAGGATGTGAAAAATATATTTTTTTAAAATAAAAATTATTGAATCCAAGGTTTTGATGAGTAATTAAGTATTGATGTTTTTTGTGGAACTACTGGTTTTATTGAGTGTTTCAGATTTATAGTTCCATGTGTTTGATTAGGAATAAGATTTGTTGAAGAAAACATAATGGGTACAAGATGGACATGATTAAGACGTGCAAAGGTTTGAAGATGCTGAAGAAAATTAGGTGAAAATAATTTTTTACTTATATACTCTTAATATAATCCGAATTAGGATCACGCACGTCACTTAAACTGAGTTAATCCTATATGTGTCATGATAAGAAGTGATAAGTTTAAGATATTAAAATGAGATATTTTATTTGCTCCTTACGTGAAATGGTTTCGATAAATGACCTAATTCAAAAATTTGTTTTAAAGTATAAAATGTTATATTTTCGGACCAATTCAGTCAACTGGTAAAAGTAGTCGGTTGACTTATCAAAACACTGAGTTTTGGGTTTAGAAATTGAGTCCTATTGATCCAATCATTCAACTAAGCAAAGAAATCAGTCAATCGTTTGGAACAATGACTGAAATGGATGTGAAAATGAGCACTTTGATCAATTCGGTCAACCAACAGAGAAAGGTCAGTCAACCGAATGGTTTGGTGGATGAAATGGATGAAAATGGGATGTTCACTAATCTAGTTCTTCAACCTAATGGATGTAAATCCAATGGCTATATTGAGCCTTGGTACTGGGCGGTCGATCGAGGGCAGGGTCCGGTTAACTAACAGTTTCAATTAACATTTCGGTTGATTTGGCCTCTTGGTAAAAACTATTCGTTTTTAAGATTCCCAGAGAGATATTTGGGGGATTTGAATGTAATTCAAATATGTACAACCTATTATGTGATCTCAATTGATTTGGTTCATATATTTTGAGACTCTTTTAATATAAATGATTTCATACTTCGTATTCTTGTGGTTTCAAATTGGCAATAGTTCTAGGACTTAAATGAGTGATTCAAAGAATATGGGTTTATGTCATTGACCTCCCATATTCTTTCGCACTATACCAGATACTTCCCCTCTTTTTTTTTTAAATACCAGAGACCTCCCCTGTTCTTTTGCTCAAACACCACTTACCTCACTTTGGAAAAACTTTCCCTTAGGTTATTTTTTTTAAAAAAAAAAATCATTAGTACCCCTATATTTTTAAAATTATATTTTTTACCCTTAACTTTTTGAATAATTATATTTACCGCTCACAACTACCAACTCTCACAGCCACCTCCCACTGCCACCACCCACCACCTCCCACAGTCGCTGCCCACCCAACACCACCTCCCACCGCCAGAACCCACCACCCTCTGCCACCTCCCACAGCCGCCACCCGCCGCCACCTCCCACACTTACCACCACCAACCACCATCCGCCGCCACCACCCTCTGCCACCTTCCACCACTGCCACCCACCACCACTACCCACCCCCACTTTAAAAAATATTTTTTTAACCCTTTCATTAAAATGTATATAGAGAAAGAGTCTAGAGAGAGAGAGAGAGAGAGAGAGTGAGTACGTTTGTTTACACATATTGGTATCCTAATACAACAATATCATCGTCAGCCTGATGGAAGAAAAAAAACAAAAAAATAAGGAAAAAACAGAGAAAAAAAAATGAGAAAAAAAATTAAAAATTAAATGGGTATAAGGCAAAACAAACACACTCTCTCTCTAGACTCTCTCTCTATACATTTTAATGAAAGGGTTAAAAAGAATATTTTTTAAAATGGGGTTGGGTAGTGATGGTGGGGGGTGGTGGCGGCTGTGGGAGGTGACGGAGGGTGGTGGGTGCTTGTGGTGGTTATGGGAAATGGCGACAGGTGGTGGGTTGTAGCGGTGGGAGGTGGTGTTGGGTGGGTGGTGGGAGGTGGTGGGCAGCGGCGATGAGAGGTGGCGGAGGGTGGTGGGAGTTGGGCGGTGGCGTTGAGAGGCGGGTGGTTGTGAGAGGTAAATATAATTATTCAAAAAGTTAAGGGTAAAACATATAATTTTAGAAATATAGGGGTGCTAATGATTTTTTTTTTAAAAATAACCTAAGGGTAATTTTGTCCAAAGTGAAGTAAGTGGTGTTTGAGCAAAAAGACATGAGAGGTATCTGGTATAGTGCAAAAGGACAGGGGAGGTCAATGACATAAATCCCAAAGAATATTTTTAAATGAAACATACATAAATTGATGATATGTTATATGGGGTCTTAGAGTGTTATTTAATGACATATCTTTGAAAAATTAGCCGTTGGAGAGCTACTCCTAGGTCTATTTAATAAGTCCTGCGGGAATGGAATTAAACATCAATAACATCAGTTTTGAGCTTTTATCAGAGTGACATTATTACTGAGATTTTTATGGGAAATTTTATTCAAGTTTTTTATCTAAAGCGCTTACTATTTGGCATCACTGGTTTAAGTTCTAATTGCGATATATTTCCTGTCTTTGGTGTTTTACTGTGAGATCCTTCTAAGTTTTGTTATTTGCTGTCTAACATATATTTATATTAATTACTTAGTTTAGGATTGTTTAGAAAATCGTTTTGAATTCAAAAACCTGAAATTCTTTTAAACAGTTTTTTGATTGATTATCTGACTAAGTGCTTAATTTGTGCTACCCATTTATTTATTTAATCAGATTTTATTTGGCTTACATTATATCTATCACGTAGTAATTATTCAGACCATTAATTGAGTATATCTATATTGAGGTAGTAGAAGTTTCTTGTGGGAAGAAACTTATAATTTTTTGTATTTGTGAGTTTGAGAGGACTAGACACATTTGGGAAGGTATTTAGTTAGAGTAGTTAGGTTTCAATCTTTTTCCTGCGAAAAAAAATTGGATTTGATCTTTGTCTAGTTAAAAAGATTAAGTTTTTTTTTTTCCTTGAAAAGAATTTGATTTTGATTCAGCTTATAATTAAATTAAAGAGTAAATTGACTCTACCAACTGTCAGTAGTGGACCTGTCTCTAGTTGAGGTACCTGAAATAAAATATTTAGTTGGTGTACTATCTTCATAATATAAAAATAATTTATGGATCAAGTACATTTATCAGAATCCACTTTCCCAAAATAGAATATAATCACAATGATATTTTTCAAAATAGAATATAACAACATTGGACAATAACGAAATTCACAGATATCATCAAGATATAACAATTGAATATAAATCAACTAATCAAATAACTTTTATATAATAAAATACCAGAAATATAATTTCCTACAAGTTATAGGATCGTTTCACCTCATGATCAAGAGTTATAATAGTACCGTAACCTGTACAACTGTGTAATCTAAGGTTGTCATCAGTGTCAAGGCCATTTGATATCTCTAATGATAGGAGCCAACACGTGATATAAACCATTATACTATGATGATAATTATCATCGTCAACAACAACAACAACAACAACAACCATTTGCAGTCTCTTCTATTAGGTCACAATACAACGTCCTATAGGATATGCCCTCCTATTAGGATCAACAACATCCCGCAGGACACGCCTTCCTATCAAGATCACACTATGGCATATAGGTATAATAATAAAAATCACTTTCCATATTTAACCATTTACTTGATTCATTTAATGTCATAAAATAATCAATTTTAATAAATTTTTTCTTTTCACATTTTTGTACAAAAATATAATTAGAAAATTTACGTAAAAGACAGTACACTTACTTCGATAATCACACTGTTATTAAGCAATCGTTGGAATATTGCCGTTGTCAACATCGCTTATGAACCTAACAACGACATGAACTAAACTAAGAATTTATTTAAATAAATCTAATATATAATGCGTGACACTAAAAATACAATTATTTTTCCATTCTCAAATTTCCCTAATTATATAAAATTTACTATAATTAAATATTTTATTTTCATAAACCAATACCAATTATACAACTGAAATATTATAGTTACATTTATAGAATTTATCAACCTCCCTCCGTAAGTTGTTGCAGAGGCATGGCCAGGATCTTGGGACGTGCCCGTTGTAATGGATCACGTGGTCTACAAGTCCCGGGACTCGCTTCTCCTCTCTTGCGGGTTGGAGAGTCGGTACCTCCTCCGCGGGGGTCGGCGGCAGGCAGGCGAAAAAGACCTAAAAGTAGTTCTGGAACTCTCCGAGCTAGCATTCCAAGTTATCAATACGGGAATCCTCACCGCTCTAGAGGTCTGCCCTACAAATGGACCAGAAGACAAGGCGGACGGACTAGTTTGGCCGGTGGGCCGTGGATAGTTCTTCATGGTTGGGACTTGGGTGTTCGGCCTGGGGGTCTTTGACATGGTGCTAGTGGGTTGGAGAGAATGATTGTTGTTCAGAACGGGCGTTTGATTTGTTCTTCCGATGATCTGACCAGACCTTGTGATCATCAAGTCTTAGCTGTATTGGGAGCTGTCGATCAAGAGAAAGATTTTTATGCATTCCCACAAATGGTACCAAATTGTTAATCTGGTGAATACCTCAATATGGTCTGGCCAGACTGCATGTGCAAATTTCTTGTTGTAGTTGAGGTGATGCACCGGGAAGTTAAGCTCCAAGCTCAGTAAACTTCTGACTCTTTGAGGAATCTTTTCAATATGAACTGAGCTCCTCACTAGACTCTAAATTGAGATCCTCTCCAGACTCTATCCAGATCTCTGAGCTGAGCTCCAAGTCGACACTCCGAGCACTTGCACAAAGGCCTACCTGGATTATGCCTAGTTAGGCCCCTACAGCGTGAGAGTAAGTATTCGGGAAAAAAAGGCTAAAGTGCTATTGAGTAAATAAGATGCAATACTTGGTGACAGTAGATGTCTTGGAGTATTTATAGGAAGTAGGGCTTGATTAGCGCTGCCGAATTAGGGACTCCAGCTCGATTAGTTAGCCTACTTCTGCAGGCAACTAATGAGCTTACAAATTATGAGCTTACAAATTAGGGTCCTGAGAACCTAGATTAGGATTTTGGGCCCACTAGTAGAAGTCCATGGGACAGCCAATTAAAATGGAGATGGGGGACTCGTTTTATCCCCTTCAGCCAAACAGGAGGTGGAGAGGATGCCAGGATGGTTATGAGGCTTCCTTTGTGATGATCAACCAAGCTAAGGGTGCTCGGAGCCCTCAACTCGACACAGAGGACATCTGGACAATACTGGGTCTCCCATTTGGCGCTTAGCCGAGCGGAGGGTGCTCGGAGCCCTCAACTAGACATTTGAGTTTCCATGGTGGTCTTGAGTATTCAATTGTAGTGTCGTCTGAGCTGAGAGTGCTCAGAGCCCTCAGCTCGGCCTTGTAATCTTCATTTCAGATTTGGGCATCCTCTTGGAAGGTTGTCTGAGCTGAGAGTGCTCGGAACCCTTAGCTTGATTATGTAGTCTTCATGTCGGATTTGGGTATCTACTTGGAGGGTTATCTGGATGGTACTCGGTCTCCCATTCGACGCTTAGCCGAGATGAGGGTGCGCGGAGCCCTCAACTCGATATTTCAACTTCCATGGCGGTCTTGAGTATTCAATTGTAGTGTCGTCCGAGTGGAGGGTGCTCAGAGCCCTCATATCGGCCTTGTAATCTTTATGTCAAATTTGGGCATCCTTTTGGAAGGTCGTCCGAGTTGAGAGTGCTCAGAGCCCTTAGCTTGACTATGTAGTCTTTATATCGGATTTGGGTATCTCCTTGGAGGGTCATCCGAGCTGAAAGTGCTCAGAGCCCTCAGCTCGGCCATGTAGTCTTTATGTCGAATTTGAGGCCTTTCTTTCACTATCAATCGAGCTGAGGGTGTCCCGAGCCCTCAGCTTGGAAACTTGTACTTCATGCCAGATCTAGGGGTTCCCTTGGTTGATCTGTCGAGCTGAGGGTACTCAGAGCCTTCAACTTAGCCTTGCTATATCCAAGGTGGCTATAAGGCTTCCAAATGAGGGCTTGCCGAGCTGAGGTTGCTCGAAACCCTCAGCTTAGCGCTACGTCCTTCATGGCAGATTT
This sequence comes from Eucommia ulmoides, assembly GCA_016647705.1. Lineage (NCBI taxonomy): Eukaryota > Viridiplantae > Streptophyta > Magnoliopsida > Garryales > Eucommiaceae > Eucommia > Eucommia ulmoides. Next base: position 5,719,097 of record CM028333.1, on the reverse strand, counting down.
AAGGCTTCCAATTGTTGATTCGTTGAGCTGATGGTGCTTGAAGCCCTTAGCTCAACCATGCTTCCTTTAGGACAATTTTGGGACTCCCATCTAATGATTAGTCGAGCTGAGGATGCTCAAAACCCTCAGCCCGACCCTTTTTCCACACTTGGAGATTTGGCCCCTTAGATCATAGAGGAACCTTGGTCTTCAGGGCGGTTTTGAACCTTCCCCTTGATGATTAGCTGAGTTGAGGGTGCTTGGAGCCCTCAGCCCGACCCTTTTTCCATACTTGGATATTTGGCCCCTTAGATCATGGAGGAACTTCTATGCACGTGTGGGTTTTACTAACCAAACTTACCTCTATCAGTTGCTTCCCAGTCCCGAGCATCTTATCGCAATAACGGGTATTCGGGACTCTGAGCTCTCGGCCCGGGAAGCTCAGGACCATTGTGCTTGAGGCCTACTTGGCATGCACCTGCAAACTCTGGCTTACTAGGGAAGCCAAACCATACGACCGTTAGATGATCGCCACATGGCACCAGGCACACAAATCAATGTAATGGCAACCATTGGCTCGCGACTCTTTATATGGACATCCTCTTTTTTATAAATTGGGGTTTTTCTTCATTCATTATACACATGTAAAAATTTCGAGAGCTCTCCATTTGTCCGGTTATTTGTACCTTTTTTCTCATATGTTCGACCCTTAGCGATGTTTCTCTCTTTTTTTTTTCTTCCTCATCCAGTTTGACTTAAAGTTTGGGGTTCGATTCTTCAGATCAGACTTCGTTTGGCTTTCTATCCTTTAGGGTTGAGCGACATCTGGCCCTTGGGGATGCTTCGTTATCTGCACCAACCTGACTCAACGATTCTAGAGGTGAGGTTAAGTCTAGCCTAGCCGACTGCTTGAGTGTTGCGGGCCTAATTGACGAGATAGGTGAGGGATCCTCATCCTGTGATTTTGATGCCAAGGTCTCGCTTGGTGTCGTCATGGTGACTGAGTTCCTCTATGCCCTTCCTCTATCCCAGGTCCTACGTGACAATGTAGTGACCAATGCTGGGCCAAAGAAACTTCACGTTAAGGTCCCGATCACAAGTCTGATCTAGACTATCGAGTCTTCCATGGACAAAGACAATGTCCTTGAGTGTCGGAGTAAATACACTTTCCCGAACTTGGTAGAGATAATTGTTCCTAGGCCTAATGATCAGGCATATATGCCTTCGCCAGGCTACTTGACCATCATCAAGCATCAGTTGGAAGTAGGTCTACAGTACCCTATACATTGGTGGATCCTTGACGTCTGTGCAGAGTATCGGTTGTGTTCGTCACAATTCACTCCTTACGGCATGAGGGCGATAGTGGCGACATACATAATCTTCCGGGACGAGGGTATTAAGCCGAGCATAGATCTCTTCAAGGCTCTCTTCTACGCTAAGCCACTTTTCCGAGGTGCTGGATGGTTCTATATCGCCTCCAGGTTGACCTTCCTAACTGACTTGTACCCTTCCACTCACAACTGGAAGTGCCAATTTTTCTACCTCGTGGGGAGCGACTAGTAGTTCGACTCGGACGATGAGGAAACATACCATGTTTAGATGGAATGGGAAAAAGTTGGTAAGGATATGGACCCCAGGAGGGGATTCTGGGTTTTCTGGGATTTTCCAAGACTTGGTTCTAATTCGTTCTTTTCTTTATTTGCGCAGAGAAATAGAAACTTAAGAAGTAAAGGGGCGCCCTGAGCAAAAAGATTATCGACCAATGGGACAAGATTCTAAAGATGGTATATAAAGAGGTGAAGAGATTAATCGACTCCCACTTGTTCAACATCTTTTGGTACCGACCACCTTCTCTACCTCCTGTTCACGACGTTCCATCCGACTCAAAGAACAGTAAGTTATTTCTGTCCAGTGAATTTCCCGTACTTTGCCAATCTTATATAGAGCTGAATGCTGCTGGGCTGAACTAACGAATACCTCAATACTCTATTCAACATTGTAGTTTTGGACAAGGACTTCGTTATCTAGAGGCTGAAAGAATGCAAGGCCCGAAAGGCTGCCGGAGCAGACCAGGCACAAGACACTCAAGCTGACTTAACAGTCTTGCCATCTTTCCCTCCACAGCAGCAGCAGTAGCGTAACTCAATGCCTACTTGAACTAGGCCACCAGTCGATGCCGATTGATAGTGGTGACATCTCTCAGTTAGATCCCTCCGACAATGGAAAGAGAAAAGTGCATGAGGGTAAGCACAAAAAGCACAAGTCCTAAAAAAAGACAAGGGTCGCTAGTTGAGCCCTACCTGAATAGGCAGCTGACGTGGTGTACTTCGATATTTTGAACACAGGGCTCCATGTTGGTCTCCCTGTTGGTCGTCCTCTCTTGGGGTCTCCCGAGGTGATAACCAACTATCTCAAGCGCACCACCCCTCCCGATGATAGGAAGTTTCTGGCTGACTACGACACGAAGAGCCTCATGGGCTATCTCATCATGATCACATCTTGGTAAGGATCTAACACTTTTCTATTTTCCATTGTTCTATCTTTAGAATTATACTTATATGGATGTTCTCGTGCAGAGCATGCTTCACTTGTTCGGCCTCCATTATAGGCTCGCCGAGAGCACCATGAGGGATGCCTTTGTCTGAGCTGAGAGAGACGCGACCCTTCTGAATGTAAAGAGCCTTCTGAATGTAGAGAGGATGAACGAAAACCTCCAATTTGCTGCTCTTACCCATTCCTCCCTCCAGGCCAGACTCCAACTGGTCACTACTGAGATGAATAATCTGACCAAGGAGAAGAATGACCTCTCCTCCCAGCTCCAGGATAAGGTCTCTAAGTTGGAAGACCTGTGGAGGAAATTGTAAAAAGAGGAACTTTAGAGGGAGAAAGCGGTTCGCCGAGCTGAGAAAAAGGCTATTAAGAAGTACAAATCCAACGACGAATATAAGAACATGAAGGCAGACATGGTTGTCGAGTACATGGATAAAGGCTTCAAAGCTAGGTTTCACTCCCTCCACTGCCTATTTCCCGAACTTGATTATAGGAAAATCCAAATGGAATTCCTCGATGAAGGGGAGGCAGCAAGAGAGGACCACACAGCTAGAGAGGTGACACCGAAAGCCATCCAAGAGGGAAGAAAAGGCAAAAGAGAAGGTGATAGTGAAGGAGAAGGCGATGACAAAGAGACACAAGTTGAAGCCTCATCCAAGCCTTATTCCCAGACTTGACCTTTTTCGTTAATTTTTTTTTTATCTAGTGATTTGTGTAGCTAGGTATGAACCCCACCGCTGTAAACATCTTTTTGAACATAATATAACATAAATCAATTTTTTGGTGAACTTGTGTGTTGAACTGTAGAACTATTTCTCCCATTTTCCATTCATAAAGCTAGAACAACATGGTATCTCAAAACTCGTAGCTTAGCGCGTTGGACTTCCTTAGCGGTTTGGAGCCCTTCCAGTTTGAAATGTCCAAGCTGAGAGTGCTCAAAGTGCTGATATCGACCCATTTTTCATACTTCAGTTCGATTTTGGGTCCTCCAAACTCGAACTATTCGGGCTAAGGGTATTCGGAGATCTGGGCTCGGCCAATTTTCCACACTCCAAATTAGTTGCCAAGGCCATATCAATTCTGCCCCCCAGCCTTGAGATTTAGTTCGGTTTTGGGTCTTCCAAATTTGAACCATTCGAGCTGAGGGTGTTCAGAGAGCGAAGCTTGGCATTTTCTCCAAACTTCACGTGTTTTTTTTGCGAAAGTCATAACCTTTCTGCTCCCCAGCCTAGAGTACGAGTAGGATTCTTGCTCGTGCTGCTGTCTTAATGGTGGCGATTTTCAGACGGTCCTTGGTCTTCGCGGTCCAAAAAATGCCATGCAAGCATTGGGGCCTGTGGCCGGTCATCGGTGGGTTCTCTATATTCAAGTTTATCCTTGTTCCATTTTAGGTTATCCCAATATAGTCTATGCAGAAGCATCCTTCCCTTTAAGTCGTATGACCTGTGGTTGGCTGTGAGGAGGTAGATTTTTAACTGTAGGCCCTCAGACCCGATCGATGCCCCACCTTTGGTAGATAACCTTGGTCTATCCCCGGGTACAAACTATCAACCTGTGTAAGAGGTCTGGTTATCACTCTCAATGGCCAGCATCGGGGTGTCGCTTCGGAAGATGTATGTACGGGTCAGGAGATTGTTGCAACTGAATATCTTTTCATTGACATGAAAATTCGTTACACTTAGTAGCAAAAATAGAATGTTCACAAAATGACCTCTTTCCTATAGAAATATCGCTTGATGTGGTCAACATTCCAAGGGTGTTGCAGTGGAACCCTTTCTTCGGTCTTGAGCTCGTATGTGCCCAGCCTTGCGATTCTTGTTATACGATAAGATCCCTCCCAAGTAGAATCTAGCTTTTCCGCGTTTGGCTCTTTGGTCACAAAGGTGACCTTTCTAAGAATGAGGTCTTCGACTTCAAAATAGCGGGTGGCGTACCCGTCTATCATAGTAACGCGTTGTACGTTTTTGGTACACCGCTTGACGGATTCACGCACGTTCCCTTCTTTCTTCCAGTAAATCCAAGTTGAGAGCCAACATAGCTTTTTTTTCCTTCTTGGTCATGGTTTCTTCTTGCCGTCCTTAGAGTTGGTTTTCTGATCTCCTCAAGAATTACGGACTCCGAGCCAAATGTCATCGCAAAAAAGGTTTCTCTAGTTGGGGTTTGTGAGGTCGTATGGTACTCCCAAAGGACTGGGTATAGATCCTCCACCCACCTGCCCTTTGTTTTGTTGAGTCTGGTTTTCAACCCGTATAGGATTTTTCAATTGATGACATCAACTTGGCCGTTTGCCTGGGGATAACCCGGAAAGACGAAATAGGTCAGATGACAAGGCCTAAGTAGAAGTCAGCAAAGAGGTCATTGTCAAATTGAGTGTCGTTATCGAACACGATAGCTCTCGGAATGCCAAACCTGCAAACCAAGGATTTCCAGACGAAATCCCGAATTTTCTATTTCATGATGCAAGCTAGGGGCTCTACCTTGATCCATGGTGAAGTAATCAATGTCCACCACCAATAAATTTCTTTGGCCGATGCCATGAGGAAAAGAACTGAGTAGATCAATCCCCCACTGAGCAAATAGTTATGGATTGGTCATCGGTACCAAAGCGATTGGAGATAAATGAAGGTGGGAGGGCGAACCTTTGACACTTGTCATATTTTTTCATGAATTCCATCGCGTCCTCAAGCATTGTTGGCCAGTAATACCCCTGGCGGAACAATTTTCTAACTAGGGCCCTACCCCCCCTCCCCCACGAGTGGTTGCCACATATCCCCTCATAAACCTCTTTCAGAACGTAGTTGGCCTACACCAGGAGTAAGGGACAAAAAATGACCTTTGATATAGAACTCCATCGATGATACAATATCTTACCGCCCAATAGCGTATTCTTTTGGCCTCAGCAGGATCATCAGGAAGCATTTTGTCTTCCAAGTATTATTGTATTGGGTCTATCCAGGTTAGTTTGCCATTGAGTTCGCAGATTGATGCCACTTGGTCAGACATCGCAGTACTCGGTAAATCCAAATGTTCCACGGGCACACTTCTCTTTAGTGTCCACTCCACCGCTGAAGTGAGGTTGGACAAGGCATCGGCATGCCTATTATCTTCTCGGGGTATTTGGGTCACTTAAACTTTCTCAAAGCTGTCCATCAGCATCTGTACCCTTTCCAAGTATGCGGTCATGCTCAGATCTTTGTCTAAATAGTCTCCGTTGACTTAGTTAACCACGACCTGGGAGTCACAAAAAATGATTAGCGTTTTCACGTTAAAGTCTCGGGCTAGGCGGAGAGCCGCGAACAATGCTTTGTACTCACCCTCATTAATGGTTTCCCTTAATCCCAATCTGAGGGCGTACTCCAAAACCTCTTTGTCCGAGGCCATAAGGGTTATCTCTACCCCGCAGTCATTCACATTGGAAGACCCGTCAATGAAAAGCTTCCAAGTATTCGGATCGGAGTCTTGTACTGAGCTCGTTTATGTCCTCTCTTCTTCTAAGGTCTTAGTTCCCTGGTCATCAGTGGTAGTCTCCTGGTCATTGGGGAAGGTGAACTCGGCGATAAAGTTGGCCAGGACTTGGACTTTAATAGCAGTCCTAGCTCAATACTCAATGTAGAATTAACCGAGCTCAAGGCTATATTTTATTAGCTGCCCCGAGATATCAGGAGAGTACAAGATCTGCCTGAGGGGCTGGTTGGTTAGGACGATAATGGTGTGCAGCTGGAAATACTGCTTCAATTTCCTCGAAGCTACTAACAAAGCGTAAGCGAGTTTTTAAAATCTGGTGTACCTTGTCTCGGTGTCCGTGAGGACCTTTCTAGAGTAGTATATAGGGTGTTAGGCTCCGAAATCCTCTCTTACCTGTGCCGCGCTAATGGTCGTTGATGAAGCAAAGATGTACGGGTATAACTTCTCACCTTCTTTTGGAGTGCTGAGCAAAATAGCCGAGGAGAGGTATTGCTTGAGCTCCTAGAAAACTGCCTCACACTCCTATGTCTACTCGAAGTTGTTGTTTCCCCTTAACATCTTGAAAAATGGGAGACATTTCTCTAAGGCACGCGAGATGAACCAATTCAAGGCCACAAGTCTTTTGGTGAGCATCTGAACAACTTTTTTTATTCTGAGGAGAGGTCATTCCTAACACAGCATTTATCTGGTTAGGGTTCGCATCGATCCCGCGTGAGGAGACCATATATCCGAGGAACTTCCTCGCAGAAACCCCAAAGATGCATTTGTTGGGGTTGAGTTTCATGCGTTGAGCTCTGAACTTATCGAAACAGTTTTGGAGGTGCTTGATGTGGGCAGGAGCCCTAGAGTTCTTGACCAGCATGTCATCGATATAAACCTCCATCGTCTGTCTGATCTTCTCCTTGAATATTTTGTTCACTAGGTGCTTGTAGGTGGCCCTATTGTTGCGCAGGTCGAATGTCATGACCTTGTAGCAATATGTTCTCCTGTCCGTGATAAAAGATATTTTTCTCTTGTCGGGAGGGAACATGGGTATCTGGTTGTCTCCAGCGTATGCTTCCAAGAAGCTCATACCGTGTTGTGGTGTCGATGACTATGTCGATTCTCGGGAGGGAAAAGAAGTCATTCGAGCACTTTTTTTCAGGTCCTTGAAACACAACTAAGTTTAAATATTTTTTTTCAAACTTATTGAATAGAAATAGATAAAATCGATATGTCGATAATTATTCTAAGAAAAATTAATTTTTTTAATATAAAATAAAAATTAAAAATAGATTCATCACAATTAATTAATTGAAAATTGAGGAACTAAAAATTATTCAAAGAGCTAAAATCAAAGGAAAAAATTAAAAAATACATAGAGATTAATTTTAAAGACAACCTACAAATCTTCTCAACAAAACATATTAATTTTAGAATACAATAAACGTAATTATATATATATATATATATATTACATTTTTAAGGATGGGAGGAACAAAGGTTAACTAAATATTTTTATTTTTATTTCAAATTTAGTAAGTGAAAATAGATGAAAACGATATGTTGATAATTATTATTCTAAGAATAATTGATTTATTTTTCAAAAATAAATTAAACTTAGAAAGGGATCCTTTGTATATAGTTCTCAACTCTTAGTTGTTGTTGTTTTTTTTTTTTTTTTTTTTTTTTTGAAAACTGAAGAACTAAAATTTAATTGTCAAAATAAATAAACATATATCTTAACAATTAAATCAAAATAATTTAGTGAAACAAACACATATTGGTGTGAAACAAAAATTTCCAAATAAAAAATAATTAGATGACAATCACACCTAATTTTCTTAATTTTATAATAATTTAAATAATAAAAAAAGAGAAAAATAGGAGGCGCCAACTCTATGGCCATCACAACACATGCTCATGCTTACTACAATCTATTTTCCTCTTCATCTTAATCAAGACAACGATAGCCCCCTCCCCCCAAATGCACTATTTAATACGAAAAGAAAACCAAATATATATTCAACCCCAAAAAATACACTATTTTTCTAATATGAAAATAGAACCATATATGTATTCAACTAATTATTAATTAATTATACTGATTTTTATTCTATTTCTAGGGATTAAATTTATTATTTTTTTATCTTTTCATTTTAATTGCTAGGTAAATTAGTAAAATATTAAAAGATAAGATAACTTAAAAAAAAAAAAAAAAAAAAACAAATGGTGATATTTGTTTATAAAAAATAAACAAACAAATAGAACATAATATATGCAAAAGAAGATAAAATAAAAAACAAAATTTCAACAAATAAATATTTGTAACCCTCCAAATAATACATAATTCACCCAAAAAAAAAAAAAATCAAAAACCATACAAACTACAATAACTAATAAAAAAAAAAAATCTCAAACACAATAAATACAAAATTATTTTTAAATAATCAAATAAAAAATTCAAAAAAATTATTTCAAAACTCGCGCTTAGCGCAGGTCTAGGACTAGTTATAGAGTTAATATGAAAGTGAAAATATAATACATGTAATTTAGAAAATTATAAAAATAATATATGGACATTAAATTTAGGAATAATGCAAAAATATTAAATTTATAAAAATTAAAATAAAAGAACAATATAAAAGAGGAAATATAATATTCGGAAATTATGGACACCTATATATAAAATATGACGTATATAAGCCCTCTACGTAAATCTTAGTCATTCTTTATACCCTCTTATAAAGAGCGGTCTAGATTAATTATGTAAATTAATATAAATATAAAATCTATATTATTTATTTTGTTTTATTTTAACAAAATAATTTAAGATTATCTTTTTAAGCAATTTAAGCTTCTTCTTTTTTCTAATTATTTCTTTTAATTTTTAATTTTTTAATTTTTTTAATTTTTCTTTCCTTATTCTCTCTCTCTCTCTCTGCATTAACCTAATGTAATATTCTTTCTTTTCTTTTCTTTTCTTTTCTTTTTTCTTTTATTATATTTCCTTCATAATTGACATCAATTTAGGGTTTCTATTATTGATTGGGACTCAATACCAGACTTAAGTTTCAGTTTCTTCTTTCTTTGTCTCTACCTATGCTATCGTTGTTCCATTGCCATCATGATGCCGACTACATTTATCATCATAACTCATTGTCGCTGTTCCATCTCCGTCACTGCGCCCAAGTGTTTTTTTTCTATCTCTCTTTCTCAATTGATGCACAACATCACGCCACCCTACCACCACCACAACCATACCTTCTGGCCCTGTCTTTCAATCTCTATCTCTCTCTCAATCGATGAACTAGTACCCTTCACCACCACAACTACTAGAGTATTGAACCTCTTCTCATCCCAGACCGCCTTCACAAACCACTTCCACTGCCACCTACATTTGATTTTTCATACTTGGGTTCGAATTGCCCAGATTTGGTTGTCCCTATTTAATTATAGATCTAAATGTAATTCGAGTGAAATCAAGTCCCTATTTCTTGAGTTTCTTCCATGTGTTGTGATAATATTGAATTATTTTTTTTGTTTTACAATTTTAAATCATGAGATGTTCAAACCTGGAAGAATGGCTAAGAAGCAACATAAACAGTAGCACGAGCACCAGTTGTTTTAATAGGTTTAGTTGCATTTTTTTCAATTTATTTTCTTTTTATTATATTTAGTTGTTTGCAATAACATGTTAGCAGTGTTTAAGTTCAACAGTTTTGTTATATTTTATTTAATTTTCTTTGTTGCCAGTTGATTGTGTTGTGATAGTCCCGAAACTTAAAGTTTCATTATATGTTTCTAATTAGTTCCTATTTATAGGCAATAGCAAGGATGGTTCGTGAGTAAGTTGTTGTGAATAGGTGAGTAATCTGTATTTGTTTTCACTTTTTTTTCCTATTATATTGTAGATCTGGGAGTAGAACAATTTGTTTTTGAGAGTAAAACTGACATCTTGACCTCTTTTTTTTTTTTTATGAATTTCTTCATTGCCTTCTTATTTAGATAAAAGGAAGTCAAACCTAAGTGAGCTTTTTCACTTTATATTTATACTTGCAATATGAAGAATCATTGTGCAGGTTGTTTAAAAAATTTGTTATCCAACACTAATAAAGGAACCCCTAAGAAGTTTGTAGCCTTTTGATCTTTAAAATCTTATTTACAAATGTTGATTTTGTACCTTATAATTTTAGTTATTGTTAATATATAATTTAAGTCTTATTTCACCTCTAATTTTTATTGGGTTTGTTTTTCATATCGAACAACAAGTTTGAGTTAACCATTACCATGAAGAACCAACAACTTTGAGTTAACCATTACCATGAAGAACCACTGCCATGAATAATCACCAAATTAGGTGGTGTTCTCAATATTTCCAAATAGGTGGTGTTTGTTCTCAATTTCCCAAATTACTGTTTGAGTATTTAGTGTTTTTGTTCTCAATTTTTATACGAAGCAGATTAAGGCTTTTAATTGCCAAATTGGTGGTTTGTTTGCTAAATAGGCTCATAATTTCAGAAAAGAAGAATTTCTCAAATTACCGTTTCTATTATGTTCCCAGATTTTCATATTTGTTCCCAGGAAAAACATTTATGAGCCAAGTACTGCTATGTCCAAATAGTAAGTATTTATTTTTGTATTTCTATTCCCATATTTTTTGTATTTCTGTTCCTAGATTTCCCAAAATATTGTTTATGTTCTGTTCCCAAATTATTGTTTGAGTATATCTTCGGCAGCGCTCAATTCTTCTATTGATTCTTCGATATTTGTATTTTTTTTTTTTTGCTTGCATTTAGGTTCAATTGGTGTAATTTTATTTGCATAAGATTTTTTTTATTTGATATAATTGAATGAGAATGTTGTATAAACAAAGGGTTATTTTTTCTTTAAAAAAAAAGTTAACTTTATACTATTAGTTGTTATTGTGTTGGTTTCAAAACAAGTGTTATTTTATTGTTGTATCCACTTGTTATTTGTTATAGGGTTATTTTATTTTTCAAAATTTTGGTTATTGTTGTGTTCACTTGAAAAATAGAAGTTGAGAATGTTATCTTCTTCTTTTTTTTTTGGTTAAGTTTTATTGAGATTGTTGTGTAAACAATAAGAGTTTTGTCAATATTTTTTTTTTTAATTTGTACATGTATTATTAATTTGTGCTTAATTGTGAATCATTGGAATTATTTAACGATAAAAAAACTTTTAACAACTTGATGGTTACTTATTTCATAATTTCAATTCTAATTTTTAACATCTTTTTGTTCTTCTTTATATTTTTAAAGTTATTCCAATTTCAATTTAAAGATTTTGGTTTTTCAAATTAAGGTATCTCTTTTAGTCCGTGCCTTTAGGTACGTGTTATCTGTTAGTCTATATAATAAAACAGGACTTACATAAACCCTATAGATAAATTTCAGTTGTTCTTTGTATTCAGAGATAAAGAACGGTCTAGATTGATCTAAAAAATTAACATAAATATAAAAATTATATTTATGTCTAACCTTATATATCTTATATCTAATTGAGGAGAGAGAATATATATCTTGTTATATAATTGAGGAAATAGAATATGTTAATATATATGTATATATTAGAACTTTAAAATTACAAAAATTTTAGAAATAATATATCAGATATTAAACTATGTGTATTAAATTTATGAAAATTATGAAATAATATATGCATATTAAATTTAGTAATAATGGAAATATTAAAATTATGAAAATTATAAAAATAATATATGCACATTGCAGAAACATTAAATTTACAAAAATTAAATTAAAAAAATAATACAAAAGAGAAAATATAATATACAGCAATATCAGACAAAAAATTCTAAAAAATAGTTTATGGACATTAAATTTAGTAGGGATGCCACTGTTCGGTTTCGGTCTGGTTTTATGTAAAATCAAAATCAAAACTATTAGAACTATATCAAACCACAACCACAACCAAAACCGTCAGTTTTTTCTTAATGGTTTTAAAACCAAACCATTTAAATTTATAAAAAACTAAAACCACGAAACCGTTTAAGATTTTTCAATTTTATAAAAATCAAAAACAAAACCAAAACTGCGAAACCGCGGACCGTTATTTTTTATATATAAACAAAAACATAACTAAAATATAAAATATAAATTCTAAAAAACAAAATCAAACCACAAAATAACCATAATTAAAGTTTCTAACCCGTAATAATAATTAAAATTTCTATCTAACCAGTAACCATAATTAAAGGAATGGGGAATGGCTATGAAATCACTAATCAGAAATGAAATCCTAACTCCTTTTACACAAATATATATAGGAGGGATAAAAGTGTAAATAAAAAAATAAAAAAATATACATATATATTAGGGTTAAAATCTTAAAAAAAAGTATTATATGTAATAAAAATATATTTAAAATATCGATTTTGCGGTTTCGTGATTCGGCTTTGTGATTTGGTTTCACGATTTTTATCCTAAAACCAAAACCAAAACCAAAACCAAAACCAAAACCAAAATCATTTCGGTTTCGATTTAGTTTTTCACGGTTACCCATCCGTTCGATTTTTTGTAACATCCCAAAAATTTAGTAATAATACTAAAATATTAGACTTATAAAAATTAAACTAAAGAAATAAAATAAAAGAGAAAATATAATATACAAAAATTATGGATATTATAAAAATTATAGAAATAATGTATTGAAATTAAATTTATTAATAATACTAAAAATACTAAATTTATAAAAATTAAATTAAAGAAATAATATAAAAAAATATAATACATGAAAATTATGAACTTTAATTTATGAAAATTATAAAAAATAATATATGAATATTAAATTTAAAAATAATGCAATTAAAATAATAATATAAAAAAATATATAGTAATTTTTTTTCAGCCCTTTAGAGATGTACAATCTATTAGATAACTCATTGACCTTCTTAATTAAGTTAATGGCCCAATAAGATTTCTTAGTAAATAGCCCTCTATGTTTACCTCTATTGGAATTACCAAATTACATGTAATGCCATTGTTATGATTCAACCGCCATTTTTCTGATTTTGGAAGGTGAAAGGGCTGCATGTTCACCTTTCCCCATTGAAATAGTTTCATATCTATCACACATAACATCATATTTGCAAACAAAAACTAGTGAAATGTTGTGCAGATGTCCTCTATACGGTTGTATTTTTTAATTGTTTTTTGGGTACATATTACATTTAAGTGGACATTTACATCTCACTCCCCAGAACACGATCCCCCCTCCTCCCCCATTGTCGCTGTCCACTTACCAAAAACACCTCTACCATTATCCCATTAATCACACCACTTTCTACGTTTACGTCTCTATATATTCCTTGCATATTCTCGCTATCTCCCCTTACAATAGGAAACCCTAAAAACCAAGAGATTTTGAACGTGCGTCGTGGGGAGTGCTTGCGAACTCAAGGAATGACAAAAAGTAACGACGACGAAGGAACTCCAACCAAGAAAAGAGATAACAGCAATCCACAGAGTAAGCGCCATCATGTATTTAATGTGTTGATGTCCACGTATAAGTGATTTTTTGTTATTGAGTCCCGTAAATGTCTAAATTAGAGCCGTAAATGTGAATACCCACTTGCCCCAAAGAAATCTTTGGTGGGGTACTTTTGGTGTTGATGTTCACGTATCTATACGTTGGTATTGATGTCCACGTATGAGTAATTTTTTGTTTATTAGTCTCATAAATATGTAAATTAGGGTCGTAAATATTCTTCTAGATGTTTCAATTAGTGTAAATACCCACTTACCCCAGAGAAAATCTTGATGGGCACTTTTCGGTGTTGATGTTCACGTATCTATTCGTTGGTGTTGATGTTCACGTATCTATTCGTTGGTATTCGTGTCCTCGTAATCAATCTTTTTTATATCGTGAAAATTGGTTTTGTATTTACATGCATACCCAGTTACCTACCCAGGGGAAAAAATCTACTAAAGTCTATGCGGAACTTTTTTTTTTTTTGTTTTATAGTGTGTTGATGTTCACGTATGGGTTAATTTGCATGTCTATTTTTATCTACTTTAATATACGCGTAGTTAAAAATGTTTTGTTGTTACCCCAATAAATTGTAGGTCACCGAGTAAAAAAACAGAGAAAAAAAGGGAATACTCAAACACGGCCGAGAGTGTTTTTATATCGGAGCAATCTAAAACAAACGTATGAACTAGTTCGAGATTGCGGATTAACAGACCAACATAAGGCGTTGTTGCGTATGACACATTTTGCCAAAATCTTCAAAATGTTCTACAACAAGCAGATGTCGCTTGAGAACATCCATAAAAAGGACAATCTGATAGAGAAAATCATACTGAGTTATGTCCCAGCCCGATCAGCATTCAGAATCAGTGAAAAATTGGTGAGGCTGACACCACTGGATATACAGTTGATTTTTGGTTTTACAGTAAGGAATGGAGTCGTTGTGCAGAATAGATACACCAAGGGTGAATCGAAATGCCTTCACAAACTAAAGCTGACAAACCCGAAAAAGTTTAGTGTGGCCTACTTGAGGTCTTCAGTGGAATAGCAGGTAAAGAGGACAAGTGAGGAAAGCGCACACGACTTCATTTGCTTATTGTGCTTGCATCTCTTGTCCACTTGCTTCTTCATGACTACTGGACAGCAAGTGTCACAGTGGCTCGTTCGATATGTGGAAGATATCGAACATATGAACAACTACAACTGGCCAGGCGCAATTCTTACAGACTTGGAGATAAGTCTGAAAAAAATCACACACCAAACCAAGATCCGTTACGGGGTGTGTCCTCGCGCTGCAGGTAAAATCTAAAATCACTCAAAGTTTTCTGCTAATTATGTGAATTTTATCGGTATATGGATGTTCTTGTCGTTACTGTAGATTATCAACTTATTCCCCCCAACTTCTTCTGTGTTTTCAGTATTGGCTTTGCGAACACACGACATTATCGACAGCCATAAAGGGGCGGGAGTTTGCAATACTGAGGAAGCAACGGTGGTGTTTAACTGCATACACCTCTTCCATCAGGTCTACCCCGATCAGCCACCTATTACATGATCAGGTAAAAAATTCTGGATCGATTTTTTAACATTCTATTCTAATTATATTTTTGTTTTGCCTTATATTTTAAATAAATGAGTTCAGGTTAAAGTTGGGGACATCGAGGAGAGCTCGCTTGAATTGCAATCTGGCATCATACCCCCCTCCCACGATGCTGACAAAGTTGTGAGGGAAACTCCCGCGGACATTCGTGACGAATCTGAAGATACCATACGCAAACAATGAAGAATTGAGAAGGGCAAGGGTATTGTTGATGAAGATGATCCTGAAATCCAAGCAATGGTTGACAGGATTTTGGGCGAGTCGTTGATCTTCATCGTAAGCTAGACAGCAATACAACACCAGGATCCAATGTCCTATTTGGGCGTGGACTGCAGTCAATCGTACAGTGACATCATGCCTCCCACCTCATACAACATTGCCGTTGATGAAGTTTATCGTACGTTGGATCAAATGTAGGATGATTTTTACACAAAACAAATGGAAGAAAACCAAACAATCGAAGCACTGCGAAAGATCGTCGTTAGCATGATTGTCCGTAATATTGATTTGCAAACGGAACTTAACCAACAGAAAAATCAGCATGATGCAATGATGGCTGATCTTACCACAAGATTAACGAAAGTTGTTACTAAAAAGGCTCAGATAAAATTAGAAATGGGCGTTTATGCTGTCACTCAAAAACATCGCGATCCGCAGCCAGACCCCGAAAAGGATGATTTGACAAAGAAATGTACAGAGTTGGAGATACAATTAAAAATAGCATTGGACAACAACATCATGTTGAAGGAAGATAAGAATGCAAGTGGGCGTTCATACATGCAAACAATCAAGGAGTTGAATAAGCAGATTACTGATATGCGTGTTCAAATTAAGGGGTATGCAACATCAGCACAGCAGCGATCTACTGCCTTACTAATGCCCACATTATTTGTGTCACCACCCACTGAGACAACACCACAGCCTCCGCCCCATGCATCAACCGAAATACCGCCGAATGCCTGCACTGACTTGGTGATATCAGGTGCGACTCCCATTTCCGTTGTTGCCCCTGGAAATGCCTCTGCGGTCGCCGAGTGTGAAACATCACCACCCCTTAAAGTGAATTCCATGATAAAGAGACTAAAGGTAAAGGTTAGGCAGCTAGCACACAAGGGTAGCGATTTCGTCTACCCAGGGCCAAAAGCAAAAGGCAAGGAAAAGGTCGTTGGAGATGTTGTAGATGTTGACAAACTTCCTATTTGTGAGTACGAGGACAACATCAAACTGCCCAAACGAAATAGATGCAAAATAGCAATGATGTTAAGCGATGATGATTGGAAAATGTTACAAATGATATACATTGAGGAAGGGATCGGGTAACATTAATTTCTACCATTTTATATGGTTATTTTAGCTAATTTTATCGGGAAAAAAAAAAACCCTTACCACGTGCCAATATGATTTCAAGGGCTTGGTGTATGGGGGGAGTCAAACCACTGTCGACTGTGAGCCTGGGGGACGCCATATGCATACTTAAAGAGAGACAGATGACTGACAATGTAAGTTGTATATTTCCAAAATCGTTATATAAATAACGAGGTCTTTTTAGTAAGTGCAAATTTTTTGGTTCTCTTTGATTGAGGTAATATTCACTCACCCCCAACGATGATATCCACGTGGCCCCTCCATTGTTAGGGGACAGGCAGACCATTTTCGTTAATCGTTGGTTGTGCGTTAAAATATTCATTCACCCCCAATGTTGATATTCACATGCCCCCCCTCCTCCATAAATTACGAAAAATGGAAAAACCATTTTCATCTATCGTTGGACTATACGTTAGTATTCACTTACAACTAACACCTTTTTTCAAAAAAAATCCCCGTTTCCTATTAGAAGTGTTCACTGTGTTGAATTAGGGGTTAGCGAGGTTTTTTAAGCAATTGCAAACCTGATTGGGTTTGTTCAATTGACTTAATATTCACTCACCCCCAACACATTTGATGTTCGAGAACTCGCGGCCAATGTTTTTTCGTATTTTTCAGGTGCTTGATGCTTATGGTGAATATCTGGAAAATACAACGCACAGTCTCAATCTTAAACGAGCGGGAAAAATGGGGAGACAGTTTGATACATCCAAATTGGCTTTAGCGCAGATATGGGTATAGACGAAAGTCTTCTTTCGTTTTTAATATGTTCATGAAAATGATATCTAATTTTGGATGCGCTATTTTCCAGACGATAATCCATAGAAAATATAAAAATATGAAGACCCATATCCGCAAACTAATTAGTAAAGCATTTACCTCGAATTGTAGGTACATTATTTTCCCTTTGATTTCCCCTGGTATTCATGTAACCCCCAAGTATTGGACTGTTCTGGTCCTCGACATTTTTGAAAAACGGTGGAAATTCTACAATTCGCTCCTACCACGTGATCCCACAACTGATCAGTACTACAGCAACGCACGCATTATGGTATGAAAAAAATACTTTCGTACGCATCACTTTTTATGGTTGCGTTACCTATCTATGTCTAACAATAATCTCTTGACAGAAATAATTTGTGGAGGCGCATATAAACACCAATATACTGCAAGGCTGGGAAAATGCTAAAATAGAACAATGTGTAGACTGTCTGTAAGACCCCGATTTAGCACGTACGTCATTTTAATTTCATTTGAGAGCATTTAGAAAATTTCAAGAAACAATTGAATTAATTGAAAAATCAAATTAAAAGTGATTGGGTCAAATTGCAAATTTAGAAACACTTATTCTAAATTTGAGATGCAAAATTTGTAGTATAATTCTAGAATAAAAATTTTAGAGATCAAAATGCAATTTAAGAAAATCCTAAAAGATGCATTTGATTAAAATAAAGACTCAATCGAAGATAGGGGGAGAAAAGTGCAATTTAACCAAATATTTATATGTGTGTGTGTATGTCCGCGCGCGCGCACGCGTTTGTGAGCTCAGCCGGCCGTCAGGGAGATCGAGAAGAGTGGGGATTGACGGGACGAGCAATTGATCAATTTCACACCACCATTTCCATGCATATATATACATATGCATACCATTTCAATCGCACCACCGAAAACGAAAGAATAATCCAAAAATTCAGAAATCTAGAGAGAGAGAGAGAATCGGAAGAGCGGAGCGTCGGTGCTGTCTTGTGATCGTCGGCGGTGTGGGAGTGTTCGTCCAACGAATTGTATGTGCGTGTTGTCGTTGCCGGTGTACATCTTTGTTCGTCCCGTGAGTGGGAGTAATTGGGTCAGCCGATCAGTGTGCGACTATGTTTGTGTGTCCTATTTTTCGTTCATCGTCTGAGATATGGGATCGTCACCATTCGTTGCCGTTGTTTGTGTGCTACGGTATGTGTGTGTTTCGTTGTGTGTGTGGTTGGTGTGTTAATCGCATGTGGGTGGGTGGGTGCTATTGACGATGTGTGTGCGTGTAATTGTCGACGTTCAGTCGTCGGTGTGTGCGCGACAATGTATGTGTGTGTTTCTCCGGTGTGCATGTGTGAAGGTGTGTTTGTCTGATGTGTGTGCAGGTGGTTGGCGTTCCTGTGTGGGTGTGGCTGTTGCTCAGCCGTTGCCGATGTGAAAGGGTGACAGTGTGTATGTTGTGATTGAACTCTGTGTGTGTGTGTGTGTGTGTGTGTGTGTATGTGTGTGTGTATTCTATTCAACCGACATGGGTAAGTGAGGGTGACCGTCAGTCTGGCCGGTGAGTGTGTGTGGGGGTGTGGGTGGGCCGGTTGTGGTCGCCGGTGGTCAGTGAAGGAAGAATGAGAGAGTGGTCGGCGGCAGAGAACCCAACAAACAAAAGAGAACAGAAAAAGGAAAATAGAGAGGAAGGGGAGAAGAAGAAAAGAAGAAACTACACAAATAACCCCAATAAAATCCAACCATCCATCTCGCGGCCCGTGAATGATTCGAAACAGGTAACATTTTTCATCAGGATATTATTATCGATTATATTAAATTGTTAGGCATTAAGGTTTTTCTTTCACATTCATAATAGTAATTGTCGTGATCGGAATAATATTTTATAATCGTTAATCTTAATAAACCGATACAGTGAATATTAACGGAACGAAATTAACTGAATAATAATTTTTAATAATAAAACGTGGGGAAGGAGAAATTATGAAAACTTAGGGCCTACATTGCATGAGTGGGTTATTTTAAATAGATTATTAACTTAGGCCCTACTACCATTAGGTTCGTAAGCACCGACGTCCCGATAGAGTGTGGTCAATAGCAAGTTTTGCGGAGCGAATAATCAGGTGAGTGTACTGTCTTCTAGTAAATCTATTTTCGTGTATATATATATATATATGATGAAAAATGTGTTTATTTAAAACTGGACGACTTTATAACTTATATGGATCAAGCGGTTTTGGTTGGTTGTGGAATTGTGGAAATGTGGATTTCGTTGATTTTAAAAGAAGATGGAAAAATCATATTTAAATTAAATCAATTTTGGGAGATAGAGGTTGATGTTATTGATTTGATGATGTTGTTGATTAGACGATACTATTGATTCGTAATTTAACGATGATGTTATTGATTTGACTATGTTATTGACTTTACGATATTATAGAGTTTATTTGCTTCGGCATAATGGTAGATTATCTGCTTCAGCAGAGTAATGATTATTTGCTTCGGTAGAGTGATGATTATCTGCTTCGGTAGAGTGATGGGTGTCCGTCAGGAAAGCAAATTCTACGGATGGTACGGTACCGTTGCAACTCCCGATCCTGAGGTTAAAACGATCACATGACTAGCCGGGGCGTAGTGTGATATGATGAGGTGAGGTGTGATGTGGGGTGGTGTAATGTGATGTGATGTGGTGTGGTATAAGAGTGGTGTGGTGTTTTGTTGTATATGATGTTTTGTCGTATATGATGATTAGGATGAGTAAATTTATATATAATATTTTCTACTGGATTAGCGCGTATTTATTTGTGTTAGTATATCCATTGTTCTGATTTCATATATTCTGGTTGACTTTAACTGCTTAGTTGAGGTGTAATATATATATATATATATATATATATATATATATAGACGTTGATTCTGTAGTGGCAGGTAAATAAATTTTCCTTATATGATAAGGTATTTATATTATGAGATTTTTATACTATTGGTCTCTATGTGATATTTACATGTTTTATGTTTGATCTATCTAAAATATTTTTATTAAGAAGATAGTACACTCGCAGGTGCAGCAGTAAGGAGTCGTTCCCCTACCGATACTAAGTAGAGTCCGGCGATGGTGTAGTATGGCAGTATTTTGGGAGGAACTGTCTGAGACGAACCTATGAGAGCTTCATTGTTGTTATACTTTTGTTGTTATTAAAATTCAATGACGGGTGTGTCTCCAGTTAGAAAAGATATATCTGGTCAGAATTTGTGGTTGTATATTTATGTATGTACTTTGTCGTTTGCTAGTTGGTTTGACATTTAGATGATGTCATGTCGACGTCACGCCGGCCTCAAGGTGATGGGTGTTCAGGATGGGGTGTGACATTGTCCGCAGCAAAAGGGATCGTATATCCTAAATTGCATATCACACTTCTCTCATTTTTTTCACAAAAGACTGCCATATTTGTCTCCCTTTTTGAAAAATCATAATATTTTTGTGTCTTATTTTTACCAGGATTGAATGTGGTGTCTTCGTGGCATCCATCATGAAGAGCTATGCTGAGAATAGGGTTGTGCTGAAGAATATAACTGCGGGTGATACAAAAAATATGCGGAAGACTATCGTACATAGTCTGTTGAATGATCCACCCAGGAGTTGGTCGTTGTCCGGCGCTATGGTCAGAAAGGAGTCTGCAAATGCGCCATCATCATGACCAACAATTCAATGAAAACCTGTCGAAATGTATCTAGTTACTTTTTTGGTGCGCATCCAATACGATTGGAGAAAAAAAAAAATTACTCATTTTAATTTTTTGGTATGAATTGACAGTTATATGTTCAAGTTTTTTTCAATATTTTTTTTGATCTTTTGTTTTGTATCACAAAACAACGACAAAAGGTGTGGTTTATCTGTGAGTAAATATTTACATGCATGTCACATAGCAATGAAAAATTGTGTTTTTCTTGGTATCAATAGATAGCATGCGTGTGTATCAACCAAATTGTGTGTGAGTGAAAATTTACGCAAGAGAACTTAAACTGAAGTGAGTGAATATTAATTTTTTATCATTTTACTATTGACATTAGCTTCGTCTAGAATCATCGTATATTACGACCCCCCCCCCCCCCCCCAAAGAAAAGTGAAACGAATACGTTGAGTGAATATTTACTCGATTCTATACATTCACAAAAAGGATAGTGATGCGGGGAGTACATAGTAACTCAATTCAAAATAACCGACACATGTGTCGGTTGGACAAAAATGTTCACGGATGAGTTAATATTCACTCCCCATGGCTCACCCCCACCGCTTACGTTAATATTCACGACTGAGTTAATATTCACTCCCCATGGCCCACCCCCACCGCTTACATTGATATTCACGACTGAGTTAATATTCAATCCGCTTGCGCAAAAAGATATTTTCACCCCTGTCCTCACTCCACGTTGTTCGCTGACTAGTCAAGATAATATAATACACTTCACAATAACATTAAACCCCACATACATTGAAGCTGCAGTGAATGTAAAAAAATAAAAAATAAACTTCCATAATCAAAATATTCAGTTTAAAAAATCTTTAAAACTGATCATGTATGTGTCCTGTGTAAATATACACATATCACCTGATTCATTCGCCAAAAAAAATCAAAATAAAAGAAATATTTGAAAAAAAGAATGATGTTATCGACTCAAATTACTGCAGTGCACGACTTGCGATTGTGGTGCCCATATTTGTGACATCTTCCACATTTTATCTCTGCAATCTCTCCTTTCGATAGTATACGCTTTTTCCTAGGACGGCCCGGCTACCGTTTCGTAATTAGAGAAATGATGATGACTTTCAATTCATCCCAAGTTGGTTTCTCAATAGTCGGGACTCCATATATACCTTCTAAATAACATTTTCGATAGTGCTCAACAGAAAAATATACCTCTATATATGAATATAGGTTCTCTCCGCTATGTTGTATAGCTGCGCAAGCATGCATACAAGGGAACCCATTGCCTTGCCACTTGAAACATGCGCAAGTCCTCTTATCCATGTCCACAATCACATAAGGATTTGAATGCACTTCGTATATATTTTTCTGACATTCCACAATAGCCTATGTCTGACCATCCCTAATCATCTGTCCTATCGATTCTTCGCGTATGGGGCACAATTTCGAATGTCATTGTCAGTGATTCTAATCGTCTATTAGATAGATGGGCCATCAGTTTGCATCTAATCTTGTCGATCATTAATATGATGGGCAAGTGACGATATTCACGAATCCACGCATTGAATAATCCAGCTAAATTTGAAGACATCTCGCCATATCATATACCTCTGAAATACATGTTGCAAAAATTTTTGGGGGGTACGTCATGAAGGAAATTTTCTGCCCGACCATTACCTTCTATCTTCAACTCATCTATGTACATATTGAATTTCTCCATTGTTGTAACTTATGCCATACAAACGTATTTGTAAACCAACTTCTCTTTGAACCGTTGTTTCATGCCAGCTAATTTATCTTTTAGATTGTTCTTCAAGTGTTTCAAACAAAATGAATAGAAACAATTTGGAAACATTTTACGAACACCTTCAAGTATACCGCTGTGACGATCCGATATAAAAATCAACACCCGGTCGTGTGAAATTTTTTTGCGCAGATGCCCCATGAACTAGAACCAATTGTCGTCATTCTCGGCATCAACGACGGTAAAGGCAACCGGGAATAACCTTGGAAAAAAATGGTAGGTTTGATCGCACTACAAAATTACGTTAATAAAAATAAATAAAAAATAAATAAAAAAATCACGTAAAAACCCAAACAAATAACCAAACGTTGATAATAGGTTGCTAAAAAAAAAAACAGTATTACCATTATTCCCATCCTTTGCGTTTGCTGACAGCAGGCATCCCTTGTATCTATCTCCCAGAAACGTACTGTCAAGGAAACACATTGGCTAGCAATAATTGAAGCCACGGATTGTTGCATTAAATGTAATAAACAATCTTTGAAAATGCCCCGACTCCTTATTGTATTCAAGAGCGATATGGTTGCCCGGATTTGTGCACATACATGCCTCCGTATACCAACGCAACTGGTCGTATGAGGCCCTATGGTCGCCATACAGATCATCCTGTGCATTCTCCAATACCATTCCATGCAATGTGATATGGGATCTCGATGCCGTAATCATATTTGAATGTTTGTACAACATCAATCGGTCTGGTGGCCGGTGTGTTCCGAACCAAGTCTACCAAACACGACTTCACAACACTCGAATTCATATCCTCATTCATGTTCGTCCTGAATGCAGCACAACACGTATGTGTGCTTACTAGTTCCCAAATATAGAAAAATCCATTCTTATCATCTACTCTCCCGTGCACCCTCCACACGCAACATTTTTCCTCTTTTAGAACGCATTCGGCAGTTACT
This sequence comes from Eucommia ulmoides, assembly GCA_016647705.1. Lineage (NCBI taxonomy): Eukaryota > Viridiplantae > Streptophyta > Magnoliopsida > Garryales > Eucommiaceae > Eucommia > Eucommia ulmoides. The sequence continues at coordinate 5,695,487 of CM028333.1, read as the reverse complement.
CTCTCTCTCTCTCATTTTTTTTGTATTTGAAACTAAAATCTACTTGAACAACGTATTTTCTTAATTTTTCTCTGAATTCCACAACACCACCCCTAAAGCTTTGTCCTACTTCCTTTATACCACCAGCCCAATGATCAGACAACAACGCTTTCTGTAGGGGCGGACAAAAAATTGGCAATAAATCTTCCTCTATGTATGAATCACCTCTGCCGCCCCTGCCCACATCGATGTTCAGTCAACATATTGTTTCCCACGCCCTCCCATCTACTACCTCTGCTGCATATCTTAATATTCACCCTAACATAATCCAAATTCATGGCGCATGCGAGATAAACAACCACTTCCAAGTCATCCTGACACGAAATCAAACACACTTCGTGGCCAAGGATTGAATATTGCATCTCAAATGTGTCAAACTTCAAAACGTCCAATCTCGCTAACACCTTCTATATTAAAGCCTCATATGTGAAATCATCGTCGACTTTTACTCCCAACGAATAACCATTATACTTGAACATTAAAATCACGCGTGTGGCCATTTCTCTATATATTCTGTAAAAACATCAACTGAAGATGTAAAATTACTTGGAAAGAATTTGTTCCAACCACAGATTTACGTGTATATTCACGCATGAAATGCTAAGTGTAAATGTTAAAGTAAGTTGATGTTTGCGTGTTTTATGCAAAAAAAGTGTTCAGTGTCAAAGTTACGTGTATATTCACGCATAATACTATGTGTAAATGTCAACGTATGAAACTTGGAAAGAATTTGTTCCAACCACAGATTTGCGTGTATATTCACGCATGAAATGCTATGTGTAAATGTCAACGTAAATTGATGTTTACATTTTTTATGCAAAAAAAGTGTTCAGTGTCAAAGTTACGTGTATATTCACGCATAATGCCATGTGTAAATGTCAACGTACGAAACTGAATCTATACAAAATACCTAATATTTTTGGGTTGAAAACATACGTATATGTCTAAGTTATGTATATATTTACGCATAAAATGATATGTGCAAATGTCAACGTACGAAACTGAATCTATAAACTGAATTTGTCGCAAGTTAATGTTTACGTGTTCCACTGCAAAAAAGGTATTCAGTGTCAAAGTTGCGTGTATATTTACGCATAAATGCTATGTGTAAAATGTCACCATACGAAGCTGAATCTATACAAAATAACTAATATTGTGCTGGAAAAAAAATGTAAAATGTAGAAATTCAGTGTCATAGTTCGTGTGTGTTCACGATCGGTGTTTTCCGGTTACAAAAAAGGGATTGATTTTTAAAAAACAATAACGAAGAATTTGAATATACTTGTGCTATCTATTACCTACACGATCCAAAATGTCGATTCTGATATATTCTCTGTTCTCTCGCGTCGACCCCTTCGATGTCGAAATCGCCGCTCTGTTTCCCCGCATATATCCACAAAAGTGTTTAAAAATGGATGAATCTTGAGCAATAAGACATTTGCATGTAAATGGTAACTGCCTAAATTGGGATACAAAACTACCATAATCGAATTTCTCTATATTTAGCTCTGCATGAAATCTGCGAGGGTATCACTGTCCATCTCATTTCGCTTGTCTAACGGTTTGCGTTAAAAACTTTATTTGTGTGTGCGGTTGGACAAACAACTAACATAACTGTTAATTTGGGTTAGTTGGGTTAGTGTCTAACCTAACTCTTAAGGAATTGTTAGAAAATAAAAATCTCAAAAATATAATAGGTTAGAATTATATATGGTCATTAAATTAATAATATTAAAATATTAATTTATAAAATAAAATCAAAAAAATAATATTAAATTAAATTTTTTACACGACCGTATTTTCGTATACCCTAGTTAGAATAAGGAAGGATATAAATGGCTTTATTTAGTAATTTTTTAATGGAATTGCAGTTGGGCGTGGGATAAGAGAAAAGGAAAATATACGGTGGTCCCGGTCTTATCTGAAATCAACAAATGGACACATTCCATGGGATCAGCAAACCACAGCCACAACCACAGAGATTCTCCATATGCTTATGTCATATTTATACACGTGGCGGGAGGCAAATAGTTCTGGAAATCAACGGCTGTCATCTCCCTCATTAATTGTCGGATGGACCTTTTTCCTTTACTTTTGGGGGTGGGTCCACCGCTCCTGAATTGAGTGCTGAGCTGGGATGTGCCCCCATGTACACTAACTCTCCTGCTGTCTGGATAGCCGCCCGCCAGGGCCCCACTTTCCACGTGGTATATGTTCGTCAGACTTTGACACCTTTAATTAATCTTCATTTCCTCCGATCACTTCTGCTCCTCCACACAAAAGGTGGTAGTCCGGTTAGCAATAATAGATATCTCATTTTTTTATCATTCAACTCTTTTGAAGAATACTTTAAGAATTAAATTTTATTTTTTTATTTAAAATGCCAATCTATGGGTCTTGATCTACATAAGAGGTGTTGATTCGGTTAAGAAGGACAAACATTTCATTCTCTTACCAATAGAGTTTGATTATCTTCAAGAGCACTTTAAAAATTAAATTTTGAATTTAATCATGAATATACTAGGCCGATATGAGAGAGTGCGCCCTTAAAATCGCCCGGTAAAGTGATTCGTCAAGGGAACGTAAGTTGGTTTAGACACACCTTATCCTTTAAGTTTAACCTTAATTCTTCCCCTTTATATAGACACTTTTGCACATCTCATTATCAAGTAACATTCACACAAATCAATATAATTGTTTTATATTCTATCTTAATATTTGACTCTCAATTATTTTAACAGCAAGGCTCATCCTCTTAGATGTTTTCCAATTTTACTTTAGAAACTCAAGTTGATATCAAATTTATAAGGGGGTATTAATATATGTATATATGGAGTTTGACATGTTAATTTAGACCTTAATCTTTACCTAATGCCCATATATAGGCATTTTTGTACATTTCAGTATTAAGTAGGCTTTATACATACTAACACAATTATCTCATATTCTATCTTAATATTTTATCTTTTAAATTTTCTGTAATTAGTGACCAAGTTAGCAATTTAGATTAGAGAGAATTAAAAAAAAAAATTAAAAGAATTTTCATTGTACTTGTAAAAACATTATAAGAAATATAAAGATAAAAAATGAACATTTTAAAATTTAGGTTATATCCGGTTGTAAGAATGGATGATTTTGTTATCTTTTCTGGAAAGTAAATTAATATTGTTTGGTAGGAGGAATAATAAAGAGGAAAGTTGTAATATTTTATATTTCTTAAGAAATAAATAGAGGGAAAAAATTATACAGTCGTTTAATTTACATTTGTACCCTTATCTTCTATGAATTGAATGAACTCATTTGTCAATATATAAAAGAATAAGAGTATAATTGTAATTCTTCTAAATTCTTTCACATCCCAACTAAGTTTTCTTTCATTTTCAATTTGATGCGAGTATTTTTGGGTACCACTGAGTCAATATCTAAGACTTCGCCATGTGTCCACCCTCGTAGTGACATGGACATATTCTGGAATCCACAACGTTATGGTAGAATATACACTGACTAAGGCTCCTTCTTGGAATCCCTACTTCACCCAAGAAGGAGCAGGGTACCCCACATGGATGTACCGCCCTGAGCTCTGCGTCGTGCTCCAAGCGACCAACTTCAGGGGCTCAGCCGTTCACCTCGACTTTCTCCCCATTCCAGCTTGTTTCTCCTCCAAGACTTCATGGATCTCCACTCTCCTCCAACAGCTTACCACCATAGGCTTGACAGAGGCCCACGAGCTTTGCCAAATGGGCACAAAAGCCCAAGCCCAGTGATAATCTCATAAACGCCCTGGATTATCGTCTAAACACATGGTTTCACATAATTAACCGTGTTTTGACCCGACTAATTATCTTTGATGCCTATATATACTAGAGACTATGCAAGCCCGAGGTACCTTTTATTTTACGCACAAATGCTTTGAGTTCATTTGTTTACTTGACGCATTTATGTACCTCTTTTCTCTGAGCTTTTATTCTCACACTGGAGGGGTTTTACCAGGACAAATCCTAGCCCGAGCCTTCTATAAGCACCACTTCCCGAGGAGCATGACTCTAGGCACAGCAGGTCAGTCCTCCCAAGACCCAATACAGCTTATGTGAGGAATTTTCAACCGTCGACTCCACCTCAGCAAAAGGACACCTGTCACTCGACTAAACCATACTCGAGGTGTGTACCAATTTCATACACCAACAGTTTGGCGCCGTTTGTGGGAACCGTGAAAAAAGCCTTCATTTGATAACTGCTATCTACTCAGCTGAGTCTAGATGATCAGGTCGGAAGGACAAACACAGAACAGAAGAATCAGAAATGTTGAAAATGCCAAGGCCACATCCCCCAGCTCCTACTAATGAGAATAATTGTCCTCCCTAGGACCAAGTAAGGCCATTTACCTTTCCACCTGGGGCTACAGGATAAACCTTGGGAACCATGGAGGCATGTGATCTCTTCGAGCTCCAGATAGTCAAGTTCAAGTCATGTGTTCAGCTCCTCCTCGCGTGCCTGCAGCTGTCTCCTACCCAAAGAAAAACAACTCTCCAAATTGTAGGGCCTGATAAGCGACCCCTTGAGCGTGATGTTCGTATGGAATCTCTCAATGGGCATATGCTTACGGACCATCCTCCTCCTCGCGACCATGAGTCTGTAGGACTAGAGAAGGGGGGGCCCGACAATACCGAGATCCCCACCTTCTCCACTATGTAAACATGCAGCTAAAGACCTATAAGCGTCCTCCGACAGTCGAGCCCGAGCTTCGGGTAATCATATACAAATGGAGCTCTAAGTAGGGGGCAGTAGAGCGTTACCTGGCTGACATGGAAGCCCACCTCCAAGAGGTAAACAGAGGCCGAGAAAGATAAGACGTTATTATGGAGGTGAGGTCTCCGTTCGCAGAGGGAGTTCTAGAAGAAGTAGCGCAGAGGCACCTTACTCACCCCCAGGTGAGTTCGTATGATGGGGACGTCAGATCTTATTGACCACCTATCCATGTTTAAGTCTCATATGGATATGTAGGTGACCTCTGTAGCTTTACGGTGAAGAGCCTTTCCCATCACTCTCACAGGTACTGCGTGGTCTTGGTGCTAGGGTATGAGGCCAGCATCCATCTTCTCCTTCAGGGAGCTCAAGCAGTAGTTCCTAGCTCATTTTAGCCACTCCCAATGGAGGTCAAAGACCATGGCTCATATCCTTGATCTTCAGCACAAACCCACTGAATCTTTAGCTGACTATGTTGAACGCTTCAACTGAGAAGTAAATGCGTGCGAGGACCTCCCTGAAAATATAGCACTCAATGCCTTTGTGGATGGGCTTCGACATCAGAGGTTGTCTTTTGACCTCTGTTCCAACCCTTCTTCCACTCTCGATCAAACTCTAGACCGAGGAACTAGGTTCCATGGTGCTGACTTCTGTGTTGTAACCAGGAGGAAGATGGAATAAGTGAACAAGCCGAGGGATCCAAGGGATTGATGTCCAAATCAATCCCAAGGCTTGAGAAGATTTCGAGATCAAAGGAGATCAGGACCTATATTAGGGGACAGGAAGCCACTTCTTCTCCCAGGATGTCACCAACCAGGGTTTACTTCGCTCATGGCCTCGATAGCTGCCATCTTTGCAGAAAACTGAAATCATAATTTCTTCCCTCATCCTCCCCTCCTAAGAGAGAGACCGACCAAGAGATCAATGAACAAGTACTGTGAATTCCACCAAGACTAGGGCCACTCTAAAGAAAACTGCCTCCAGATCTAACAGGGCATTGAAACTCTCATCCAAAGATGCTATCTCGGGAATTATGTTCGGGGAGAAAATCATGAGTAGCCCAGTGAGGATAAATCTCGGGGAGAGCCCCGATCCTATAGAAGACGAAAGAACCGCGACTGTCCAGCGCGTGGATGGTGAAATCAACATTATTCATAGCAGATTCAGCTTCGGGGATATACAGAGTCTCTAGGGTCGTACGTTGAGCACATACGATCTTGAAACAGATGAGGGAGTGTCGCTTAGGCACCCGTAGAATGCTAACCATTTGAAGCGCTACCTCTGTAGGGAAGATCCATCTTTGTAAATAACTTTTGGTTTGTACAAAGTGTAACGATTTTTGCTTATTGGAATAAAGAAGGTATTTTGTGTAATGCTCCTTGTGTTATCTCCGGTAAACAACATTTCGACCCCCTAAGTCGCGGATGATTCTTCAGATCAATATCCTGGTTCCTAACGTTGCAAATGATTCTCCTCAATGGCATTCCAACCCCCTAAGTTGCAGATAATTCTCCAGATCAACATCCCGACTCTCAACGTCGCGGATGATTATCCACGACAACTTTCTAACCCCCTGAGTGGTGGATGATTCTTCAGATCAACATCCTGACTCTTGACGTCGCGAATGATTATCACTGCAGTGTTCCGACCCCCTGAGTCGCGGATGATTCTCCAGATCAAAATCCCGACTCTCGACGTCATGAATGATTCTTCTCAATGGCATTCCGACCCCTTGAGTCGCATATGATTTTCTAAATCAACATCCCAACTCTTAGCATTGCAAATGATTCTTCTCAGCGGCATTCTATCACACAGAGTCGCGGATGATTCTCCAGGTCAACATCCTAACCCTCGGCTTCGTAGTGACTCTCGATAAGCCTCATCCCGGCTCTCAGCTTCAAGGGTAACAACCAGACCCTCTCCGAAGGTCGATAATCCGTATCAAAGAAAAGACCAAGGTCATCTACCAAGGGTGCTGTATTGATCGGGTCTGAGGGCCCACAGCTAAGTACTTTTGTAAGACCTCAATTATAGCACGTACGTTATCTTAGTCACATTTTAGAGTAATTGGGGGATTCGAGTGAACATTTGGTTAATTAAAATTTCACATTAAAAGTTTAGGGGTCCAATTGAAAAATTTAGAAAATATTCAATTCAAAATTGTTGCATTCAATTTTAACAATAAAAACTTTTGGGAATAAATTTACAATTTCCAAAAAGTCTAAATAATTGAACTTGACTAAGAAGAGAATCTAAGAAAATAGGAGGAAGAAAGAGTATTTTTCATCAAAGATATATATATATATATATATATATATAATTATGCATGTATGTGTGTGTGTTTTAGAGATCAGCCGAAGGAGGGAGAGGGCAGGCAACGTGGCATTTTGATTACCACACATTCATCCATATAAATAGGGGTTTAGGCATGGGATGATCACAACGTTCAAGGAGAGAATGATCTAGAAAAAATTTAGAGAGAGAGAGAACCAGAGGAAGAGGTGCTGTCGAAGGTTCGTGATCATCGATGAAGGTGCGTTTTTCAGCGTAAGGGTGAGTTTCAAGGATTGTTTGTGGTTTTGTTAGTGGTATCTGTAGGTGTGCCGTCCGTTTGTTTCATCCGGAGGCAAGGGTATGAAAACGGTGTGTATGTGTTCTGTTTTCTTCTATTTTGGGGTGTAAAGGTGTTGTGTTATGATGTGTTTTGATCCAGCTTGAGGGGAGTGTTGTTGGTAGAACGAGCTGTGGTATGGGTGTGTTTGATCGTTGAAGTTGGGTGGTGAAATAACTGTTGGAGCTGGTAAAGAAAAAGAGAGAGAGGAACGACTGGTCTAATCTCAGGAGGGAACAGGGAAAAGAAGACGGGTTCTCGCCTAGGCGGAGAGAATCTCGCCTGGGCGGAGGAAGGGCAATGTGCAAAACAAAATAGAGGGAAGAAGGGTTTGCCCAGGTGGAGGAATTTCAGCCTAGGCAGAGGAGCAGCAGAACTCAAATAAAAAGAAACTGAGGCAATTCACCGAGGCAGTGGAAGATCTCGCCGAGGCGGTGGAGCGTCAGTAACGAAATAGAGAAGAGGAAGATGTCGTTCACCGCGGCGGTAGATCCTTCGCCGCGGCGAAGAATTTTGGAGTAGAAACTATTTTTTTTAGGAAAAAAGAAATCGTCAATCATTTCCGAACGGATAACGTTTCTCAATAAATTGTATAATTGTTAAATTTAATTACTGGCCTTAAAATGTTGAAATGGAAATAATAAACATTAAGACCGTTCACATGGATAAATTTTATATAGTAAACTTTAACGGGACAGTTCTAGTCAAATAGAATTAATTCAAAATAAAATGTGGGGAATAAGTAATTAGAATTGTTTGGCATGATTATGATGTTTTTACATAAAATATTAATCTAGGCCCGTCATTAATAGGTTCGCAGGCACCGAAGGAACGGTAGAGTAAAGTTGGTAAAGGCTTTTGGAAGCGGACTACCAGGTAAGTGTATTGTCTTCTTGCTAAATCTATTTTCATATATATATAGGATGGAAAAATGTATTTATTTAAAATTGGACGAATTTATAACTTATATGGATAAAGCGGATTTGGGTATTTTGGAAATGTGGATTAAATCGGTTTTGGATATAGAGGTCGATGTTATTGATTTGTAATTTGACGATATTGTTATTAATTTGGCAATGCTATTGATTTTTATCTGCTACGGCAGAGTGTTGTTATGTCTCGTCGATGGGCGTCTGGCAGGCGGTTATTGATATTATGTCCTGCCGATGGGCGTCCGACAGGCAGATATTAATATTATGACCTGTCCGATGGGCGTCCAGGCAAATGGTCATTTGTTCCGCTAGGAAGGCATATCCTAACAGATGGTACGGTACCGTTGTAACTCCTGGTCGTGAGATTAAAATTATCACTATGGTTAGCTGGAGAGTAGTGTGGTGTTATGTCGTATATGGTGTTTTATCATATATGGTGATTGGGATGAGTATATTTATACATATTCATACATATTCTTTTCTGGATTGATATGTTTTGATTTCATATTTCTATATGGTGTTTACCTTATGTGATGAGCCATTTATTAGTTGAGCTTTTTATTCAATATGTGATGTCTATATATTTTATGCTTGATCCATCTAAAAATATTTTTATTAAGAAGACAGTACACTCGTAGGTACAGCAGCTAAGAGTCAGTCCCCTACTAGCACTAGGTAGTGTCCAACGTTTTTTTTTTGGGGATGAGCTGTTTGGGGCGAACCTGTGAGAAGTTCATTATTGTTATACTTTTGTTGTTATTATAATTCCGAAATAGGTGTGCCCCCAGTTAGAAAGAATGTATATGGCATGTATATGAGATTTTTATGGTTATGTATGCATTGTGTCGTTTTCTAGTTGGTTGGTTGTCCAGGTGATGTTGTGTCATTGTCACGCCGACCCCAGGGTGACAGATGTCTGGGGTGGGATGTGACAACTTCTCCCCACTAGTCTACTATAAATCCAGCGTTCTAAAAGGCAAGTTGTTCCTGCATGGATTACATGGAGATAACCTGAAAGGGTTCTTGAATGAACCTGACTACGGAGAACTCCATGATGACCGGCCACGGGGGACCAACCACCGCGTTGCGCCCCTATGGACCGAGAGGCCACCGCATTGCGCCCCTATAGACCTAGAAGATCAAACACCCTGAGGAACTCTCCTCTTAAGTCCACAACACAATTTCCTTATGATCAACTTGTGTCCCGGACTGGAGGGCTAGTAGTCCATGGTTTTGGGCAGAGACGATAAGTGTTTTAAAAAAAAAAATCAAAATTTTACAACTCTGGAAACATGACCAAGCAGAAAGTTACTTAGCAAAAATGTTGAGAGGAGGGAGTAGACTGAAAAGTACCCTAGCCAATGGGGAAATCAGGATGCAGGCTCTATATAGCTGTCATGGTGATCCTCTCCAAAGGTGTCGTCCAGGGGTTCAACCTCAGAACCCCGTGATCGGCATCATTGAGTTTGGCGGGCACTGCCCTATCGTGCTACCCCTAGCCGACATGGTCTAGTTGGCGACATTTTGAAGGCAGTGTCAAAATCCCCCTAAGTCTCCAAGCTGAAATAAATGACTAAGCTTATTGATCCATGGTGCAAGGTGAGCCAATGATCAAAACTTCAAAGTGAAATGGTGAGCAATCTTCAGTGGGGCAAAAGTTGTCAAAATGATAGTCAAGCCTTGGAAAGTGATCAAGGTAAAGCCCAAGACTCAGGAGCTCTAAAAGAGACGAGCCAATGTGGCCTGGTGACGTAATGTGCCAGCTGGCCCCAAGGAAGGGGCCAACATAGCTAGCCCAAAAAAATGAGGGCTAGCTGCTGGCCCCCTTGGGCCAACAGGTGCTAGCCTGGCGGTGGCTTAACTACCCCCTGGCTAGTCGGCTAGCCGCTATGAGTGCCGGGCACTTTTAAGGGGGCGTGTCTACCTTGCCCCCTTACTCGTTCGTAGCGCGCACCCCCTAGGGCTTACCTTTATTTTCTCCATGGTGAACGTTAGTCCATACTCAGGGTTTGTTCATGATAAACAGGTATGACCCTAAAAATCGAAAAAATTCGGGGTCGCCCAATTGTGCTACCTGACCCCGGACCTCGGCCATATGAGGGTCTATTTCAAATTCGTTCCCCAGAAAATGTTAACTGCGGGAAAAGTGCCGTCCCAAAAATTAAAGAAATTCGGGTCGCCCTGCCGTGCTACTTGACCCCAGACCCCACTCATATAGGGGCCTATTTCAAATTCACTCCCCAGAAAAAGTTAATTTTTGAAAAAATGTCGACCAGAGATGTTTCTCGTACTTCAAAGTCTCCAGGATGCCCATTTTATCCAGAAATTGATATCCCTGACTATTTCCCTTCCTTTGCCACATAGGGCTAGGGAGTAACTGATGAGAGTATTTTTGGGCACTACTAAGTCAGCACCTAAGACCCAGCCACGTGTCCATCCTCGTAGTGACATGGACATATTCCAGAATCCACAGCGCCACATTAGGACATACACCAACCAAGGCTCCTCCCTCGAATCTCTTCTGCACCTAGGAATGAGTAGGATGCCCTGTAAGGGTGTGCCGCCCTAAGCTCTGCGCTGTACCCCAAGTGGCCAACTTTAGGGGCTCAACCGTTCACCTGGACTAGCTTCTCATTCCCGCTAGTTTCTCTACTAGGACTTCAAGGATCTTCACTCTCCTCTACTAGCTCACCATCACAGGCCTAACATAGGCCCGTGGGCTTCGCCAAATGGGCACAAAGGCCCAAGTCCAATGATTATCTCTTAAACGCCCTGGATTATCAGCTAAACAAATAGTTTTACCTAATTAATTGTGTTTAAGCCCGACACTAATCATCTCCGACACCTATATATACCTGGGCTATGCAAACCCGAGGTACACTTTATTTTACGCATGAATACTTTGAGTTCGTTTGTTTACTTAACGCATTTCTATACATCTTCTCTCTGAACTCTTATTCTCACGCCGGAACGGCTTCACCGGGATAAATTCCGACCCGAACCTTCTGCAGACACCACTCCCCGAACAGCAAAACTTTGACCACAGTAAGTCAATCCTCCCAAGACCTAGTACAACTCATGTGAAACATTTTCAACCGTCTACTCTACCTTAGCAAAAGAACACTTGTCACTTGACTGGACCATACTCGAAGTGTGTACCAATTTCATATACCAACACAGTCCGCTTTTGAGAGGATAAAAGAAAGAGACTAAAAATTCTTTTTTTTTCACCATTATTTTTCCTTCCATCTCATTTTCCTTCTTTACTAAACAATTCTTTTTCTCTCTTTTTGTTTTCCTCTTTCCCTTCATTTTTTTTTTATCCAAACTTAGAGTGAGTTGGGTTAGGTGGAAAATATATGGAAAAAAAAATGAAAAGGAAAATAGGAAAAAAAAAAATAATTATTTGATATGAATAGAAAATAAAAAAAAAAGAAAATAGAAAAGAAAATGCATAATTTTTTAAAGATTTTTTTTGCATAAATTTGGGAAGAAAATAAAGTGAAACGGGGGAGAAAAAGTAAAATTATAAGTATACCTTTGATATATAAATATATATTTCTTTTTTATCTTTTGAACCAAACGTGCATATGGGTTATGGTCACTTTTAGTCTTTCGTGACTACACGTTTAAGTTAGGCTTCCAGCAACTAGCGGCTAGAAATAAGACATGTGGAAAAAGTAGGGTCAGCATATGACATGTGGTTTTTTCACTTTTGGAAATAGTTCTCTTTTATTGACAAGTTTTAACAAAGATAGTGAACACATAAAAATACAAATTAATGACAACACTAATGTCGTCATTGAAACGATGTGGTAATTTTTATATTACATAAAAAAAAAAAAATTAAAATTGAAAATTTAAGCCGTTGAAAAGAATTAAAAAATCTGAACAGTTTATTTGACCTCCCTTTAATTTTATTAATATTAATATATATGTACAAAAATTCTCCTCACTTATCTTAAACTGAGATTAGAGTTTAGGTTACAACAACCGATTCAATAGCCATAAAGGGAAGATTGATTGAGTGTTAGCTGACCAATTGCCCATTGTGTGAAAGAGAGATTGTTGAGTTTATCCCACAACGAATATGAAAGAAATTAGTGATCAAGTTATAAACGTAAAGGAAAACTCTAACTTATGAACTAGCTTTTGGAATTGAAAAAGAGATTCAAGATTACACTACACTTTTGAACGGAGTCTACGTGATTCAAAATATTTAAGTCAAGCTACTAGTAATAGTTCAAATGATATTTTACATAGTAATCAATTTTTTTGTTTATTATTCACTACAAATGAACAAATTAATGAATCAACTCCTCTCTAACTTTAGTTTTTTTACTCTACTTCAAAATTTTGTTAGCTCCAAAAACTTCAATTCTTCACAAACAAAATTTGAAAGTCTTCCATAATTCGTTTTCATCGCAATGTGGGCCACAATATTATACTGACCCAAAATGCTTATGTCAATGTACTATTAGTAGTTCACATGTGATTTTATATATCAGGCAATTTTTTTTTTTTCAATAGTTTCACTTTGAGATCTCACAAATATTTAAGTGTTTCGTATGTAACTGTTTAAGAATTTATTAATATAATTTTTTTTAAAACCGGTTCGTTGTGCCGATCTAAAACTAGTAACCTATACATTTAAAGCACAACTACAAAAAACAACTAAAAAAAAGGAGGGAGAGAAAAAGTGTAAGAAACTAAGGCCATGTTTAAACAATCAAGAAGCTCCAATTAAAAAACGTAGAAACATATCAAAGAATTGAATTTTTTTATAGAGATAAGCCCTGAATTAAGAACGCAGACGAGGCATTCTTGCTTGCTCTTGTTGAGAATCCCTGAACACATACGGTGGCTTGCGGAGAATTTTTGAACGCAGACGGCGACTTCTTTGAACTTTGAAAGGGAGGAGAGAGAGAGAGAGATGACTGAAAAGGATCAACACATGGAAGGCCTGAGAGAGAGATATCAAAGATTAGAGGCAACTAGGAAGGGGAAATGAATCAATTAGGCATTTTGGGTTTCTAATATTTTAAGGGGTCTGTTCATAATATTCCATTTTTAGGGGGAAATTGGTAAATTACTAGTAAGGGTTACTGGTTTGGTCGAGTTCGGTAGAACAGATATGAGTAGAAAATCACCTGATCTGATAGGGTTTGGGTAATGAGAGAGTTAGGTTTAGGTGAATGTTTAAAAAAAAAAAAATTGAAAAAATTCGGCAGACTTGATGACTAGTCAGTCAGGTCTAGTCAGGTAGACGAGTTTAACTTACACCTCTAATTTATATGCACCTCAACTAATCATCTATTCGACCATTCTTAAATGTACGTTTTTATATATTGACCTGTTGCATTCAGTATTACATTTAAGATTTAATTTATAAATTATTCTTTTAAAAAATCGAATCTTAACTGATAAAAAAAATTTATATATTTTCTTATCAATTGGACTAATATCTTTTGACAATCAATTGGGTTAAGATCATGGTAAGGTGGTGTAGAGAAAAAGGTGGGGGAGGTAATGGAATGGAGCGCACTTTGTTTTTTGGGAGAAAAAAATTGAAAGCCCGAAAATGCCCCTTCAAAAAAGATCTACGCGGAGGCCACATACAAAACTTGTGGCTAAGAATTCACTTCCCTTTTGCTGATGTGTCTTCCGGTTTCCATCCCCTCCACCGCTCGTTATAGAAAGCGCAGCACCCGAATGTAAAAAAAAAAAAAAAAAGGAAACACCCCAAAAAAAAAAAAAATCCCCGAAAAAAAAGAACAAAAGAACGCAAATCAATCCTTTCATCAAACAAACAAATCTTCTTCTACGTTAGAAACGATGACGAACCCAACCCCAACCCTAAACTCTTGAACCCTTCAAAACCCATAACAGAGAGAGCAGAGAGAGAAAGCAATTAGCCTTTTTCATCTTAGAGAGAGAGATAGAGGGATGCCGGAAGTGAGAGACCCAGCGATTAAGCTCTTCGGAAAGACGATTCAGCTGCCGCCGGACGACAATTTTTCGTCTTCTGCCGCCACCGCAACTATTGATGCTCCTCCCGCCGCCGCTGCCGAATATGATTATGATTATGATCATAATCATCATGAACAGAACCCTTCAACTCCACAGCCCAACAAGGTATGACAGATCAATCTATATGTAGAATTGGCATGAGATCAATCTTTAGTTCTTCGTAGGTAATGGTGGGTCAATTTCACTTTCCCCCGAAAGGATTATTACAAATATTTCGTATTCACTCTTGTCGTAGGTAATCTGTGATTCTGGCAATAACCCTCGATTTAGAAACCAGAGTCCAATCATGAGTCGGTCATAGTTTTTGCTATTTTTTTAGGATGATTATTTTGGGACATGAGGGTCTGTCTAAACAGGGCTTTTGGTTGCTGTCATTCTTGTTATGCCTGAATCTCGAGGGTCTGGACTACCTAGTACCTAATTGTCTGATTTTTTAGTTTGATCAATCATTTTGCCCTAATTCAATCCCAAATACTGTCTTTTGTTTGATGGGATCAGTACTAATCAAGATTTCAGACCGATTTAGACAGAAATATAGCAATTCTTGTTTTTAATAGAGAGTTTTTTTTTTTTTTCCAAATATACTAGAAATCGACAGAAGAAGAACTCACAGAAAATAACTGCCAAAACAGTTGTTCCTCCCGATCATCAACTGCCGAAGATCCGGCAGCATCGTCGGCAGCCGTTCGGGACGACCCGACAACTCTCTCGGACGAAGAAAAGACACTTAAGAAGCCAGACAAGATACTCCCTTGCCCGCGCTGTAACAGCATGGACACCAAATTCTGTTACTTCAACAACTACAACGTTAACCAACCTCGCCATTTCTGTAAAGGCTGTCAAAGATATTGGACCGCAGGTGGCTCGATGCGGAATGTTCCAGTGGGTTCTGGCCGACGCAAGAACAAGAGCTTGTCTGCCTCTTATTATCGTCACGTAATGGTGTCTGAAGCCCTCCAACAGGCGGCCCAAGCCGAGTCGGCGAAAGAGATGCACAACCCGACTCTAAAACCCAACGGAAACTTGCTCAACTTCGGATCCGACGCACCCCTCTGCGAATCCATGGCGTCAGTCTTGAGCCTTGTCGAGAAATCCCAAAATTGCCCCCGAAATGGGGAGGACCGCTCAAGCGGGTCCTCCACCTCCTCTAGCTCGGCTGGTCTTCAAATTCAATGCATTGCTCCTCCTACTTGGACTGCTTTTGGTCCTCCGCCGGGTTTTCCTGTGACGTTTTACCCAGGGCCGGTTCCGGTGCCGGCAACGTACTGGGGTGTCGGTGTTCCGAGCCCGTATAACATGCCATGGCCTTATTCTCCGACCAGTGCTCCTACTTCTCCGACATTGGGTAAACATTCTAGGGATGGGAACTTGCTTAATCCGTCGAATTCAGACAAAGAAGATAACACCTCGGGAGAAAATCATTCGACCGGGGGTGGTGGTGTTTGGATTCCAAAAACATTGAGGATTGATGATCTGAGTGAAGCCGCTCAGAGCTCGATCTGGTCGACGCTCGGGATCAAGAACGAAAACGTTCTCTTTAACAACATGCAATCGAAGGGCAATGAGGAGAATCATGTTCCCAAAACATCGCAGGTTTTGCAAGCAAACCCGGCTGCCTTGTCCCGGTCACAAAATTTCAACGAGAGATCATGAAGAGAATAAGTTGGATTTTTAGATTATGTGTAATGCTGATTTGGGTTCTCTGCTTTCCTCTTCTCCTGGATCATCTGACAAAACACTTTTAGTATTTAATTGAAGTAAGAGGAAGAGAACCCCATTCTTGACTTGTTTGTTTTCAAGGAAGGAGCTTTACAGGGGCTCCCTCCCCTGTTTCATCTGTTGTACATACCTATATATCTATCTATCTATCTATCTATATAGATAGATGTGGAGAGAGATGTAGAGAAGCAAGAGAAAATTGTTGAATGTACCATAGTGCAAACGCTGTTGAATAATCTCCTTGCAAATGGCCCCCCTGTTAATGAATGTATACGTTCTGTTTCTACATGCAGGCCGCAGATATTTTCAGTGTCCTGATTTGTCTACTGGTGCATGTCTCCTTATTTTAACCAAACAACCCCCAAAAAATAAGTAATAAAAATATAAAAAAACATCCCAGAAAATTTTGCTACTCGCTGATCCTTACACAAATAAAACCGAGTTCGAATCTATCACTGGTATGTGGTCGCCCTCCCACCCAAATATAGTAGAAAGAGACGTGACAATTGAATATCTGGGTGTTTAAAAGTTAACTGTTTGTCTTAAGATTGAAGTGAGATGATTACAAACCTTTCACGTATTATATGTTCAAATCCCAGAAAATTTCGTGATGCGTTGATCCTTACACTGATAGAACCGAGTTTGAATCTCACACTGGTATGTGGACCCCCCAAAAAACAAGTAGAGAGAGACATGTCAATTGACTGTTTGGGTGCTCGAAAGTTAACTGTTTGTGTTAAGATTGAAGTGAAATGATTATAGAACTTACATGTATTATGTGTTCAAATCCCAGAAAACATTGTGATGCGTTGATCCTTACACTACCAAAACGGAGTTCGAATCTCACATTGGTATGTGAACCTCCCTTGACAATTGACTGTTTTGGCGCCGGACAATTAACTGTTTGTCTTCGGACTGAGGTGAGATGATTACAGAACTTTCAGGAGTTATGTGTTCAAATTGTAATTGTAAGAATCAGAGATAAATAATGGTTAAACGATGGGGTTACAAAGTGTCAAAACCCCCAAAATGTAATTAGGGCACATGGATTATTTGAAATTGAGGGGGTGAGGGGTATAAATATTATTTTGGAGAGGGGTTGAATTGAAAATTCGGAAAAGTTGTTTGCCACGTGGGTCCTCATTGTGGAGATAAGGTTAATGTCACTTTTTACTCTTTGAAAAGCCGAAGAGGATCCAAAAAGGAAGTGACTTTAGAGATGAAAAGTCCCCCTCCCCCTTTTTATTCTCGCTTTTTAGCATTCTATTTTCTGCTTTCTTACATTTTACTTTATTTAGAATCCATTATTATAATACGCAATATACGTATTGGGGTGCGCTTCTCTACTTTCGTTTTCATAGCTAAATAAAGAACTTACCCACTCTATTTTTCTTAAATTTTAATTATTAAAAATATTTTTTAATTAATTTTATTGTCATACTTCTACCAATTCAATATATCTAATACGTGAATATATCAAAAAAAATTTAATCATTTTATTGTCATAATTCCACTAAAAAAATTATATTGACTTTTACATAATTCCACCCACGTTTATAACTTGGGAGGGCTATAAAATACTCCATTAGCATTTTTCCTCTTTCACTCCTTAATTTGCACTCTCTTAAAATTGTCTAAATTTTTTCATATTCTTTTGTTTGTTTTCCAAACTTTTGTTTTTATTTGATCTTGATAACTACAAAAATAATATCATGTATATCTATATATTTTGCCAACATCTTGTCATTCAATTGTGAAACAAGTAGTTCGGGTTATGTGCAATTCTTGATACGAGAGTTTCGAGATTGAGATTGACGTTGAAACCAAAAGAGCTCAATATTACTTGATCTGTCGATCTAAATGTGAGAAATATATTTATTATTTTTATTTTTATTTTTTCGGCATGTAATTTAGGTCTAATTTCTATATGAAGCGTTAGGTTTTAGCTGTATGTGTTTCATTTGTTGGTATAAAGTTCTTATTGATATTATTTTGTTTTGTTTTAAGGGGGTGGATAAATGATGTTATCGAACATCATAAAATAAAATAAAACGTTTTATCTTTTATAGGTAACTATATATTTGAAATTATGACATCCTATTAAAATACATAAATTATAAACTAAATCATATTTTTTGGGATTTTTATGTACTGGTGACTTATTAATGAAATCTAAAATGATGACGCCTGTTGGATATTATTTCGATGCGATTTTTAGGGACTGATATTGTAATTTGAAAAAAAAATCATGTATCTGTAGGAAAACTAACACTGAAATAATCAACTCTAAATTGGTTGTTAAATCTCTACAATAAAAAAAAATAAAAAAAAATTAACTCATTTATTTTATTCTACCCATTTTTTTTTTTAAATACTAAATAAACCAATTAACCCTAATAATAGATAGTAAAATTAGAATAATTAATTGGTTACCCAAAAACAGACACTCTAGGGAATATTGGAGAAAAAAAAATTAATGATTAAATAAAAAAATATCTTTTAGTTAAAATTAAGATAGACCTATTCAAGAAAAATAAAAAATACTATGAAAGCCGATTTTTTTTATACGAAAAAGAATGTATAAAGTTGCTATCTCCTAAATTTAAGTAGAATATATTTTAAAATAACAATTCAAATTAAAAACAATTCAAACACAATAAAAAAATATAATTTTTTTATAAACATCGAACTCAATAGCGGACATAAAATTAGTTTTAAGTATAACTTGGCTTATTTAGCCTCTCAAGATCTCTCCAAATTTATAATTTAAAGGATAAAAAATCTATCGTTTTATTGTTTTATCCAATAATAATTACTTATCTGTCGGAGAAAAATACAAACTAATATCGGACTGAGGCGCGAAAATCTCGTTCTCTTTAAAGAGATTCAAGCCCTCTATGGTTTACAACACCTTGAGATCAGTGCAATAGAATTTATCTTTAACTTGTCCCCTCCATGATACAACAGCCCGACTTAGTTGTTTGGTTCATGCTAATTTCGCACAAATAGTAAAACCCAAAACTCTACCAAGAGAACACTTCTCTTTGTCCAATATAAAGTATGTATGTATGAAAATATGAATGAATCACAAAACTTGTGGAATGACCTATTTATAGGCTTCCAAAACACACAAGATTAAATACACACAAATAAATGAAAAATGTTACAAAATTTCGAAAGTCTTGAAAGTTACAAGAAAATGAAATTACACCATAATGTAGCACTAACCCACTAAGATAGTTAGAGACCTTTTAGCTCCATAACTTATAAAATTTCAAAAATAATTAATTTATTTAATTAATAATATATATTATATTAAAATGTAACAACACTCCCCCACTCATTTTAATATAAAGTAAAATTACTGGGCAAAGATGGATCAACATGTATAATGAAAGTGTGCTCTGCATTGAACCTTCACTCGATGAAACATCAATCTCTAGTTATGATATATGGGGTCTTCAAGTGTCATTTTATGATATATCTTTGAAAAGCTAGCCGTTGGAGGGATAGTTATCGGTCTATTAATAGAGACCTGCGGGAATTAAATAAAACACATCAATAACATCAGTTTGAGATTTTATAAGAATGAGATTTAGGCTGAGATTTTTATGAGATATTCTATTCAAGCTTTTGATCTAAGGCGCTTGTTGTTTGGCATTACCGATTTGAGTTATACTTGCTACATTGTCATTTCCTTCAGTGTTTTTCCAGTGAGATCTTTTCAAGTTTCGGACTTGAACTATGACTTCTTAAGGTAAATAAAGTATCAGTGTCCACGCATGATTTTCCAAGTGTTAACATGAGTTTTATTAACCAACACATTACGACCTTGTGCTATCCCAGTTTTCATAAGTGTTTTTGAGAATAGCCTAATTCTCATAGAAAGAGGCCTAACTTTCATACTTATATAGGTGATATCTATCAAGAGTACTCATGTAATTATGATACCCCACTCATACAAGATACATATTTCATTAAGAGTCATAAAACTCAACCCTCCAATCATTACAGGATAAATGCACTTACACCATAGGGATGGATAAAAATGTAGTGCATTTTTCAAGTTTTCTTATGATTCGTTTTTCTTATTGAACTTAGTTCATAGGATCTCTAGTCCCTAGGTTGGGTATCCTCATAAGTAACTTACTAAATTATAGGCTTTAACCCCATCCCCCTCGATGTATTCCAGATATTTTCTCTAATCAAAGCCATTTTTTGTGGATCTATAATATTATCGCAAGATTCAATATAATCCACATTAACAACACCATTACTCATATAAGATATTACAATATTGTGCTATCTCCTTATAAGTCTGGATTTTTGGTTATAATAACGATTTTTTACTCTACCAATTGTAGCAGTACTATCACAATGTATTAAAATAGGTGGAATTGATTTTTTCCAAAGTGGGACTTCATGTAATAAATCTTTTAATCAATTCGCTTCCTCACTTGCAGAAGTAAGAGCAATAAGCTCAGCCTCCATTGTCGAATTAGCAATGATAGTTTGTTTTTTTGACTTCCAACATATAGCACCACCACCTAATGTAAAAATATAACCAGTGGTAGAAAGAGAATCACCTGATAATGTATTCCAGTCTACATCACTAAAACCTTCAAGTACCACAAGATATTTTTTCATAAAACAAACAATAATGATTAGTGCTAGATAAATATTTTAGTATCCGCTCAATAACACGCCAATGTTCTTTACATGGTTTGTCAGTAAACCTGCTAAGTACTCCAACTGCATATGCAATGTCAGGTCTAGTGCAATCAATCGCATATTGCAAGCTACTAATCATACTAGCACATTCCTTTTGATTAATCACATCAGAATCATTTTCAACAGGAAATAAATGTATGCTAGAATCGAAAGGAGTAGCAACGTGCTTGCAATTATAAAAATTATATTTGTTCCAAATTTTTCTCAATGTGATGCAACTGATCAAGAAAAATACCATCATATGTTTTCGTAATTTTTATCCCTAAAATACAAATAGCCTCACCAAGACCTTTCATATAAAAAAAACATATTTTTTGTTTCAGCTAGCACATCTAAATTAGAGCCAAATATTAAAATATCATCTACATAAAGACTAACCAAAACATGTGAATTATTCCAAGATTTGTAATAGATGCACTTATCAAGCTCATTAGACTTAAAACCATTTTCGATCATGCAGCAATTAAACTTCGCATACCATTGTTTAGGAGTTTGTTTTAAACCATATAGGGATTTATTCAATTTACACACTTTGTTTTCTTGTCCAGGCTCAATAAAACCTTCAAGTTAATCTATATAAATTTCTTCATCTAGATCTTCATTTAAAAATGCAGTTTTTACATCCATTTGATGAATTTCTAAATTAAAAATTGCAATAATAGCAATTAACAATCTAATGAATGTAACTCTAGTAACTGGAGAAAAAGTATCGAAGAAATCTAAATCTTCTTTCTGCTTAAAACCTTTAGCAATAAGTCTAGCTTTAAACTTATCTATGGAACCATCAGGTTTAAATTTTTTTTTAGAACCCATTTACATCCTATAGTTTTAAAACGCGGTGGTAAATCAACTAATTTCCAAGTCTTGTTAGAAATTAGCAACTCAATCTCATCATTTACAACCTCTTTCCAAAAAATTGCTTCTGATGATAACAAAGCTTGTTGAAAAGTAATTGAGTATTCCTCAGTATTAAAAACATAAAAATCAAGACCAAAATCTTTTTCAACTCTAACTCTTTTATTCCTTCTTAACTCAATGTCAAAATCATTTTTGTTTTGTAAAATGGGAGTAAAAGAACTAGAATTGGAAAAAATATTTTTTTTTAATTACTTTACCCCCATTATCTTTAGATTTAAAAGGAAATTTTTCTTCATGAAAAACAGTATCACCATATTCAATTAAAATATTATTTTCAATATCCAAAAATCTATAAGCTGTACTATTTATCGCATATCCAAGAAAGATACAAGTGGTAGCTCTAGCACCTAATTTAGGTCTTTTAGGGTTAGTTAACCTAACAAAGGCTAAGCAACCCCAAACTCTAAAATATCCCAAGTTTGGTTTATGCCCCTTCTACAACTCAAAATGAGTAATTTTTAATTTTTATTTTTTATTTTTTTTATTATTTTTTTTATGTGGCACCCTATTTATAACATGACATGTAGTTAAAAATGTCTTACCCTAAAGATTTTGAAAAGCACCAGAATCAATTAGCGTGACATTTGTTAAATCAATTAAAGTTAAATTTTTTCTTTCCGCCACACCATTTGATGCGGGTGAATATAGCGGAGTAATCTCATTAATTATTCCCAAAGATTGAGTAAATAATGAGTAATCATTATTCACATATTTTCGACCTCTATTACTTCTAATTCTCTTTATTTTTCTACCGAATTGATTTTCAACTTCGTGAAAAAAATCTTTAATTTTTTAAAAGCATCACTTTTATTTTTTAACATATAAATATAAGTAAATCTTGAAAAATCATCAATAAAAGTGATAAAATATATATTTTCTCCACGAGTTAAAATTCTTTCAAATTCACAAAGATCAGTAGAAATTAACTCTAACAATTCTGTATTTATTTTTATATTTTTATGAGGCATTTTAGTAATTTTTGTTTGACTACACACTTCACATTTTTCAAAAAAAAATTGTCAGTCTTGGAAATAATCTTAAGCTACTCATAATTTTCACATATCTACTATTAATATGATATAGGTGTACATGCCAAAAATTCATTGAAGACAACATATAAACAGAACTCAATGAAGTTTAATTATTCTCAATGTTCAGTTTAAACATACAATCACAAGCATATCCTTTGCCCACAAATATCCTATTTTTTTGTGAT
Organism: Eucommia ulmoides; assembly: GCA_016647705.1. Classification (NCBI taxonomy): domain Eukaryota; kingdom Viridiplantae; phylum Streptophyta; class Magnoliopsida; order Garryales; family Eucommiaceae; genus Eucommia; species Eucommia ulmoides. The sequence continues at coordinate 5,672,548 of CM028333.1, read as the reverse complement.
AATATATTGATCAGACTCCATAGTCTGTTTGAAGCCAGCTTTATTGAGTAAAAAACTTGACATTAAATTTTTCCTCATGGTCGGAGTATATAAAACATCTTTTAAGGTAAATACACGTTTAGAAGTAAATTTAAAATCAACCTCACCACTCCCAATTATCTTGGTTTTATTAGAATCACCAAGTATTATTGTTTTTTCTTCCTCAAATGGAGTATATTTTTTGAACCAATTTGTATCGTAGCAAACATGTCTATTAGAACCAAATTATGCCCACCACCCTTCTACAAATTGAACCATATTAATGTCTGTAATCATTGCCACAAGTGGCTCCTCTGTAACGTTAGCCTGTGGAATAGACTGACGTTTTCGAAATTTGCGAACTCAAGCAATATGTCCACTTTTGCCACAGACAAGACAACCACCAAATTGATTTTGTGAAAGGGGTACTCGGTTCAACTTCATGTTACTCTTATTGTGAGGTTTAAGTGTTTCATATGTTTCTTCTTTGGCTTCAAATTACTATTTCTAGGAGGATAATTTTTGGAGAAAATTATTATTTGAAGAAATAAAATTTACTTTTGTGATGGAATCATCATTGCCTTTATTGTCATAAGAGCATTTTGGTCTCGGGCTTCCTCTTTCACATGGATTTTTGTGATTAACGTCTCTAGTAAAGTCTCATTTTGCTTGTGACACGTAGATTTTTTAATTTCTCTCCATGACAGTGGCAATTTATCAATTATTCCGACCACAATAAGATTGTCTGCAATCTTAATGCCTTCAGATCTCACTTCTGCTACGATCATTTGAAAATCTTGAGATTTCTCCACAACTGATTTGTTATTTACCATTTGAAATCGAAAAAATAGACTTGCGGCATATTTCTTTGCACCTGCTTTTTCAGTATCATATTTGCTTTGCAACGCTTTCCAAATTTTTTTCGCAATTTTGTAACTAGTAGCATAATAATCATAAAATTGATCTGCAAGACAATTCAAGAGATAACATCGACAATCATACTCATCTCTTTCATATTTTTCTACCTTCTCCTCATGAGTATACTTTTCCTTGTCGGTCATGTTGGTAGAAACTTTGATGGGATTCTTCTCGGAGAGAACATACACAACTTTGAAAAGACGTGGATAAAAAACTACCTGGCCTTTCCATATTTTGAAATGGACTCTTTTAAAGCGAAATGACTTGTTGAGATCTCCGACACTTTCATTTGCTTTCTCAATCATCGGCTCAATTTTGAATCTTCTTAAAATTGTTGGAGAAAAATACAAATAAATTGAGAAAAATACAAACTAATATATGACTGAAGCACGGAAATCTCGTTCTCTTTAAGGAGATTCAAGCCCTCTGCGGTTGGCAACGCCTTGAGACCGATGCAATAGAATTTATCTTTGACTTGTCCCTTCTAGGATACAACAATCAGATTTAGTCATTTAGTTCACACTAACTTTGCACAAGTAGTAGAACTCAAAACTCCACCAAAAAAACACATTTATTTGCGTAATATAAAGTATGTATGTATGAAAATATGAATGAATCACAAAATTGTGGAATGACCTATTTATAGGCTTCCAAAACACACAAGATTAAATCCTCACAAATAAATGAAAAATGTTACAAAATTTCAAAAGTCTAGAAAGTTACAAGAAAATAAAATGACACCATAATGGAGCACTAACCCACTAAAATAGTGAGAGATTTTTTAGCTCCATAACTTATAAAACTCCAAAAATAATTAATTTATTTAATTAATAATATATATTATATTAAAATATAACAACACTTACTATTATAATTTTGTTAGTATATAAGTCTCTTATAACTAATATTTAGTTTTTAGTCATTCTTCAGATAATGTTCACCATTATTTGACCATAATATTCTTGTGTGCGTTCAAAAATAATATTGGAATTTCCAGTTATGATAAGCTGTATTTCCAATTAATTAACTACAATTTCCATTTATGCACGAAAAAAATTTAAATTTCATATTCTTTCTTTCACTTTCATATTCAGTTAAAGCTCCAAATCAAGTACACATGCATCGATTGTTTTTTTGGAGCAAGTAAAGTTCATGGTAATTGTATATACATATTCTATTATCACGTGTTTAGAAATAGTCCACGAATTAGAGAATATTCGTCGATTATTCTGTGTTGGCATTGATTTTTGGTCGATTTAACCTATTTTTTCTTTTCATTATTGTATTATATTAAATTTTGAACGTATCGAATTGGTTTGTAATCTGAGAAAGAGCGATTATTTTTATCGAACATTAGTGAACTCACAATTACGATTATTCAAGACTTTCTGCATTCGTAAATTTGATTCATTATGTTGACTCGTAATTATGGTTCAATTTCAAGAATATATGGATTCTGAATTAATGTTCACTCTAAACCCAAAATATGTAATTACAACAACATGTTATAGAGGTTAGTGAATGTTCACTAGTACCTCGGTATATGTAATGACAACAACTGTTATAGGGTAAGTGAATGTTCACCAATAACCCAATATTTGTAAGCGTTATAGAGTTTAGTGAACGTTCTCTTATAACCTAGTATGTGAAATGAAATCAATGTGTTATAGGTATAGGTCAATGTTCACTAATAACAAAGACAGTAACGTGTTATAAAGGTAAGAAATGTTCACATGTAGATGAATGCTCACTAATAACAATGGCAATAATGTGTTATAAAGACAAGTGAATGTTCACATGTAATAAAATGAGAAAAGTGAATACACACTCATAAAGTGAACATTTCAATTTAGTAGTGAATGTGTTACTATCACATTTGTTTAGTGAATGTTCACTAAGGTGAGAAAATTATCAAGAGACTACGAACTAATAACTGAGTGAGTGTTGACTAACGAGTAAAATATGTATGTTTATGAGTGAATATTTGACTAATATAGACGATTCAGTATCAGTAAATGTTCACTATAAATAGAATTTGTTTGAATTATAATGAATAATAGACTGGATCCATTTTTCTTTGTCAATCGATTTGTTGTACTGGGTTTCATGTCTGGTAAACGTTCACTTTTGATGTTTTTTGAATGAAAAATAATCAATATGGATCATGATAGAGGTAAATTTGGTTGGTGAAGCCCACACATCTGTAGAGGTTTCTTCGTAGTCAATTTAAGGGCGGCCAAGATCTCAAGTATGGGAAAGGAGTCGAGCTGAGGGCTCTGAGCCCCCTTAGCTCGGCTAGTCATCAATTGGGAGGCACAAAATTGCCCTAACGATTAAGGTCCCTTCCAAGATTGCGAGTGTGGAAAATGGGCCGAGCTTAGGGCTTCGTGCACTCTCAACTCGGCTAATCATCAAGGGGAAGGCTCAAAGCCGCCCTAAAGACCAAGGTTCCTCTATGGTTTTAAATCGCGGTAATGGCAACCGTAGCGGAAACGGACGCGGTGACGCGGAAGCGGGGGTGAAGCGGGTGTAACGTAACAATAACAAACGTTGCGGTCGTGAATTTTTATTTTCAATTCACAACATCTATAAATCTTATATATTCAAGCATTTTACTTTAAAATAGATTATAATCAAGGTTTAAAACAAATTATTAGTAATTTCAGAGTTGAAAATTGAATTTTTTTTTTTGATGCATTTAATTCTTTTTGCCCTTTTTTTTTTTTTTTTTTTAAATCTTATTTAAATGTTTTGACCATAGTGTTGTTGTAATATGAACTTTGTATTAGGTCAATCTTGTCATTCTCCATGTTCCAATGTTGGAATTTTGCTTTACAAAAAATGACAGGGGTCATAATGTTATTTTCTTAAATTATTGGGGTCTGAGTGCAATTAGCACCAAATTTTCACAATAATAAATCGGACCAACTATTTGGGTTGGGTTTTTAGGGCTTCGTTTCTCTGTTCACTGTTGCTTCCCGGGGATCGAGACAGAATGGACCCAATCGGAGGCCAACCAGAATCGGAGAACTCGAATGTAGTTCCGTCGACCGCTTTGGCGTACCTCGACCCTCACTACTGGTATGTCTTTCTCCTTTCATACCTTTTTTTCCCCTTCGTTTCCCCGTTTTCTCGGTACTCAAATGCTCCTTCCATTTTCAGGGACTAGAGATTCGCTCGCGAGGAGTATTACGAATGGTTGAAGGACTACTCTCACTTCTATCATCTCATTCTTCCAGCGCGTTGGTGCTGTAACGACCATTACAGTGTGATTCAATTTCTCAGCCCTGTAACGGGCCGTAACGAAATCGGTGCCTACCGATTCCGTTACGTAACGGCCATTATTTAAAACCATGGGTTCCTCTATAATCTAAGGGGGCACATCTCCAAGTGTGGAAAAGGGGCCGAGCTAAGGGCTCCGAGCATCCTCAGCTCAACTAACAATCAAATGGGAGTCCTAAAACCGTCCTAAAAGAAGCATAGCTGAATTGAGGGCTCCGAGTACCCTCAGCTCATGGATCAATAATGGGGGGGCCCAAATCCACCGTAAAGGACATAGTGCCAAGTTGAGAGCTCCGAGCATCCTCAGCCCGACAAGCCCTTATTTAGAAGCCTTATAGCCACCCTGAATATAGCTAGGCTGAGCTAAGAGCTCCGAGCACCCTTAACTCGGCAGATTAACCAAAGAAATTCCCAAGTTCTCCATGAAGTATAATTCATCGAGCTAAGGGCTCCAAGTACTCTCAGTTCGGATGACCCTCCAAAGCACGGCCCCAGATCAGACATGAAGACTACATAGATGACCTGAGGGGTCTGAGCACTCTCAGTTTGGATGATCTTCCAAGGTGATGCCCAGATTTGACATGAAGATTGCAAGGTCGAACTGATGGCTCTAAGCACCCTCTGCTCGAATGACACTCCAAGTAAAGACCCAAGACCACCATAGGGGCTGAAATGCTAAACTAAGGGTTCCAAGCACCCTCAGCTTGGTTGATCATCATAGAAGAAGCCTCATAACTGTCCTGGCATCCTCTTCATCTTCTACTCGGCTGAAGGGGATAAAACGAGCCCCCCCTCCTCCCCCCCCCCCCCCGGGTCTCTATTTCAATTGGGTCGGCCTATGGACTTCTACTGGTGGGCCCAAAAGCCTAATCTAGGTGCTTAGGACCCTAATCTGCAAGCTCATTGGTTGTCTGCTAAATTAGGCTAATTAATATAGCTAATGTCCCTAAATCGACGGTGCTAATTGAGCCTTGTGGCCTATATATACTCCTTGGCATCTACTACCACAAGGTATTGTTTCTTATTCACTCAAAATTACTTCAGCCTTTTTTCTCCACGGATACCTATTCTCACGCAGGAGGGGCCTCACTGGGGACAACCCTGGTAGGCTTTTGTACAAGTGCTCAGAGTGCCGACTTGGAGCTCAGCTCTGAGATTAAGATAGAATCCGAAGAGGAGTTCAGTTCGGAAGTTGATAGGCTGAATTTACCTATATATTTCCAAGTCGAATTTGGCAGTTTTCAAGTATTCTTGTAGTGTTTTAAATTATTTTAATTTGTCTTTATGTCAATCAGGTGTAGGGATAAAAACGGTTGAAAATTGAGCAAATCGGTAAGACATCGGTGGATAAATATTGAAAAAGATCCAAAATAAGGACCTGCAACCTCACCGCTGCAGTGCTAGCATCAAGGGTTGATCGCTGCAGCGATAGTTTTTATTGCTACAGCGGTGGAAGGTCAATGGACCTTCTGCCCAACCATCACTGTAGCGATGAAAGGGCAAAAGCCCTATTGCCTATCCATCGCTGTTGCGATCAATCAAACAGTTGGCATAGATCTTTTTAGATATTTTTTGGATATTTTCGGATTCTATTAGTATCCACCCATTCCAACCTTGCCTAAACATGTTTTTGACACTTGTTAGAATCCCTAGATCAGACCCTTAAAGAGGAGAGCTCATTTGAAGAAGAGGAAATGATCTCGGAGCGATTTTTGCTAAAGTGGAACAATCCATTTCACAGATTTGCCATTCCTTCTTTGTTTCTATCTTTGCTTCTCAACTTTGTGTACTGAATGATAATGTTATTCTCATGTTTTAATGAATTTTTGGTTATGATCATGTGTGGCTAAATAGTTGTTATCTAGGTATTGATTAGTTTATAAACATGCATGTTTGAGTGAAGCCATGTTTCGTTACGATTGTTCATCTTCATACGATTGTGTTTATCATTTTATTACATCTATAGTATGCTTTGTATGGTGTTATGGTTGTTTTGAGAATACGGGGTTTGATACACGGGAGAGGTAACCCTGGATTCGGACTAAGGTTAAACACAACGCGACGTTCTAATATTTTGGAAGATTATTAGAACGTGTGCAATCCGTGAGGTTGGGTCAAGACTCATGTACTTGTTTAGACGCTAGATAGGGATATCAATGTTGACACGAGTGCATATTCGCTCACTTTACACTCGGGAGAGGTAGTGAGCGAGTTTATGATACCTAAATTGTTGGATAGTTTGAAGTAATTCCAAATTTTAGATTTAATTAGTTTTCAATTAGCAAACACATTTCAAATCTTGAAATGTCTAGATAATATTAAGCTATGTCAATTGTAGTACTTAACTAATCCTACGACAAATCCCAGTGGACGACACTCGATCTTCGGATCCACTTTATTAAAACTTGACCTCATGCACTTGCAAGTAAAATCAAAGCGTTAAAATATAACAAACAGAAGTTTAGAGAAGATCTTTTTTTGGAGCCTAGTGAGGAGCTCAGTTCAGAATTTAAAAATTCCCCAAAGCGTTAGAAGTTCACCAAGGTTAGAGCTCAGGCCTCCTATTGCATTCCTCAGCGTCAACAAGAAATTCACACGTGCCATTTATGTAGACCATATTGAGGGTGTTTACCAAATTTTGACACCAACAATTTGTCACTGTCTGTGGGAAATGCACAAGAAGCTTTCCCTTGATCATCAGCACCCCGTGTAGCTAAGACTTAATGGTCACAAAGTCTGGTGAGATCATTGGAAGAACAGATCGAGCGCCCATAGTGAATAGAAATCTCTCTCTCCAGTCGACTAGCACTATATCAAAGGCCCCAAGGCTGAACACTCGAGTCCCAACCACTGCCCATCGGCCAGATGGGCCTGTCCGCCTTGCCCTCTGGTCTATTTCTAGGGTAGACCTCTGGAGTGACCGAGGCTTCCTCCATCAATAACTTGGAATGCCAGTTCAACAAGTTCCAGACCTACTTTCAGGTCCTCCTCGCCCACCTATTGTCGACCTCCACGGATGGGGTACCGGCTATCCAGCCCGTAAGAAGGGAAGAGCGAACCCCAGGACATAAAGACTGCGTGATCCATTTTAATGGGCATAACCCAAGAGTTTTCCCCTACCACCGTAACAACAGATGGAGGGAGGTTGATTTGGCACCTCTTGATGCTTCAGGGTCACCCTCCCCACTCCCGTCAGGATGCAAAAGGGACAAAATCACAAAATCTCCCTCGAACAGAGCTCACAGCCAGGTTGCTAGATCAGATCACAACGCCCAGCACGAAGTTGACTCGTATTCACACTCCCCAGGCTGCACGGTGCCTGAGCTAATGCTAGTCAGGCACGAGTACCCTCTAGGGGTGAAGTGATAGTTGAAAGGCGGCTTGCCAACGTGGAAATCACTCTATACCAAATACAGGGAGAAAATGGTTCAACTAGGCTCCTTTCTAAGATAAGGTTCCCATTCGTAGACGAAATTGTGGATAAGGCGATGCCTACACTGTTTACCCACCCCCAGATGATCCTGTATGACGAGACCTCAACCTAGTAAACCATCTATCAATCTTCAAATCATAAAAGGATATGCATACGACTTCTATTTCCATGAGGTACAAGAATTTTCCCCTCACACTCGCTGGAACTGGAAGAACATAGTTCCAGAAGGAGAACATGGTTCCAGAGTTTGGCCCCGACATCCATCTCTACTTTTTATGGGCTTGAGTAGCTCTTCTTCTTTCGGTTTGGGTGCTCACGATGCAGGCCACCCTCCAGCAGTAACCTGACGAATCCTTGGGCGACTATATAGAACAGTTCAACCGAGAGGTCATCGACTGTGACGAGTTATCCGACATCATTGCGATAAATGCTTTCATCGATGGCCTCAAGTATCGAAGAATATCCTATGACCTCTATTCCAACCCCACATCAAATCTCGATGCTGCGCTCGAGAGGGGTACCCGGTTCCATAATGTCGACCTCAGGGAGGTTCCTAGGCAAGACTGGTAAGGGGCCCAAAAGAATAAAGAAAAGTCGGAGGAAGGTCTGAGTAGAATGTAAGAGGCCAAGCGGCTGCAGACAGAAGGGAGGTTAGGCCTATTGCCCAGAGATAGGAGGCCATTCTTGCCCCCAAGACAACATTAGAAAGGCTTCATGCCACTAACAGTTTCGATCGTAACCATTTTTGCAGAGAACTCTAAAAGGAACTTATTTTCTCATTCCTTGACACCGAGGGGTAAACCGATAGAGAGGTCATTAAACAAGTATTGCGAATTCCACCGAGGCAGGGGTCACTCCACTAAGGATTGTTTCTAGCTGATGGAGGAAATAAAAGCCGTCATTAAGAGAGGTTACCTTAGCCAGTACGTCTGAAGAGATGGACGAGTACCAAGATATAAAAAGGACGACCCTAGTGAAGATTATCATGGTCAGATGAGGAAAGAAAACCACAGCCAACCCTCGCCCTGAGCCAAAAGGACAAAAGACAAGGATGAATAGAGAGTGGATGGAAAGATCAACGTCATCCACGACAAAATTAATCTGGGAAAAGAGACGATCTCCTCGAGGAAAAGGCATGAACGCAAAGCCAAGAGAAAAGTAGACAATGATGTATTTGAGGTGAGAATAATTGATGCAACCTCACACAACGCTATCTCTTTCAGTGAGGTTGATCTCTGGGAGGTGCACGTCCCCCATGACGATGCCCTCGTCATCGTCGCCCTCATCAACCATTACAATATCGAAAAAATCCTGGTCGACGGAGGAAGCTTTGTCAACAACATCTTCCAAGGGGCATTTCAAAAGATGAAAGTAGATCTCAGCTCCATGTAGTCTCCTAAGGTCCTCTTGGTTGGTTTTGGGAGGGAGGTGGTTAATGTGTTGGGATGGGTCTCCCTGCCTGTCACGGTGGAAATCCATCACAAAACTTCAATAGTGTGGACGAAGTTTTTGATCGTGGGCAGACCATCCCCCTACAAAACAATCATAGGCCGACCAGTTGTGGCTGCCCTCAAGGTGGTTTGCTTCCTTTACCATCAATCGATAAAGTTTTCCATCGAGAATTGTGTAGGAGAAGTGAAGGGAGACTAGGAGTCCTCCAGGGCTTGTGCCCAGAGGGTGTTAGAGAAGAGAAAATAATAATTAATAATAAAGCCAAAGCCCGTTAGCTTGGGGCTCATGGCTCTGGATGGGGGACCTAGGCCGGTGCCCATCTACGATCCCCGGGAAGAAAAAGCTGGTCCTCGACCACATGAAGAGTTGGTGGAGGTTCCTATTCACCCTACAATAAAGAAGATGACAGTGAGGATAGGGACAAGACTCGATCCAAAGTAGTGGGCTAAGCTCACTAACCTCCTGTGTAAAAATTATGATGTTTTCGCATAGTCACATGATAAGTTACCAGGAATTGACCTAAGTGTGGCAATACACCACCTGCACGCTGACCCGTACCACCCGCTTGTAAGGAAAAAGTGAAGAAAATTCCACCCTGAATGGCAAAAGATTATCGAGGAAGAAATAGACAAGTTGATAAAATCGCATGTGGTGGAGGAAGTAAAGTTCCCGTATTGGCTCTCAAACGTGATCTTTACCCCGAAAGCTAGCAACAAGTGGCGTTTGTGTGTGGACTTCAAGGACCAGAACAGAGTCTGCCCGAAGGACTTCTTTTCCTTCCTAGGGATCGACATAGTCTTCGACAGCCCAGCCGAGCATGAAATCCTGAGCTTTCTAGTTTCTTACGCTGGATACAACCAGATACCCATGTTCCCTTCCAACTAGAGCAAAACATCTTTCATCACGGACAGGGGAACTGTAAGACCTCAATCGTAGCATGTACGTCATTTTAGTTGCATTTCAGAATAACTGGGAAAATTCGGGATGAAATTGGGTCAATAAAAATTCAAATTAAAAATCTAGAGGTCAATCCGCAAATTTAGAAACATTAAATCCAAACCTTGAGAGGTAAATTGACATTTAACTTTTAATTAAAACTTTTAGGGGTGCAATCGCAATTTAAGAAAGATCTTAAAAATAGACTTGAACTAAAAGGAAGATTTTAAGAAGTTAAGGGGAGAAAAGAGTAATTTCACAAAAAATTATTTATATACATGGGTGTGTGATCGGGAGCCACCGGCCGGAAGGGGGAAAATGAACAGTGACGTGGCAGAAGGGGCTTAACGCTCAGACCACTAACTTCATGCATATAAATATCGATTCATGCAGGTAATGATCATAAAAATAATTCTCAAAACCAGAAATGCAAAACAGAGAAGGAAGGGAGAGAAAGCGAAGAGAGAGAGAGAGGTTCGCCGGCGGTGGGGTGCAGTCCGGTGTGGGTAGTGGCTGTTCGTTTGGTCTGTTTGGTGTGTGTTTGTGTGTTCTGGGTGTGCGTGGGTACTCAATTGTGCGAATAACGTGTGGGTGTTACTGTTCATCGACGGTTGTGTGCGGGTGTGCTCTATTTTTTCGCCAGAAGATGTGGGTATAGGTGTTTCAATATGGGTCATTGGTAGGGATGGTGATCGGGTAGTGTGGCACTTCCGTGTGTATGTGGGGTGAGTGGGTCGTGTGCGTTACGGCTCGTTGTCCGGTACCGGTGCGTGTAAGCGTTTGTGTCGCCGGCGGTGTTTGGAACGGGTATGTGTGTGTCGTCGGGTGTATCTGTGTGTGTAGGTGTTGTTTGGCCGGTGGTGGTGTCGTTCGGCGAGGTGTGTGAGTATAAGATCGTCGTAGAGGGAGGGGAAGGAGAGAGACACTGGCCGGGACCAAACAGGAAAACAGGAAACGGGGAAGAAGAAGAGAGAAAAAAAAAATGGGGGGAATTTGCAGAAACCACCCCAGAAAAATCTAAAACCGATCACGTGATCGCCAAATGTTTCGGAAACAGGTGAAACTTCAATCGATTATTAATTCCCGTTAAATTAAATTTTAGTTAGTGTTACAAATCCTAAAATCATAATAATTTCGTGACGATTAATTAATTTTAAGTACGTGGTACATAGAATTAGTAACGATTAGGAATATAGGATCCGCATTGCATGATTAGGATGTTTTAGGTAAGATATTAATTTAGAATCTGTCACTATTAGGTTTACAGGCACTGGCGTCCAGATAAAGTGCGGTCATTGTCAGTTTTGCAAAACGGATATCGAGGTGAGTGTATTGTCTTCTTACCAAACTATTTTTCTATGTATATATATGATGAAATATGTGTTTACTTAAATTGTATGAATTTATAAATGATATGGATCAAGCAGGATTTGGTTGAGTTGGTAAACTGAGTTTTTGGAAGATTTCGATGGTTTCCAAAATGAAACTGAAAATGATTTTTTATTGAATTTGGTAAAATCAGACGGTGTTTTTAAAAGGAAATAGAAAACATCTATTCTCCTAAAAATGTCCGGTTTTCAAAAGGAAAAATAAAGGGTGGAAAAGTTGTTTTGAAAGAATCAGACGTTTTCTTTAAAAAGAAAAGTGGGAAATATGCTTTTGGACTTAAAAGTTGGTTTTGAGAAAAAGAGATAGACGTGGTGATTTGACGATGTTGACGATATTTATTGAGTTGTGATTCGATGATGCTGTAGTTGATTGGACAATGCCCTAGTATTTATCTTTTTCGGTAGAGTGAGATTATCTGCTTCGGCAGAGTGATGTTATCCGCTACGGCGGAGTGATGTTTATCTGCTTCGGTAGAGTGATGTTAGACGTTTATACTGCGCAGTTATTATCCGCTTCGGCAGAGTGATGGGTGTTCGTAAGAAGGCATATCCTACGGATGGTACGGTACCGTTGCAAACTCCCGATCGTAAGGTTAAAACGATTACTAGGGCTGGCCAGTGTGTGTGTGTTGGAGGTGTGTGTTTGAGATTGGTGCTTGAGATGTGGTGTTTTACGTATATTGGTTGATTTGATGTTATTTATTATGATGTTTGGTAGGATTTTGTACTAGATGGATTTGGATGGAACTTATCTATATCGCTTTATTTTCATTGCTTATATACTTATGTTTGACCCATACTAAATTGTGAAAATATTTAGAACGTACTAATATTTTAAAAAATATTTTACTAAGAAGGCAGTACACTCGCAGATACAACAGCTAGGAGTCGGTCTCCTACTGGCACTAGGTAGAGCTACGTGATGAAGTCATATAGGCGATGGAGAGAAGCTATCAAAGGCGAACCTATAAAAGGTTCATGAATAAATACTTTTAGTTAATCAAATTTTGGGACGGGTGTGTTCCCCATAGTAGGTGTTTGTATTATACAGTATGTGTATATTGTCATTGATTTGAAGATTTGGGTATTGGTGATGTCATGTTATAGTCACGCTCGCCTCGGGATGACGGGTGCCGGGGGTGGGGTGTGACAGGAACATACTACTACAAGGTCATGTCGTTCAGCATGCACAACGATGAGGCCACCTACCAGCACCTAATGAACAAAATGTTTAAGGAGGAGATCGGACAGATGATGGAGGTTTGCATCTACAACATGCTAGTCAAGAGCTCTAGGGCTCTTGACCATATCAAGCACCTCCAAAACTGCTTCGATAAGCTGAAGGCTCACTGCATGAAACTCAACCCCAACAAGTGTATCTTTGGGGTATCTCCGGGGAAGTTCCTTGGGTACATGGTCTCCCAGTGCAAAATTGATGCGAACTCTGACCAGATAAACGTCGTGCTGGGGATAACCTCTCCTGGAAACAAAAAAGACGTTCAAATGTTCACCCGAAAACTCGTGACCCTAAATCGGTTCATCTCACGTGCCTCAGAGAAGTGTCTCCCATTTTTCAAGGTTTTAAGGGGATACAACATATTTGAATGGAAAGAGAAGTGTGAGGCGACTTTCCATGGCTTAAACGATACCTCTCCTCGGCGCCCGTACTCAACACTCCGAAAGAAGGTGAGGAGTTATACCTATACATCTCCGCTTCATCAACGGTCGTTAGTGCGACGCTGGTCGGAGAGGATTCAGGCGCCCAACACCCTGTGTACTACTCTAGCCGGGTCCTCACGGACACCGAGACGATGTACACCAGATTTGAGAAACTTACTTATATTTTATTAGTGGCCTTGAGAAAATTGAAGTAGTACTTCCAAGCGCATACTATCCTCGTCCTAACCGACCAGCCCCTCAGGCAGATCTTGTACTCTCCCAATATTTCTGGGTGGCTAATGAAATATAGCCTTGAGCTCAGTCAGTTCCACATTGAGTACCGACTTAGAACCGCCATTAAAGGCCAAGTCCTAGTTGACTTTCTCGTTGAGCTCACCTTCCCCAATGACTAGGAGACCACTATTGATGACCAAGGAACTAAGGCCCTGGAATAAGATAAAACAACAACGAGCTCAACATAAAACTCTAATCCAAACACTTGGAAGATTTTTACTGACGGGTCTTTCAATGTGAACAACTGCGGATCAGGATGGTCCTCGTGGCCCCGGACAAAGAAGAAGTCGAGTACACCCTCAGATTATGATTCAGAGCAACCAATAATGAGGCTGAGTACATAGCACTGCTCGCAGGTCTCTGCCTAGCCTGAGACTTTAACGTGAAAACGCTGATCGTTATCTGTGACTCTCCGCTCATGGTTAACTAGCTAACGGGGACTATTTGGTCAAAGATCTGAGCATGACTGTGTACTTGGAAAGGGTTAAGACATTGATGGATAGCTTTGAGAAAGTTCAAGTGATCCAAATACCCTAAGAAAAAAATAGGCATGCTAATGCCCGGGCCTACCTCACTTCGACGGTAGAATGGACACCAAAGAGGAGCGTGCCCGTGGAATATTTGGATTCATCGAGTATAGATGTGTCTGACCAGTTGGCATCAATCTGCAAGCTTAACGACAAACCAACCTGGATGGACCCAATACGGTAGTACTTAGAAGACAGAAAATTGCTTGTTAAACGTGCTGAGGCTAGAAGAATATGCTATTAGGTGGCAAGATATTGCATTATCGATGGAGTTTTGTATCGAAGGTCCTTTTACAACCCTTAGTCCTAGTGCCTTCAGCCAGAAGAGGCTGACTACGTTTGGAGATAGGTCCATGAGATAATATGTGGCAACCACTCGCGGGGCAGGGCCTTGGTCAGTAAATTGTTTTGCTAGGGGTATTACCGGCCAACGATGCTCGAGAACACGTCGGAATTTGTGAAAAAATATGACAAGTGTCAAAGGTTTTCTCCCTACCCTTATTTTTCTCCAACCGCCTTGGTACCAATAATCAGCCCACGGCCATTCACTCAACGGGGTATTAATCTGCTCGGCACTTTTCCTCATGGCACCGGCCAAAGAAAATTATTGGTGGTGGCCATTGATTACTTCACCAAATGGGTTGAGGTAGAGCCCTTGACTCACATCACGAAATAGAAAATCAAGGACTTCATTTGGAAATCCTTGGTTTGCAGGTTTGGCTTTGTGAAGGCCATCGTGTCCGACAACAACACTTAATTCGATAGAGACCTCTTCACCGATGTTTTCTCAAGCCTTGATATCCGAACTCATTTCAACTCTCCAGGTCATCCCTAGGTAAACAGCCAAGTTGAGGTCACCAATAGAATAATTCTATATGGGCTGAAGACGAGACTCGACAAAGCAAATGATAGGTGGGTGGAGGATCTATACCCCATCGTCTGGGCATACCATACGACCTCACGAACCCCAACTTGAGAAACCCTTTTGCAATGACGTTTGAGTAAGAATTTGTAATTCTTGAGGAGATCGGAATGCCAACTCTAAGAACGCTAGGGAGAGACCACGACTAAGAGGAAAACAATGCCATGTTGGCTCTCAACTTGGATTTATTAGAAGAAAGGAGAAAACATGCGCGAATCCACCAAGTAGCGTACCAACAACGCGCGACGCAATACTATGTTCGATGGGTACGCCCCCGCTATTTTGAAGTCTATGACCTCGTTCTCAGAAAGGTCACCTTAGCGACCAAAGAGCCAAATGCGGGAAAGTTACCTCCTACTTGGGAGAGACCTTATCGCGTTACGAGAATCGCAAGGCCTGGTACATACGAGCTCGAGACCATCTCAAGCGATATTTCTATAAGAAAGAGGTCATTTTGTAAACATTCAATTTTTGCAAATAAGTGTAAGGAAATTTTATGTCAATGAAAATATATTCAGTTACAACGATCTCCTGACCTATACATGCATCTTCAAAAGTGACACCCCAACGCTGGCCGTCAAGAGTAATAACCAGACCCCCTACACAAGCTGATAGACCGTACTCAGGGATAGACCAATATCATCTACCAAGGGCGGGGCATCGATAGGGTCTGAGGGCATGTGGTTAAGGGCTCAGGTATGAGCTTGAATACGGATAAACGGCCGATGACAAGCCACAGGCCCCAATGCCTGCATGGCATCTTTTGGACAGCGAGGACCAATAACCGTTTAAAAATCACCACCATTAAGCTAGCAACACGAGAAAGAATCCTACTCATCTTCGAGACTAGAGGGTAGGATGGTTATGGCTTTGGCAACAAAAACACGTGGAGTTTGGAAAAAATGCCAAGGTCCGCTCTCCGAGCATCTTCAGCTCGAAAGGTTCAAATTTGGAGACCCAAAACTGAAATGAATCCAAGCTGGGAGGGTCAGGACGGACACAGTATTGACACCCTCAACAAACAATTCCCTAAAATTACCTAAGTATGGGAACTGGGGGCAAGCTTAGTGATAGGTTGAATTTATCTATCTATTTCCAAGACAAATTTGGTAGTTTTCGAGTATTCTTGTAATGTTTTAATTCATTTTTATTTGTTTTTGTTCAAAGTAGGAGTTAGGAGCGAAAACGGTTGAAAATCGAGCAAATCAATAGAAAATCAGTGGAGAAACATTGAAAAAGATCCAAGAATAAGCAAGCAGCCTCACCGCTACAGTAGTGATCTCCATCGTTGCAGCAGTAAAAAGTCAGTAAACTCTCTGCCCAACTACCGCTGCAGCGATGGCCCTCATCGCTGTAGCGCCGAAACCCCAGCTGTAAAGTTTTGTTTAGATATTTTGTTAGATATTTTGGTCTTTCTTCCCTTATCCCTTGAATTCCAACATTTTGAGAACACACTTGGAACACTTTGGGAGTACTTTTGAGAGCTCTCAACCAACCAAAGAGGAGGAACACAATTGGAGAAGAGAAAATAAGATCGAAACAGTTTTTACAGATGTCATCCTTCAGATAACAGTTATTCTCTTTTATTTCTCTCTTTACTCTTAACTCATTTTTGATTGTTTAATCATGTATATATTGATTATTGTTGAATATTTGGTTATGACCAAGAGCTAAACGTTGATTATCTATGCGATTGATGTAGTTTACTAATATATGTTGTTTGAGTAAATCGTGTTTCGTTAACAGTTGTTCATCTCTATTTGATTATGTTTACTATTTTATTACTTCTATTATATGTTTGTTATGGTATTTCAGTTGGTTTGAGAATACTTGGTTTGATAATCAGGAGAGGTAACCCCGGATTTGGACTAGGATTTAAACACAACGTGATGATCTAATGAGTTGGGAGAGTATTAGAAAGTGTGCAATCCGTGAGGTAGGTGCGAGACTCATGTGATCGTTTAGATGCTAGATAGGGATATCAGTGTCGACGCGAATTCAAATATTTATTTACTTTACACTCAGAGAAGTAGTGAGTGAGTTTTCAATACCTACATTGTCATATAGTTTGAATACCGTTAATGTAAACTAGATTGGATCAAACACGTACAAGTAAACGAAGTTAATCCCTAGATAATCTATTCCCATATAATATACTTAGTATTATAGTTTAATTAATTGTTAATTTAGTTTAGTATATTCTTTAAAAACAAAAACCCTAAAATTGGAGCGGCTAGATAAACTTTGGTTATGACAATCGTGGTACTTAACGACAATTTAATTCAATCCCTGTGGATACGACAACCCCTTACCCTTCCCACTATATTAAAACTAGACCCGTACATTTGCAGTATAAGTAGCGACGTAATATTCTGCTACCACTTAACTCCCCGATCACCCTCAGCTCGGATGGTTCAAGTTTGGAAGGCACAAAACCGAGTTGAATATCCAGGCTAGGGAGAAAGATAGATATACAATCTCCCACAATTTCCTAAGTTTGGAAAACTGGCCGAGCTTAGCCTTCCGAGCACCCTCAGCTATGATGGTTTAAAATGAAAGGCTCTTAACCTCTAAGGAAGTCTTACAAGTTGAGCCACAAGTTCCGAGATGAAAAGCTATTCGAGCCTAAGAAATAGAAAATAGGAAAAAGTCAATAATCCAGTACACCACTTCACCAAAAAATCAATTTATGTTTTATTGTGTTCAAAAAGATGTTTACAACAATGGGGTTTATGCCTAGTTACACAACGCTGAGGGTTTGGTCACCATGCCCATGGCCACCTCGATGGACTAATTAGGCCGAGTCCTCGAAGATGCACTCGACGTCCACCGCTTTGGTATGTGTCTCATCGGCGTCTCCTTCGCCTTCGCCATCGCTGTCTTCCTAGTCGGCTACCGGCGTTACCTCTTCGGCAGCGTGGCCCTTCCATGCTACCTTCCCATCCTTGGAGAATTCCATTTAGATCTGCCCATAATCAACCTCAGGAAACAGATGGCGAGGAAGCGCAAATCGGCCTCGAAGCCCTCCTTCATGTATTCGCTGGCCATATCCGTCTTCTTGTTCTTGTATTCGACATTGGCCTTATACTTCTCAATGGCTTTTTCCTCAGCTCGGCGGATCACTTTCTCCCTCCGAAGTTCCTCTTTCTGCATTTTTCTCTTCAGGTCTTCTACCTTGGAGGCCTTATCCTGGAGCTGAGATGAGAGGTTATTCTTCTTCTTGGACAGATCATTCCTCTTGGTAGTGACCAATTGGAGTTTGGCCTAGAGAAAAGATTGGGAAAGAACAGCAGACTGTATGCTTTCGTTTAGTCTCTCCACCTTTTGAATGACCGCGTCTCTCTCACCCCGGATAAAGGCATCCCCATGGTTCCCTTGGCGAGCCTTTCATGGAGGACAGACAAGCGAAGCATTCTCTGTACGAGAACAACCATATGAGTCTATTTCTAAAAAAATAAAAAATAAAAAAAAAATAGATGGAAATAGACAAGTGTTAGATCCTTATCGAGACGTGATCGCAGATGAGGTGGCGCGTGAGGCTCCCCATGTCGGAGTCAGCCAAAAACTTCCTATCGTCGGGAGGAGTGATTGGTAGCGCGAATATTACGTCGCTACTTTCACCGCAAGTGTATCGATCAAGTTTTAATATAGTAAGAAGAATAAGGGTTGTCGTGTCCACAGGGATTGGATTAAATTGAAGCTAAGTACCGCGATTATCATAATCGAACTTTATTTAGGCGATAAAAATAGGATTTTTGTTTTTATTAAATAATCTACTAAATTAATAATTAATTAAACTATAATACTAAATATGTTATATGAGAATAGATTATCTAGGGATTAAGTTCGTTTACGTATACGTGTTTGATCCAATCTAGTTTACATTAACAGTGTTCAAACTATTCAACAATCTAGGTATCGAAAACTCACTCACTATCTCTACCGAGTATAAAGTGAATGAATATGCGACTTCGCGTCAACGCTGAAGTCTCCTTCGAGCGTCTATACGACACTTGGTCACATGAGTCTCACCCCAACCTCATGGATTGCACACTTTCTAACGCCCTCCCGGGTCATTAGATCGTTGTTTTGTGTTTAAACCTTACTCCGAACTTGGGGTTACCTCTCCCGAGTGTCAAATTCTGATTTCTCAATATATCTAAACAAGCATATAAATGAAGAAGAATAATAAACACAATCAAATAGGCAAGAACAATCGATAACGAAACAAAGATTAAACAAACGATGTATATTAGTAAACTACATCAATTTCATAGATAATCAGTATTCAGCTCTTGGCCATAACCATATATTCAATGATAAACAATATATACATGATCAAACAATCAAAAATAAGTTAAGAATAAAACGAGAAACAAGGGAGAATAACCGTTATCTGAAGGTAGCGTCCGTAAAAATCGCTCTGATCTTCTTTCCACTTGTCCAATTGAGCTTATCCTCTTTGGTTGGTTGAGAGCTATTAAGAACGCTCCAAAAATACTCCCTAAGTGTTCTAAGAACATTGGGAACAAATGGGAACAAAAAGGGAACAAAACAAAATATCTACAAAATATCTAAAACAACTGGAGCTTGACCACTACAGCGGTGGGCATGTCAGTAGGCTTTTTACTTTATCACCACTGCAGCGGTGAGCCGATCAAAATTTAGAGAACTCTCTGTTTTTTCACTGCTGCAGCGGTGAAACTGCTACTTTGAATATTTGATCCTCTCGATCGTTTTTCCACCGTTTTTCTCATTTTTCTACCGTTTTTGCTCCTAACCCCTGTTTTGAACAAAAATAAATTAAAACTTAATAAAAATACTCAAAAACTACCAAATTCGGTTTGGAAATAGATAGATAAAATTCACCTATCAAATACCCCCAAACTTGGAATTTTGCTAGTTCTCGAGTAAAACACCCACGCAATAAAATAAACTACCACAACTATTAATGAATTTAATTACTAAAAATGAAAAACACAAACGAACTAAAAAATAACGTGTAAGTTTTGAAATTCATCTAACGACCAAAACGTTTGCCCTCATAAGCCCCCAATCATATTGATTTCAAGAGTAAAATGCATCATGTGGTGTTCTAGACTTTCAGCATTCAATAGCAGTAAGTGTCATTCTAGATCTTATTCAAGTATGTGTGTGAAAACTCAATCACACAAATATTCACCGATAGGATTTGATTATCCACCAATAAAGCTCATGATTAAAACCAATAAGGTATAGGAAATCCATATGCCTGACAGGGTTCCATTCTCCACTAATGTAGGCTCAAAAATTCAAAAAGATCAATAGAACTTGGTTCAGTTTTTGGAAAATGGTCAAGAGTATATCAGGAATAGAAAGCAGGTTAACGTTATTAACTTAACGATACCCGAGACACGTCGCTTGGCTTAATGACACTCGTAACCCCACACAAATCAATTCGAAACAACCCTAAACTTATATTTAAGAATGTCGTACTCACTTATCAAAAGAAACTGAAATTTAACTATATTTACATATGGCTTTTTTTTTTTTTAATAATAATAAGATACCACACCCCCAAACTTATTCGATTATTACAATTTCACGGGTGTGGTTAAAACGAAAAAAAAAATGACAAGTGAGTACTCGAATATCGAACCAATCAAAAGTTCGTCCTAAACCCAACCACTCACTTCAAGTAGCATACACGAATGCTAACTTAATTCACTCAAATTGTACTTTTGGTTCAGCGATATAGGTTTAGAAATAATTCAATTGGCCAGGGTATTTATTATGTGTTCAGAATTGAAACGGCTAACAGGCTTCGACAAGGTAACGAGGGATAAATGATATTACATGGTAAGTTTCAAAGGCTCGAGCGATCAAAATGAATACCTACATCATATCTCCTAAACTACCTCGTCTAGGATTTCGCCTCGAATTTTTTCCAAATTAGGTTCTAGAATTGCTATTGTCATAAACTTGACTA
The DNA here is from genome assembly GCA_016647705.1 of Eucommia ulmoides. Taxonomy (NCBI): domain Eukaryota; kingdom Viridiplantae; phylum Streptophyta; class Magnoliopsida; order Garryales; family Eucommiaceae; genus Eucommia; species Eucommia ulmoides. The sequence goes on along the minus strand of CM028333.1, from coordinate 5,651,751 downwards.
ACGAATAATCGGCGTCAAATCAGTTGGATAGTTATACATTAAGTTTACGTGCTCGTGCAAGTAGGATCCACAATAACTTTTACTAAAACGAATTCTCAAGCACACATAACACACATGAATGGGCATTACCCTTGACCTTGAAAAACAACTAGGGGATAATATCATCATCAGGTAATGGCCCAGATGAACTACAAAACTCAGTACACAACAACAACAAACTTACTACAAACATAAACATACTAACACTAAACTAAACAAGCTTGCATACACGTAAACAATAAACATAATAGCATACTACACATCACCCCCAAACTTAAAATGGGCAGTGTCCACAATAACCCAATCATCGTTCTCAATATTTGAAATAAAGTATATCGACGAAAGGGGTTTAGAACACATACCTGGGAGGCGAGACAATCTCGCCTCCAAATGAAGTCGGCGGTGATGGATCTAATTTATTTTAGACTTGGATTGCCTCCCAAGAAGCACTTGGTTTATTGTCCTTGGCCTGACACAGAGAAGGGCTTGTCAAAGAGTAGCTTCCACTCGTAGTATGTGTCATACAACACCACATACGGGTCTTGATTCAGAACACCCTCAAGACTAGCGAGATTTGGCATTATATGGCCCGTACTTTCAACTCAATTCGTTGTTGGCTCATATGCTTGGTGGGTGTGGATAAATAGTGCTAAAAGCGACGAAGGACAAGTGAGCCACATCGGACCCTCGTAGATGTAATCGTCTTGGATCGATGGTGGCAACACTTGGTGGATCTCAAATGGCAGATAATCACAAGTATTATCTTGTGATTTTTCATTGTCTTCAAACTAACCCAAGTTCTTCCCGCTTGTTTTCGGTTCCTCGTGGTGGCTTTCGATGCATGTGGCGTTTGTGCCTCTCAGTGCCATTGTTTCTGACTCGACCTCAATAGAGTAGATAAGCTAACCAATTTGCGTCTGAAGAGACGTTACGGTCGCATCAATTTCAACGCAGGTCATCTCAATATTGTTAAGACGATCCTCGTGCTCATTTAGCCGGTCATTCGTTTCCCTCCAGAACGCCTGAGTCGCCCCCATAAATTCAGCGAACATTTCCTCAAAGATGGGAGAAGACTCCTTCTGTTGGTCCGGGGTGTCAGTCCATGGCGCCAAAATAGTAAAACTATCCCCCAAGTTTTGGTAGCTTGTTGAATAATTCCAACTGTGAAAATCATACTCCACCATGTCTTCTAACAATCGACAGGCTTCGTCCGAGGTTAATTGGTCGAAAGAAGTGGCACCGTTTCCTTCTTCAACCTAATTTCTAGTTGCGGCTAGTAACCCATCGAGGAAGTTCAATAGCTGACACTCCCTCGAAAAACGATGGTTTGAAAACCGGAATAGAAACTCCTTGTATTGATCCCAAGTACAATAAAATAGTTTTGAATCTCGTTGAAAGCAATGCATCAGTACTTATTGATCTAACATTTTCAAGTACACTACAGGAAAAACAAACTACAAACAAAAATTATAAACAAAATAAATGTCTAAATTAAAATTAAGTTACTTACTCACAATATCAACAACAATCTAAAAACTAATCCCTAACAACGGTGCCAAAAACTTGATAGCGCAAATATTACGTTGCTACTTTCACCGCAAGTGTACTAGTTAAGTTTTAGTATAGTAGGAAGAGTAAGGGTTGTCGTGTCCATAGTGATTGGATTAAATTGAGCTAAGTATCGCGATTATCATAATCGAACTTTATTTAGGCGATAAAAATAGGGGTTTTGTTTTTATTAAATAATATACTAAATTAATAATTAATTAAACTATAATACTAAATAGATTATATGAGAATAGATTATCTAGGGATTAACTTCGTTTACATATACGTGTTTGATCCAATCTAATTTACATTAATGGTGTTCAAACTATCTGATAATCTAGGTATCGAAAACTCACTCACTACCTCTCCCGAGTGTAAAGTGAATGTATATGCGACTTCGCGTCAACGCCAAAGTCCCCCTCTAGTGTCTATACGATACTTGGTCACATGAGTCTCGCCCCAATCTCACAGATTGCACACTTTCTAATGCCTTCCCGGGTGATTAGATCGTCGCATTATGTTTAAACCCTAGTTCGAATTTGGGGTTACCTCTCCCGAGTGTCAAACCTCGATTTCTCAATATATCTAAACAAGCATATAAATAAAGAAAAACGGTAAACACAATCGAATAGGCAAGAACAACCGATAACGAAACAAAGATTAAACAAACGACGTATATTAGTAAACTACATCAATCTCATAGATAATCAGTGCTCATCTCTTGGCCATAACCATATATTCAATGATAAAAAAATATATACATGATCAAACAACCAAAAATAAGTTGAGAATAAAGCGAGAAACAAGGGAGAACAATCGTTATCTGAAGGTGGCGTCCGTAAAAATTGCTTCGATCTTGTTTCTGTTTCTCTAATTGAGCTCCTCCTCTTTGGTTGATTGAGAGTTATTAAGAATACTCCAAAAATACTTCCTATGTGTTCTAAGAACAATGGGAATGAATGGGAATAAAAAGGGAATAAAACAAAATATCTAAAAAATATCTAAAACAGGTGGAACCTGACCGCTGTAGCAGTGAGCGATCAGAACTTAAGAAACTCTCTGTTGTTTCACCGCTGCAGCGGTGAAATTGTTGTTTTGAATATTTGATCTCCTTGATCTTTTTTCCACCATTTTCCTTGTTTTTTGACCGTTTTCGATCCTAACCCCTGTTTTGAACAAAAATAAATAAAAACAAATTAAAACTTAATAAAAATACTCAAAAACTACCAAATTCAGTTTAGAAATAGATAGCTAAAATTTACCTATCAATGATGCACTTGAGGTAGTTGGTCATCACCTCAGGAGACTGTAAAAGAGGACGACCAACGGGGAGCCATGTGTTTGGAATATTGAAGTATATCGTGTCAGCTGTCAGCTGGGGTAGGGCTCCGCTCGCCACCCTTACGTTTTTCGAGGACTTGTGCTTATGGTTCCTCTCGTGCATTTTTCTCTTCCCCTTACCGGAGGGATCTGACGAAGAGACGTTACCGCTCTCAACCAGTGTCGACTGGTGGAAGACTGAATGGGAGCGTGAGGATTCCCTGATCACGATACCTGGTAAGATTGGGGTCCTAGTTCGAGCAATCATCGAGTGGTGCTGCTATTGTTGCTACTGTTGTGGTGAAAGATGTGGAGGGATGGTGAGATCGACCTGTATGCCTTCAGCCTGGTTGGCTCCAGTAGCCTGAGTTACCTCAGCGGCCTCTTGGGCCATGAGTTCTCTCAACCTTTAAATGGCGAAGGCCTTGTCCAGAATTGCAATGTTGAACAAAGTATTGAGGTATTCAGTCGTCCAGCCCAACAATATTCAGCTCTACGTAAGATTGGTAAAGTACGGGAAATTTACCGAGCAGAAATAACTTATTGTTTTCTGAGTCAAAAGGAACATCATGAATGGGGGCAGAAAAGGTGGTTTATACAAGAAGATGGCAAACAGGTGGGAATCGATTAATATCTTCACCTCTTTATATACCGTCTTCAGGACCTTGTCCCTTTGGTCGATAATCTTCTTGCTCAAGGTGCCCCTCTACTTCTAGGGTTTCTCCTTCTCTGTGAAAAAACAAAAAGAGCAAATTAGAACCAAGTGTTGGAAAATCCCCTAAAACCCAAAATCCCTTATTAGGGGCCATATATTTATCGACTTTTTTCATTCTATCTGAACATGATACTTCTCCTCATCATCGGGGTCGAACTGCCAACCGCTCTTCTCGAGGTAGAAAAAATGGCGCTTTCAGTTGTGAATGGAAGAGTCCAGGTCGGTTAGGAAGGTTGACCGGGAGGCGATATAGCACCATCTAGCTCCTTGGGGAATCATCTTGGCATAGAAGAAAGTTTTGAAAAGCTCTATGCTTGACTCAATCCCCTTGGCCCATAAGATTTTATATGCCGCCACTATCACCCTAATGCCGTTAGGAGCAAATTGCAAAGGACATAATGTAACGGTCTGGTTTTCCAAGGCCGCCACGTGATTTCTCCCTTTGGAGTATTAATACTAAAACTGAATGACCAGTCACTGAGTCGATAATTATATTCATCAATTAGTCGAATAACTTTTACATCAGTAAATAATAAATATAATTATTTCAAATTTAAATACAAAGATAATTGAAATGCAATTATGAATTCCATTATAATTTATTAAAGAATTTCCAATATATTTTTTTTTTTCCAGAAATTTTTCCTTAAAATCTAAGAAACAATGGCATTTCAAATTCCCATTTTGTGGCTCCAAAATCATGATACTATATATATATATATATATATTACAAATTAAATAGAGATTCAAATAAAATTTCATGTGTCGTATTATTTTCAAATACATTCAAATAAATTTCTGGCGCAATTTTCACTCTCACCGGCCCAACAATCAAAACTGTGGAGTTGTGAACCAGCGCTTAATAGAATTTCAATTCCTTTAATATGTGTATCTAATTAATACAAGAAATAAACATATAAGTATACTTTCCTCATAATTTTCACATAATACGTGATCATAGTATCTCATGCAAAACAACAATTATAATAGTAATAACATAAACCACACATTATATGGAGAAATTAAATACATATATTAAAATAGTAAAATTTTTACCTGAAATTTGAGCCAAAATTCGAATCGAAATATTATTCTCGTTGTAAAACCAAACAGACCCTAAAGTGTCAGTGGTAAATTTAGCAACAAATTAGCAAGGTAATGTTTAGTTGCAAGCCTATATATTGTAGCTTATTACGCATATATATATCATAAATTTGGTTTCCTTCTTAACGAAGGAGACCATTTTCAACCGTTAATTAATTAATTTACACAAAACTCCCCCTGAAAATAAAGAAAATATTAATTATATCCTAAAAGTATATTTTAAATAACACAATAGTCCCAAAAATATTAAACTTATATAAAGTAATATTTTCAAAATATAAATTTTTGGGGTATTACACACAAACCATACTCCGCACAAACAGCACGGATCCTCCAGTAGATAGGGAACCGTAGACCTGGCTCCAACTGATGCTTAATGATAGTCAGGTAGCCCAGTAGAGGCATACATGCCCGATTATCAGGCCTAAGAACAGTCATCTCTACCAAGTCTGGGAAGGTGTATTTACTCCGACACTCAAGGACATCATCTTCGTCCATAGCCAACTCGATAGTCCATATCAGACTCGTGATCGCGACTTTAACGTGACGCTTCTCCGGCCTGACATTGATCACCACATTGTCACGCATGACCTGGGATAGAGGAAGGGCATGAATGAACTCAGTCACCATGATGATGTCAGGCAGGACCATGGCATCAGGATCATAGGATAAGGATGCCCCACCACTCTTGTCAGGTCAGCCAGCTACGCTCACGCAAGCGGCCAGGCTGGACTGGACCGCACCGCTAGAATCGTTGAGCCTGGTCGGCGTAGAGGACGAAGCATCCCCAGGGGCCGGGCATCGCTCAACCCTAAAAGAAAAGGATCCAGATGAAGTTCGATCCAAAGAATTGAACCTCGAACCCGAAGTCGAACCGGAGGAATAAGAAGAGGATGAAGAAGAAAAGAGTGACATCGCTAAGGGTCGGACAAAGGAGAAACAAGATACCAATGACCGGACAGAGGAAAAGCTCTCGAAATTTTTGCGAGTGTAGAATAGATGAAAGAAAACCCATATTTATAATAATAATAAAAAAAAAATAAAAAAATAAATAAAAAAAAAGAGATGTCCATATGAAAAGTCGTGAGCCCAACGGTTAACATTGTATTGATTTTTGTGCCCAATGCCATGTGGCAATCATCCAACACTCGTACGATTTGGCTTCTCCAGAAAGCTAAGGTTTGCACGCATGTGTCAGGCATTCCTTAAGCGCAACGGTCCTGAGCACAACAGTCCTGAAAGCCTCGAGCTGAGAGCTCTGAGTCCCGAACACTCGCCACTACTGTCAGATGCTCGAGATTGGAAGGCAACTGATGGAGGTAAATTTGATTGGTGAAGCTCACATGTCCGTAGAGATTCTTTCATAGTCAATTTAAGGGCAACCAAGATCTCAAGTATAGAAAAGAAACCGAGTTAAGCGCTCCAAGCACCCTCAGCTCAACTAGTCATGTCACACTTAACCCCGGCTCCCGTCACCCTGGGGCTGGCGTGACGTCAGCATGACATCACCCAACCAACTAGACAACCACACTAAAAAAACAGAAGATAATACACAGACAAATGATATGTACAACATATACATAATTCCTATTGATAGGGACACACTGTCCGAACTATAAGGATAACCAAAATTTGAATCCCATGAATCTCACTTAGATTCATCTCTGACACCTCTCCTCGAAATCCCTCTCTAATGACTCCATCGCATGACCCGCATAACTCTATTTAGCGCCAGTAGGGGACCAACCGACTCCTAGCTGTTATATCTGCGAGTGTACTGCCTTCTTAGTAAAAACATTTTGGGATAATAAATCATTCTACAACATCTAAATAGATCAAGCGTAGGTATGTAAACAACGCGTAACCAGTAAAAATTTCTCCATAATATAAGTAGTGGAAATAAACCCACAAGTATAAGTTTTATCCAAATCCATCTAATACAAAACTATATCAATCACCAGGGTAAATAATAAATTACTCAATATAAGTAAAACATCACATCTCAAACACACACCTCCACACACACACACTGGCCAGCCCTAGTGATCGTTTTAACCTCACGATTGGGAGTTGCAACGGTACCGTAACATTCATAGGAATGCCTTCCTACGAAATATCCACACCCCTTTTGGGGAGAAATATAATCCACACCCCTTACGGGGAGAAACATTCATATCGCATGGGAAGAATCCACACCCCTTACAGGGAGAAACCACACCCCTTTCGAAGAGAACAATTAAGGCATCGTCAAATTAATTACAATATCAGCGAGTCACAACTCAATGAATATCGTCAAATCACCACGTCTATCTCTTTTCTTCAAAACCAACTTTTAAGCCCAAAAGCATATTTCACACTTTTCTTTTTAGAGAAAACGTCTGATTCTCTCAAAACTACTTTTCCACCCTTTATTTTTCTTTTGAAAACCAGACATTTTTAGGAAAACAGAAGTTTTCTATTTCCTTTTTTTAAAAACACCGTCTGATTTTACCAAATTCAACAAAAATTCATTTTCAGTTTCATTTTGGAAACCATCGAAATCTCCCAAAAACCCAGTTTACCAACTTACCCAAATCCTACTTGATCCATATGATTTATAAATTCATACAATTTAAGTAAACACAAATTTCATCATATATATACATAGAAAGATAGTTTGGTAAGAAGACAGTACACTCACCTCACTTCTTGTGTTACAGTAACTGCACCGCCCAAAGCCTACCGGGATACTGGCGTTTGCGAACCGAACGATGGAAACGAACGGCGATCGATCACGCCGTTGACGAACTCATCCCTTCCCACGGCCACCGAGCAAACCACCGGGAATTTCACACGATCGTTTTCACAACAGTGGCCACAGGAACATACCCAGGCAGCCACGGGATACACGCTCTGCCTTCTCGCCGGCGGAACGTTGATCACGGAGCCCCGACGTCTTCCTCCTCTCTCTCTATCTAGATTTTTTTCAAGTTTCCCTTCCCTTTTCCCTGATTTCCTCATCTCAGCGCATGAAGGATGTAATTTAACGCATGAAATTAGTGGTTTAAACTGATTTTGAGCTTGCTACGTCGCCCCTCGATCGTCGCTCCTTGGCCGGTGGGTTGCCGTCGGTGTGCCGGGTGGTTATGCACATATATATATATATATATAAAAATTTAATTACACTTTCATCCCTCCATTTTCTTTAGGATTTTTATTTTAGTATATTTCTATTTTTTTTTTAAAAGCTCCAAAATCATAATTTTTTTTTTTGCCCCTACGCATGAATTTAGTGGTTGCATTTGATCCTGGCTCGCCACGTCAAAACCTTCCTCCGATCCTCTGCGTTCACCGGCTGTCCGTCCCTGTGTGTGAATATATATATATAATCTCTTATTTACATTAACCATCCTTATTTTCATTAAGTTTTTTTTTTTAATCCTCATCCAAATTTTTAATTTTTCTTAAAATCATAAATTCACCCCTTTATTTTAGTTAAGTTTATGAATTAAAACAAATTTTATTTTAATATTTTTTGAAAGTTTACCATTTGGTCCCCTAAACTTTTAAATTACATTTTTGATTTCAAAACCCTCCCTGCTATTTTCGAAATATTTTAAAAATGCAACCAAACTATTTATCTCTAAGAAATCGGGGTCTTACAAGTCATTTGTTAGGAGACACAAAACCACCTTGAGGGTAAAGGTCCCTTCCAAGATTGCAAGTGTGGAAAATGGTCTAAGCAAGGGCTTTGAGTACTCTCAGCTCGGCTAATCATCAAGGGGAAGGCTCAAAGCTGCCTAGAAGACCAAGGTTCCTCCATGATCTAAAGGGCCACATCTCCAAGTGTAGAAAAAGGGTCAGGTTGAAGGCTCCAAGCACCTTCAACTCGACTAATCATCAAATGGGAGTCCCAAAATCGTCCTGAATGAAGCATGGCCGAGCTTAGGGCTTCGAGCACCCTCAGCTCGGGGATCAACAATGGGCGGCCCCAAATCCTCCATAAAGGACGTAGCGCCGAGCTTAGGACTCTGAGCACTCTCAGCCTGGCAAGCCCTTGTTTGGAAGCCTTATACCTACCCTGAATACAGCAAGGTCGAGCTGAGGGCTCCGAGCACCCTCAACTCGACAGATCAACCAAGGAAATTCCCAAGTCCGCCATGACGTATAAGTCGTCGACCTAAGGGTTCCAAGCACTCTCAGCTCGGATGACCCTCCAAAGAACGGCCCCAAATCTGACATAAAGACTATATGGTCGAGCTGAGGGGTCCGAGAACTCTCAGCTCAGATGACCCTCCAAGGTGACGCCCAGATCTGATATGAAGATTGTAGGGCCGAGTTGAGGGTTCCGAGCACCCTCAGCTCGGGCGACACTCCAAGTAAAGACCCAAAACCGCCATGGGGGGTGAAATGTCGAGCTGATGGTGCTCTTGAGTGCCAAATAGAAGACCCAATGCCGTCCAAATGTCCTCTGTGCTAAGCTTAAGGCACCGAGCACTCTCAGCTAGGTTGATCATCATAGAAGAAACCTCATAATCGTCCTAGCGTTCTCTTCACCTCTTGCTCGGCTGAAAGGGGATAAAATAACCCCCCCGGTCTCTATTTCAATTGGGCCGCCCTACGAACTTCTTCTAGTAGGCCCAAAAGCCCAGTCCAAATGTTTAGGAACCTAATTTGCAAGCTCATTGGTTGCTTGCCGAATTAGGCTAATTAACCAAGCTAAGATCCCTAATTTGGTGGTGCTAATTGAGTATTGTGCCCCATATATACTCTTTGGCATCTACTGCCACAAGGTATTGCTTCTTATTCACTCAAAAACACTTTAACCTTTTTCTCCCGGATACTTACTCTTACATCAGAGGGGCCTCACCGGGCACAATCCCGGTAGGCCTTTGTGCAGGTGCTCCAAGTACCGACTGGGAGCTCAGCTCTGAGATCAAGATAGAATTCAGAGAGTAGTTCAGTTCGGAAATTCGGAGGAGATCTCAGTTCAGAGCCTAGTGAAGAGCTTAATTCATATTGCAAAAATTCTCCAAAGCGTGAGAAGTTCACCAAGCTCGGAGCTCGGGCATCCTGGTGCATTCCTCATCGTCAGCAAGAAATTCACACGTGCTATTGGCCCAAACCATACTAAGGATGTTTACCAGATTTTGACACCAAAATATCTTAAAATGAAGAGGATAATATATTGAATTTTTACAATTTTAGTTTTTTTTATTAGTATTTATTTCGATACTTGATGGTTTCTTAAGGAAGTGACGTCTGACCATTTTTTGGAAAGAGTGACCATTTTTTGGAAAGAGTGATATTAATTGTAAATTAGACCACATGTGGGGCAAAGGTTAAAGGAAGCTTAAGGATTATTTATTAAACATTTTTTATGCACTAAAGACTAATGTTTACTCCAAATTTTCTCTAGCATGTTGGTGTGAATTAATTAAATATGAATAGAATAGAAAAATGAATAGAATTAATGTAGGAATCAAATAGGATTATACTCTCGTTTCTTCAAAACTTATACTCTCAACTTTGTCTTTCTAGCTAATTTCTATTTCTAAATTGTTTTGTTTAACAACAGTGTCTCTCAGGAATTTAATCTCCAAATAATTTATAATTATATCTCTAGGATTTTATTTTTTTAAAATTTATATCTAATCATGTTATTTGGCTATATTTATTTTTTTTGCAATCAGTTTATTTACTATTCTCTTTCTAAATATTACTTTTTTATTTTTTAGTTTTTAGAGTGAAAACAATATTATTATGATGGAATGAGGGCATTCCACACATTCAAGTAAGGAATGTTATTGTTTCAATTTATTTATTTTTCATTTCAAAGGATTGGAAATTTTTCATTCCACTGTATAACCAAACAAAAGAATGGAATTAGTGATGGAACTGTAATTCTATTTCTCCTTAATTCTATCCAACCAAACATACTGTAATAAATCTCATCTGTTTTATTGATTAAAAAAAATGTGGAATCTACACCTACCTGATTCATAATGTAGATACTAACATATAACTTATGCTTGAGGATACAAACTAAAAAATAACCCCAAATTAAAATAAAAATTTATATTTATATTTAGCCGTGATTTAAAAAGCGAACCGCACTGAATAGTTTAATTAGTCAAACTATTAATAAGTCCTAAATTAAACCGGTTTGTTCTAAACCACTAGATTACACCAAGAGTGTTAATTTCAATAAAACTAAAAAATTCAACAATTGAACTGCCAAAATTATTGAACCGAAATGACTAATAACAAAATTAAACTGAAAGATAAACTTTGTGTTCAGGGATAGAGTCAAATACACATGTGATTTTTTGTGTCTACCCATTAGTTTTTCATTGCTTTAAATTTGTTTTAATATATAGATTTTTCTGAATAAATCCCATAAATACAATATTATATAAATAGTTAGATAGAGACATGTTGAGAAAAAGAGGCAATCGGGGAAGAGACAAATATTTGAATGTGTATGATGAAGGCCACATTTGTTGCCCAAAATGAGTTGTTCATGGGACCCAATGCACGTGACGTTTCATCAAGAATTTTGTTTTCTTGTTATTTTCTTTCCTTTTCATTTTGGGTTTTCTTTCCCTCAATTTTCTCTGTCCATTTAGGAAGAAAATTGTCTAAGTTGGACTTTTTTTAGAATATTTTAAAAATTAAATTTAATCCTCGATATATTTACAAGATTGTTCAGTAAAGTGATTAATCAAGATACCCATAACTGTAACTGAGTCTAAGGCTCCTTATCATAAAACAAAAAAAGGATGGAAAATTGTTTCCATTTGTTCCTGACAAAATATAGAAAAGTTTGTTACTCAAAATGATGAATTTATATATGGTTAAACCCCTTTATGTTTTTATCTTGTTTTTATTTTATCCTTTATATTTTAAAAACTCTCATTTTACCCTCTTCTACTTATGATAAATTGAAGATTTTTATTTTTTTTAATCTCTAAATTCTACCAACAAAATTATCCTTTATTTTTTTTTAACTTTATTTTGCCTTTACTGAAACGAAAAAGAAAATAAAAGAAGTAGGTAGAGAAATAAAATGTTAGTTTTTCTTTGTTTTTTATCTTTAAATATTAAATTAAAATAATAAAAAAGTATCTCATTATAAGGAGTAAATTCAAGTTTTAAAGTAGAAGGATTAAAATGAAAGAAGACTAAAGTATAAGGAGTAAAAAGCAATTAACACATTTATATGTCATTTATATATACACAATTAAACAAATAAAGTTCCCCCTCTATGTAATTTGTTATGAAAGTGGTTGAAAAAGTGATTCAAAGTTGGCCTTTTGGCCAAGGTGGTAAAAGTGGGAATGCACATTTTGATTGAAATCAAAAGATAAGAAAATGAAAGTTACATGAAATTAAATAGGGATATAATTTGATAATCGATGGTGGGCTAGTGGTAAGGCCTTTCCTTAGGGATATAATTTAACTTAATTGCACTTTATATTTATATATATATATATGTGTGTGTATGTTATTTTGGTAAGCATTCACTCTGATATGGTTCAGATTAAACAGTTATATTTTTTGTTAATATTAACGATGAAATCTCAAAATATCAAAAATTAATAATTATTTAACATTAATTAACATTTATACTCTCGAATCAAGTAAGGTCGGATAACATCCATTTGCTCTTCTCGGGTCGGATATAGGGATCAATTTTTTATTTCATAAATTCTGTTTTACAGGAAATAAGAGATGGTGAAAATACGGAGATAAAGAATAATTTGATCAAACTAAGGAGAGTAAAATGCCATTAACCCAATTAAATATAACAAGTTTTGAGGGAGGGAAAATTAAACTTTATGATGACATGAATGCTTGAAAACTAGGTGTTGTTTTGTTGAGTTTGATGGTTTTTAATTTTTAAAAACTCAAAATACTATTATTTTTTTAATAATATAATTATAAAATAATTTTCATGATATTCAATCTTTCACACACATATTTTAATATTATATTTTTATTATTTATAACTTTCAATTTAATTTATTTTCTATTTGTCCACAAATTTTCTCTACGAAATAAATACTATCATTAATAAATGTTGATAATAATTACAGTGTTTTGATGGGTTTCAAAATTAAACGTCATAGTGAAATGTTGTGCGATGTATTTTTTTAGCAAGGCAACAGAGTTCATATGTGAAATTGCTTCTTAAAATAGGACTTCCATTATAAATAAAGACATCATTCCTAATTTGTGGAATTTAAATAACAAACAGATGAAATCATCAATTCACGGTTTTCTTTTGATTCAATAATTGTTTTCAAAATCTGAACATAAATCCTTAATCGTCAAAACTGTAACTACTAAATAAAATGCATATATTGTTATTAAGCGTAAAATTTGAGGATTTCATTAGGTTAAATATTGCAAAATAGTGTTGCAAAACAGAATTCAACAAAGTATTAAAAATTAGGGAGATTTTTTTTAGAGATCGCAAGATTCCAAAAATAACTTTTTAAGAACCATCTCATGTGTAAAAAAATCACTGTTACAAAACTTCATAAAATGACATTTTTACAGGATAAGACTCTTGGGAGAATTTCTCTTAAAATTAATACAAATTGAATTCAACATACGTCACTATTCATTTTAATTATGAAAAAAAAAAATTGAAAATAAAATCAATTAAACTTTAATCATGAACAATTATTATTTTCATATTTTTCAACCCAAAACAAAATATTGATTTAAATGAAACGGAAAATATAAGGTGAATCTAGATATCAATTATTATCTTCTAAATATAAAATTTAGAGAGGAGATTTTCAAACACGAAACAATAGGGGCAAATCTTCTTCTAAAATCGAAGAATTTCAAAAAAAAGGCTCTAAAATTGAAGTTGAGAGTAAATAGGTATTCTAATAGCAATAAAGTTGAGAGTTATTTGAAGGATTTTGACCCATTTATTGGATAAATGTCACAAAAATAATTTTGAACCTGAAACTTTTGGACATGTGGTAGTCTGATTTTCTACCAATCAATCAGCCGCCGATTGTTTAAATACAGAAACATAGCTTGTGACTACCCAACTCATGTGCTCGCACCAGAGATATGAAACACACCATATGTACGGCCAAAACCAACATCGTTATTACTCAAAAAAAACAAGGAATCACGCTAAAATTTCGGTCAAGGCCGATTGCAGAAACTGGCTCACTCCTAATTCGTGATACTCAAAATTCAAATTTAAAGAAGGAAGAAATAGCATCTCCAACTGCTAGGAACATAGACTGAAAACTATTGGACATGTGCTTGGTCATGAATGCAAGGTAATTATTATGCCTAATCTGTGGTCAGATTTAAGTAATTACCCTCACACGCTAGGCACATGTATCAACTGACCTTAACCAACTTTTTGCACCTTAGCTAAGTATGAGCAATACCAAGTTGTTCAGCTAGCTTGTTGTCATCCCTATTTTATCTTTGTTCCGTCGTTGTGCCCCAATGGCTTCCTACATTGCACGAATGACTCTAACTAGAATGTAGTGTTGAGCCATGTTATGCCCGCCTTGCCTTTGCCCCATGCCAAGATCTTTCTTGATTTCTTGCCACGCCCATCAAAACCCAATCCAAGTATCATGTCCTGCCTAAGATTGCCTTGTACCTCATTCCTACGCCACCCAATGTCCCCAAAATTGCCAAACGAACCCCTATTTTGCTAATGTTTGTTGAGCACCTTGTTTTAACGTTGCCTAATGCCCACCTACATTGTTGAAGGACGCCCTATTTTGCTGATTCATGTTGATGCTTGTTGTATTGACCCCGTATCAATATCTTTGCTAAGTGTCTTGATATGCCCATGAACATCAATCCTAACATCGTACCTATGATTACCTTAAGCTTACATCAACTATGCCCAAGGCCCACCAGTGTTATCCCACGGCATCCTTGTCTACCGATGCATCGTACCTCAATTTCCACTGAATCAAGATTTTTGAATAACTCATGCCTTGCACGTTACCTAATTGTGCCAACAGCCCCAACTCGCAAGGTTCACAACCATGCCGAGGGTCTTCAAGTGGAAGGTGACATTTATAATACTTTAACTAAAAATATCCAATTGGGAACTATAGACATCAAAATATTTGAGGAACCATTATGGTTTTCGCTGTTGAGGCTACCAACTTTGCCTTAGCCGAATGCCTACAATTATGCCAATTTATTTCAATTAGGCACCATCACGCCGACATTTTGCTAACTAATTTTTTGCCCTCGTCCAACACTCGAGCCTACTCGTATCAACCTTCGTGCCTTCTTGTAGTGACGCCCTAGTAGCATGTCACAAGAACCACGTCCGGTTAAAAAATGCACTAAACACGTGCCATTTTGATACCTTTACCTTCGTGCGTCACTCGTATCCATACTATTTCTTAATTCCGCATGGTTGGGGCCCAAAAATAAACCACCGATTTCCTTTTAAAGCACGGCTCTACCTTCAAATATTGGGGCTCATATGGCCCCTAGAAAGCCCAGAAATAAATGTATGGCCCTGGTTGGGTTGGGCAATAAACCTTGGAATTCCCCTTGTTAAAGCCCAACTAAATACCCAGAAGGTTATCACCATTTGTCATGGTCTATGAAAATAAGAATAGTGTCCCAAACAGGCCCCATTATGTTTGGTTGAAAAAAATAAAGGAAGAAGAAAGAAAGAAAGGAAAAAAAAATAAGAGAATAATATTTTTATCTATTGTAAAAAAAAAATTATTTTTCTTAATATTATTTGGTTAAAAAAAAATGAAATGAAGAAAAATAATTTACTTTAATGTAATTTACTATTTTATCCTCATATATTACAAAAATAAATTAAAAATTATATTATCAATGGTATAATTGTAATTTTATTCATTTTCATCACTTCTCTCCATTTTTCTCTCATATTTGTGAGGGAAAAAATTGTTTCGAAAATTGTGGGCTTGTTTGGGATGAGAATTCTATTTCTTAGGAGTAAAATCCCGATTGATAATAATATTTTTTTTGTTCTGAAAACAGAATCACGTTTGATAACAATATATTATTCTAGAAATCAAGAACACTAATTATGAGATGTCATCAAGTAATCGAACCCTAAATCCCAATCGAAATTGAAATCCTAAACCCGAATCGAAATCGAAATCAAATTCCGAATTGAAATCCTAAACCCCAATCAAAATCCTAAACCCCAAGCGAAATCAAAATTCTAAACCGCAATAGAAATCGAAATTGAAACCCTAATCGAAATCAAAACCCTAAATCGAACCCTAAATCGAAGTCGAAATCGAAACCCTAAATTGAAGTCGAAATCGAAACCCTAAATCACGACGAAATTGATTGGCGAAATCGAAAAGTAGGAGCAAAATCGCGTCGAAATCGAACCCTAATTGACGACGAAATCAATTGGCGATGGGGAAATCGAAATCTAGAACGAAATCGAAATTGACAACAAAATCGATTTCACGAAATCAAAATCACCAAGACGACGGCGACGAGGAACACGACGGCAATGAGAACAGCGAAGACGATGAGGAACACAACGGCGATGAGGAGCAGGATGGACGACGATGAGGAGCTGGAGGAGGAGGAGGAGGAGAAGGTCCATATTTATGCCAACACGAAGAACAAGTTGAAGAAGAATAAGAAGAAATGAAGAAGAAAAAAAAGAGAATGAAAAAAGAGACTTACAAAAATCGAAACCTAGACCTCATTAACAATTTAAAAAATATTCTTTCTTTTTTTTGGATGAGAATAGGTGGAAACAATTTTATTTTTTTTTGTTTTTCACTTCTTAAGAAAAATGAGAATGATTCTTAGTTTTTGGATGGGAATAACAACGGAAACAGATTTACCAAATGTTATACCCAAACAGAAATATCAAAAATCTAAGAATGGAATGAGAATTTTTGGAATGGGAAAGGTTATCAAACACGGCATGTGTTTCTCCATCCTATTTTTTTTTTTTTCTCATTTTCTATCCAACTAAATAAAGACTTTTTTTTTTTTTTCTTTATAATCCATTTTCCACCCAACCAAACGGGCCTTAATAATAAACTCAAACCGAATGCACAGAGAAATTGACTGTTCCAGAGGATAAAAATCTGCACTCCAAACAGACCCTTAACCCACCCCCCACCCCCCACCCCTCTTTTTCCCTGTTCTTATAATTCTCTCTCTCTCTCTCTCTCTCTCTAGATGAAACCCTAGATATGTAAAGAAACAGTAGAGGGAACAAGACAGTCGTGGCATGTGGGTACTAGGTAGCCACTAGCATGAATAGTGAGAAGATTCTGCCCACACCCCCCCAAGGAAGGAATGCATTTTTTCTAACAGTAACCATTGGGATTTTTCTGCAGTCCCATGAGAGGAAGGATGTTTTCACATTTTGTGTCTAGTCTTGTCTACTTCGTCCAAAAACTACAGCATAATTGTGATTTTCTATTGCAATAAATTACACTTGCCCCCTCAGCCAATTATTCAATTGTGAGTTTTTTTTTCTATAATTTTCTAGTGCGGGTGCATTTGTTTGAGTGAAAAAATAAACGGAGGAAAAAATAAAAAAAATATTATGGAAAATGAAAAAATGAAGAAAAATATTATGAAAAATAAAAAGAAAAAATTATTTGTAAGAAGGAGAAATTAGAGGGAAAGAAAAATAAGAGAAATGTACAATTTTCTAAGTAAATTTTTTTAGGAGGAGATGGAAAAAACAGGGGGGGGGGGGGGGGGGGGGGGTTCTTTAAAAACATGCTAAAATTATAGTTATAAAAAATATTTAATTTATTTTTTTGTAATATACCAAGGTCAAATAATCAATAGATAATTGAATAATTTTTCTTCCTCATTTTTTTTTAACCGAATACTTCAAACCAAACAACAAAAATAATATATTTTGAACATAAAATAAAAAATAAACTAAAATCAATGAAATTGTCTCAGCTTTTAACATAGTTAACCTATTGTAACAAACATTACACAAATAGCAGGATGTAATATTTTTGGAGCTCCAAAAATTGTATAAAAGTAGAAAATTAATTATTTATATCTTATGTCACACCTTTTGGTAATGGTCGTTTAATGGTATCATGAGTTTTCACCTGAGACGCACTCTCAGGCTGTCATTTTGATTCATATCAAGATGACTCTTTATCACTGGTCGAAATGATAGCAGGTGTCTCCAGTTTAATGTTTAAACTCATAGTATATATATATATATATATATATATACACACACGAACTTCATTAATCTATTTAAAAAAATCAAATTCACAAAACAGGAAGAGAAGGAAGAAAGAAACATTAGTACTTTATTGTTCCACTTTTGGTTTTGGAATGGAAGGGGGAAGGGGGGTGCGGTGGGGTTTGAACTTCCATGTGAGAAATAGAGGTGACAATGAAAAGGATTGTAGGAAAAGACTTCAAAAGTCCTCCTCTGCTTCACATTTCACTGTCACCCAACTCAAACCAACCCTACTCTCTCTCCAAATGGCCTCTGAGTTATCATCATAAAAAAACATGGTTCAAACACAAAATATCAATCTCTCTATTCCTTCATTTCATTGGCTCTCAACTTCATGTGGCTCCCACTCCAAGAAAGTCTATAAATGGTGGTTCAATATTGGTCTCGCACTGGCTGGAACCTCTCTCCTCTCGAAAAGATGACGACGATGACGACGCAGTTCCGGTGACTGAAACTTGCGGCGGTGCTCCGTAATATGAGAAGGCGGATGGATATTGATGCTCTGTATTTCTCATCAATGGTGGTTGGAGGCCATACGTGTAGGAAGAAGACCCCTTTGCTCTGTTCTGGTTCAACATCGCCATCATCTCATACCCATTGGAACCTGCGTCACGATATTAAAAATTAGCACAGCATTAATGCTAAATCTTGAAGGGAAAAAAAGAAAAAAGAAAAAAGAAAAAAAAAAAAAAAGACTGATATACTTAAAAAGAACAAACCAGAGAAGTAATCAAAAGGATTCTGCTGTGCGAAAAAGCCACCATGAGAAGGATGAGAATGAAAACTTGTGTTCAAGAAGGCGTCTCCACCGCCACCACCGGCGGCACCGCCACCACCGGCGGCACCGCCACCCAAATGTAGTAAATTACCGTTTAGTCCATACCCCAAACCACCATCAAGGACATGATCAACACAGTGTTGTGACATTATTATCGGTGATTCATCCTCCTCCATAGGCGCATAGGATGAGGACTGAGCCACCATCTTCCTCCTCCTGTAAGCATTCGATTGTTCTCTGTATTTCCTAGCCATAATGACATGCCAATGGTTCTTGACAGCATTATCTGTTCTTCCGGGGAACAGCCTAGCTATCATCGCCCATTTGTTTCCGTACAGCCTGTGAGCAGCCATAAGCCTCTCTTCTTCTTCCTCCGTGAATGCCGCCCTGTTGATCCTTGGGTCCAACTGGTTGAACCATCTCAACCTACAACTCTTACCTTTCACATCCACCCCAAAAAAACAAAGGAAAAAAAAATCAAGTCTTTAAACGTTTTTGACCTAATAATATCCATTTTCCAGACTTCGTTTTTTCAAAATGCAAAATAAAATGCCGAACTTTTTTTTTTTTTTTTTTGTACCTGATCTTCCTTCCAACTTCTCTGCTATGAGGTTCCAGTTCTGAGGGCCATAAAGAGCCACAAGTTCCTTGAGCTTAGTATCTTCAGCAGGCCTCCAATGGCCTCTGGCGCACATTTTTGACTGTCCACTGTCTGTTTCCTTCCCATTCTTCACCACAGCCATTTGAACTCCTCTCTCTTCATTGAATCCCGTGTTCAGATCAATCTTTTCACAGTTTTCATCAAACCCATCACTGCTATCGGAGCCCTTTACATCGCTGTGGTATGTCTCCTCCATACTTATGGAGCTGCAACCACCTCTCAGTGAAGGAAACCCCCAAAATGCCCTTCCATTTTCGTTGTCAGAGCTCCTGTAGTACACACAGCTCTCCTGGGAAGACGAAACAGAGGGTGCTGCGATGGAGTTGGGGTTGATTGAGAGAAAACCCATGTCTACTGCAAAACCCACTCCCATTGAAGAACTAAAGAGAGAAGAAGATGAAGATGAAGATGATGTGGGATTGCACTCTGTGTTGTTTGTTGCATATAAAATGCACTTGCTGTTGTACAGAGGTTCATATCTCTGTGTACTGACAGAGGGGAGCTGGCTATGGAAACTGTTACATGGTCATCTTCATGATCAGACGGGATGGAAACTGGCAAAACGAAAAAAAATAAAGTCTTGGGGGGCTGAAAATGGCAACAAAAGTTTGACAGATCGTATAGCGAATGAGAAAGGGGTTTTGCAGACGGGAAGAAAATGGGAAAATACTTGAAACAGCAAAGTGCTTCTAACAGAAACCTCTAGTCTATCTACATACATAGACCCATCCCCCACCCTACCCCTCTGAATTCTCAGGAGGGAGAGTGTGTGAGTAGATAACCACCTTCACTGACCTAAAACTTAACTACTACTATTTTGCTAGTATAATAATACGAAAAAACTAAAGCTTGTTTGTTTTACACTTTTAACCCCAAAGTTTTTCTTTAGTTGGACCTTATAGTTTTAAGTTGTACGCAGTACACGTTACAAGTTCATATAAATTGTCTCAATTGCATCCAATTCTATCGGTAATTGATGTTATCGAAAATTAGTAATACAACAAATTTGTAAAAAAACCTCGCAATCCTTCACTCCTTATTTTGGATATACTTGCACAAATTTTAACACTGGGAGATTGTGTCCTGGTAAAAAACCTTCGACATGAGAGTAAATATTTATCGAGAATATAATATAACATTGAATGTGTATTGAAATTGAGTCCCTTACCTCACACCAACCTCGGGTATTTATTGTTCTTTCTCTGGTGGAAAATAGGAGAGACATGTTATACGCAATCATGAATTTATTTTAAGAGCATACCAGATTCCCAGGTGAAATCAGCGTAACCCCTCGAACGAACATTCTACTAGATTTGTTTCAAGATCCGACCCCTCGGTTGATTTGGGTGTTGGGTGCCCATTAGTTCAATCCGAGTATACTATCTGCTTAAAGGGCTCTAGCTCATCAGTTGTAGAGATCTTCAGTCTTTTCATGTCGCAGAGGCCCCAAGCTCATTAATTAGGACTGCTTGGGCTTCACCAGGGCCCTATTTTAGGTCTGATTTTATAAAGGCTTTCTTGAGCAGTTCATGACCAAATTTATCATTATCAGTAATAATTTTTAATTTTTTCAATGGAAAATGGATTCAATCGGTAAAGAAATTTTCGTTTTCTCAATAGAAAATGGTCTTATAGCGAGTTAGAGACTTGAGAGATTAAGGGTTGCGGGATGTAGAAGAAATTAAGAGGTGAACAAATTTATTTAGAATCTTTAATAAGTGAATTAAAAATCCTCTTGTATATGATACGATAATTTTTTGTCAAGAAAGCAACTAGGACAAGCAAAGTCACACCTACTCAAAACTTAAAGGGTTGAAAGTATAATATTGACTCTTTGTTCTGTGCTTGAAAGCAAATGCCTCATTCACACGTGTGTGTGTGTGTGTGTGTGTGTGTGTGTGTGTGTGAGAGAGAGAGAGAGAGAGGGTAGGCCAAAAGCGGTCCAAGTTAATGTGAAGTCTTGGGTGAGTTGGATTTGTACAAGTTTTTAGAAACCTTTCTTTTTCATAGATGAGAAGTTAGAGCCCCACACAGCAAAACGCCTGTTAAAACTAGCAAATTTCGAACTCCTAAGCCTTAATTAATTTCCATATTCATCAATCTTTTAAACTGATTTCGTGTAGTATGTTTTGACTTTGGATTATGTTTTAACTACCCAAAACAGATTTTATTAATTAAGCACACACCCTTAAACTGCCTCCAATTCAAAGTTCAAATCTCATTTTTTGACTAATACTGCTGAAACCTATTTTGCTGAAACCCAATAAGATTAATTTACTCTTAAAAGACGTTTTGTAAGAAAAATATTATTCTCGATTTTATATATATTTCAAAATTAAGTAATACAAATGATGTGAAATTTAACAGAGTCCCTCACGCAAAAAGTGTTTTTTTGATAAACCACCAAACGGAGGCTTAAAATTGAGAAGAAGAAGATAGACACAGGGATAATGGTGTGTCTGAAACGTGCATTTGTTGCTGGGAAAACCCAGTAGCAGACGTTTTCATTTATTGGTGGGCAGTAGCTCCAACTGTAACAGGAATGTACTATATTTTTTCAGTGAACTGATCAAACACTCTCTCTCTCTCTCTCTATATATATATATATATATGTGTGTGTGTATGTATATATGGTCAAACTCTTAATTAATTACGAACCTGACTGCAAAATAGGAAACAACCCAACTAAAAATGAATGACCACAAATTTCTTTTCTTTTCTTTTCTTTTCTGTTTTTTTTATCTAAAAAAAATAATAATACAGACACCCTGAATTCTATCTTTGGTTACTTCCAAGCTCTCATGGACCATAGGTTTCCAAACCCCCCAACCAAAGAAGTAATGCTGTTCAGCTGTTGTAGTTGTACCTCCTCCTAATTCATGATGTCATTTTATGTGGGGGGAGGGGAGTGCATGCATGTGACTGAAACATATAGCATCATCATCCGTGTCCTCTCTTCAGGTATCATGATGACCATTAATTTATTATATACCGAAGATCTCACAATTTCACAAACACACACATTTTTTTAATACTAGCTTCTATATATCCGTGGCAGAAGCCACAACTATAAAAATAATTGAAGTTAAAAATATCTTTTGACATTGTTCAAAAGATAATCAATTTTACCTTAATAATATTGATATAGACATTTAAAAAAGTTAAAAAATTAATCACATCAAGAATTAGACCAAAGCTTTCATGTTGGTCATTTTTAGCGAGATGAGAAGATGAAAATTTCAGGCATCTTTTATTGAATGATATCAACCAAATATATACAACTAAAATACACTCTAATATGCCTAAATACAAGGAGCTAATCTGCACAATTTAATCTGCCTAAATACAAAGAGAAGCAAAAAGCGAGCTCGGGTAAGCGGCTTTATTAGAATATCAGCAAGTTGATCAGTAAAAGATAACGTGTGCAACATGTAGGTTCCCACTTTGGACCTGATCACAAATGAAGTGGAAGTCAATTACAACATATTTCATTCCGGAATGAAAACCAAGGTTAGAGCACAACTGAGTTGTCCTAACATTATCATAGTAAATGACTGGGAAAATAGGATGCTAAAGGCCAAGATCAGTCAGCAAGAAGCACATCCAATTAGTTTCAATAGCTATATTGGCAACATACCAGTATTCCGCCCCAATAAAGGAAAGGGCGATGGTTTTCTGCTTTTTAGAACTTCAAGAGATAGGATTGCGACCAAGATAAACAATCTAAGCACCAGTTGAAGAGAAATTATATGGGCGCTTTACCCAATCAGCATTAGAGTATGTGCGTAAGGCAATAAGATATTCATGGTAAAGCTGGAGACCATAATCAAGAGTACGACAAAGATAACGAAGTAAATGTTTAATAAGAGTCCAATGCTCAATTGTGGGCTTATACATAAATTGAGATAACTTATTAACAGTGAAGGCTATGTCAAGTCGAGTGAGAAGAAGATATAGGAGACTACCCACAAATGCTCGAAACTCTGTAGGATCGGATAAATTAGCCACCGAGTGTGGTGAGAGTGAAGAACCTATTGGAAGAGGAGTTTGAATGAGTTTAGCCTCAGACATGTGAGTATAAGCAAGTAGATCTAGCAAATCTCAATGTTGAGAAAGTAGGAAGTCATGCTTATTTGGAACAATTTGTACTCCAAGAAAATAAGAGAGCTTGCCAAGATCCTTAAGAAAGAATCGCTTGGTTAGCAAATGAATAAACTGATTCACCAATAGTACATCATCCCCAGTAATAATGAGATCGTCAACATGAACCAGTAGATACAAAAGATGCCCACCAAAATTAAACACAAAGAGAGATATATCAGCATGTGAGTTTTTGAATCCTGACTTACAAAAAAAAAGTACGAAGTTCTTGATACCATGCTCGTGGAACTTGCTTTAGTCCATAAATAACTTTCTGTAGCTTACAAATATATGATGGGAAGTCTTGATCAATAAAACCTGGTGGCTAATTCATGTACACATTCTTACTAAGATTACTTTGCAAGAAGGCTTTATTGATATCAAGCTGACGACGGGTCCATCCATGACTTACTGCAAGATAAGAACAAGTCTAATTGTGGTAGGCTTGACTATTGGACTGAAAGTATCATAGTAATCAACTCCTGAATGTTGATGAAAACCTTTTGCAACCGAGCGATCCTTAAACCTGTCAATCCAGTGATCAAAATTATGTCTTGTATGAAAAATCCATTCACAACCCACAACATTTTGACTAGGATTAGAGGATACTAGCTCCCAAGTCCCATTCCAAACAAAAGCATCATATTCTTCAAACATGGCCTAATACCATTTTGGATCTTTGAGGGCTGGGTTGTTGTTGTGGGTTCAAGGTCGAGAGATTTCGATTGTTGGGTGTGAAGATTTAGCTTTTGAATTGGTTTGCGAATGTTATTATTGGCTCTGGTTCTCGTGGAATTATTTGATCTTGTGCTAGGTTGGTCTGGTTGGGTGGTAGTTGGTCAAGTATGTGTGGAGGTCATCGAATATGGCTGGGTTTGGTTATTGGATGTGGTGAGGTTGAAATTAATGGGTTGTACTATTCAATTGTGTTGGAGCTTCACATTGGAGTTGCCTTTGAGTGTTAACTTCAGATAGTGGCATGAGTAATGAAGTGGTGTTATTGATTTTAATTATTGGTGGTATCCAAGTTGAAATAATGGTAGATTCTCGACGGGGAACTTGTTTAGGTAAGAATACAAATGGAACAATTGACTCAACAAAACTAACAGGCCTAAAAACATAGACTTCTTATGTTGATGGATCATATTATAAACTAGCGTATAACCCGTGCCAGAAGGCACGGGTGTAAAACAAAACGACAAAAAAAATAAAAAATACATAATCTCTTCTTTTTATACAATATTTTACACATATTTCATCTGACCATCAATAATAATAATAGAACGATAATAATAACTAACCATAGAGACTAAATCTTATTTTTACTTAATTTGAGGACTATCATCATTACTTTCTTCTTGCTTTCCCGTTTTGTCGCCCACTCTCTAACTGCCGGATACTTAGTGTTTGCCTTTCATTTTATTTTATTTTATTTTTGATTTTTTTTGGTTCGGGAGGGGTCCATTTGTTCATATCTCAAAAATTTGTTTAAAAAACTGGGATCAGAAAAACAGATTATGTTTTTATTTCTTTGTTCTAATCCAATTTTAGTAGAAATAAAAAGATTAAAAAAACTAACCAAACAGAACCTTAGTTCTACAGAAGGCGAGGTTTTTTTTTTTTGGGTGGGTAGTGGGGGGTTATTATTACTCATATATGTAGAAGCCATGTTTCCTTTTTAAAAAAATGGGCAGTAGATCTGACTTTGCACTAACGGTTACTCTTCAGTCCTAAAAACTATGAGCGAGAAAAGAACAAAAGAGAAGTTAAAAAAATGGGCAAATTTCAACATTGATTATTTTAGCATTGTCAAATTAGTCCAAAAAGTTCTAATTTACTCAATTAAGTCCCTAAACTTTAAATAGGGCAACAAATTGGTTTCACATTCCAATTTTATTCTTCAGTCCACTACATCCAATTTCACTCTTCACATCAATAATGAATTTATTTTGTTCCCACTTCCCAGAAGAATAGAAACAAAAATTTGGGTGCAAAACAACAAAAATATAAATATATTTTAGAAATGTAATTACCAATTTTAAATAAAAAAAAATTAACTCATACTTGAAGGCACAGGTGTAAAAAATGTCAAATCTAAAAAAAAATTGACATAATTTCTTCTACTTATACAACATTCAACAAAAAATTAATATTTAAATACCGTCACCAACTAAGTATATTACAAATACTACATAATTAATATCGATAACATAGATATCCATCTATTCAAATAATACCACAATTAAGCCTAAGTTAAACCACAACAAATCAAAACGAAAAATGATTATTGCCCATCTAAATTTCACTATTTCAATTATACATTTTGCATGTCTAAATCTCAGATTTGGTGTTTGATCGGGCATGAGGAGGCAACACCCATGAACACTTTCAGCTAAACAATTCAATTCACAATTTCATTCCAAAAAATAGATAAATAATGAACATGAACATGTACACACAAAAACATTGCCTCCTCCCATGAACATTTTTAGCTAAACAAATGAGCCCAGATTGTTGCATGTTTACCCACTGTAAACCATAAATTTTAGCTGGATGAGAAGAAAAATAACCAAATTGAAACACCATAAGTGAGTTGAAAACGTTTGTAAATAAATTGACATAATTTCTTTTACTTATACAACATTCAACAAAAAATTAATATTTAAATACCGTCACCAACTAAAAATGTATATTACAAATACTACATAATTAATATCGATAACATAGATATCCATCTATTCAAATAATACCACAATTAAGGTTAAGTTAAACCACAACAAATCAAAACAAAAAATGATTATTGCCTATCTAAATGTCACTATTTCAATGATACATTTTGCATGTCTAAATCTCAGATTTGGTGTTTGATCGGGCATGAGGAGGCAATACCCATGAACACTTTCAGCCAAACAATTCAATTCACAATTTCATTCCAAAAAATAGATAACTAATGAACATGAACATGAACATGCACACACACAAACATTGCCTCCTCCCACGAACACTTTTAGCTAAACATTACCCAATATTGTAGTGATCGCGGTTGAACGAACATTTTTCGTAAATAAATGAGCCCAGATTGTTGCATGTTTACCCACTGTAAACTATAAATTTTAGCTGGATGAGA
Source organism: Eucommia ulmoides (assembly GCA_016647705.1). Classification (NCBI taxonomy): domain Eukaryota; kingdom Viridiplantae; phylum Streptophyta; class Magnoliopsida; order Garryales; family Eucommiaceae; genus Eucommia; species Eucommia ulmoides. The sequence continues at coordinate 5,625,085 of CM028333.1, read as the reverse complement.
AGAAAAATAACCAAATTGAAACACCATAAGTGAGTTGAAAACGTTGTCATTTTTCCATCATTCGCCACAGTTTGGCTGCCATTCTTCATTCCCTATTTTCAAATTAACCGCAAAAAGAACAGTTTGTCTTTTACAAAACAAAAAAGTCAAGAATAATTGAGTAACAAAGAGGGCAAGAAATTGAAAAAAAAAATTAAAAAAAAAAAAATCAAAAGTATAAGAAGCATAGGTGACTGTGTGGTGTGCACTATAATTTTCATTGACGACCCACGTTAAACAGGTGGTGTGCAAATTTAGAGTTCCCAAATGCTTCAAATTTGAAATAAAAATCAACAATTAGGAGCAAAAACATCCAATGAATCATACGAACAAACAACATAATTCTATTTTTAGCAAAAACAATAAATCAAGGTCTTGACAGGGAAAAAAAAAAAAAAGAGAAGCATCTAATTCAGATTTTAATAGAAATAGGAAAAAAATTACCTTCATCGTATGTTGACCAACCGACACGATTAGAGAGATGAGATAAACCTGCAATTATCAGAATTATTGTACCCAAAACAAATAAATTAAAACTGAAAATAAAAATCACAATTACTATTGGAGTACCTGCGATTGCTCTTTGACGCCTAAAAGTGATTAATATACGTCCTGAAGTTGATTAAGAAACAGGTGTACAGAACAGATATATTAAGATAATTTCGAGAAAAAAAAAATGTTTCAGGAGAAATCTAAGTGTATTGTAAATTTGGAAGAAAAACTCAATGAATTCACATGAAGCTGCTTCATACAGTTTATTTTGAATTGGAGTAATACCCACTTGCTCTCACCTCCCAAAGTTATTACTCTGCAAATAGAGGTTAGAGCTTAGACTGCAAAGAGAGGCTGAAAATATATACAAAAAAAATCGTATATCACCAAATATTTTTCATTAGACATCGAATACCCAAAATTCCAAAATTTGATCAATTTTTTTTCTCCAAATTTTAAACCAAGCATTCAAATCATTTAAGCAAGAAAAAAAAATGCTGAAATAACAAAACTTAGATGAAGCATCAATTTAAAAAAAAAATAAAAAAATCTTTTGATGATTTGGAAGAATCGACAGAAATGAAAAAACTCAATTTTTGCAATCTTCAAGATCGAACCGCAAGAAAATGTGGAGATTGACAATTATAAAATGAAAATCAATATTACTCAGATCTTGAAATCAGACTGAAGGAAACCTTCAACATCAAACCGAAGCATTTCTAGAGAACTAAGATATGGTCACAGAGGAAAAATAGGGAGACGCAAAAAGCGAGAGTGCACCTGAGTTGAAAGGGGAGCTGCTTTAGCGTGGGCTTCGACCTCGAAACAAAGAGATAAAGAGAAGCTTAAGGCTTTGAGCTTCAACCACTTGAGTGTAATGAGAACCCACAACCAAACAACCTGCAGGATAGAACAATGAGAATAGAACCCCTAATAATAAGAAAGGATAACAGAAACATAAATCAGAGATTAACATAAACAGAAAACAGAAATCAGAGACACACCAACCCATATTGTTGCTACCAGAATGTGAAGATAGATGACAACAATTATTGTTGCCTGAGTTATAACCAGAATTTAACAAGTTGCAAGACTCATTTGTTGGTGCAACCTGTCAATTGGCAGAGACAGGAAAATCGATTGGTTTGATTTTATTGGTACCTGGAGAGATGCTTCAAAGTTTAGAATCTTTTCATGTAGTTCATTGAATGAGATTGGATTATCTTGACCTTGAACTACACTAACCAATTCTTTGTAGTCGTCACCAAGACCCTCAAGAATTCTTTCTGAGAGGTCTTCATTATCTATCAGTGCACCAAGGATTGCAAGTTCATCGGCTCTAGCTTTGATGGTCTGAAGGAACTCTGAAATACCCATGGATCCCTTAGTGATTGCTTTAATTGGTTTTTCACCTGCTTGATTCTTCCACCGGATGGTTTGGCATATGTGTTAACCAATATTGCTAAGCTTCTCGTGATGTTTTTGCTCGAGCAATGAATGAAATTATTGTGGGGGACAAAGAACCAAGAATTACATTAAGAATGAGTTGATCTTGCCTGATCCAGATTGTGCGCACCGGATTTGGTGCAGAGGTTCCATTGATAGTTGTTTCTAGACAAGATTTTGATCCGTTGATGTATCCTAAGAGATCATACTTGATGAATAAAGTTTGAAATTGTAGTTTTCAATATACATAGTTGCTTGAGGTAAGCTTTAATTGTGTTTGGACGGTAACATTGATGCTAATCAGTGTGCCATAAGAATCATTTGTGTTATGGATGGTGATGTTGTTGTTGGTAGTCATTGGAATAAAAGGAGAATAAGAGAGAGAGGGAAAAAAATTAGACTAATAGCTCAGGTGCCATAACAAGATGAGAAGATGAAAATTTTTAGTGTCTTTTATTGAATTATATCAACCAAATATATACAACAAAAACACAATCTGATCTGCCTAAATGTAAGAAGTTTGAAAAATAGAACTACAAAATTTGAATCACAACAACTATAAGAATGAGTTAACAACATATCAAATCTACCATATTTTTATCACTTTTGATAGTTTTTTGGTTGTCATTTGTGCCTTATATTGGGCAACCGGTGCAAGGCTTAGACTAGGCCTAAAAACTATTAAGGGATGTTTATCTGAGAAATCATCAGCTGGTGAGCTTGGTGTGGCTACACTAGGAGGGAATAAATCAGTCAGTTGCAATGCAAGGAGAATATCTTGATGAGTCCTTTTTCTTCTTGTGAATTCAAACTGAACTAAAGACAGATTTGTGGGGTTGTTGCTGTCCATGGGCGGTCCATGTTGAGGGTGGACTACAGCCACCTATGGTGGCCTTAGGCTTGTGCTTGGGTTTGGGTTTGGGTTTGGGTTCTGTTTTAGTGTAGCTGATGTTTTGGGGGGGGGGGGGGCTTCGAACTATTGATGGCAGGGGTCTTGCGCACGGGTAATCCAGCGTCTTGATAGGGTTCAGTCCTTATTTTGTTAGTGTTTGGTGTTTGGTTTTGCATATGTGATTATTTGTATTTCAGAATAGTGTTTTTGCGTTTTGTTATCGCCTCGTCTCCCGATATTGTAGGTTTGCGGGAGACAACTATCTAGGACAACATGGCTGTCGTTTTTCCCGTTTTTCCTTCTTTTATCTATGACTAGTTTGTAAGAGTCTTGCGGACCACATGATAGTTCTTGTCGTGAAGAACTTTTCCCTTATTAATAATAAATTTCTAATTACTAAAAAAAATGAGTACATCATCAAAATAATAATTAAAAAAATCATCAAAATAATAATTAAAAAAAAAACTAATAAAGTAGAAAAATTAAACAGACTGTAAATCTATAAATATATATTTTTTTAAATAGTTTTAAATTTTGACAAAGGGCATTTATTTATTATCACTTATCTTTTCTATCATTTTTGTTAAAATCACAAACTCCTCCTATCATGTATTAAATATTAATCAACCACTTATCATTTTCACTCAAAGACCATTTAGTTCCCTTATATGTAAAAAATTATCAAAATTTTTATTATAATGACAATTTAACCCATAATTTTAAAATAATCAAATAATTAAAAATTAAAATACATAAATATCCATTTAAGGTTTTTAATATATTTTTCTCATTTATCTTTTTATATTAACATCCCTATCTAAAAATATATATATTTTATCGCCCCTTTCTTTTAAAAAAAAAAAAATCACTTCTTGCTTGCTTCTTCTTAAAAAGTTTAGGAATAAAAAATATTTTTTAACCAATTGGGATGTTAGTGATTTTTGAAAAAAAAAAAAAAAGATTTTTTTTTTTAAATAATAGAAAGGTATTTTTGTCTTTTTGAAAAAAAATGGTCAGAAAAATGGTCGGAGGGTAGATTGGTTTTTAGTGAATGACATGAGAGATTTGTGATTTTAAATAAAATGACAGAGATGATAAATGCTATATACCCTTTTAACAAATCAAATAGTGAGTTAAAAGAGGATTATTCTGTGATAGCTCGTGGACATGTTCAATGAGGTGTATGGTGCAATGAACGTCAGGTTTGAAAGAGGGGCAGTTGGTTAGGGATAGAGAGAAAGGAAATGTGGATTTTACTAAAGGAGACTTTCATAGTTAAGGATGGAGAGAGAAATGAAAAGGTTGAGCAAGAAAGACAGGGACAAGTGTATTTAATAGTTAGGAAGGTAGAGAGAAATGAAACTTTGAAGACTTTAAAAGAAATGGGAGTGGAAGAGAGAGATGCGTGTAAAAATATGTTATTTTCTTTAATATTCTCTTAAAATATGTAGCAAAATGTGGTTAACATGTTTATAATCTATTATATAAAACAAAACCAACATAAGAGTCATATATATTTCTCAATCACATGATGTGTTAAGTGACAAAGAACAATTCAGATTAAATCAAAATATAACATGAATATAAAATATATTTTAATTTAGAGACAATAGATAGGAGATCCTATATTTAAGATCTAATTGGTCAAAAGTCCTACATGTGGTAAAAAATTTTGATTTAGTTCCATTTCTTTTAAAAACGCAAAAATCTTATTCATGTGATAATCACGCGTTAGTTACATGTAATTATTTTTTGTGTAATATTACTGTATTAGTTACAAGTAATTAAATTTTATTTTTATTTTTATTTTTTTTTCAGTTACATATTCCAATAATATATAACTTTTTAGTTACATGTCTCTGATATGTAACTAAAAATTTTGATATTTTTCAGTTACATGTCTCTGATTTGTAATTAAAAAGTTTGATATTTTTTCAGTAACGTCATAAAATATTATATATATATATTGTAACATGTAATTAATATTATATAAATACATGTAACTAAAAATGCTTAAATATGTGTAAAAAGTAATAATTATGAAATTATAACTAACATTAGTTATATGTAACATAATTCACTATAAAAATCGAATGTACTCACTAAAAGACTCCTTACAATCCTTGCAATATCTCTACAATTCTTACAATGCGGGACTAAAACACAAGTGAAATCTAACTTAAAGAATTAAATCAAAACATAATAACATAAAAGGACTTTTCACCAATTAGACTTAAAAAAATGGACTTTTCACCAATTTTCCGAATAATATATCTTTCTTTCTAATTTTTTCACTTTATTTCCTTAATTTATTTTTTAATAATTTCTTTCCATATGCTATCAAATAATAATTTAAGAGTGTTTTTTTTATCTAAAATCTCTCTCTCTCTCTCTCTCTCTCTCTCTCTCTCTCCATAACCTAGCCTCCCCCTCTATATAACATAACCAATCCGCACAAGCATTGTCACAACCATAACCACCATCTCCACAACCCCATTTGTCAATCATCACCATCGAGACCCATGGGCACTGTCATCACCGTTAGTAACCACAATCGGCAAGGTATTTCAGGTACTGAATGAACTCTAGATATAGAATTAGCCAATATGAACAATTTTACTTCACATTTTGAGAAATTACATAGTTTCAAATTTTATCAGTTTTGTTATTATGGGTGTAATTTGAGGTTAATTTTTGGAGTTCTAAGTCGTGACAATTCTTCGTCAACCCTCTTTCTTCCAGGTCCATTTTGGAGCTTTTGTCGCATCAAATAGAAGAATTCAAAGACATGTTATAACCCGGGTATTTATTTGGTATGTATTATTGCTCAAATTTTTATAGACAATGTAGTGATTAATTATGAGACTCTCAAAAGATTTTTATTATTATTATTTCCTTTTTGAGGTAAATATTTAAGTATTTATAGCAAGATTTGATTGTATTTATTGTTCTTAACTAAACATTTTTTCAAAAATTCTAGCATTTATTTTTAATATCGTGTTGTCTTATTATATTCATTTTTAATTTATATTTTTATATCAATCCAAATATTATGTTTTTTTAAGAACTTACGAGTTTATGATATTTAAAAGATAATTGGTGCTTTTAGATTCGAGACATCAATAATATTTTATAAACTAAATATCGATACAAATAATAATTCATTTTTAGATCACAAATATTAGTTTGTTGATTCTATTTTATGATTATGGCTAAATTTAAAACAATGCATTTATGCACAAGTTATACGTTAGATTATTTTATATAATATAGATTTTTCAATTTAACGTTAGTTTTTCAAGCAATTTAACTATATAAAAAATTTATTTGAATTCAATGTAATGTTGATTGGCATGTGGACGAGGCACCACAGAAAGTAGAGCATGAGATTGTGTTGGGTGTTCCATTAGAACAACATGACAAAGGGTACATGATGGTAGCCCTATATATCTATATCAATGGTACCCTCCTCCAACAGGACTCCCAAGAACTAAACAGAACCTAACCCCTAACGTGCTGTAATGCTGTTGCAGGCATAATGACCCAAGTCATGGACAACAATTGTGAAGGCATGCAATAGCCCCCACACCACACAAACTCATGAACGTCCTAAAAACAGGCAAAACCCTTTTGATAATCAGGCTGTAATTAATTAACCTACATTAATGATTAATGCGTGAGAGAAGAAAAAAATTCTTTGGTGGGGTCATCTTGCTCCTCCCACCATGGAAAAACCCTAATAAATCTGTCATTTCGAGCCTCTAAAAGTAGACACTTATTTGGTGGTACAAGCCAAATATCACAACTACCTCTTTAAAGAGGCACTGCTATGTTGGTTTAGCCCATGTCTGTGAGACCCATCTCATCAGTCATCATCAATGATGACTAGACTTTTGTTAATTTTCTATTCATGTGTTGAAAATTATATATACATATATATTTCTTTACACCTTTATTATATTTTAAAAAATAAAATACTGAAATAGAGCACTTTACAACTTATTTACCTAAATAGTATTACCCGAGGATGTAATTCCTGGGTTTGGTACTCTGGGCGTATACACGGGTACTCAACCCCGGGTTTAACCAACCCCCCCCCCCCCCCCCCCCCAAAAAAAAATATGATTAAGGCCCCCAATGAATTTTTAAAATTTTCGACAATTTTGAGTTGATTAATAGTAGTCTATCGATATTTTAAATAATTTTTTTTTTCATAAATTATGTTAAAAACCCTCCATAATGCTTTTTACAACACTAAAAATAGATACGTGGATGAATTTTAAAAAATCGTCAAAGTTGACTAAATAAGTTGTTTCGATGACGATGGAATTTTTTTGACAATTTCGAAATAACAAAAGATTGTATGTCCATAATAGAAATTAACCAAATTTTTTGTCTGCAAACTATATTCATAACACTACATAACAAAACTTCGAACACTAAAAATGATCAAGTGAATAATTTTTAAATAATCGTCAAAGTTGGTCGAATGAGTTGTTTCAATGACGATGCAGTTTTTTTTGAAAACTTTGAGTTAACAAAAAATGGCATATCAGTAACATAAATGAAACAAAATTTTTTGTATACAAATTATGTTCATAACACTATATAAGAAAATTTAAAACACTAAAAACGGACTAGTGAATAATTTATAAATAATTGTCAAAATTGGTCAAATGAGTTATTTCGATGACGATGTAGTTTTTTTGAAAATTTTGAATTAATAAAAGATGGTCTATCTGTAATAGAAATGAACCTAATTTTTTTGCATATAAATTACGTTCATAACACTAAATAATAAAATCGAGAATACCCAAAACAGATTAGTGAATAATTTTTAAATAATGGTTATTGCCACAATTTTTTATTACTCTTCAACGTTTCAAAAATATTATATTAGTCTTCAAAGTTATGATAGATATAACTTTGCATTCGGTGGTCCGTTGAGGACGATTTTTTTTTTTTTTTTTAAAGTTAGGTTTGATCTGAGTCATCACTCTGTCTTTCGAAGATTTCAACTTTACCAACAGGACAAAACGTACGTTCGCGATGAAGATTACAAATTTAGTCACCCAACACTTCAAATCCAAAATTGAAGGTAAAAACGGAATTTATTTGAAAAAATACTCAACCAAACCGCCTTTGGCAGTCTTCCACGTTTAGATCTCGAAAAAATACCTGAAATAAAAAAATAAAAAAAATCATCCCAAACGGACCACCGAGCGTAAAATTATATCCATCTAAATTTTTTTTATTATTTTACATAAGTTGTCTCTTCTCTCAACATCATATATTCCCTTATCTCTTAATTTTGTACATTGTGTTGTATGTCCCACACATCACAGCACACCACATGATCTTGAGTGGATTTAGTGTTCACTAGTTCATTTTTAGTGTTCTAAGTTTTATTATGTAGTGTTATGAACATAATTTGTATATAAAAAATTGGGTTCATTTATGTAACTGATAGGCCATGTTTTGTTAACTCAAAATTTTTCAAAAAAATACTGTATCGTCATCGAAACAACTCATCCGACCAATTTTGACGATTATTTAAAAATTATTCACTAGTCCATTTTTAATGTTCTAAATTTTCTTATGTAGTGTTATGAACATAATTTGTATACAAAAAAAATTGTTTCATTTATGTTACTGATAGGCCATTTTTTGTTAACTCAAACTTTCCAAAAAAAAACTGTATCGTCATTGAAACAACTCATCCGACCAATTTTGACGATTGTTTAAACATTATTCACTAGTCCGTTTTTAGTGTTCTAAGTTTTGTTATGTAGTGTTATGAACATAGTTTGTAGACAAAAAAATTAGTTCATTTCTGTTACGGACATACAATCTTTTGTTAATTCGAAATTACCGAAAAAATTTGTCGTCATTGAAACAGCTCATCTGGTCAACTTTGACAATTTTTTAAAATTCATCCACGTGTCCGTTTTTAGTGTTGTAAAAAGCAGTATGGAGTGTTTTGAACGTAATTTATGCAAAAAAAAAAAAAGATTTATTTAAAATACCGATAGACCACCGTTAATCAACTCAAAATTACCGAAAATTTTAAAAATTCATTGGGGGCCTTAACCGTTTTTTTTTTTTTTTTTTGATTGGGGGGGGGGGTGTTTAAACCCGGGGTTGAGTACCCTGGTATAGAACCCGGGGTTCTCAACCCCAGGTTTAAAAGACAAATGAAAAAAAAAAAAAAAAAACATCGTTGTATGCCCGGGGTTGCGCACCCCGGGCATATAGCCGGAGTACCAAACCCGGGGGATCGCATCCTCGGGTAAATAGGGGTAATACTATTTAGGTAAATAAGTTGTAAAATGCTCAATTTTAGTATTTTCTTTTTTAAAATATAATAAAATGTAAAGAACTATATATATATATATATATACCCCACATTTAATAGTCATCTGTGTACATATATGTATACATTCATGTGCATCCAGATGACAAAAACAAGGAGCATATCAATAGTGAGATTACAGTACAAGGGTGCCCATGTTTTGGTGAAAAAACAACAAAAAAAGGGATAGATTGAAAAATGAAAAAGGAAAACAGGATGATAAAAAAAAAATGTTTGATTTGGAGGAAAAATGAGAAGAAAAGAAAAATAATTGGTCAAAGATGTTAATAATGACACAAAATTAATGAAAATCTCAAAATAAATAATTATAAAAGTTTTAGTCGTATCTATTAGATTTCATAAGAATGCTAATATTTCAATTAGAGTTGTGTTACTAATAGTCATCTCATTGCTGCCAGCTGCCAAATTCCCTCCACCGTCGGTCTTCGAAACTCCGGTCACCGATCTCCGAATTATTTTTACTTACATTTAACTATTTTGTAGTAACATTATTTTAATATACATTCTAATTACAATTTTATGTGTCATATTTTACATATTTTTTGGTTGCCGGTTGCCAAAAAATTATGTGAATATAACTAAAAATATATTTGAAAATGTAATTAAAAATACATTTAAAAAATTAATTACATGTAATTGAAAAAAATTCTGATAGTCGGTGGCTGGATTTTGGTGACTGGAGTCCTAAGGTCTGACATCGGGCAGTCACGGATGGCAACAGAGGATGGCTCTGGTGTAGACTATGCAAACCTTAATTAGAAACATTTAATTAGAGATATAATAAAGAAATATTAATCATGAGACCAAAACACAAGTCACAGTGCATTAGAATCTCTATTTGGACTATTGACCAATTATCTCAAGAAAATAAGGAAATTTTTTAAACAAATATACTAAAATAATAGAACTTTTAACTTATTTTTATAATTTATATAATTTATGAAGGTAAAATAGTAATTTAAGTAAGTAAATTATTTTTTTTACTCTCATTTTTCTTTCTTATAAATCTTACATATATTCTAATTCTCGTACATCCTTCAAACCAAACAATGAAAAATAATTTTCTATTTAAAATTAAAAAAAAAAAAAAATTATCCTGCAATTTTTTATTTTTCCTCCATTTTTTCATCAACCAAGCATATAAACCCTAAGTAATTGTTAATTAAAACTATAAGTCTAGTACACAAAACTAGCAGAAGTCCCAAGCTAGAGGGGTCATGAAGATTGGATACTGCAATGACATTTATACCCAAACCGGGGGTGTTTGATCTACTTAGCTTATGATACCATTTATGGATAATAAAGGTACTTCCACTATTTGAGCTTTAACAGTCAGCATATATATAACATGATGATGATACAGAAACATCACCTCAGATTGCTTAAAGGCAAGATAATCAGATTCGAATTTAATGCTACAAATGGAAAAAACTTAAAGTTAATTTTCTATCTCCACTTTTTCCCATGATTTGCTAGATGTTAACAACACACAGCAAAAATAAAAAAAAGTGTGAGGGTAATTGTTTTCAGATTGCATTTAACAAGATCTATGTACACCTGCTCTCTCCCTCTCTCTCTCTCTCTCTCTCTCTACACACACACACACACACACACACATATCTTAGCTAGCTGGATCTATGATATGAAGAATCCTCAGTGTACTAAGTTTATACATCAGATTTATGACTGAGACACTGTATAGTAAAACAAAATCACTTGTGGGTAATGATGGAATTTTGAACTGCTTTGTGGTTGTTATGAAGGGGAAGGAGATATTGTTTTTGTTTCCAAATTTTTATTTATGTTCTCCAAAAAATTATAATAAAAAAATTATGTCAGGTTTAGTCGGAAAGATGAAAAAAATTAAAAAAAAAAAATATTTTTATTCACTGTAAAAAAAAAATTATTTATTGTTTGGTTAGAAAATAAAATAAAAAGAAAAAAAATAATTAATTTTAATATAATTTACTATTTTATTCTCATATATTACACATATAAATTAAAAAAAATATGTCATTAAGGGATAATTATAATTTTGATATTTTTAACTATTTTCCTTTCAAATTTGTGAGGAAAAAAAATTGTCTCGAAAGTTATGTTTTATCCATCTTTTTTTTTTTTTCCCTTCCATTTTCCATCCAACTAAATATAATTTTTTTTTTCCATTCATTTTTCATCCAACCAAACGCACTCTTAAAAAAAATTGAAAAATTTAGTGAAAGATCTCATTCCATAAAATTATCTCTGCGGGATTCTGTAACAATGATTTTTTAACATATAATATGGTTCTTAAAAAGTGATTTTTTCAATCTAAAGACCTCTCAATAACATTCTTTTCTTTGTATTTTATTGTATGTCTACTTATGTTCCTTTTCTTAAAAGAAAACAAAACAAAAACAAAAATAAAAATAGGAGGACAAAAACAATGCTTTTATATGAGTACGAAGGACAAACCTTGATGATTTTGATAAAAATGTATGTATTTGGTTTTCTACTAAATAAAAAAAATAAAAAATAATCACTAGCCCAATTAGTGAATGGAATATTGGTTTAAAATCTCGGTTTGTTTTTTTAAGCGGTCAGCGGTAAGCAGTGTCAGGGGATTATCTTGGAGAGCATTTTGAAAATTAAATCTTGAATTTTATCTTAAATACATCAGGCAGATGTGAGAGAGTGCGCCTTTAAAATCAGCCGGTGATTTATCCTAGAGGCACCTTAAAGTAAAACCTAAAAGAAAAAAAGATATGTCCCCTTGGGTGGAAAAATGATAAATGAAAATATGATAAAAAATGATAAAAATAAAATAAAATTATTTGGAATTGATGGAAAAAGAAAGATCAATTTCCTAATTAATTTTTTTTTTCATACCAATTTTAAAAAATGAAGAAAAATGAGGGATAATTTTTTAAGAAGACACTAAAATTACAATAATACCATTGATTAAAAGAATTTTTAATTTATTTTTGTAATATATAAAAATAAATTAATAATTTAAATAAGTGGATTATTTTCCTTCTTCTCGTTATAATTTTCTAACCAAACATAAAATTTTATATATATATATATATATTTACATCTTCTAACCAAACAAGTACACTAGTGGTACATTTGGTTCAAGGGTGAAAAAAAAAATAATAATAATAATATTTTTATCAATTGTAAAATTATTTTTCTTAAAAAATAAATGAAAGGAAGAAAAATATTTTAATTTAATTTACTATTTTACACTCATTTATGACAAAAATAAATTAAAAATTTTATTTTTAAGAATATAATTATAATTTTACTCTCTTCTTAAAAAATTTCACTTTTTTTTTCATTTTTCTCCCAAATTTAAGTGTAAAAAATAACTTTGAAAATTGTACAATTTTATTTCATTCCTATTTTTTTTTACCTATTTTCTTTTCATACCAAACAAGTTTGTTTTTCATTTTTTATCTTTTTTTATTTTATTTTCTTATCCTTCATTTTTTTCTCTCCAAACAAACAAACCCACTTTCCTTTCAAAATCAATTAAAATATTATATATATATATATATATATTATTTTTATTTTTTTAACTTTTCCATTCTCCCCACCAAACATATTATAGTACAGCTGCATATACGTACATATATATGGAGGTAGAGATGTGAGAAAATTATGTGACTGTAGGTAGGTAAAGAGTGTGTCAGGAGGGGGGGATGAGTAAGCAGCTAAAAGGGATTCTGTTTGAGATTTTCAGGCCTATCGAAAGGAGGGAAAAGAAAGAGACAGACACTGCTCTTTACTAACATATATATAAAAGGAGCCTCTGATTTCATGTCTGAACCTGAAATTTTCCATACCTTTTCTTTCTTTGGGGTTATCTGCATTCCTTTCTCTCTAGATCTCTCTCTCTCTCTCTCTCTCTCTCTATATATATATATATATATATACATGTGATATATATACATATCGATTGTTGATATGAAGACGAACAAGTGATTGTACGCTGCCAGTTGTACACGTGTGTGGAACCCTATGTGTCCGTGTTCATGTTGTTCTAAACAAACAAAAGCATACCCAACGGTTCTTGGTCCTTCAAACAGCAATAATTGATTAGGGCTGTAATTTTTGTTTTTCACACATTGGTCCCTAATATTTTATTTTTCTAATTAAGTTGTTAATATTTTAATTTCTTTCACAAACATAGTTGAGTCTTTACGTTTGGAAACTCCGGCGGGTAACGATTTACCCTCTTTAAAAATTTGAACAGACAATTATGAAACACAAATGAAATTTCAGGGGCAACTAGTGTAATTTCTGCCAAATACTTAAACTAATCTTCCTAACACCAGGGAAGCATATGATAATTTAACTGTGAAGATGAAAACGTATATAAAGTACAATAAAGAGAAACAAGCAATGAATTGTTATATATATATATATAATAATGTAAGTATTTGCTGTATTCACCAAAAAAAAAAAAAAAAGTAAGTATTAGCTGCGATAAGCATTGCATCATTGTGTCAGAAAATCATATTCTTTAAAAGACTTTAAGTCATAAACTATGATTTGTACTCGTTATCCTTTGTAAAGGCAAACTTAATTACACCTTCAGTATATATATGTGTGTGTGTGGAAAGTCCATTTTCATGTTCTATTAATTGTACTGTTTGTTTTCAAATTTATAGTGTTCTTAGCTGTACTATATTACCATTACTATACACAGGTCAAAGTCTATTGCTTTGTAGACTCAAAACACTATTGAGAGAGCAATTGCAGAATATTTAAATAATATTTTTTTTTGAATTTTATTATAAGGTGTTGTCCGGGTCAACTTACACGCACCTCGACTAAATACAACTAAGTGGTTTTGAGTGTATTTGAATGTATGTATATTCAATCAATCCTAGTCATTCATGTTCAATCAAGTGGCCACATGTCACCATCTCTATCATCCATGTCCCATCCAACTACTTTTTAAAAGTTAAATTGCAAATTCTTAAATGATTTTGTGGTTGCAAGTGATCAGAAAAGTTACAAGTTTTTAAGTAAAAAGTAATAATGTTAAAGTTACAAATTACTTTTACAAGACTAATTTGAAGAGTTACAACTTAATTTAACAAATTTCAATTTCATTTTAAAGAAGTTGTAAGGAAAAAAATAGTTGGTATCTTGGTTAATATAGGTTTGGATGATAAAGTTACAAGTTATTTTGACAAAAATTGGTTAAAAAATTACAATTTAGTTTAACAAATTTGTAAGTTCATTATAAAGAAGTTGTAAGAAAAACATTATTGATACCTTCGTTAATTATGATATATTTAGAATATTAGGGATTAATTTTTAAAAAATTAAGTTATTCAATTACTATTAAATTTATTACGTTTTTTATGTTAAAATTCAATTTGCAATTTATTCGTTCAATTGGACAACTAGATAAGAAAAACATAAATTGAATACATATTCTCTTTTATAGAAATATTATGGGCTAATTTGTAAAAAAAAAAAAATAAGTTATTCAATTGTTTGTTAAATTTATTGTTTTTTATATCAAAATTCAATTTGAAATTTGAGCGTTCAATTGGATGATCAAATAAGTAGAATAAATAAAGTGGCACACCTGGTAGGTAGAACCATTAAATCTTTTCTCTTATTATGGAATATCAATGACATATATCTAAATAATAGAACATGAAATACATAAATTCCCTTAATAAATCACAACCGTTCTTTATCTCCTACATAAAAAACGGCCAAGATTGATTCTCTAGGTTAACATAAATATAAACCCCATATTTATATTTTACCTTATAGTATTTTTTTTATATAATTAAGAATAGAGAATATATTTTTTTTTAAATATATAAATCTATATATGGATAGTAAATTTAGTAATAATACTAAAAATTAAATTTATGAAAATTAAATTAAAAAAATAATGTAAAATAAAACATATTATAATTATAGAAATAATATATGTACATTAAATTTTTTAAGAATATTGACACATTAAATTTACATGAATTAAATTAAAATAAATGATATAAAGAGAAAATATAATATACCGAAAGTGTGGAGATTAACGTTATAAAAATTATTGAAATAATAATAGGGCATTAAAAATAAATTTAGTAATAATACTAAAATATTAAATTTATAAAACTTAAATTCAAGAGAAAATATAATATATAAAAATTATGGACATTATATTTACAAAAAATATGAAAATAATATATGGACATTAAATTTAGTAATAATACTGAAATATTAAATTTATAAAAATTATAGAAATAATATATAGATATTAAATTTAGTGATAATACTAAATTATTAAGTTCACGAAAATTACAGAAAAAATATATGGACATTAAATTTAAAAAAATATAAAAATATTAAATGTACAGAAATCAAATTAAAGAAATAACATAAAAGATAATTTAATATAAGAAAATTATGAATATTAAATTTACAAAAATTATAAAAATAATTCATTAACATTAAACTTTAATTAAAGAATAATGTAAAGGGAAAATATAATATATGCAAATTATGAATATTAAATTTACGAAAATTATAAAAATTATATATGGATATTAAATTAATAACATTGTGTAATACCCCAAAATTTTAGATTTTTTAAAATATTATTTTATATAAATTTAACATTTTTGTGATTGTTTTGTAAATTTATGATGTAAATAATATTTGATAATTTGTAGGATTAAATGTTAATTTTATATTGACTCTTAAAAGTTTTAGGACTATTATGTTATTTAAAATATAGTTTTAAGAGTTTTAGAGTATAATTAATATTTTTTTTTTTTTGAAAGAGAGACATTGTGGAAATAAATAAATGAATGAATAAATAAATAAGTGATTGAATTTATTTCCTTCCGTACGAAGGAAACAAATCCAACCATGAATTATATATAATATGTATATATGTGCATATTACACGTGTATATGCTTAATAATTATAATATTAATAAGAATGAGAATAATGATCAGACTTATGGATATGCATATATATGTTGATTACAGTTACAATATAGATTTTTGGGAATATCTTTCCTTGAGCGATAATAAAATATCTCAATTTGGAACATTCCGGTTTGGATTCCTTTTTAACTCTTTTAATATATATATTTAATTTTTCCACGTATTGTATGGTTTATATTATTTACTGTTATAATTATTGTTTTGCCTGAGATATTATGATCACGTATTATGTGAAAATTATGTATGATACATGTTTATATATTTATTTGTTGTGTTGATTAGATACACGTATTAGAAGAGTTGAAATTCTACTGAGTATTGGCTCACAACTCTACAGTTTTGATTGCAAGATTGGTGAGAATGAAACTGCGCCAGAAATCTTATTTGAATTTCTATTTAATTTGTAATAAATATTTTTATTATTTATTGCTGTAAAATTGACTCGATAATTCGATAATTATAGTTATCGCTATATTTTGAATTATCAACTCTGGAATTTCTCAAATATCATAACGTTGATATTTTGGTCACTTATATCATACTATTATCATATTCGTGTGGGATTTGCACCAGAGTACATATGACATTAATTATATATTTATCATAAATCATAATATTAGTTATCATAATTTTCTTTGCGTTTATGGAAAAGTTGCATTTGGAAATTGGAGCTTTGGAATTGAATTCTGAAGTGCAACAATTATTATTTATTGTTGAAAAATAGATCTGATAAAATAATTATAATTATCGTTGTAATTTGTAAAATTTATCAGATCAATTAGAATGGTCATTCAATTTTAGTGTTAATTTTTCTTAGGGAAAAACTGTGTGATGGTCCTAGAAAATTGGGTCATTACACATTGAAATATTAATTTATAGAGATTAATTTGAAAAAATAATATTAAATTATGTTCAATTTTTTTAAACCCGTGTCTTCAGACACAAGTCATATGCTAGTCCTCCATTCATACATCATTGGGGTTTATATGGTTATCATCATTAGACTCACATCCATCATTGCTCTCAATTCCTATCAATGTCATATTATTCATTAATACACCCATAAAATCTTAGACTTTCAACCAACAAACAAATTACTCATTACTTGTAATTTATATCTAACAACTAATTTTCAAACATTAGGGTAACCCTTACATTTGCCAACAAATAAATACATATATCCAAATACATATACATATCGCTAAATGAATTGTATCTTTTCGAAACCCAAAAAAATTGGACATATATATACATGGTAACCACAATGCCTTATCTTCCAAACTAAAAAGATTATCTATTACATGGACTATTGATTAAAAAACAAAAGCCATTCTACACCTTGGATTCCAAACAGCAGCAACTAGTGGATAAACTCCAGTTGGCCAGTGGCATAAGCTCATTAATTTCATTTGCAAAAACTCGAATATATCTCCGGGTGTTTTCAGTGACCCGGAGAAGAAATTTTTCATCTAACTCCTCTATGTCATCATCTGAACATATAGGAAATGAAAATAAATGAGAAAATGGGAAAATACCTAGAAGAATTTCCGGCAAGTTCTATGGTTTTTATACGGAGACAGTCACATCGAGAAGTCAAAATTAAATCATTAGTTTTCCCATATACATAATAAACCGTAGTTGCGCATTGCATTGACCACTACTATCTCGAGTAGTTTCTCAATTATAGATTTTGAAACCTAAGTACAGTTAGAAAACAATAAATGAATAAGGCCATGTTTTTCTACTCTTACTTCGACCCAATCATGACAATCAAATAAAAATTTGCAACCTGAAATAGTTTACTATCTATCAGATAACAGTTTTCTGAAAATAGAAATTTCGGATACAGTTATGTTAGACGGGTACTGGAAAACATAGTCTCGTTGACAAACATGAAACAATTCTTCAGTTGCCATAGACTCTTCCTTTATGGGGGAAAAAAAACAACAACAGTAAAAGAGTTTGTTGATGTCGGATCTTGAACGACCTCAACGGTATGATCTGATTACCATTGATGGAGATCTTCTTCTTTACTGGGATGGGGATGGAGAGGTTCGGGATCAGTCTATCGGACCCGGGATGGGCAGAGTTGGAACGACCTGGGATAGGGACCGAGCAGTAACGCAACCTGAGTGTCTTCGGATCCATGGAGAGTCTTCTTATCCGTGGAGAATCTTCCAAATGGGAAGGAATCAGTCCGAGCTGGAATGAACTCAACCGCCTTTTGGTTTGAGAAAAGATGGGTCCGAGCTGGGATGAGCTCAAATGCCTTCTGGTCTTTTGAACCGTGGAGAGATGGGTCCGAATTGGGATGAGTCCGAACTGGGATGGGTAGCACCTTGACACCTGCAAAAAGGACTTGCCGGGATGGACCCGGCGTGTCCCCTCCGGCGTCAAAATCAGCGCACAAGGGGCAAAATTATAAGTATGCTACTGAAAAGAGTAAGCAAATTTGGTGTATCTTTGGGCATTGACATGCCCCCCTTTATATAGACAATTGATTGATTAGTAGGGACTTAAGCATGGATTAGTGTCCCATCTCGGTGCGTGACTAATGAGAGGGCGAGTGAAGTGCGTAATTTCGTGGGTTTGGGATTTTTGGCCTATTTGATGAGGCCCATGGCCGAAAATATTAGCAAATGGAGAAATGGCCTGACCCACAATCCGAGATAAGTTCGTCCTGTTGACCACGAGATGGGGAGTTCTGTCCCTTGCCCTTCTCGGATAGCCGGAGACGGAAAGGGGGGCGTTTCCTGCATGCCCTTCCTAGATAGACAAGGACAGAAAGGGGGCGCTTTGTTGAAGAGCTCGTGGAGTCGATTTCCGAGATGGGAAATCACCGCTGTGGAGAATGCTAAGATGGGGAAGGTTTCCCCATCCCAATGATGACTTTTTGTCTGCTCTTCCTGGAGGGTATTTTTGAAGAGGTCTTTGGAATGGCCGGCATGGGCTGAGGTGTGCCTCTTCCCGGCATAATCTTCATACTTAGTCCGTTGGTAGGCACGGGTTCTATTAGAGAGTTACTTGACACGCGGATTTCTCATTGGTTGCGTAGGAGTGCCCATTTTTACACTCATCAGAGTTCACATGAAAAGAACGAGATAAGCAAGTTCAAAATAAAGGGTAATAAAGGTTTATAATCTTAGTAA
Source organism: Eucommia ulmoides (assembly GCA_016647705.1). Lineage (NCBI taxonomy): Eukaryota > Viridiplantae > Streptophyta > Magnoliopsida > Garryales > Eucommiaceae > Eucommia > Eucommia ulmoides. Next base: position 5,605,728 of record CM028333.1, on the reverse strand, counting down.
TTATATTTGTCAGGATCCAAAAACTAATATGCAAAAACTTAACAAGCATTAGTTGAAGTTTTACAACATAACAAAAGTTCAATGAATAACTGTGACAAGATTAACTAGAGGACAGACATTGGCTGGTCTTCCAAACCTCTTATGTTCCCTTCCTACACAATTTGATTACTTCATAACAATTCCAGGATTCCCGTAAATTTTCAAGTCATTGACATCCAACTGCAAAATGTCAGCACAAAAGAGGGAATCTGGACAAGTTTTGTTCGTTGTTTCGTTTAGTTAAAACTGCCTCTAAACTTGCTTGATTCTTTGTTGATTTAGATATCTCATTTTTCTTTTTTAGGTGTGCATTGTTTACCTGCCTTCCTGACCCCTGATAGGATGCTGGGATTTGCACTTCGGCCCGTGAGAACACCACTTTCTTAGGCGGGGATATGATTCGAACTTGCATTTTTCAGGTCATGGGCCTGATGAGTCAACCAATTCCTCTACCCTGCTTCTTCCCCTTCTCTTTCTTTTGAAATTCCCAACAAGTTCTTGGCCAGGATAGAACCAGCGCTTAGTAAGCGGCGGCGACGACAGCCCCTTCAGCTAAGTGCTTGACATTCATAATTCATGTGGTGTTTTCCTTTCTCTAAATCATAAAATGAAATTGTGCTTCTTCCAAATACCGCAAGTTGGTGGCTTCAGTTCAGGGAAAATCATAAAAGTTTGATAATACCACATAATTAGAACACCATTAGGAGGTTTGAAGTTACACATTCAAAGTAATGGCATAATTATATTCAAATTTGACGAATAATAAATATGTGGAATATGAAATTGCGCCATGAAGTGAAGTGATAGAGAAAAGGATTAATACCAGCAAGAGCATATAGTTCACATGATGCATGAAAGTCGAGCGATCGATCCTGTAAATATCAAAAGTTTGTTTAGAAACCCTAGCATAAGTTATTCGAAAGCAATTACACGTGAGAACATGAAAGACGATATTTGACATGCAATTAACATAAATCAAAAGGAGGATGCCAATTTCAATGATTTACTGAAGCAACAACTCATGCAAAAAGGTTGGTCATCCTATTTGAACACTTCAAAGGGCCATCAGCCCATCTCTTGGCCCCCTCTATATGGGGAACCCAAAAGGAAAATAAATTATTGAAAGATGACCATGCAACACATTTCCGTAAGCAAGAAGAAAAGGGTAGAGAACACATAACGAAGAAGAAATTAACATTCAACACTTCTTTCAAGATCCCACAGCTGCATTAGAATAGTTAAGAACATAATAGCAAACGATGCATTGATAGAACTCCTCAACCATTAAATTAAGCATCACAAAGAACTGCATCGGAAAAACGTAAGGCCAACAACCAGTGTCTAATATTGATTGTGTTTATGAGCTCGATTTAAGAGGAAGGGCAACAACGAGTGAATTGAGATAGTGAAAGCTCTGCAAAAATGCAATAAGCCCTGGCTTCATTGGAGTCAAACTGGAAGAGAAAGTAAAATGAGAAAATATTTGGTCACGCGTATCTTTTCGGTCTAAAAAAGAACCAAGGTTAGAGGGGAAAAAACGTGTGCATAAAATTAAAGGTCTTTCTTACTGAACAAGTGAGCTCAATTTTGAAATATGACACAATACCAAAGTTAAAGGATCCAAGTGTTTCCACTATTTCTTGTGTGATCGGAGATCTCACTATTCATAGAGCACTTCTTGATCTAGGTGCCAGTGTCAATCTTCTTCCATTCTCAGTATACGAGAAACTTGACCTAGAAAATCTTCAATCTACATCAATCACGCTCCAATTAGCTCACATGTTCATGAAGAAACCGTGAGGCATCATTGAAGATGTCTTAGTGAAAGTTGATAAATTCTACTTTTATATGGACTTTCTTGTTTTGAACATAGAGTTAGTGTCACTTCTCAAACACCAAATCGTTGTCATTTTATGTCGGTCGTTTTTAGTTACAACCAATGCACACATAGACTGTGGAACATGGAGTATAAAATAGTCATTTGGGAATATGAAGGTCAAGTTAAATATATTTGATCTAACAAGTGCACCACAACTTGAAAAAGTGAGTGAATGTTTTGTGATTGAACAAATAGAAATAAGGGAGACAAGTCTTAACCATACTACACAACCTAGAGAATTTAGAACAACTTTAAGGGTAGAGAAGAAAAAGAAACATAAAGAAAGGTCAATAAGAACTAAATTCACTAGGTTACAATTATAACCTAGTGAGTGAAAGTGATCAGAGCCCAATTAAATGGGATTTTAAAGGCCTTCAATCAAATATAACAGTTCCAAATAAGGGAATCGTTACAATCATACCAAGCCTTCAAAGCTTGGTCTGCTGATTGCGCGCACTCCTGGATAGAACTCTGGGCCAAAGGCCCAAAGTTTGGGCCGAAAGAGCTTGGACCAGTGGCCTAGGCCTGGTCTGCCTATAGAAAGCGAGCGCAATGCACGTGAGCCTGGCCATTGGGTCGGCCACGCGAGTCGCGGCCTTTTTTTCTTTTTTTTTTTCTCTCTCTCTTTCTTAATTTTTTTAATCATTTTTCGGCTATTTTATTCATCCTTCTTTTTTTTCCAACATTTCTTTATTGGGAAAATCGGTGAAAAATTCATTTTTTAAAATCTAATCGGTGAAAAATCATTTTATGTTATTAGATTTTGATTTAGTCCTTTAAATTAGATTTCACTTATATTTTAATCTCGCATTACAAGAATCGTAGAAATTGTAGGGAGCCCTTAGTGAGTACATTCAAATTGTATAGTGAATTCTATTACATGTAACTAATGTTAGTTATAATTTCATAATTGTTATTTTTTTACACATATTTAGGTATTTTTGGTTACATGTATTTCAGTTATATGTTACAATTACATTTATATGTATAATATTTTGTAACGTAACTGAAAAAATATTAATTTTTTTAGTTACATATAAAACATGTAATTAAAAAATTACATATTATTGAAACATATAACTGAAAAATTAAACTTTTTAGTTACATATCAGAGACAAAAGTTATATATTATTGGAATATATAACTAAAAAATTATATATAATTAGTAACCTGTAACTAATTATATGTATTTTGTGACATCTAATAAATTTTTTACACACAAAATTGTTATAAAAAAAAAATAGTTACCTGTAACTAATATAATAATATTACACACAAAATAGTTACATGTAACTAGCATGTGATTATCACGTGTGCAAGACTTCCTTTTTTTAAAAAAACATATGGGACTAAATCAAATTTTTTTACCTCCTTTAGGACTTTTGAACAATTAGAGCTTAAATATAAAACCTTCCACCCATTGTCCCTTCTTTACCGAATTTATACCTACAAAAATATTAAATAGTATTATTACTAATTAAAAATTAATAAAAAGACTAACAAAATTATAGATTTATGGTGAAATTTTGGTGCAAAATTGAGAACAATCAGGGGTATCCTGGTGGACGGTGGAAGCTCCGCGGGCATCTTATTCAAATAGGCATACGACAAAATGAAGATGGACCTGATCTTGCTTTAGCCCACAAAGTTTCCCTTTGTCTGTTTCGGTGGGGATGTTGGCACCTCGGTAGGTTGGGTATCTCTACCGGTCATTGTGGGCCCCGCTCCACACTCTGCGATCGTGTGGAGAAAATTCTTAGTGGCGGATAGACCGTCACCATACAATGCCATTATGAGGAACCCAATGTTCTTCGCCTTCAAGGCAATGAGCTCTCCCTAACACCAAATAATGAAGTTTCCCATCGAGCACAGTGTAAGCGAACCCTAGTCTTTAAGGGCTTGTACTCACAAAGTCCTCGAGTAGAGAAATAGCAATCAATAGTAGGGACCGAGCACACGGTTTATGACACCAAGCTCGTCCCCGTTCCCATTGTAGACCTCCGCAACGAAGAACCTAGGCCCCAACCACACAAGGACCCATAAGAGGTAAACGAAATTGCCCATTTACTTTGAAAAAATGAATCAAAATTAGATGAAAAATTTAATTTTATTCATTTTAAGCATATTTCGTTAATTTGAACGGAAAAAATTGTTAGTTTCTTACTTTATTTCGTTAATTTGAACGGAAAAAATGTTAGTTTCTTACTTTGTTCAAAACTAATAGTTAAAAGTGTAGTTTTTTGTACTAAAGAGAGATAAAATGATGATTAGGCCAGGTAGAAGAGGGTAAAAAGCAATTTGCCCTTCTTTTTTCTTTTTTTTTTTAATTTTTTTTTTTATTATTATCTTTTTTTTTTTTTTTTTTTTTTTGCAGTTACCATGAAATCTTCATATGAGGACAAAACTACCAAATACACATTTTTTTAAACACATATTACAAAATAGTCATTTTATCTTTTTGTGACAATTTTACCCCCCGTGTTATATTTCACTTTCATCGCTGTTCAAATTCTATTAAACTGCCGTACCCATTTCATCTCACTAAAACAACCATATAATATAACCAACATAAACTCCACTCCACTAGGTACATAGACCAAGTCTTTTGTCTCTCTCTCTCTCACACATACACAATTGTTTAGGGCCACGAGTTCGAGACTGCTTGCCATCGTGCTATATTCTAATTTTTAATTTAAATTGATAATTCTTTCTCTATATTCATATGTTTGATTTTATTCAATACAAACCAAATCAATCTATTCTGAAAAAACTGCTCGCACTCAGTGGAGGCCTGCCGGGAGAGACATATACCAACAACGAGGATGCGATCGAGAGGACGAATGTGATTACGTTGAGGATCCCCACATGATTCCCCACAATGTGCGTAAGCTTAAACTTGTGTAGTGTAGTTTGTTTTTCACTTTCTGATTCGTTCTTTAAAATAGTTTCTCAAGGGGTTTAGATTTATTGGATTTTCGAGTATCTCCCAATTTTTTCATTACTTTTGTTCTTACCAAAAATTCCACTACGAATCATCAAATCAGTACTTTCAAAAATCTCACCGCAAATTGCCCAGCGTTAGAGCGGGATATGCAGTGCATTTTAGGAAATTGCTCGAAATTGCCTTTAGATTCCTGTAAGACGGTGGGAAATACACTTTTCCATGTTTCGACAAACTCTACTACTTTGTTGTTTTTACATTGGACTATATAAGGGTTTGATCAGAAAAGTGAAAAGCGGGTAAGGACAGAAGAATACAAGAATCTATGGGAATCAAAATCTAACGACAAAAGTTGAAGAATCAAAGAGGTAAAACAGAACCCTAGATCAGAAAAGAAACAAAAAACACAGTTCACAAAACTTTTGAACTCACCAAACCAACGTCAAAGCCAACTAGGTCGCCACTAGAAGAGCCGACGTGGACACTGGCAGCCGAGCCACGCTAGAGGCATAAAGGAAGTTGTCGACCCCTGTGAGTACTCCAAGGACGACCGTGGCAGGGAACATGCGAGGCTTCATCTAGAAGACAGGGGTAGCAGCTTCAGGATTGGCGGCACAACGATTGAAGTTTAGCAGGTAGGGGCAAACGGTGGAGTGGGAGAAATCGGTTGCATGCAAGGAGGAGCAATCATGAAAGAGATCAAGAGAAAAAGAAAATGGTAGTGAAAAAATAGTAAAATCGTCAATTCAAAAAATTTAGGATTATTTGGGACTAAGTAGGGATTTTTGTAGGATTATAATTAGGTGGGAAAAAAAAATTCGTGGGATCATCTTGTATATTTAGTTTTTAAGTGGTATTTTTTATTTTTTTGTAAATAAACCAATTTAACACCCATCTAATTTGAAATTTACACGAAAAGAGAACATCAGGAAATGATCATTCTCGCGACCTGAACCCATCAACAGCGACCAGAGATTGCTTTGCTTTAACCCATCTTTTCTCTCTCCTTTGTATCTGCTCTCTCTCTCTCTCTGGTCAGTTGATTTATTTTCAGATTTCGATCGCTATCCCAACACGCGGGAAAAAATCATCTCTTTTCCTTTTGTGTTTTGCTTTTAATTTCTTATCCGGACCAGGAAGGTTTGCTTCATCCGAGTCTCAATCGATTCTCTCTCGATTGCTTTTGGTGCGCTTGTAATTGTGTTTTCACTTCCAACAAGATTCATTTCAGCATTTTCTGTTGTCGAACAAACAGACACATGTTTGTTAAAAAAAAAAAAATACTCGTCACTGAAACACCCGCTACCTGTTTGTTAAAATGCCTAAAAGAACACTGAACCAACTAATTCACGTTTTCTCAGCTCATTACCCATAGAAACATGTTTTTTGGCTACCTAAGACATTAAAAATTTGTTGTTTCGTCTGATTCCAGAAACTTTTCCGGAATTTGAGGTGGCTGATTTTGTTTCCTTGCTGGTGACACTAGCTGCAAAGAATGGCTCTTACCGCATTGAAATTCATGGCCTTTGATTTGTTTGGCGCTCCTTCACTTCCTTCAGCTTTCCATCCCATTCAGATTAAAAGTAAGTGATTACTTAAATTTCTAAGGTTCTTCGAAACCTAGACGTTCATTTTTTATTTTTTTTTAGAAATTAGGATGAAGCCGTTGGTGGTTGAAGCAAAGGGAAGGGCAAATACAAGAACAGAAAGCCCCAAAATTCGAAATAGAAGATACCAAAAAAAGGTAAAAGGCCTCTCCTGCATGTTTCAGCTCTTAATTGCGAGAACTAATGAATTTATGGAAATGTCATATAACAAATTTGAGAACACTTCAGTTTTAAGTGCTGGAAATATTAAGTGTTTGAAAATATTTGAGACTTGTTTGATAAAATTAAGTGCTGAATTTTTGGTCGAGTACGCTCGGCAGGACAGTTAAGGTGACGTTTGGTTAGTGTTTCTGTTTTCTGTTTCTACTTCCAAAAAATTAGGATGAGATGGGATGTGATGAGAATGATGTTTCCGTTCTAGAATATTTTGGAAATAGAAACATGTTTTGTAACGACCATTATCTTAATTTATTTTTTATTTTTTTTATTTATGAAAATAGAAACAAGAAAACATTGCAACATTTGTTCTTTTTTTTTTTTTTTTTTTTTTTAATGTATGGTGGCTGGGGTGGGGGTGGGGTTGGTGGCTGGCGGGATGGTAGTGGGAATAGTTTTGTGGGAGTGAATAGGAATCAACATTTTTTTTTTCTCAAGTTCTCAAAACATTCAGGAAATAGTTCCAAATTACTCCTAAAATTTTGGGAACAAAAACATTTTTACCAAACATGTTTTTGTATATTAATCCCAAAATTTTGGGAGCAGGAACAGAAATCAGAGAATAGAAGTAGTAACCAAACGGGGCTTAATAACCCACATTTGGCTGAAAAAATTAAACAAATTTTAACAAGAATTGAATTAATTAAGTGATCTTAATTGTAGTTATCCAACAATTGAATTATCAAATATGACCTTAATGTGTGGTTCTACGGAATTAGAGGGTTCGAATTGGAACCCTCCAATTCCAATTCCAATCCTCCAATTCAGCACTTCCAAACGCTACCTAAGACATTTTAATGAATTTTATGCCTGCCAGATTGATCATATGGACCGTTTCAGGTTAAAAATGTTGTTTTTTAATGTCCGGTGTAATATTAGTTAGTCTGTTAGTAATTTCAACTCGACGACAGTTTCTGTTTTCTATTGATAGTTTCTTTTTTCGATTGTTGTTAACCAGTTTAATGGCACGCCTACAAAACCACGGCTTTCGGTATTTTGTTCAGATAAGCAATTGTATGCTATGCTGGTAGATGACCAGAACAAGAAATGTTTGTATTACGGCTCCACTCTTCAGAGATCGATTCGTGGTGATCCCCCTTGTACTAAACTTGTAAGTATGAAAACAAGTATACAAACACTGTCTGCATAACATCTTTGATTTCAAACAAAATTCTTGACAAATTTTATTATTTGGATTTTGGTTAAGTTTGATTGTCGAAAAATAACAGGAAGCAGCAGAACGTGTTGGGGAAGAGCTTGTCAAGACTTGTGTCAGTCTTAACATCCATGAAATATCTTATGATCACAATGGTCTTGCTCGAGGAGATAGGCTTCAAGCTTTTGAGATCGCGATTTCTCAACATGGGTTTTTGCCGCGTTAGCTCCTATATCTAAGTCCTTTAGGTAGCATTTGGGAGCACAGAATTGAAGCTAGGGAATTGGAATTTCAAAATGAATGCATGTATTTTTTTAGATTTTTACGTGTATTCATTTTTATTCTAATTTTAAGGCTCCAATTCCATGCAACCAAACACTGTGTTGGTGTATGTTTGGGTGCGAGGTATTCGAAACGAAGTTAGATTTAGAAAATGGTTTTATAAAATAAATAAATAAAATAAATATTTTTCAAATTATACGAAATCCCGTTTCAAATTATTGTATAAATGGATCAGATTGTTTGAGATTGAATTCGCCTGAAGCTTTTCTAGTTGGGTTTAATTAATTACGTAATGTGTAAATGATGAATTTTAGTTTCTGATGTTTTATTTCTGTGTTCTGTGCAATTAGTTATAAGGTGTAATTGTCTTTTACCCCCTTCGATATATTTTAATTTTGTCCCCTTTACCTCCTTGGCTCCTTCTAGGTATAATAAAGAGATTTTTATTCTATAGACCATAAGAGATGTATAACTCACAAAATAAACCTTCAACTATCTAAGTAAATTTTTAAAACCTAATGAAATTCTTAGGAAATGGACTCTATCATATGTCTTGCTATTTTGATTGTATTTACAATTCCATGCCACGTGCCTCCCTCATCGGCAAAATATGTTGAAAACAACTGATACGCAACACTCCCCATCATGAAAGAGAGAATCAGAACATTCATAAGGTTACTGGTGTTTGATCCATCGAGCATAGCGATTGGATTGTGAATAGTCACTGTATGTGCTGGGATTATTCTTGGGGATTGTTTTTCGATAATGGAATTATTCTAAATTTCTACATCCTTCAATAGTGCTATTGGTCGAATAAAATACAAGGAGCATGTGTTTTGTTTTTTTTTTTGACTTTTTATGCGTTTTAATTTTGTTTGTGGAATGTTCGTTTGGGTCACACGGAAAAACTCTTTATAAAGTTGAAAATTGATTTATTGAATCTTCAAACAGTGAAAAATAAAGAAAAATAGAGCTACATCTAAGAATGTTTTGTTTCTGAATATTCTGTTTCTCAACTTTCTCTATACATGGATGTTCTGTTCTTCAATGTTCTTGTGTGAAAAATCCAAATGCATGTGCTTCGTGTGTGCCTGTATTATTCTTGCATGTTTTGTTTTTGGCCTAATTAAAGGTTTTGTGTATGCACTGTGTTTAACCTGGAACATTCAAACTTATTGAAATCACATGTAGTTTTATAAATGTTTATTTTCAATGATTTTTTGATTGTGAATGTCCATACGAGAATCCTTCTGTGTATGAACGTTTGTGAATGTCCATTCGAGAACATTCAAACTTAGTGAACAAACATGCGTTGTTTATGAATATTTGTATTTCAGTAAAAGGTTAATGCACTGTGAATGTCCATATAAGAATCCCTCTGGATATGCACTGACATTTCTGAAAAAATGGTTTGTAGCATTGTGAAACATTAAACCAAAAACTGAAAATAAGTCTCAATCTCAAAGCAAACAATTTTTGTACCAATGTAATCTCAAAAAAGCAGTCGATCTACTTAAGGAGTGCAAGCTGAATACGAAGCACAAAGAGTTATTCTCAAGGACACCTTTCGCAAAGATATTTGAGACATTATAGGATAATAAATTGTCCTTAGAAAACATGCAAAAGAATGACAGTCTAATTGAGAGAGTGGTTTCAAGTTATAATCTACCCGGGGAACATTTAGGTTGGGTGATAAAAATATTAGAATCACACCACTTGATATCCAATTGATATTCGGGCTGCCTTTGGGGGACGAGCATGTTGTGAAAAATCGATACACACGGGCCGACTCTACATTCCTCAACAAGCTAACATATTAACCCCGAGAGTTCAGTGTCGTGTTCCTCAAAACGTTGATTGAAAAATGAATGTCAAAAACAAGTGTAGAAGATGTACAGGATATGGTGAAACTCGTCTACTTGCACCTGTTAACGACATGTTTCTTTGCCACTACCGGTCAACAGGTGCCCAAGTGGTTGATGCGCTATATTGAGAACATCGACAAAATGTCTAACTCCAATTCGTTGCATGCGATCTACACGGACTTGGAAACTAGTCTTAAGAAGTCATACACGGAGCCGAGATCGGTTACAGGGTGTGTCATTATGCTGCAAGTACTTATTGTTTTTAAAATGCTTTCCTTCCAATTTAGTGAATGTTTCGTTTTGTAGTTTTGATGATCGTTACATATAAATGTTAATTTTCTTACTACTATGAACGTTTGTTTTTAATTTTCTTCCTGTTCCTTGTTGAAATTGTTTGTACTGACTGTGTGAACACACTACATTGATCAAACCGATGGATGGGAAGGAGTTCTGCAATCCAAGAATGCAAAGATGGTGATTGACCACCTATTCCAACGCTATTGGATTAACGCCAATCACACACTTGCCGAATCATCAAGTAACAGTCGCATTATGCACGTTTGCACATTGTGTTCATATTTGAGTGTTTGTTCTTCGAATCTCATCCACGACCAATTATGTTCAAGTGAAGGGTAGCATGATATAAGAAATAGTGACTGAAATTCAGTTAGGAATCGCAGCAAGCGATAACAGTGACGAAGATCCCATTGTCCAAGAAACACTAGCGGTCGTGATGTCCAAGATGGACAAAGGGAAGGCACCAATAATCGAAGATGGTTGGTACCATGATTGATAATCTCGTAACCACATATATCAACCCTATCATCACTCAAACAAAAAATGTAACAGCAGAGCCAACTTTCGACTTGGGTGTCGATTTTACCCAAGCCGAAAGTACTGTGTCCACCCAAACCACGCAGGACATCATGGTCGATGACGTCTATCGTGCCACTAGACGAAATGAAAGAGAACTATTGGATGAGGAAGTTGGAGGCGGAAGAATGTAATGAAACTCTCTTGAAAGTTTTAGCAAATATAACAATCAAGAACATAAACCAAAAGCCCGAGATTGATGATCTAACCACTGCAGTTACAAGCCAAAAAGTCCACTGCGAGAAAAACATGGATGTTCTCAATGCAAAGATTACAACTCTTGAAAAGGAAAGGAATACATTGCTTATCGAGATGGGCGTTCACGAAATTACGAAAAAAACATAGGGATCAACCGGTGAATGTCAAACTTGAAGAACTAAAAAAGTAATGCAAGGATCTCGAACAGGATGTAAAGGTGTCAGAACAAATTATCAAAGAATTAATTTAAGGAGTCGCAGAAGGTTGGTTGTATAAACTACATTTCTAAAATCAAATAGCTTGCGGACAAAAACAGGGCATTAGAGGAACAACTCAACAAATGCATGTGCAGTCGCAAAACACCTCCTGATTTTATCCCCACTGCAACTGGTGGATCCCCTATTGGTGAACATTCTACACCATCTTTAGCGACCTCCAAACACGCCTCGTCCTCTGGTACAGCTGAGATACCGTCCCATCCCCCACATCGTGGAAAGGTAGAAATTATAGATGTGGAACCGATGCTAATGTTCATACCCAACAATGACAACATGTAGACGTGACTCCAACTCCACGCCTAACTTGCCCACCCAAACCAAATGATAACACGCCAAAAGTCAGTTCAATCATAAAGCGTGTAAAGGTCAGGGTGAGAAATGAATGTAAACTGGGAAGCGATTATGTGTATCCTAAGGCGAAGGGCAAGGAAAAGAATGTAGAAGAAACCAACCCCATCGATGTCGATCAGTTGCCTAAAATGGATTACGAAGACAACATTAAAATGCCTATTCGAAAAAAATCAAAGGTAGCAACGATGCTCGACGATAGGGATTGGGAGTTGTTATAATTGATACATAAGGAAGAGGGTAAAGGGTATGTGATAAGAACATTTACACATATGACTTTATTTTGTAAGCTACATATGTTCGCTGATTGGCATAACGCTCCTTATTTGTATAGTGCATTTGTGTGCGGAGGGGAGAGTCCCACGTCAACATTCACGTGTGGCGATGCAATATGCCTACTTCAGGGTAAACAAGTTTCTGATAATGTATGGCATATTAACACCCAGTGTTGTTTTGTAGAACGTTCACTAAATTAATGATTCCCGAAATTGGGTTTATGATCATATATGTGAATGTTAATACCTGTAGTTTTTTACCAAAAAAGGTTATTGATTCGTTTGGTGAATTCCTGGAACTACAGATGCGGGCGATCAATGTCATACGCGTGACAAATGGAGTGGGGATGTTGGACTAGTCGAAGTTTGCGATCGCAAGTATATGGGTAAGATGCAAACTTTGTAAATTGTATACTACTAATGACATCGGTACTAACATATGTTTTGTGACACATAGACTGTCCTCAAGCAATAATAACAAAAACTTTTAGATCATCTACACACAACGATCAAAACTGCATTCAGCAACAATTGTCGATACCTATTGTTCCCCAAAAATTCAGATGGACGACATGCGTATGCAAATCATTGGACTTTGTAGGTGCTTGATGTATTAAAAAAAATTGACAGTCTACAACTCCATTCTACCTAGAGACCCAACATCTGATCACTACTTTAAGGATGCTCGATGGGTGGTATGGAAAAAAAATGTACTTAATTTCTAACACAATTTTTTACAAACAGTTTTGTTGAAAAAAGTTTAAATGTGAATGTCCGACATAAATGTGTCGTTGAGTCATTTATCATCAAACAAATCCTTCGTAACTGGAAAGGAGCTCCCATTGAACAGTGTTCCCTACAAAATAGAAATCATTGTTCACCAATATTCCAGAAAACATGTTCCCGTTTGTAACATTTGTATAATATATGCAATTGGGGCAACAACAAATGGTAATGGATCTTAATTACGGCTCGAAAACGTAGAGAAATAACCAACAACATCTTATGGGTGTATTACAGCAACATGATCACGAACAAAAACGCAACATAATGATAAATTATATCGAAAAATTGTAGAGTAAGAAACATAAACACACTTACCAATACTTGCAGTGTTTGGTCGATAGACTCCGATAATAGTACTTCGGAAAGAAACGCAAATAACCCAATGATAGAACTTCTTGTGCTTGGGAAATGAACTAGTATTCGTGTATATATAGGCCCCCGGTTGGTGAGATGAAAGGTCTTGGTACTTGATAGGTGTAAATTATTTATCTATTTTCAAACCGGATATTGTTAGTTTTCGAGTACGTTTAGTGCGTTTTGATACATTTTAATGTGTTTTTATTCTTTTCGTATCAAATCAGGTGTGTGGGGTAAAACGAGATAAAAACGGATAAAAAACGATCACATCGGATCAAAGACGGTGGAAGAACAGTGAAAAAAAGGCAAAGAAGCCAAAATGCAAAACTGCAATTTCATGGCCTAAGTGGTGAAACCACCGCCTAGGCGGTGAAAATGCTGAGAAAGCCCTAAAGTCTCTGAAGTTTCACCGCCTAGGCGGTCAGAATACAGAGACTTGGATCACTATTCCACCGCCTAGGCGATCACTGAACCGACATACCCACCGCTTAGGCCGTCACTCTGCACATTGGATTAGATATTTATTTTAGATATTTTCCCTATAAATACCATTCCCCCTAAGGCCTTAGAATATATTTAGGGTGCATTTGAGAGATTTTTGAGGGAGAGCTCATAACCCAAGGTGGAAAAAGAAGGAAGAAGTGATTGTTCTACGATTTTAGCACCAAATCTTCAGATATTGGCTAAGTTCTTTCTTTTCTTCATTTTGGTAGTTCTTGGGCATGTTTAGTCCATTTCACATTGTATATATGGTTATGGCCATTGGCTAAAAAGAGGTTGTTTAGGGATTAACGCTATATTTATAAATACGTTGTTTGGTTGAGTTTGTGTTTCGTTAATGTGTGTTCATTATAATTTCGATTGTGTTTATCGTATTGTCATGATTATATGCTTAGATAGATATATCGAGAATACAGGGTTTAACACTCGGGAGAGGTAACCCCGGATTCGGACTAGGTTAAACACAATACGACGATCCAATAACCCAAAAGGAAGTTGGTGAGTGTGTAATTGATGACGTTGGGGCGAGACTCACGTGACCTACGGTCATTAAGACGTTGAAGGGGACTTCTTCGTGGATACGAAGTCACGTATTCCCCCGTCTTACACTCGGGAGAGGTTGCGGGGGAGTTTAAGAATTGAGATTGTCGGATACGCGAACGCCGTTAACGTAAACTAAAACGAAACCAAGCACGTATTCGTAAGTGAAGTTAATCCCAAGATAATCTATTCCCTTAAAACTATCTCAACATAATATTAGTATAGTTAATTAGTTAATTTAATTAAATTAGTATTAGTATTTAATTTTATTCAATTTATTTTCGCCTAAATAAAATTAGGTTATGATAATCGCGGTAATCGATAATAAGTCTCACCTATCCCTGTGTGCACGATACCCTTAATCTCCCTATCTATACTAAAACTTGACCAATACACTTGCGGTAAAAGTGGTGACGCTTAATTGTGGCCTCCAAGTTTTTGGCACCGTTGCCGGGGATTGGATAGAGTTATTGTCGATATTGTGAGTAAATGACCCGATTTTACTTTAGGCATTTCTTTTGTATATAATTTTTATTTGTAGTTTTGTTTTTGTTTCTTATGCAGGGTACCTGAAGATGTTAGATCAATAGGTATTGATGCATTCTTTTCGACGGGATTTCGAGCCATTTATAGTGCTGGCGCCACGCACATAAGCCGGTGAGGCGTTTCGTTGAAAGATCGAGTCGATCAAAGCAAAACCTTGTCAAGCTTGAGGGCGTTCTGAATATGTCGGGCAGAGGACTTTAAATCACGCACTTCTTGGGAGACAACCCAAGGTCAAATAAATTAAATCTGTCGCAGCCGAATTTATTCAGAGGCGAGACTCGCCTCCCAGGTACGTGTTCTAAACCCCCTTCGTCAGCATGCTTTAAATTTCATATGTTGAGAATAATGATTGGGCCGCTGAAGATACTATCCATTTTAAGTTTGGAAGTGATGTGTAGTATTTAGCATAATATGTTAAATATTTTATTGTTTTCTTGTGTGCATATGTGTTTAGGTTAGTTTGTGTTTGTTTGTTGTTATTTTGTGCATGCTGAGTTTTGAGTTCATCTGGGCCGTTACCCGATGATGATATTACCCCCTAGTTGTTTTCGAGATCAAAGGTAATACACATGCATGTGTGTTCTGTGTACTTGACTATGCGTTTTGGTAAAAATTATTGTAAATCTTAATTTGCACGAGCACATAGACTCGTGTATTTCTATTCAATTGATTTGAGGACGATTATCGATTAGCCAAATTCATGACATTAAGGATTTTAGAACTTGATTGAGGGGAAGCTTGAGGCGAAATCCTAGGCGAGGTAGTTTAGGAGACGTGATTTAGGCAGTCGTTTTGTCGCTTGAGCCGTTTTAAGCCTACCTTATAATATGTTTATCCCTCGTTACCCTGCCGAAGCCTTAATGCCAATTCAATTCTGAACACATAAACAAATACCCTCACCAGTTGATCTTTTTCCAAACCTTAATCGCTGAATTTAAAGGCACATTTGAGTTAATCAAGTTAGCAGTTGCAAATGCTTCTTGATGTGAGCGGTTGGGTTTAGGGCGAACTTTGGATTAGTTCGGTATTCAAGTACTCACTTGTCATTTTTCGTTCATGTTTCACACACTCCTCAAATTGTACAAATCAAATAAGTTTGGGGGTGTGTTGGTAAAAAAAAAAAAAAATGTAAATACGATTTTTATTTCTGTTTTTTTTTTTTTTTTACAAATGAGTACGTCGGTCTTAATAGATTGTTCAGGGTTGTTTCAATTTATCTGTGGTGTTTCGAATGTGTGAATGCCAAGCATGTGCCTCGGGTATCGTCACGTGAACAATGATTAACCTGTTTTGTATTTCCAATATACCTTTGGCCATTTTTTAAAACCGAATCAAGCCCTAATGATCTTTTTGAACCTCCAAGCCTACATTAGTGGAGAATAGAACCCGGGTCAGGCGAATGGATTCCCTGTACCAAAAGGTTTTAGGCATGAATTATATTGAGGGATAATCCCATCTGATTGACGGATAGTTGTATATTTGAGTTTAAACACACACACACTATGGTAGGATCTATAATGGCGCTTACTATCATCAAGATGTTGAAATTTTAGAACATCACATGGTGTGTTTTATGCTTGAACTCGATAGGATTGGGGGCCGATGAGGAAAATTCGTTTGGCCGGTAGATGATAATCAAAACTTGTACATATTTCTTTTTAGTGTTTTTCATTTTTCATTTTTAGTTGTTATTTTATTGCATGGATGTTTTGCTCGAGAACTAGCAAAATTTCGAATTTGGGGGTATTTGATAGGTGTAAATTACCTATCTATTTTCAAACCGGACATGATTAGTTTTCGAGTACGTTTTAATACATTTTAATATGTTTTTATTCTTTTTGTACCAAATCAGATGTGTGAGGTGAAACAGAATGAAAACGGATAAAAAACGATCACATCGGATCAAAGACGATGGAAGAACGGAAGCCAAAATGCAGAATTGCAGTTTCACGGCTTAGGCGGTGAAAATGCTGAGAAGGCCCTAAAGTCTCTGAAGTTTCACCGCTTAGGCAGCCTAGGCGGTCAGAATGTAGAGACTTGGATCACTATTCCAGCGCCTAGGCGATCAAGGCACCATCTAGGTGATCACTGAACCGACATACCCACCGCTTAGGCCATCACTCTGCACATTGGATTAGATATTTATTTTAGATATTTTTCCTATAAATACCCTCCTCGTCTCATCTCTTCCGTTTTGAACACCCCCTAAGGCCTTAGAATATATTTAGGGTCAGTTTGAGAGATTTTTGAAGGAGAGCTCACAACCCGAGGTGGAAAAAGAAAGAAAAAGTGATCTTTCTACAGTTTTAGCGCCAAATCTTCGGATATCGACTAAGTTCTTTCATTTCTTTTCTTTGTTTTCTTCATTTCGATAGCTGTTGGATATGTTTAGTCCATTTCACATTATATATATGGTTATGGCTATTGGCTAAACATAAGTTATTTAGGGATTAACGTTATATTTATAAATACGTTGTTTGGTTGAGTTTGTGTTTCGTTAATGTGTGTTCATTATAATTTCAATTGTGTTTATCGTATTGTCATTATTATATGCTTAGATAGATATATTGAGAATACGGAATTTGACACTCGGGATAGGTAACCCCAGATTTGGACTAGGTTAAACACAACACAACGATCCAATAACCCGAGAGAGAGTTGGTAAATGTGCAATCGATGACGTTGGGGCGAGACTCACGTGACCTAAGGTCGTTAAGATGTTGAGGGGGACTTTTTCGTTGACACGAATTCGTGTATTTTCCCGTCTTACACTCGAGAAAGGTTGCAGGGGAGTTTACGAACTGAGGTTGTCGTATACGCGAACGCCATTAACATAAACTAAAACGAAACCAAGCACGTATTCATAAACGAAATTAATCCCTAGACAATCTATTTCCTTAAAACTATCTCAACATAATATTAGTATAGTTAATTAGTTAGTTTAATTAAATTAATATTTAATTTTATTCCATTTATTTTCGCCTAGATAAAATTAGGTTATGATAATCGCGGTAATTGATAATAAATCTCACTTATCCCTGTGGAAATGGTACCCTTAATCTTCCGATTTATATTAAAACTTGACCAGTACGCTTACGGTGAAAGTAGCGACGCTTAATTGTGGCCACTAGTACTAAAAGCCATTATTACTTCCTCCCCTTGGCCACTGCACTCGACCGTTTGGGGGTGTGACGTTCCATTGCCCAAAACACAAATCCAGCGGCGTGGATGAATGTTTGAACATGGGTCATCAATGTTCATTCTGACTCTTCACTAACCAAAGGCAAAAAACGTCGATTGAAGTCTTGTCACCTATTGAGTCAATAAATCTTTGCAAAGAATAAAATTAGGAAAAATACTGATTTTGTGAGATGGAACGATGAGAAACAATAATGAGCACATTAATTCAACATTTAAATCACTAAAAAATATGAAAAAGATTAATGCACATCATATACCGAGAGGAGGGTAAAAATAATTAGATTTCTGAACATTCACAAATGTATAACACCCCCATTAAAGGAGGGGGGGGGGTTAACATAATAAAATTAAAGTCTTGGACCTATTTGCTACACACGAATTATGTGAAAGGGGAATACACAAAAGGGGGTGTGTATTGGATTTCATGAATATTCATAAACACCCCCATTAGCTAACATCATGTGTTTGTGTTGTGTGTTCAATTTGATATTGTTTTTGAACTCCTGAATATTCACATTTCAAGTACATTGTCTTGTCATTTTTTCTTTGTAACCAAACCCCTTAATCATTTCGTTGGGAATGGATAACCCTTAAGATAACTAAGGCTAAATATTTAACCAAAACATCCCATATCTTAAAAAACACAACCCCACTGCCAAAAAAAACATCAAAAAATGTTGAATTTGAACTAATTAAAATTATTATAGTATCAAATTTCTAGGTAATGACTAAAATGAATCAATAGATGCAGTCACAAAAATGCTCCAACTATCTGTAAAATAAAAAATAAAACAAATAATTTTTAACTATCAAATTGGTGTCGTGCACGTCTTCCGGTTGTGACGCCCAATTTTTTAACACCGGCCGCAACGAATCTCAGCAATCTCTCCCTTGGACGGTATACGCTTATTCCTGGGGCGTCTAGGTTGCTTTTCGGTAACCGGCGGGATGATCACAACTCCGTCTTCTTTCCACACCGGCCTCTCGATTGTCGAGACACCGAAAATTCATTGGGGAGTATGTTCGTCTATAATAATCCACCAAAAAATACACCTTGATATATACATGTTTTGGGCACTCTTCAAGATAGCTGAACATGCATGTACGTATGGGAACCTGTTGACTTGCCAATTCAAACAAGTGCTTTGACATATTATCCAATTCAACCAATACAAAAGGTGGGACAATACTTCGTAGACGTTCTTTCCATACTTGATGACCGTCCAAGTTCACCATAAGCTAATATTATGTGCAATCATTTCATCACAGCACGGGCAAATAACTCTCATCATCATCAATGACTCAGCGCGTGTAACGGACATTTGTACCATTAACTTACATCTAATTTTTGTTAACCATCATTATAACCGTCAAGTGTCGCAAGTCGCGAATCCATGCATTGAAAGATTCAATAACATTTCGGCATACCTTTTGCCTCGAAAGAACAGGTTGTAAAATTTATCTGACAGAACATCAGGTAAGAAATTTTCAACTTGGCCTCTACCTTCAGCCTTCAAGTTGTTAAGCAATTCATTGTATTTGTCTATAGTCATCACATATGCCATTTTTGTATACTTGAACATCAAGCTCTCTTTGAATCATTATTTCATTCCGATCAACTTATCCTTTAGGTGATTAAGACAAAATCCGTGAAAGTAATTTCAGAACATTCTCTGGACACCGTCGACGATCCTACTGTGCCGATCTAATATGAACGTTAGCACATGTTCATGCGATACAATTAGAGACAAATTGGATAAGAACCAACGTCAATTGTCGTCGTTCTTCGCATCCACAACCGCAAATGCAATCAGGAACATTCTTGTCAAAAACAAAAATAATGTCAATGATGTCTTAGTTTGTCACACAAATTGCAGAAACAAAAAAAGTACTTTTTACATTGCTTTAGCATTATTTTACCATTCGCTCTGTCTTTTGCATTCGCTACCAACAAACATCCCTTGCATCAACCATATAGTAAAGTCCCATAAAAAATTCATAGATCGATAATAGTTAAAGCCTTTTATGCTAGCGTTAAAGGCAATAAAAAATGTCTTAAAATGTCCTATCTCTTTGTCATATTCCAGAACATAATGACTTCTCGAGTTTGTTCGCAAACAAGCTCGAAGTTGGTCGTATGAGAATTTGTAATCACCATATAACTCATCTTGGACTTCTCTACATCATTCCACACAATATAATATGGAATATCAATCCCATAATCATTCTTGAATGTGTGAACAATATCGATGGGGCGAACGTGGTCTCACCAAATCAATCAAACAAGACTTCACCACACTTGAATTCATGTTTGCATTTCGGTTCGTCCTGTATGCAGCACCGCACGAGTGCCTATTCTGAAGCTCCCAAATGTAAAAAAGCCCACTGCTCTAATCCACCCTCTTGTGTATTTTCCAATTGCATCTTATTTCTTCATTTTGTGGACATACCGCTGTAACCCTCTTTTTATCGTTCTTCCTGAACTTGAAGGTGAAACCTCTTTGAACAACAAACTTCCTAAGAATTTTCCTAAACTCCGGTTCCCTGCCCCTAAAAATCTGTCCCATCTCTTTAATGCCTTCAACCCAGTGATCCGATAGCAATACTTTTTGTGACAATGGACAAAAAATTAGCAATAAATCATCCTTTCTAGAATGTCTCCCCCATTACCCTGACACTATTAGAACTCAATCAACATTAGGATTGCGTAGACCCTCGACCCACTCCCGTTGCCATACAATTTGATATCGACTGTCACGACCCGATTTCTCTGGACCGCCACTCAATTTCTCTACTCAGAGAATTAACGTTAACCCCGAACGACCAATTTTGCATTATTAATAAAAATTTAAGAAATTTTACAATGCAACGGCGACGATTATAATTTGTCGATTTATCTAATCAATTGAAACCGAATCACCAATATTTTATTTTATAAAATCAAATAAATTTTACAACGACAATAATTATAATTGTCAAGTGAATAATAATTACAACTATTATAAATTAACTAGAAATTCAAATAAATTTTTCGTCGTCATTTCATTCTCACCTATCCTACAATAAAAACTGTGGAATTATAAACTCACGCTCAGTAAAATTTTAACTCATTTAATACGTGAATTTAATTAATACAACACATGAAACACATAGGCATAATTTCGACATAATTTTCACATAATAATAATTATTTCATAAAAATTAACAATTATAATTCGACACAATAATCACATAAATTTCATAATTAAGAAATTAAATAAATATATGAAAAGAATTAGAAATTCTATCTGAAATTCGAAACCAAAATCTTAACCAAAATATTAATTATCACTCAAAATCTTTTCATCTCAATAAAGTATAACTTTTCTGATATGCTTAATATATATATTAGAAATGAAACCCTCAAACAGTCACTTACAGTACATAGCTTAACACACACACACACACATATATATATATATATATATAAACATATGATTCATATTGTTTCCTTCATATAGAAGGAAATAATATATATCCTTAATTAATTTATTTATTTGTTTATTTACACAATGTTCCCCTTTGAAATAAAAAAAATATTAATTATACTCCAAAATTTTTAAAAATATATTCTAAATAACATAATAGTCCTAAAATATTTTTAAATCAATTTAAAATTAATATTCAATCCTAAAAAATTATCAAATATTATTTATGCCCTAAATTTGTAAAATAATCACAAAAATATTAAATTTATATAAAATAATATTTTCAAAAATATAAATTTTTTAAGGTATTACAATCTACCCCCCATAAATAAATTTCGTTCTCAAAATTTTGTTCAAAACAATAATAGTTTAAAATCGCACCTTATTAGTCGCTCTCGATTAACCAATAATAACCAAATGTCACTACTACGCTCTCGCTGTACTATTTTGATAAAAATAGCAATAAATAACAATATATTTTTAAAATATCATGGTAGTCTCACTGGATTGAGTCTATCTCAATTCCAACAAGTCTACGATCTCAATAATTTTTCTACTTGACACGACTTTTCAAGTCCACTACCATATCCCGTAACCAGTATTTATCAATTTTTATCCAATATTTCAACCAATATATTCGCAACCAGCATTATAAGCAGTAGATAGTCAATTTTTTATGGACTGTCCCGTGAGACTAAAAATAATTAATTTTCAATATTCATATTAAAATTCTAATAATTTCGTAAACTTTTCAATAAATATCAATACAATCCAAACTTGAAATACATTTAAAAATACATAAATACCTCTCAATCACATAATTACATCCTAAAATATATAAATACTTCTTAATCATATAAATACATCTCAAAACACATAAATATGTCTTAACCATATAAATTCGTCTCAAACCACACATAAGTACGTATTAGTCACATAAATATATCACTAAACACATAAATACATGTCAATCCCATAAATACGTCTCGAAATATATAAATATATCTCAAACCGTATAAATATATCTGGAAACACGTAAATATGTTGCAAAAATATAAATATACCTTAACCACATAAATACGTTTCAAAACATATGAATATATGTCAACCGCATAAATACGCCTTGGAACATATAAATACGTGTCAAATTATAAAAATTAGATAGGTCACAAATGGTCAATACTCACGTAACATGTATATAAAAATATTCCACAAAACTCCCAAAAATTTTAATAATTACTTCGCACTTCGACTCTATCAATCGTTAGTAGTGGACCAATAGTTATCTAAATTATTTTACCGGTGTACTGTCTTCATAATATAAAAATATTTTACACGGATCAAGTACTTTTATCAAAATTCATTTTTCAATAAAATATATCACATTGAGTAGTATCCAAATCCTAACATAAATATTATCATAACAGAACAACCGAATTGAAATGGACAAATTAACTC
Source organism: Eucommia ulmoides (assembly GCA_016647705.1). Taxonomy (NCBI): domain Eukaryota; kingdom Viridiplantae; phylum Streptophyta; class Magnoliopsida; order Garryales; family Eucommiaceae; genus Eucommia; species Eucommia ulmoides. The sequence goes on along the minus strand of CM028333.1, from coordinate 5,582,915 downwards.
ACTTTTATATAACAAAATACTATACTTCCTTGTCAGTCATATGATCGTTTTTCTCACTATCGGGAGTTATAACGGTACTGTAATATGTTCATCTGTACAATCTAAGATTGCAATCACTACAACAAAAACGAGTTTTAACGACAATTTTATTAGCCGCTAAAAACTCATTTTTTTAGCCGCTAAAGATTTTAACGACAATTCATACAACTACTACTAATACTACAATCGCTATAGGTTATAACGGCTAATTTATAATTTTCGCTAAAATTTAGCCGCTAAATATAAAAGATTTAACAACTATTTAGATTTTGTATAGTGACAAATTTAAATACCACTAAAATTAAATAAAAATATTAAATATTTATTTTTATATTTAGTGACAAATAATGATTTAGTCGCTAAATATAAAAGATATTTAGCGGCTAATTTATATTTCCCATAGTGGCAAATTTAAATGTCATTTTTTCATATTTAGTGGCAAAAAAAAAATTTAGCAGGTAAATATTTTGCATTTACCGCCTATTGCACTTTTGTAAAGCAACAATTTTAAATACCACTAAAAATTAATGGTAATGTTTAGTTTTATTTTTAGTGGCAAATAAAAATATAAACAGTAAATGTTTCACGAAAATTTCAATAAAATAAGATAAACTTTTGTAATCACTAACAAAAATTCAAATGAGTAAAAATAATTGAAAACGTAAATTCATTATTCCCAAAAAATAAAATAAAATACATCAACAAAATATTAAACTGAACTCTTAATTTAATGTATATCAATAATCTAAACTAATAATCTCTAAATTCACTTGGAAAAGTAAAATCAGTATCAAATGCCCAATTAACCAAACAAAACGCACCTATACGTATACAAAAACAGAAACAAAACATCATAAACACAAATACAGAAAACATTAAATAATAAAGTGATGTTCACACAAAAATTTTGACATAGTTTCTTTTGTTTATCAACATTCTAAAAGTATTTCACCCAAATAACACTATCAAACACAACATCAAATAAGACAAAAACCAACACAACCATAACAAACAAAATAGTTTTCAACAATTATTTTCCAAATGAACAATACAAACAACTTATAAGTCCACCACCCAAGACACTAAAACCCATCACTCAGAGTAACTGAAACATACCTTAAATATAGATTGTCAAACCAACCAATCTCTCTTATATCATTTACGAAGAAGCACTTGTCTCTTTTTCTTCACCTTTTCCATCCACAATCCAAAATGAAATAAAATATCAATAACATATTAATATAGTGAATTGCAGTTCTCGAATAATTCTGTGTCACCCAATTCATCACAATTTCAGCCCAACGATTTCACAATGAATAAAATTTAGCTCAAGAATTGCCATGATTATCATAATGAAGTATTTTTAATTTCAAAAAACAAAAAAAATAAAAATAAAAATCAGCAATCAAAACATTTTCTGCTCAAGGATTTTACAAAAATTAACCAATTTGTTTTGAGAGCACTACAATTCTTGGCAATGCATAAAGATTGCAACAAATGTCAACAATTCAATTTATTAGATCTTCAGAAAAATCATTACTCAAATTTCATATATTTCAACTATCAACAATAATTTTAAACCAACTCATGTACCGAACTTTAGCTTTCTAAAATGATTTGCTTCTTGAAAACGATATGAATGTCCTATTCTATATGTCCAAAGCAAGCAAAACGATATGATAAAAATGACTTTGATTTTAGAAAGTAATAGGCATGGCCTATTCTATATGATGCATAGAATGACATGTTCTATTAACTAGGAATGATAACTAAATATAGGGAAGAGTATCCTAAATAAGTTCCTAAATTATGCACGATAAAATGCATAGTGAACTACACAATAAAAAAATAATAATAATAATTCTATAATTCTTCCATTTTAATTTTCCCCTATCTATTATAGAATATAAAAGACTTGCGCATATAGATCGAACCAAGATCAATTGAGAAGATAGAAGAAGAGCGAATAGCCAAGGTGATTTGAGTTAATTTCTGTTACCAAATATGTGCAGAAACATAGGATTTCAACATAAGTCAAGGTGGATGAGAGACCAACCCCCCAAACTATCAGTTATATTCAATAGAATTAAGATAAATATGGACCTGTTTATAGGCAAATAAACAGGTCCATATTATAGCAATAGACTTCTAGAACAAGGTGAAATTCTACAATTATAACCTGAATAATAAATAAGCTCATATTGAAATCTTAAGTTTAAAAAAATAATGTTCTTGATCCTGCATTAGTCTTATAATTATGTTGACCTGCACTACAAATGCAATAATTTCATATTCGTATCCAATGTAGAGTAAAAAAAAACACTCATTTTTTGGATTGCCAAAGTAAAAAATCATTCCCTTGAGTTATCCCGGCTACGGGGATAGGCAGAAAGGTAAGGGTATAAATAATTTTTGGCAAAGAAATGACACAAAAATATCAATATGGTTTGACTATATTTCGGTTAATATAAACTAATCTTTAGGAGGTATGAAAACCCAATATAAGAAAAGTACCCATTTACCGTTGGCAATGTGACTTCAGCTGTTGAATACAGCTAGAGGCATCAATAAATTCAACGCAACCACAACTACATAGAAGGCCAACAGAGGACTTAGTATTAACCATGGAATGTCAACAAAGAAAACCAAGGAGAATTTCTTTTGAATGGATATAAGGTGCATCACTCCCAAGCCATATTCTGTTTGTACTAACATCTGAAATGACATTGAAATAAAATTCTTCATTGCAGATAGTAATTAGTGGAAGTTAATAATTACCAAGAAGATAATTTAATATAAATAAAATATAGCAGGAGTAACCTTTGCTCCTATCTATTTTCAGCGACGATCATTATATTTCGCAGAGGTATCTCATCATTTTTGGGTATTTATGTGTTTGTATGTGTTATTCCTGAAAACAAATTCTCAAAATAAATAAATATAAGCTGTATCAGAATGTGTGTTTTCATATATGTTTTTGAATCCCATTAAGATGGAATCCCCAATATTAACGTGATAGAACAATCTAGGAAGGGGTAAGAATTATAGATTAAGCATTTATAAAAGCAGATCAATGACATGTTAATAGGTTGTGTCTAAACTAAACCCCAAGCTTAGGAGAACTAACCATCTTTGCCTTAATCTGGCTACTTTCACCAGCCATGTACATTGTTAACGAAGCAACAGTTTTATCACTTGAAGCAAAACCCAGCTGCCAAGTGCATTTTGTCACCTTTATCATCGGCTTTCAAACTAATGTTAACACCATCAAAATCCAGCAAAACACTGCAGTCAAGTACATTTGAATTCAGCATAGAACCCCACATATCTTTGGAAACTTCGTGATTATTCCCAGATAATGAAAATGAGATACACGTAGCAAAAAGATGCACTAGAACAAAAAATGTTACCTGAATCATTATAATGTCTCCTCTAGTGAATGATTCATCAGCAAACAGGTCCTTATAGTTCTTTGTTTTAAGGTTTAATTCTTTGCTAGCCTATGCACTAGTATAAAAATTACATAAAAGAGCCAAACAAATTTGAAAGAAAAAAAAAATCCTACAAACAACGATAATTAGACATCAACCCACATCAGAATGAAACAAGTACAACAGTGATAATTAGACATCAAACCGTATCACAACTAAAGCTCATTTTCATTGGATAAGCATATAGACTACTAAATGGACTAACCTCAGTAGCTCAAGAAAGAACCTGTACACATTTCTTCCGTATGGAAGTCCATATTTGTAAATGACAAATTGAATTCGAAATTAATATAAGATATGAGTTTTTTTAAGATATTGGTGAAGTTGCATAAATGCCAAATTTCAAAATAGCAATCCAAAAAAACAAAAACAACTCTGTACATCACAAGAACCAACATGTACAGTCCTAATAGCTATAAGACTATCCTAGACAGCTTGTGATTTGTGAAAAATAAATTTCAGGAAATTTAGTTTGCTTTCCTTTATTTTGGTTAGGATTTATTTTGCCTTGTTATTTGCCGAATCTTCACAAATTCAATCTCACAAAAACCTAATATGAACAAGAAACAAATTCATTTGGTCACAAAAATATGATTAATTTGCTTTGCTTACCCCAACTTCAGAGTCTTCAATACCCAAATCATTGCAGAAGTTTCTTGCAAATTCTTTAGGATCACTTTCTAAGTCGTTCAAATCCTGTAAGTACACAAAGTTTAGAACACTTGTTGAATTACAGATAAACCAAAATATATAAAGACAACAACTTTAAACAATTACGAATAAGAATTCACAAACTCTCACTACAGTCTACAGCATAAAACATGGTGGCTACTCAAATTAACTTACCCAAAGGAACTGGTCCTCTATAAGAGTATGATTTACTCGAAAATCAAGCTGGGGTAAACAAAATAAGGAGAAGATTATTCATTTACATAGGAGTTAATAAAACTGAAAAGGAGTACCAAGCAATAGGAGGAGAAACATATACATTTAAGTGAACTAAACAAATAAATAGCACTATATGATATACTAACAAAACCTTGATTTGAATGATATTTTCATCAATGTACATGTCTTGCCCTTCAAATGATCCAAATTCTATCAGCTGGGACTGCAGTGAGTGGAAAACAACATCAAAATGATTGGAATCATCAATATGTAATTTAGCAAAAAAACACAGTTAAAAATCAATCGAATCTGGTATTCCGATAACGATGAATGCGATGGCTGTGTTGCGATAAAGCTTACTTGAACGATGGCAATGGAGCTGCTTCACCGGAGATGGCGTTGCGACGGTGGCTGAAGATCGAAATTTGGATGATTTCGTTGGACGACGACAACTTAATCGTAAGGGTTTCGTTCTGCCAAAGAGGGTTTCGATTGGATCATTTCGTTCGATGACAGTGGCTTAATAGTAAGGGTTTCGTTCCAACAAAGAGGGTTTCATTTGGTTATGAAAATGGCTGTAAAATGGGACTGTAATGTGATTGTAGGAACGAGAGGACGGCTCAATTCATGAAATGGGGTTGTAATTTACTTGTAAGGCATAGATGAGGGGAAGGTAGAATTCATGAAATGTGAACGGCGGGAAAGGCAAAAATTGTTTGGCGCTAATTAAAAAACGACAGTGGTCACATATATTAAATTTTTTATTTAATTTTAAACTTTTTTTATGTATTTAATTTTTTATTAAACTTATTTTAAAATTATTGTTTGCGATATTCAATTTTAGTTTTTTTCAATAATTGAATAATTATTTTCAATCAGTTTTTTTAATTAAAAATATCGATATCAAAATTTGGTGCCAAAATTTGGAACCAAAATTATGACATTTAGCGGCAATTGGAATAAATTAGCGGCAATTAAATAATTTGTCACTAAAAATATATCATTAGTGGTTATTTTTTTAACTGTCACTAAACTAATTGCCACTACAGCCTGCTTTTGTTGTAGCGAATCAGTGTCAGGACCATTTAATATCTTCAATGGTAAAAGTCAACACATGGTACAAAATCACCATATGATGATAATCATCATCGTCAACAACAACAACAACAACGACAACAGATATCAACCTCCTGCAGAACTTTCCCTCCTGTCAGGTCATAACATAACGTTCTACAGGTCATGCCTTCCTGTTAGGACCAACAACATCCCGCGGGACATACCCTCCTGTCGGGATCACACTATGGCGTAGTCGGATAATAAAATTATTTTTCGTATTTTAAAAATTTACTTCATCCTCATAATGTTATAAAATAATCTATTTTAATAAATCTTTTCTTTTCACATTTCAGTACGAAAATATAATTTGCTAATTTACATAGAAGACAGTACCCTCACTTTATCGGTGTACTTGTCTTCATAATATAAAATTAATTTATAGATCAAGTATATTTATCAAACACCACTTTTTAAAATAATATATATATATATATATATAAACGCACACTGAACCGAAATAAAATTTCACAGCTACTATCATAATAAAATAATGCATTTAAATTAACTAATCAAATTATTTTGATTTATAATAAAATACCGCACACATATTTTCCTACTAGCAATAGGTTTTTTTCACCTCACGATTGGGAGTTACGACAATACCATAACCTATATAATTGTGTCATCTAAGGTGGCTATCAATGTAAGGGCTATTCAATATCTCCAATGGTAAGAGCAACAAATGTTATAACTACCATATCAACAACATAATCAACCACCTACAGGACTTTCCCTCCTGTCAAGTCTCAACATATCAACAACATAGTCAACCACCTGCAGGACTTGCCCTCTTATCAGGTCACAACAACAACGTCCCACAGGACATGTCCTCCTGTAAGGACCAACCACATCTCGCAGATCATTCCCTCCTGACGAGACGAATTATGGCATAGTAGGATAATAAAAAAAAAAAATCACCTTTCAAATTTTACTTGATCCATTTAACATTATAAAATTATTCATTTTCATCAAAAAAAAAAAATCAATGTAATACGAAAATATAATTTAATAATTTAAATAGAAGACAATAAATACCTTTAAGCCAATTTTTTCAATTCAACAATATATCTTATGGTCCACGACTAACACGATACTAAACCAGTCTCACTTTACTTATTATTGGCTTTTTCTTTTTTTCTTTTTCTTTTTTTTTAATGCCCTTTAGTTCCAACACGCTTATTCTGCTAGTTCACTAATAATAAATAATGTATGCAGTTGATAGTTTATGTGTCATTTGATTAGTTTGTGGTTGTTGTTGTTGTTTTTGTTTTTGTTTTTTTGTTTGTTTTTGAATTTTTTTTTTTTTGTGTGGTTTAGTTGGTTGGGTAGGGGCACTTGTCCTCTTGCTAGCTTCCTAACAGTGGATAAACTACAACATGATCCAAAATGGCACCGATCATTGAATGAAAAAAAAAATCATTGAAAATGATACTCAAAACAAATGAAGGTTTATAGTGGGGTAGAAGAAAACAACCATAGAATCCATATCTGGCGAAGTGTCTCTAAGTGAAACTTTAATTATTTTAAGTATTACATGCATGCCACCATTCATAAGAATATATATAGCTTTATGTGCATATAGAAGATACTCAACAATCATGAGGTTATTAATGACATCACAAACAGTTTACATCACATAAACTGCATCTTTTTGTCTAGCAAGATTACTTAGAAAATTAGATGACCATTTTCAATTTCTTTTAGTCACTCGTATCATCAAACTTAAAGTGGTCGCAAACCTACTCTGATACCATTCTGTCACGACCCGATTTTCCAAGACCGCCACGCGATTTCTCCTCTCGGAGAATTAACACCAACCCCGAACGACTAATTTTGCATTATTAATAAAAATCTGAGAAATTTTACAATGCGACGGCAATGATTATAATTTGTCGATTTATCGAATCAATTGAAACTGAATCACCAATATTTCATTTTATAAAATCGGATAAATTTTACAACAACAGTAATAATTATAATTGTCGAGTGAATTTTATAACTGTAAATAATAATTACAACTATTACAAATTAACTAGAAATCCAAATAAAATTTTCGTCGTTGTTTCGTTCTCACCGGCCCTGCAATCAAACCTTGGGGTTATGAGCCAACGCTCAGTAGAATTTCAACCTCTGTAATACGTGCATTTAATTAATACAACACATGAAACACATAAGCATGATTTCAACATAATTTTCACATAATCATAATTATTTCATGAAAATTAACAATTATAATTCGACACAATAATCACATAAATTTCACAATAAAGAAATTAAATACATATATTAAAAGAGTTAGAAATTTTATCTGAAATCCGAAACCGAAATCCATACCAAAATATTAATTATCGCTCAAAAACCTTTCATCTCTATAAACTGTAATTTTTCTGATATGCTTAATATATATATTAGAAATGAAACCCCCAAATGGTCACTCAAAGTACATAGCTTAATGTGTATATATATATATATAAACATATGATTCATATTGTTTCCTTCTATAGGAAGGAAATAATATGGATCATCCCAAAACATTTTTTAAAATCAATTTAAAATTAACATTCAATCTTAAAAAATTATCAAATATTATTTATGTCCTAAATTTGTAAAATAATCCCAAAAATATTAAACTTATATAAAATAATATTTTCCGAAATATTACATCGACGCCGATATATTCGAACTTCAATACCCTAGCAATACTGCAAATAACTTCAAAATCAGCATAGGAGGACAGTAGACATTTGTCGTGTCCAGGGATGGAGTAATATAGCTCAAATGTATCACACCGCAGCACCTCCCACCTTGTTATTATCTTTTGAAGCAACATGTCAAACGTGGGATAGTCCGCAACCTTTATTCCATAAGAATAACCATCAAATTTGCACGTCAACACTAATTCGTATGCTTTGTCCATTATGTTTCTTATCTGCCCAGGTAAAAAGTATAGCTCATAATCTAAGCTAATATATATATCATGCAAAATTGGATCGCACAAAAAAAAGGTTTTTGTGTGTGTTTTCACCATAATAAGTTTTGAATGCTCAAAAAATAACCAAAGAACATTCCATTATTTACAAACTAAAGTCCATCTTGTGAATATTCTCACGTATAAGTAGTATAAAACATTTCGTAATTTTGAATGTTCTCAAATTTGAACATTCCTCTTTGAACATTCCTCTCCCCTCCCCCTCCCCCCCCCCCGGTATTCTATATTTATTCAATCGCAAAAGAAATTGAAAAAAATGAACAAAAAAATGCATTGTAATTGTAGATTGAAACGACCTATTGCAAACAATATCAACAATGTGCGATTGGAAAACTTTAAGAATAAAAAATCAAAACATACTCACAAAACACACGACATCCGCCCTGAAGCAATACAAAAATTCGAACTCGAAAAAATGTTGAAAATCGTGACTGCAATCCAATTTTCCACCTACAATCTTGCTTCTAGAATTCGAAATTGTCTAGGGCGTCTCTTCAGTTTCCAAAACATAACATGAATTAAAATGAAAACATGCCAAAAATAGATTCAAAAGTAAGGAAATTACCTAAGTTAGGCTGCAAATAAACTTGGCATAACCATCTGTGTGCCTGTTGAGGGGTATCAAAGTCCATGCAGGGGTCATTTCCAACTGTCGAGGGTCGTTTAGTGAAAATGTTTTTGGAAGGGTTTAAATAATAATATTTATTCCATATTGGCTTATTGAGTAGAGATAATATGAAATTTGGTTTAAAGAATAAAATTTCTTATAATAAATTAAAAAACTTTTTTTTTGTTTTGTTTAACTTAATAGAATATATTAAAAACGAATAAAATTAAAATTTTCATCTAAATCTTACAAGCAATGAACAAAAGTAAGTTTTATTTTAATTTCAACTTTATAATATTATTTTGTCACTTTGGACCCCTAAGTTTTGGATAAATTCTACTTTAGCCCCTATCTTTTCACTTTGAACATAATAAACCCTGAAGTATCCAAATCGTGTCAAATAAGTCCAAATCGTTAATCTCATTATTATTTTTGACGAAAATCACCTATATTGTCACACCCAACCCCAAACACCCGTCACCTGTGGGGCCAGCGTGACGTCGACATGACATTTCCTAAGCGTCAAACCAACTAGAAAGCGACGGTATGTATTCATAATTATACAAACATCAAAATATAGGTCATAAACATCTTTCCCAACCAGAGACACACCCGTCCCTGAATTCCCTTCTAGAACAACAAAAGGAAAAAAAAAAAAAAGACAAACGATGAACCTTTCCTAGGTTCGCCTCAGGCAGCGCTTCCCGAAAATTTGTATTTTCTTGCTATACCATCGACGGACTCTACCCCGTGCCAGTAGGGGATCGACTCCTAGTCATTTCACCTGCGAGTGTACTGCCTTCTTAATAAAATCATTCTTATTTAATAATAATAATATCTTCTAGATAACACAACATTTACACATGGATTCAGCATAAGCATCATATATGCAGTAAAAATAAAATAATATATATAAGTTTCATTTTTTAAAACCATGCAGTATAAATATCATACCAATCGCCTGAATTAAATAATAAATTACCTAATATAAACAAAATATCACGCCCCAAACCACCACTCCACCACAACACGCACTGGCTAGCCATGGTGATCGTTTTAACCTCACGATCGGAAGTTTGCAACGGTATCGTACCATCCGTAGGATATGCCTTCTTACGAACACCCATCACTCCGCCGAAGCGGATCATTACTACGCAGTACAAACGTCTAACATTACTCTGCCGAAGCAGATAAACATCACTCCGCCGAAGCGGATCAACATCACACAATAATATCGTCTAATCATCACATAATGGTTTAAAAGTATCTAATTTAAGTACAACCACTTTTCATCATGTATGTACATATACAAATAATTTGGTGAGAAGGCAGTACACTCACCTCGTTTCTGGTGCTGCAAAAATTCCACCGTCCGCAGCTTACCGAGGTGTTGGCGTCTGTGAACCAGCCCGACGATCGGTGATGGTTGGACGGCGATTCGCAACTCCCGCTCACCGGCGACGCTAAAAATGCACTGTCCCTCCATTGACGAGCCACGCCACCGGCAGGACCACCCTCTCCTGGAACTGTCTACGTTGTCCACACGACCCCGCTGCCGGAGGAACGTCGATTCAAGAAAAACCGACGACCCCCTTCCGCTCCGGTTCTCTCTCTCTCTAGAATTTTCGAGTTTTTTTCCTCTGATTTCCTCCTTCTTTGCATGTAGGAAGGTTTTTATTGCATGATGTTAGTGGTTAAATCGCTTCTGAGCTCGCCATATCGCTCCTCGATCGTCCCTCCTTGGCCGATAGATCGTCCGTCGATTGGATGATTATATGTATGTATATATATATATATATATATATATAAAAAAAAAAAAAAAAGAGGTTAAATTACACTTTCCTCCCTCCAGTTCCTTTAGGATCTTCATTTCAGTGTATTTCTATTTTAAAAAGTTCCAAAATTATAATTTTGCCCCTAACATTTTTATTTTTGATTTCTAATTACCAATTTAAATCTCAAGTTTAAATTTTTGCGTTTCTAAATTCCCAATTTGACCCCCAACTTTTGATTTGAGTTTTTATCCATAAAATTTTTACTCTAAAATTCTCTAACGTTTTATAATGCGGTTGTTTATGACGTACGTTCTACAACTTAGGTTTTACATATATGCCAAGGACGAAAATCATCCACATATGTGAATTCCTTAAAAAATAATGATGGGATTGACGATTTGGATTCACTTGACACAATTTGGATACTTTAAGGCTTAGTATGTTCAAAATTGAAAAAACAAGAGCAACAATGAAATTTCTAGAAAACTTTAAGGGTGTAAAGTGCAAAACTCTCTAAAATTTTAAATAAAAGAATGTAGTGTGTGTGTGTGTGTGAGAGAGAGAGAATGTTAGCCTTATTCTTTTTATTATCTTTAAATATTAAAGTTAAATTAAATAATATAGAAAAATTAAGTCATGTTTGATATGGCTATTTTGGCCGACCATTGACATCCACTTGGAATGAAGCATGTAGCATGTTGGCCACTTTAGAAGCCACCTTACCTTTGAAGAACGGAGAAGGATCATTTCCACGGACGTTCACTATGGGAAAGCTCTAAGCACCTTGTGTACGATGCTCGTCCACCTGAAAGGCCCATCCAATCTAAGAGGGCGTGTCAACAATGAAGTCAACCAAATCAGCCGAGCTCAAGCTATCGACTTACTGTTGCTCGGTCATCATCTTGGGAATGACCTATGGGATTTCAATCGAGCTCGAGTTGCCGAGTTACTTCTACTCGGTCATCATCATCATAGAAAGTTGCTATGGGAGTTGTACTGAGCTCCGGCCTCCCGTGCTGCTTCTGTTGGGCCATCACTAAAGGGGACACCTTTGGAAGTTTAGTTGAACTCTGGCCTTCCATGTTGTCTCTGCTCGATTATCATCAAAGAGAAGGCCTTTGGAGTGCATCCGAACTCCGGCCTTCCAACTGCTTTTGCTTGACTATCGTTAAAAGGGATGCCTTTGAGAGTACATCCGAGCTCCAGCCTTCCATGATGCCTCTGCTCGGTTATCGTTAAAAGAAAGGCCTTTGAGAGTATATCCAAGCTTTAGCCTTCAGTTCTATCTCTGCTCGGCTATCTTCAAGAAGGAACACCTAGGGGACTTGTGTGGAGCTTCGTGCTGCCGCTCTACCCCAGCTCGGATGGGCGAGTTGCCATAATTAACAGCGCTCAAGACCCTAATCATGCGATGCTAACTGAGCTCATCGCCTATAAATGCCCAGGCATCTAATGCCCTAGGTAATACTCAACTATCAACTTGAAGCATATTGTAGCCTTTCTTACCCGAACTCTTACTCTCACGCTAGAGGGACTTCATTAGGCACAACTCGAATGGGTCTTTGTGCAGTTACTAAGTTGGAGATTTAGCTCGGATTTTGAAAGAATTGATTATTGATCACGGGATGCTCAAAAACTCCGAACTCAGGACCTCCATCTCAGCAAAAAATTTACACGTGTACTCTGACTAGATCAATGGGAAGTATTAACCATTTTTAGCCACCAATAATATTATATATATATATTTTTTAATAAAATGTGAGATTTATCACTTTAGTCAAAAATGAAAAGGGGTGATGTGTGAATTTTTAAAGTACAGGGGTTAAGTGAAACATGATCAAAATATAAGGGTAGTAAAAGACAACTAACCATAATTACAAGGGAAAAATACATTTTAAACCCTCTAGGTATTGACGAATTTCTAAATGGTTCCTCTCCGTTTGAGAGTTTAATTTTAAACCCTCTATGTATTAGTACGTTTTTATTTGGTCATTCTGTAAAAAACTCCATCCAAACTAACTGAATTTTGAGGACAAAATTGTTATTTTTTATTTTTTATTTTTTTTCTTTTTTCTTTTTTCTCTTTCTTTTTTCTTTTACTTCTCTCACTCTCTCTCTCCGGCTCAACTCCCTCTTCCTCCCTCTCTGTCGCAACCGAAACAGGGGGTGTGTTCACCCCCTGTGAAACACAAGGGTGTTCATCCCTGTAACCAGAGGTGTTTTCATAAGGAGGGAGGGAGAGAAAGTTGAGCGAGAGAGACGGAGAAAGAGATAAGAAGAGAGGGATGAGTAGAAAGAGAGAGTTGAGCGGGAAAGAGAGATAGATGAAGGAAAAGAAAAAGAAAAAATAATTAAAAAATGTAAAATGACAATTTTGCCCTCAAAATTCAGTTAGTTTAAACGATTTTTTTGACAAAATGACCAAATAAAAACGTGTTAATACATAGAGAGATTAAAATAAAATGCTCAAACGGAAAAGAATCATTTAAAAATTCGTCAATACCTAGAGGATTTAAAATATATATATATTTTACCCTAATTACAATTATCTAAGATTCAAAAAAAAACAAAAAAAAGGTTTAAAAATGAAAAGATGCAGCTGTTGGCATGGTTGGCAATTATTAACTGTTGGAATTTCAAATTTTGAGTTAGTTATATCGCTGTCGCCGAAGCTATATATTACAGTATGAATCCATTTCTTTATTTCTTAATCTACCAAATCTTCAGAAAACTCTTGCTTCCGTCCATTCAAAATCTCTCGCAGTGGAAATTCTGTTAAAACTAACAGAATCTCATGAACAAAATGATCTTTTCACGTTTTTTAAATTTTTTAATTATTTTTAATATAATATATTTGATTTTTTATTTTTATTTTGAAATTTCGCTCTCTCCTCCCCTTCCTCTCTCTCTCTCCTTCTCTCTCCCCGCCATCTCCCAGTCCCTTCTTCCCTCTCCCTTCTTCTCTCTCCACACCACATCCCTCTCCCTTCCTCCCCGTCACCCCCATAACAGGGGTGAAACACCCCCTGAAACAGGGGATGAAAACACCCCTGCAACAGGGGGTGGTTTCACCCCCTGTTCCGGGGGTGAGTTCCACCCCAAAACAGGGGGTGATATCACTAATCAGCCACCACAGTGACCCCCCTCTCTCTCTTTCTATAAGGCGTGCTTTCTCTCTCTATGTCTCTCTTTTTGTGCTTGTTTATCCATTTTTAGTTGGGTTTCTCCTTATACCCATCTAATTATTCCCTTTGTTTATCGAGAATTTCTGGTTTTTTTTTTGGGTTGCTGCTCTTTGAAGACAAGACTCGGTATTTTTCTGTTGAAATGGGTATTTTCAAGTGAGACTTTGTGGTGAAGACTAATGGCGGAAATGATTTGTTCTACTTACAGTTTGTTGGGTTCTTCTTTCTTTGGATTCATTTATCTGAGATCCAGTGGGGTAATGGTCGTTTTCATAATTAGTTTTGTTCATTATTTTTATGATTTTACCTTCTCTCATCCCCTTCCTCTCTCTCTCTCTCTCTCCCCGCCATTTTCATAATCCAGTGTGTGTTTTTTTTTTGTTCTCTGTCTTTATGTTAATTTGTTCAATGTAGGTATCATTAGCTTTGACAAATGAATCCTCCAAAGAAAACCCATTTACGGCGAGAGCTTCATTGATCCGGTACTGGAAAACCCATGTCTTCGGCGATTTCCCGGCGGTCCTCCTCTCCAAAGCATCGCCGTTGTCGGCTGTTAGCGCCGCGTTTTACACCAAGCTCGCCGAGCAAAAGGGTCTTTCTTCTCGGCTTAGTTCGTTCTGTTCCTCCGCGAACTTGTTCTGTGAATTTGATGCTGCCGGGGATATCACATTCACAAGCTACGCCGACGACACAAACGCCGGCAGTCAAGGCTTCACCTCCTACTCCAAGAACGGTAACAGTGCGCCGGTCGACTTCACGAGCTACAGAGACACTACGAACGTCGTCGGATAGATGTTCACCGGCTACGGCGAAATGGGTAACGCCGCAAACGATTCTTTCAAGGCCTACACGTCGAATTCGAACAAACCCAGAAACGATTTCAAAAGTTATGGGATCGGAGGAAACGCAAGAACCGAAAGCTTCACGAGTTACAGGGACAGAGGAAACGCCGGCGCTGATTCGTTTCAATCCAATACCAGGAGCTCAAACTCCGGCAAATCGAATTTCGTGAATTACGGAAACATCTTCAATGGAGGATCTGACACATTCAAGGAATACGGCAAGGGATCGACTAATTGTTGTGCGGAAGCGTATCGGGTGGACCCAACACAGAACAAATATTATGGGAGATGAAAAGAAAACACACACACTCACAAACAAGAACACAAGTTTTAACGAGGTTCGACAATTTCGCCTACTCCTCGGGAGCAACTATGGAATTTCTTTATTTGACAATAAAATACAAATAAAGAATACAAAACAAGGTCTTAAAACAACTTAAGACACTTGTGCAAAAATTCACTCAATTGTGGCTATTGAGGAATTAAACTCTCTCTCTTAATGTACTTCTTCAATTGTGAGATGTTTTTTCTTCAAAGCTCATAGCCTCTATTTATAGTAGAGGTTTGAGCTTTGTTTTCAATCTGAACTAAAAAACATGAACCTTCAACAATTTCTGCAGTCCAAAATTGCAGCTCATTCTTTCAACAAAAATGGCTACTTTCACATGCTGATTTTCTCTTCAAAAAAATCTGCTACTGCTTTCATATTGTCAGAAACAAAAGTTTTCATTTTTCAAACCCAAAAAGTGTTGCCAACTGGAATTGAAGCTGCTGAAATTTTTGTTCAATTCAAATAAGGCTGCATCAATAAGAATAAGGCTCACCATTTGAAAAGAGAACCACCAACCCAACAATCTCCACCTTGACGAGATTTTCAAATGCCACCATCACCACAATGTTAATATGAATTCTCATACTACACATCCAATAGAACCAATAGTTGTTCCTCCAAAAATCATACTTATGTATTAACAATATTGGCCAAGTTTAGGCAGTGCTGAAACTTGGCGCTTCCAACGACTTTCGTCAACATATCTGCAGGGTTATCGACTGTCCCAATCTTCGTAAGAAGAATAACACCTGCATCAACAATTTCTCGAACAAAGTGGAATCGAACATTAATATGTTTGGTCCGAGCATGATGAACTTGGTTCTTCGCTAGATGTATTGCGCTTTGACTGTCGCAATATATCTCCACCTGTTTCTGATGAAGACCCAAGTTTGAAATCAGTCCATGTAACCAAATGGCTTCCTTCATGGCTTCTCCATCAGCCATGTATTCAGCCTCCGTGGTAGACAATGCTACAGTGGACTGCAAAGTAGACCTCCAACTGACTGGACCACTAGCCATGGTAAATAAATACCCGGTAGTAGACCGTCGCTTATCCAAATCACCAGCATAGTCCGAATCCACATATCCAATGAGAAATCTTTTGACTTCCATTTGATTTCTCACAAATTTCAAACCCACATCCTCAGTACCTTTGATATACTTCAAAATCCATTTTGCAGCTTCCCAATGCTTCTTTCCTGGATCATGCATGTATCTGCTAACCATACTAACAGCTTGAGAAATATCAGGTCTTGTGCATACCATTGCGTACATAAGGCTTCCAATCAAACTTGCATACGGTACTTGAGCCATATACATTCTTTCTTCATTTGTACTTGTTGACAGTTCCGCACTTAATTTAAAGTGAAGAGCCAAAGGTGTACTAACCGGTTTGGTATTTTCATCTATACCAAATCGATTTAGTACATTTTTCAAATACTATTTCTGTGTCAGCCACACAGTCTCAGCCGTTCTGTCACGAGTAATTTCTATGCCCAAAATTTTCTTGGCTTCGCCAAGATCCTTCATTTCGAATTCCTTTCGAAGTTGGGCTTTCAACTTCTCAATCTCCACCAAACTCTTAGATGCGATTAACATATCATTAACATATAAAAGCAAATAAATGAAGGTACCATTTTTTAATTTATGGAAGTACACACAATGATCGTATTGACTTCGCGTAAAGTTATGTACCTTCATAAATTTGTCAAATCTCAAATACCACTGTCGTGGAGATTGCTTCAAACCATACAGGGACCTCTGCAACTTGCACACCATTTGTTCTTTGCCAGCAGCTTTGAAACCATCAGGTTGCGACATATAAATTTCCTCATCCAAATCTCCATGTAAAAAAGCAGTTTTCACATCAAGCTGCACCAACTCCAAGCCAAATTGTGCGACCATGGCAAGTAAAATTCGAATGGAGGAATGCTTTACTACCGGTGAAAAGACTTCATTGTAGTCAATCCCTTCCTTTTGAGTATACCCCTTTGCAACCAGTCTTGCCTTGAATCTCACACTGTTTTTCCCATGAGAGTCCTCCTTCTTTGCATATACCCATTTACACCCAATTGCTTTTTTTCTTTTTGGTAACTCTATGAGTTCCCAAGTCATATTCTTATGGAGAGAATCCAATTCTTCATTCATGGCCTTATTCCATTCCACACTTTCAGAACTTTGCACAGCTTCTTTATATGTGGTTGGAATATCTTTACTGACAATTGGTAGGGCATAAGCAATCATATCCGTAAACTTGACTGATTTTCGAATTGTTCTTTTTGGTTTGCTAGCTGCTATCGATTCTTCAATTTATGGAGGCCTTTGAGGAGAAGGCTCCACCTCAATTCTATCTTCCGTATCCCCGTCATTTTCGTCATCTGAAGAAGTGTCTTCTGAAGGAGAATCTACTGGACTTTGAATCTCCACCTGCTGCACTAGACTGTCTTTTTTATTCTTTTCATTGGATACTTTCTTCTTCATAAATTTACTTTCATCGAAAGTAACATCCCTGCTCAAGATCATTTTCTTCAATGCAGGGCACCATAATCTGAACCCTTTCACTCCACTGCTGAAGCCCAGAAATATGGCCTCCTTTGCCTTTGGATCAAGTTTGCTATATTCGGTCACGTGAAAGAACGCCGAGCAACCGAAGATACGCAAAGAATCATAATCTGATGCAGGTGATCCTGACCACACTTCAATAGGAGTTTTTCCATCAATTGCAGTAGAAGGCAGACGGTTAATTAGATGACATGCATAAGTAATCGCTTCTGCCCAAAAACTCTTCGTCAAACCGGAATTGGATAGCATGCACCTTACTTTTTCAAGTAAAGTCCGATTCATACGTTCCGCTACACCATTCTGTTGTGGAGTCTTTTTCACAGAAAAATGCCTTACTATTCCTTCTTGTTTGCACAAGGAATAAAATGGATCGGACGTGTATTCACCGCCGTTGTCCGATCTCAACACCTTGATCTTCCTTCCGGTTTGATTCTCCACCCTCTTCTTCCAAGCCAAGAAGATCTCTAGGACTTGATACTTGTGTTTCATAGTATACACCCAGAGTTTTCTTGAGAAGTCATCTACAAATGTAACAAACCAGTGCCTTCCACTTAAAGATGCAGTCTTCGTTGGACCCTAAACATCAGTATGCACATAGTCTAGGATCCCTTTTGTTTTGTGGATGGCCGTGCCAAATTTAACTCTAGTTTGCTTGCCCAGCACACAGTGCTCACAGAAGTCCATCTTACAAGTCTTGGCACCCTTCAAAAGACCCTACTTTACTAGGCCTTGCATGGCCTTCTCTCCAACATGCCCAAGCCTCATGTGCCAAAGCTTGGTTGTATCAATAGCAGTTTCTACGGTAGCAGTTCCACCGATAACAGTCTTTCCTTGTAAGAAATACAAATTATTTCTCCTTAGGCCTTTCAAGACAACCATAGCACCTCGTGTGACTTTCAACGATCCAGCTTCCATGATGACTTTGAAACCATTTGATTCCAAAGCACCCAAAGAAATTAGATTCCTCTTCAAAGCTGGTACATACCAGACATTGGTCAGATCCCTCGTGGTTCCGTCGTGCAGCTTCAATCGGATCACGCCAACCCTTTTCCTTTCACACGTATGATCATTTCCCATAAGAAATGATCCACCACTACCGAGATCCAAACTGGTGAAACAATCCGTATTAGGACACATATGATAGGAGCACGCGGAGTCAAGAATCCACTTGTCTGAGCCAACTCCAGCTGTAGTAGCCAGAGCAAAATTTGAATCATCATCTTCAATTTGGGCCACGTTTGCATTTGTATTACCCCTGTTTTTCAGCTTGGGACAATCCTTCTTCCAATGACCATTTTCACGGCAAAAAGCACATTCATCCTTTGCCGGAATCTTCCTGTCATTTGATGAAACTCCTCTCGACTTAGAACGAGAGTTGTTTCTACCTTTGTTGTGCTTTTTGGTCTCCGATCTGCCCCTCATCATCAAAGCAGTAGATGTATCAGTTTGAGACACCTTGTCACGTCTACGAACTTCGTTATTCATCAACGCGTCTGATACATCCTTGAATTTCACCGAGTCTTTTCCGTAGATCAAAGTGGTTGCCAAGTGTTCGTATGAATCCGGTAAGGAATTCAACAACACAAGGGCTTTGTCCTCATCCTTGATCTCTTCATCCAGGTTCAATAGATCGGCAATCAACTTGTTGAAGTCATTCAAATGATCCATCATAGATGTACCTTCTTGGTATTGAAATCGGAAAAGCTTTCGCTTCAGATACAACCGATTCTCAATACTCTTTGTCATGTACTTTTCTTCAAGTACCCTCCATAAGCCCTTCGTCATCGTCTCTCTCATTACAAAGTATTTGACGTTCTTTGCAAGACAGAGACGAATAGAACCGCACGCCATTTTGTTGATCTTTAACCACTCTGCTTTCTCCATAAAATCTGGTTTTTCCTCCAGGGTTATTTCCAAACCCTGTTGAACCAGCATATCCATTATTTCACATTGCCACATGCCAAAACTGTTTGTTCCATCAAATTTTTCAATATCAAATTTGCCATTTGATATTGACAGTTTTGTTTGTGAACTGGAAAAGGTTGATGGCGATTCAATCTCCACCGTTTTCGATTCGATCTCCGCCATAATCCCAAGTTCTCAACCGGAGCTCCGATACCACTTGTTGTGCGGAAGCGTGTCGGGTGGACCCAACACAGAACAAATATTATGGGAGATGAAAAGAAAACACACACACTCACAAACAAGAACACAAGTTTTAACGAGGTTCGGTAATTTCGCCTACTCCTCGGGAGCAACTATGAAACTTCTTTATTTGACAATAAAATACAAATAAAGAATACAAAACAAGGTCTTAAAACAACTTAAGACACTTGTGCAAAAATTCACTCAATTGTGGCTATTGAGGAATTGAACTCTCTCTCTTAATGTACTTCTTCAATTGAGAGATATTGTTTTCTTCAATTGTGAGATGTTTTTTCTTCAAAGCTCATAGTCTCTATTTATAGTAGAGGTTTAAGCTTTGTTTTCAATCTGAACTAAAAAACATGAACCTTCAACAATTTCTGCAGTCCAAAATTGCAGCTCATTCTTTCAACAAAAATGGCTACTTTCACATGCTGATTTTCTCTTCAAAAAAATCTGCTACTGTTTTCATATTGTCAGAAACAAAAGTTTTCATTTTTCAAACCCAAAAAGTGTTGCCAACTGGAATTGAAGCTGCTGAAATTTTTGTTCAATTCAAATAAGGTTGCATCAATAAGAATAAGGCTCACTATTTGAAAAGAGAGCCACCAACCCAACACTAATCATATTGTCGAATTTAAGATTTACGGTTTGAACGCAACATTCAAAGATTATTCTACCCCCGCAAC
Organism: Eucommia ulmoides; assembly: GCA_016647705.1. Taxonomy (NCBI): domain Eukaryota; kingdom Viridiplantae; phylum Streptophyta; class Magnoliopsida; order Garryales; family Eucommiaceae; genus Eucommia; species Eucommia ulmoides. The sequence goes on along the minus strand of CM028333.1, from coordinate 5,562,256 downwards.
AGGGGGTGGCACCCCCTGTTGCAGGGTTGATTCCACCCCCCACCCCCCACCCCCTGTTTTGGGGGTGGAACTCACCCCCGTAACAGGGGGTGAACTCTCCCCTACAATAGGGGGTGGTTGCACCCCTGAAATAGGAGGTAAAAATACCCCTGTTGCAGGAGGTGTTTTCCACCCCCGCAACAGGGGGTGAACTCACCCCCTGTTAAGGGGGTGGGGTGGGAGGGAAAGAGAGGAAGGGGAGGGAGAGGGAGGTGGAGAGAGAGATTAAAAAAAAAATTAATGAAAAATGATTAAAAAATTTAAAAAACGTGAAAATACCATTATGCCCCTAAATTCCGTTAGTTTTAACTGATTTTCTAACGGAATGACCATTTTGAAATGTCATGATACGTAAAGGGTTTGAAATGAAATGTTTAAATTTAGAGGGACCACTTAAAAATATGTCAATAGTTAGAAGGTCTAAATTATATTTTTTTCTAAAGTATATATATATATTTTACCCTAATTACAATTATCTAAGATTAAAAAAAAAAATGGTTTAAAAATGAAGAGATGCAACTGTTGACATGGTTGGCAGTTATTAACCGTTGAAATCTCAAATTTTGAGTTAGTTATATAGCCATCGCCGAAACTATATATTACAGTATGAATCCATTTCTTCATTTCTCAATCTACCAAATCTTCAGAAAACTCCTGTTTCCGTCCATTCAAAATCTCTCGCAATGGAGCAATCTCAAGGAATCGGCATCAAAATATACAGCCCCTCCCCACAAGTCGACGGCGACCCACAACCATCGGTAACATACCCATCTCCTCCGCAGGCCGCCGCGCTAGACCCACCACCCCCCGGCGGACGCAAACGCCGCGCGGTGGCCAACGGTGTGCAGAAAACCCTCTCCAAGACCTCGATGCTCGTCAATTTTCTGCCGACGGGAACCCTACTGACGTTTGAGATGGTCCTCCCCTCCGTCTACGGCAAGGGAGAGTGCTCCTCGGTGGCTACATTCATGATATTCTTCCTCCTCGCCATCTGCACCCTCTCCTGCTTCTTCTTTCACTTCACCGACAGTTTCAAGGGTCCCGACGGCAAGGTCTACTACGGGTTCGTGACGCCCAGGGGACTGGCGGTGTTCAAGTCGGGGCTGGGTGTGGAGATCCCGAAAGACGACAGGTACAAAGTGAGTTTCACGGACTTCGTTCACGCGATGATGTCGGTGATGGTGTTTATGGCGATCGCCTTCTCCGACCACCGGGTGACGGAATGTATTTTTCCGGGACACGCGAGGGAGTTGGACGAGGTGATGCAGAGTTTTCCGTTAATGGTGGGGATCGTCTGCAGTGGCCTCTTCCTGGTCTTCCCCAACACTCGTTATGGTATTGGATGTTTGTCTGCTTGATTAGTTGCAGTCAAATTTTTTACAGTTTTTCCTTTCATTTTTTTTTTTACTACTAAAATTTTATATTATTTTAATTGATTGGGTATTTTTTGGGGGGGTTAATATTTGATCAATCATTGGTCATGTGGAGTTAAATTGTCATTTTGTCAATTGTTAAATATTGTCCTTCTATATAAATTTACTAGCGTATAACCCGTGCCTGAAGGCACGGGTGTAAAATAACCAAACCCAAAAAAAAAATGATATAATTTTATCTATTATACAACATTCTACATCTATTACATTTGAATATTAATAATAAAATAATCAAGACCAACATAATACACCTATTAATTTGAACATCGATAATAATTAACAATCGAACATCAATTGTAATTAACAATCGAGACTAAAACTTGTACTGAAAGTTCAACAATATAAAAAATCTAATAATATTCTACGGTTTTATATATAATTTAATCTTCAAAGTAAGTTATAAACCAATTGAAATAAAAATAATGACAATTATAAAATTATCTAATCAAAATAATGGTACCGAACAATTAGTGCATAACGCGTGCCTAAAAGTACTATTATGCTTCATTAAGAAAGCCCAAAAGCACTATTATGCTTCATTACGAAACAATCTTATTATAAATATAAACACTTAAAAAACATTTTTAAGAAAAATCCTAGCCAAATAAAAAAAACCCCATAAAATGCATTCAAAAATTAATTTCTTACGACAATAATTAATTTCGTAAAATAAATCTCAAATGAACATACACATTGTAAAGGAAACCAATAATAATATGACCTTACCTCCTATTTGAATAGAATCAGGGTATAACTTAAAAAAATAAAGAACAACGTATAAACTCGACAAACTATTTACGCTGGAATTAAAATAAAATAAGCTCACAAAAAAAATCATATTTTCCTGAAATCTCAATATATATTATCTTATATATGTGAGTGTGGATGTGTGCGCACGCATGTATGTGTGTGTAGTGCACGGACCCTCAAGCAATGACTAAAAATGATGACAAAACAACGTATTTAAAGAGATTTTCTTTATTCTTTGTGCTAAAAATGATAAATAATTCGATGAACATGCGATTATGATTTTTAAATATGATAGGTTTAATTAATATTTTAAAATATGATTTTAAAAATTAACTGACAATCACATGAAATGAATATTTCAGGTTTGATGAACACATAACGAACTAAAATTTAGCAAAATAAAGAGGTAGAGACAAAAGATTTCAAAGTCAGAATAAATTACAAAATATGAACATTTTTAACAGTAAATAGTTGATCACGTGCTCACAAATAGGATGTATTCTTTAATAACTTAGGGTGAGTAGTTGCAGAAAAAAGAGAAAAGCGCACTGCAATTGGGAAGAAAGAGAGCTGAAAGAAGGGTTAATTAAATTAAATTCTAATTAGTAGTTTAATTAATAAAAATTGGATGAATCAATGTCTAAATTAATTAATTAATTAGTAATTTAATTAGAGAAAAATGGATAAATCGTTACCTAAAATAATATTAATGGCTAAACTTTTGGCTCTAAACTTAATATGTTAATTTTGACCCTAAAATTAATTAATTGGAAATTTAATGTGATTAGGACAAAAAATTTAGTTATTAATGTTATTTTAGGCATTATCTTTACTAATTAATGTTAATTTAGGGCCATATATGTATCCCAACATTTTTTGCCCCAAATTAAATTACAATTTTCTTTTATGGCCCTAAACTTATATCTCGAAAATATCCTAGTCAGCAAATTTGTTTGTCCTAGTCAGCATTTGTCTAATTAATTAATCAATACTATATTAATTTGATTTCTATTTACATCAATCCAATTTCTTATTTGACAAATCTAGTTTCCTTACACGTCCTCAGCTTATATCTTAAAATGTCCTAATCAGCATTTAGTTTGTCCTAGTCATATTTTTTTGTCCTAGTCATAAGTTTATCCTAATCAGCTAAAAAACCGTCCTATTTTATATAATAGATATATTGTTGAATATTCATGTTGTTATTTTTTTTTTAAATAGTTTCTTTATAATTTTTTACAACGACAAACCTAAAAAATTAATTAATTTAATTTTTTAAATATTTATGTAAATTAGAAAAGTCTTATATAAAATTTTAAAAAGTATAAATTTAAATAAAGAATTTTTTAGTAATTCACTATTTCTTTTTTACAGATATTTTGAAAATTACGAAGGATATCAAACTAAGGGTCACATGATTAATTTCGACCTGAAATTTTTCGTATCTGTAATTATCTGATTGTGCACCAATCAGTCAGTCGCGCTACCATTCTTGGACACCATAATGCCAAACCAACTTGACGCGCACACACGAACCAAGAACAATATGAAAACGTAGAGAATTATAGTTGAAATCAACCCTGTTTTATTGTTGGGTAAGTCTTATCCCGAACTTTCTACATTTTACATTGGTGTGTCGACGCCCCTTAGCACGTCCAGGTACCTTGTCACGCCATGGGTTTGGGGTTGAACACTCACCCTTATAATATTTTATGCAAAATAATTCAAATGACAATAATAAACATCAAAATGTCTTATAAGTCACAATGGAGTCAACAGTGAACCACTGCCCACGATTGACTCAATGGCTTAGTCTCGTGTGTACGTTTTGTATCAAATTACCCCAACTTGGCACTATTATATCGATATTTTGCCAACTAATAGATGTCATTGCCTAATATTCGTCTATCTTTGAACTTTGGTTAACCTCCGTGTCTATTTCTTACCAACGTCTTTCGTTTGGTGCCGCGTGAAACACATTTGGTTAAAAAATATGCATCAAATCCGTGGCATCTTGCATTTTTAGGAGCTAACTCCAAGGTCCCGTTTGATAACACAATTAAATACTTAAAATTAAATACATTAAGTACTGAAATTAAATAACTTTGATAACAAAATGAAACAAAAATAAGCATTTAAAATTTTAAATGATGTGTACTTCACTTAATTTTTCAACACATATTATTTAATATCATAAAATATTTAATTATCACAGCTAACATTTTACATCAATATTGTAAAGTCTCAACAAAAAAATTATATACAAAATATTATAGATAAAAAAAATATTAAATTGAGAAAAAATTGTAGAAAGAATATTTTTTTAAAAATAAAGTTGTAAAAATTATTTAAGGAATAAAAATTTGTAAATTTTCTTTTTGAAATTAAAATATTAAAAAAAATGAATTCTTAATATATTCAACACTTATAATTTCAGTACTTAAAAATAAAATTTCAGTACTTAAAAATAAACGGTTATCAAACATTGGCTAAACTTAAAACCAATGGCGAAGTTGCTTGCTGGCTAGGGAGATTCAATTCCACTTGAACTTTTGAAAATTTTTATTATTACCCCGATATTCAAAAAATAAATAAATAAATAAATTCTATCAAATCTTTGTATCAATCTTTCCTAAATTATAAAAATATCTATTATAACATGTAAATATTCAAGATAAGGAAAAATCACAAGAATATGATATTGAGTTGTGTATAATGTAATCTATACATGGCAAGAACTCTCTCTCCCCAGTGGATCTAACAACTAAAGCGTGGGAAATGAACTACAAACTAACACTATCTCCTCCTAAATCTTAATCATTACAGCATCATACATATACATATATATATGTATATAAACAAGCTCGGCCATAATAAAGACGCCTATTTATCTCCTATTACCACAGCATTTAGCAGCACTTCCTTCTTGTTGAAGCTTCTGCCACAGACACAACATCTCTCCAGGACCCTGGTAATGTGCAACCACATAACCCTCTTTACACCCTTCATTGTACACCCTCTCTTCTTTCTCGTACTTCACTTCCAACCCTTCCTTCTTCATATCCCTAATCCATATCCCCATTGCAACATCTTCTAGCTTGAACATCTGCATCACAAAATATATCATCCACTTTCTTTCAATTTCTATTTCCCAGGTTGAAGTTAAAACCACAATATATATATATATACAACGTTAGATGTGGAAGGGGCAAGTGGTCAGGTTATAAATGTGAGGGAAAGCCTCACCTCATAAGCTAATTTTTGTGATTGAAAGAGGACCAAGACCACCCTATACTAATATAAGAGTTTAGGTTACAATAACTCTGATCCAATAGCCACAAAGAGAAAGATTGGTCGAGGATTAACCGACCAAAGACTCGATGTGTGAGGAGGAGATTGTTGGATTTATCCCACATTGCATGTGTAAAGGGCTAGTGGTAAAGTTATAAGTGTGAGAGAAAGAATCACCTCATGAGTTAACTTTCGGGGTTGAGAGAGGGCCAAGACCACCTTACATAAATTAGTGTATTCACCTTGCCTTTAGGCTAAATGAAAGAGAGATCGACGGTTAGGGGAGGAGTGGATAAGGTATAGAGAATCAGGTAGAGTTTAGGGACAAGAAGGAGAGAGAGAGAGAGGCGGTTAGGGTAGAAGGAGGTAGGAGTGTAGGGTTTATGTTTTCATCTTGACTGTTGGATTTAAAATCTGATACCCTCCAACAATGAATTTTCTGGATAAAACTGAGTTGTTTTATTATGTAGATATAGAAATAATCATATGTATATATATATATATATATACCTTTAGTTGGCCCTTTTTGTGTCTCTTGGAGATTGACTTTGCTATGTCACTTGAAACAACATAACCAGGACCATGAGCCCATGGTGGATAAGTATCTTCAGGCCATTCCTATCAGCAAAATGCACATCACGAAGTTAAGCCTATATATATATACAAACACACACACACTCACAAACAAGAAATCAAACTCTCTTTTTTATAGTATATCTATTCTATAAATCAAAACATAGTTTATATTTAAGTCATTTATAACCATTGGACGGTTGAAGACATTTCCATCCGTTGATTTAGATTTTAATGAGACACTAAATAACACACTCTCAACAAAATGTATTTTTATAATTAATATATTTGAACTGACTATAGAATATTAAAAATTAATGTATTGAATTAAAATCAGTACCTTTCGGCATTGGGGTATATACTAGCATATATATAAAATTTACCTCGCGGCTAATATACCACTTGCTGTCAGGATTTCGATGAGGCCGGGAATCAGAATTGATGAGACCGTAAAGCAGTCCCCGTCTCACATTTATCCGATTCAAAGATGCCAAGATTTCGTCCACACGAACAAATGCATCATCGTCTGTCTTCATCACGAATTTTGCTGAAACCGACTCCGTCTGTTGAAAAAGAAAAAGATCGAATGTCAATGGGAGGACAAAAGAGGAAATTCACTTTGAATTAGGGAGAGCGAAAGGACTTTTCACCCCAAAGATGCAAATGGCAATGGTTTTCCACGTGATGAGGCTGTAGTAGTCTACAAAAGGCATCAGCTGTACATCTCCATATGTCCGTGCCTCGTTCCATAGCTCCTCGTTCACCATCTGGTTTTTATGCTACAATAGATCAAAATTTATGATTATATTCAGTTCAATTTCTGTTCCATGTTTTCTGGGAACAGAAACACTAAACAAACGCCAAATGCAGCACTCACCAAACCAACAAAAAAACGGACGGCAACTTGTCCTGATCGCACTGAATCATATTGCATCCACGTTCTTCGAACAGCCATCCTTCGTTTGAAATTGTTTGCTGTTGAGAAAACACCGATGAAGAGATCAAGTTGTTCTCTAGGTGGGAGCAGAACTGCTTTAAGAGTTTCCAAGTCATTTATATGCTCTATATCCTCCGATGTTGGTAAGCCATTTGCCACCACAGAAACTAATTTTATATCCCCGGAAATCTTCACTTCACTTACAAGCCACGGCTCCAAACTCTTCAAAATAATAAAAAAAAATTAAAAAAAAAAAAAAAAAAAAAAAAAAGATCGATGCATACTCAAGGGAAGAAAAATTAGATCAAGGAATTACTTGACGAAAAGCAAAGGATGTAATGTGTTTTCCATCGACTGTTGTTTGGATTCCCTCGGATCCTACTCTTAGGGTTGTGACCGATAGATAACCTTGATTGAAAGGGAAATATTTTCTTGTTTTCGATCCTCCACTTGAAAACCCTCTCCCCGTATTGTTTTCTTCTCTCCCCACCATCTCATTGCACTGCTCCAATTCATCCACTGCCATTATCAAAAAAACGAGCCCAGTTATCTAAAAATCAATATTAGAAAAAAAAAAAAAAAAAAAAAAGAATTGTTTTTGCAAGAAAATATCTATATACCTTTAGTGTTCTTTCCAGGAGAGGGAGACGGGCATCGCTCCTCTTCACCCCAATCATGAGCTGTCGTCCATGTATTTTGGACAATTACAGGGTCCTCTGTCAATTTATCGCCATTTAACCTAACATTATAGTGCAAAATAACAGACGCATCTGGCTCACCGGGCAGTGGTTCTCCAGCTAAATCGATCCGAAAATTACCAAGAAGACCGTTTGGGATGCCAATCATCGTGATCGAGGAACCCTGAGTCAATCCACAAGGAACACGCAGCTTAAAATCGTTATTAACAAGCTCTGTCGTGTTTGTTTTGCTGAGAAAATGAGGGCAATTTTTATCTTTCCCTCTCTTAGGCGAGCTGCTCTCATTCACATGAAGCTTTTCCTCTTCAACAGAAACCATTAGGCTATTCCAAGCAATTCGAGCTTCTTTGACGGCCTCTACAGCACTAGGTAGTCCTTGGGTGTGATTTATCAAGTGTTTTAAATGGTTCCATGTGAGCAAAGCTTGTTGCTCTTCAATGGAGATGTTCCTTTGAGAAAATAAACCGAAAAATACAGTTTCAGCTGGAATCACTTTGAGTTGCGAACCGTTTTCTGGATTTTGAACCACGGGCGGAGCCATGGAATTCACCCATTTAAGAGGATTTGTCGTGTTGAAATATAAAGGGATTGCGCGATAACTTTCGCTTATAGAGCTCTTCATGAAGAAGAACCAGAGGGAAAATATCATGAATAAGGACGTCGTTAGAACGCCGGTATACCATTTCTTCATTTTCCGCTCATCACCACCTCACATCAATACCTTTCAGAAACAAAAATGGTCACTAATTTTCGCTTCAATCCATTGCTATCTAAAAAATAAATGAAAAAACCAGAAGAAAAGGACCCTGAATGCTGTCTGAATTAAACAGAATGGGGTCCCAAAAGCCAAAATTGCTCTTCATTCGGGCCCAAAATCAAACACTTTGACTACATTAAATAAGAAAATACCTCGAATCCCCTGTTTTCACCGAATTCAAAGCTTAATTTCTAAACAAAAGAAAACCCAATCCCTTACACCACTATGCCTTTATGCATAAACAATCACGCATATTCATAAATATAAGCAGCAGCCAAACGGATCCGAAAGCTTCGCACTGGTAATTCAGGAACAAAATTTTTAAAAAAATCAAAAATTGCAGAATCGAAACACATGCAAGGAAGAATTATCCTCAACTTCATACTTCATTTCGAAAATCTACACATTCAAATTTCAGGTAAGGCCGAAGAGTGCAGGGAAAGATGAATGAATTTACCTTGGTCGCCGAGAAGTCCGTTCTCTGCGCCGGAGCAAGGAAGAGCGAGAGAAACCCAAAATGAGAGAGAGAGGGGGCGGGGGGGAGGGGATCGATATCAATAAATCGCCGGGGCCGTTCTTGGAGTCTACGCTACAACGCCGGTGGTTCCCATACGCAGCGTTTGTTGGTTTTCGCGTAGTTTTCAAGTGTTTGACGAGTAGTAGTTTCAGTGGAAGTCGTCCCCTTCCTTCCACCATATACCCATTATTATTATTTTTATTTTATTTTTCTCTCGGCGCTAATTTAACTGCACTCTGATTAATTATTATACTGAACAATCTTAAAGACATATTCTTTTATATCAGTCTAATATATTAAAAATTAAATTTAATATTTAACCTTCAAAATAATCTGCAAAAAAAAATCGAACAGTAACGCCTCTTTGCTTCCACCATATACCCATTTAATTATTAATTAATTAAAAGGTAAAAAAAAAAAAAAAAAAAAGGGGGAAAAAGGATGGAGGAGGAGTGGCCTTGCAGATCCCGTTTGGACGTTGGACTGCGCTTTCAAAAGTTTGACTACGACGGCTCTGCTGTCGGCACAGCGCCTTTGACCTTTTCCAATAGAACATGAAGGAAGATTAGATGCTGATCTGGGCCCTGTTGATGAGCTCAACGGTGGATCATCGGGCTGTGACTGAACATAAGGGTGGTCGACTGTGGTTTTAGCTGTTCTTGAATTTTTAGTTGATATTTCAACATAAACATATGATACGTAAGCAAAGATTAGGAATTAAGTTTCGTAGTTTGAAATTCTTTTAGTCTATAAAATTAGGAATAATTGATAATTAATCATAAAGAACGAATATAATATTATTATTTTTAATCTAATTTAAAACATCAATTTTGATTTAGTTTTTTAAATTAAATTTTGTTTGCATATTAGTTCTACATGTATTTATATATGTGTAATATTAGTTCTACATGTATTTGTGTAATATGAGTTATATGTTACAAATTATATATAAGTATGTTATAAGTATATGTGTAATATTTATTACATATAACAAATATTTTACATATAAGTTAGATACATGTAACTGCGAGAGTGCAACGTTTCTATTGAATCTTCCATATTTTTTTAATGATCGAATTAAAATACAAGTTGCAATTGTGTGTGACATTTTTTTTTTTAAATTAAGAATAAAACAAGGGAAAAACCCTTATTTAAGAAATGGCTTAAATACTTCTAAAAATCTCTCTCATATTTTTTAAACTTTTTCGAAAAAGTGGGCACGTCTACTGTAACATTATGTGTATATATATATATATATATATATATATATATATATATATATATATATATATATATATTTGTATAAACTTCCGATATTCGATAATCACATTGGGTTTCGACTAATCCGGATCGAGCCGGGTCGGACAACAAGGACGGCAAAGCTTTTCCTTCTAAGTTTTAATGCAACTGCATTCTCAAGTCTCAAACTAAGGACCTTGATTAAGTTAAAATGGCCCCTCACCAGTTGATCGACGCACTTGGTGGTGCTGTAATAGTATACATAATCTAGAAAAAATTAGAGAAATTCTTCCAAAGGTCCCTTAAATGGAAAACACCACATATGAGAGGACCATCCAAGAAGTATTTTTTTTACCTTGGAATGGTCCTTAGAAAATAGTGGTTCTCACATGTGGGATCTCTCAATAAAAACCCCAAAAAATTACTATAATGTCTTAACTATATAAAAAATATTTTTTTTTTATTGTTTAATTTTTCAGTTTTTAAAATTAGAGAGAGAGAGAACAAAACTGCCAAATTAAGGGTGTAGAGAGCGTGCTTTAAATTAATGTTGTTGTGTCATGTGAATGGTCCGAAATTAACGGACGGCATTATTGAGGAGGCGGCGGAAACGTCGCCGGCCGTTAAATCCACAAACAAACGAGAAAAGGCGTCGTATAATCCAAGGCACGCTTTATCGGACTCTTCGCCAAAAGTGGGTCGGGTATTAACCGACCCGACCCCTTTCCAGCCGGCACACCGAAAGCAAAAAAAAAAAACATCAATAAATTACATTCCAAAATCCAAACACTGACAAAGGAAAAGTATAAAACAAAATAGATTCCCTCCGACTGATTTTCCTTTCCTTTCCTTTTCTTTTCCTTCCTTTTTTAGAAGGGCGGAAACTGGACGGAGGAAGAACATTTGCCGTGGGGAAGCACCGGACATTCGATGATGTTGGAGCCGGAACTGTCAACGCACATATAAACCTGGTACAACTGGCTGTTTCCCGACCTGTCCACGTTGCACTCGATCCACCCATTGTACCCCGTCGACTCCTTAATCGCACTTTTTATGTCTTCCAAGTTGTAAACTTGTCCGTTCGGGTGTATACCTGTTATTGTTAATCTTATATCAGTAAAATACAACACTGCAAATTAAAATTTTAGTTTATTCTGTTCCAATAATTTTTTTTGAAAATATCATAAATTTTTATAATTAATTTTGGTGGCATAAAATAATTTTTAACATAACTTCATATTTCTAAAAAAAATTACTCTAATTTGTCGAGGTCGAAAAAAGCTTTTTTTTTAAGAAATTTTTAAATACCAGCATTGGTTAGGGCTTGGAGGAGGTTGATTTGTTGTTTAAGGTTGAGAGCAGTGGCGAAATAATCGTGTTGGTCGAGGACGGACTCGGAGCAGGTGCCGTGTTTGAGCCACTCGTGACCCCAGAATTGGAGGCTGTCACTGCTCGGACATGCCAGCGACGGCCACTGTCTCTGCATTTTGCTTCTCAGGTCTGAAGTCTGCATGCAATAAACCCTAAGAGTGTCAGAGAGACAGAGAGAGAAACAGTAATGGAGGAGGAGTAAGAGTGGGTTTAGGGTTACCTTTGATGGATCGAAGGAGCTGTCGGGATCGCAGTTGGAAGGGTAGGAGCCGTCTTTGTAATTAGGCCAAAGCCCATGAATGCCGAAATCTGGTGCGGGTTTCCCCGTGTTGGGGTAGCAGCATGTCTGCTTTGTGTCGCAGTACGATCCTGGCCACTGCATTCATTCATTCATTCAAACCCATGAATTTAGAGAGAGACGCTGTAGCTCACCGAAATATCTAGTGGCGTTTGGTAACCGTTTCTGTTTCAATTCCAGCAGTGGGATGGGAATGGGATGGGATGAGATGGGAATTTTGTTTTCTTTTTGGGAGTAGAATTGCGTTTGGTAACGATAATTTTTTTTTTGTTTTGGGAAGGGAATTGTGTTTGGTAACGATTTTATCCTAAAATCCCTTTTTTTTTTTTTTTTTTTTTTTTCTCTTTTCAGTTTTGGCCGGCCGGCGGTGGCGCCGTAGAATTCATCGCAAACTCAAAATCGTCAAATTCTCAAAATAACTACGTTTTTATATACCTGTTGAACAAAGTAGAAGAAATCGAAGTCTTGTTGGGCAACGGAGAGGACAGCTACACTCTGTACTGTCAATAAGATCAAGAACAAGTATTGGGACTTCATCTCTCTCTCTTGTTTCTCTCTCTAGATTGTTGATTTCATTGATGGGTGTATGTCTTTGATATATAAAGGACTGGAGGAGTGAAGATGGAAAGATATGAACAGAATATGAAGATCCGATGCAGTATTGATTGAATCATTTACAATTATTATGGCTTCAATGAATCATTTAATCAGTTACAGCTTTTTGAGTGTGTAACCGAACCGGCCGCCATTGTTACGTGTCGGCTTGCCTTTCCGGTGTTCTGTTTTTGTTATTTATTTTTTAAAGCATCAAATTTTGGATCATTAGGGTAAAAACAAGCTACGTGTCACAACACAGATTGGTTTAGCGTTGCGTTTGGGGGGGTTTAACAATTATTGGCTTGACTTGCAACTGGGAAATTCACAAGTTAAAAAATTTCAGACAGTACCAAAATCTCTTGTTCACACACAAAACAATTGATTATTAAGAAGATAAACGCAATCGGTTGACGAGGGGGAGATTCTCTTGATTATAATCATCAATATATTAGGCTAATGCGGAAGAATGCGCATTCAAAATCGCCCGATGAGGTGATTAATCGAGGTGCGCGTAAGTTTGTCCGGATACCTTTTACCGTAAAACCAAAAAAATAAATAAAAAATAATACATAGCAAGTGAAAACCATTGCACTTGCGGGTGGTGATAATGGCCGGCGGGTGGTGCCGTGGTGGTGGTGGCCAACGGGTGGTGATGGCCCGTAGAGTGGTAGTGGCAATGAGGTGGTAGTAAAAATAATTTTGTGAGAGTGAATTATGACCATTTTTTTTTTGTTTCTCGGATTGAATTCAGAAGTTATTCTCAAATTCTCAGAAACGTTTGGCATTCTGTCAAGGAACAAAAACAATAACGACACGCCACCTTTGTTGTTATTTGTTATTGTGCAGATCTTTTCCCATAGAGAATTGTGATTTCTTTCAAAATCCAACTAATTTCTGGATTATGATGAATTGGGTGGTCGTATTTTATCATCAATGGAACATAGAACCTCAAATTTGGCACCCAAAAAATGCTGGAAAATTCAGAATTAAGATTTTAGAAAGCAAAACTCTCTCTCCCCGTGTGTGTGTGTGTGTGTGTGTATGAAGAAGCAGATTCTGTCTTCTGTTTATTTCTTATCTTTTCTGTTACTATTCAGACCATAATAATCAAATGTAAGTTCACACCTAAAAGTCTATAAAGGTAGTTGGATATATATTCATGCATATCAATAATGTTCAGGAAGCAGCTCCCCAGTTCACAAGAAACAACTCATCGATCAATTATTAGTACTTTGATTTTCCAAAAATTAATAATGTAAGGGCAATAACATAGATTGTCGGCGGTTCTTGAAGCAGAACTGTGAAGCATACAAACAGGTATTTGAATTGCGTCCTCCAGAAACTTACTAAAAGTGGTCGTCGAAATTGACTCTTAGGAGGCAGTCTCCCTTATTCTGGATGACTACCCCGAGTTGTACTGGTACAAGTCATGGATCCAAGATTACGAAAGATTCCTCAACAATAACAAACATTCTCCCATACACGCATAGAGAGCGCAGACTACCAGTAATCCCCGCAAGAACATTCGCCGTTTTCAAAATGATGAAACCGTTGGACATCTCTAAGAACAATCCGTCTGCCATAAACAAAGGAGATAACCTTAGCGGCAGAATGACAATCCCGACATATCCTAACGTTCTTCACCACCCTAATCGGTGTTCCAGATGGAGTATTTAACAGCCCATAAACAATCGCCATTTTCTCACTGTGATACCGAAGAGCTTTCTCTTTCTCTTCCTCCCCCATGTCTGCTTCTGAACGACACACCAGAGAAGTGTCCGGAACATACCCGAATTGCTTCAACTCCTTAACTAACTCATCAACCGCCAACCGCAACTCTCTGTACTCCGCTCTTCTCTCGTCTCCGTCGCAGGAGAAAAACTCATGCACTGTGTTTCCCAACTCAATCGAGCTACAGCCGGGGAGTTTCCTAATTCCCCTGTTTTTCAGCACTGCTCTGATTTCACCCAAAGCTTCGAATTCACCGGCTTTTGCACATAAATTCACGAAAATCATGTAATCCCCGCCGTGGGTTTTGTCCATCTCGAAAATCCGATTAATCACCTTCTTCCCCATCGCAAAATTTCCATGGCTGCCGCACGCCGCCAACAACGTTCTCCACAGTATGGGCGTCGGTTCAATAGGCATGCTCTGTATAAAACTATAGGCATCGTCTAAACGCCCGGCTCGAGCTAACAGATCAAGAACACAACCGTAGTGATTGATTTGAGGAACAATCTTGTATTCCTCCTTCATGAGATTGAAAAATTCGAAACCCTTTTCAATCATCCCGCTGTGATTGCAGGCGCACAAAAGACCCAAGAACGTAATTTCGTCGGGTCGAGTTTCTGCCATTTCCATTTCTTCAAACATGTTTAGCGCATCTTTTCCATGTCCGTGGATTGCGTAAGCCATGATCATGGCGTTCCATGGTTCTGTATCTCTAAAACCCATTCCACGAAAAACAGAGACAGCTTCGTCTAAGCTTCCACATTTCGCATACATGTCTATGAGAGCAGTATTCACCTTCACGTACCGATCAAAATTGTTCTTCTTAACGTAGTAGTGTACCCACCTTCCCAAGTCGAGTGCACCCAAAAGTGAACAGGCAGACACAATGCTAAGCATCGTAACGTCGGTGGGTTTAAGGTTTTTCTTCTGCATTTCGCGGAAAAACGACAAGGCCTCGTTTGGCTGACTGTTCCTGACATAGCCTGTTATAATCGCATTATAAGTTGTTACACAGGGTTCTTGAATCCTGTCGAATGCCAGGCGGGCGGAGCCCATGTCATTACACTGCGTATACATGTTTATGAGAGATGAAAACACGTAATCATCGTGGCCAAACCCTAGTTTAATAAAAAAGCAATGCAATTGTTTGCCTTGTTCTAAAGCTTTTGCCCTGGCGCATGATTTTAATAGTGAAGGGAAGGTGTAGCAATCTGGGAGGAGGCCTAAGCAGAGAATTTGTGTGAATAAGACGAAGGCGCGAAGCGGGGTGCCGGAGCGGGAATAGCCTCGGGCCATTAAGTTGAAGCAGAGGATGTCTGGTTGAGGAATTTGATCGAACAGGTGGTGCGCATATTCCATGGAGGAAGGAGTTGGGTCGATGGTGCAGGCTTCGATGATCTTGGCGAAGACATAGGTTGAATTTAGGAGGGTTTTCACTGATTGTGCTTGGAATTGTTTGAGTTCTTTCAGGTAGATGCATTTGGGGAGGAGAGAGAGTGGGTGGCTTCTTGACTGCGCGGTTGGTTTTCTTGGGCCATTTGTATTCAGGTTTGCAGAAGATAGCCGGATTATCGCCGGAGTTGGGACTGCCATTGAAGAGTTCGAATGCCAGCTCGAAGCTTTGGCGTGAAGAAAGAGAAGAATACCAACTTGCTATTCTTCAAGGGCAGAGAAAGAGAATTATTGTATGGCAGCAGAGTTTCTAAACGAGTTGTTTAAACGAATAATATAATTTTTTTAAAAAAATCTGGAAACACGGGTATTTCAATTTATTTACGAAAAACATGTTATCCGGCGTTCAGAATATCGAGACCTTGGTCCCGGCGTTTTGAACTCCATGACTTATTTTATTTTATTTTTATTTTCATAGTTCCGACATTATAAACGCCAAGACTTTTTAAATTAAAAAACGGTGTATCACCGTTTCAAACAGTGATATGCCGTTTGGGCTTGGTCCCGGCATTTAAAATGCCAGGATCAAGTGACCAAGTGGTCCCAGCGTTTAAAACGCCGGGACTAAGTCAAGGTGAGAGAGAGAGAGACAGGGGAAGGTGAATTAAGTAAGTTTTAATCAAATATACTTGAAAAAGGGTTTTAAAATCTTTTTACCCTTAAAGTTTGACCATTATATTGTTGTAATTTTAATTTCTTTTATTTTTTTAATAAAAATAATTTATTTTTTTTAGTTTTTTTAATTTCGTTTTTTATAAAGAAAACTCTTTTTAATTTATTAATTTTTTTTTAGTTTCATTTTTTTTTAAATAAAAAGAAATATTTTATTTTTTAATTTAAATGTTCTGAATATGATTGCTTATTAAATATCAATGATTTAATAAAAATGACCAGAGGGGGTTTAATATAGCGAGTTTTAAATTTGGGTTATTTTGATAAATAGAAAGAACATGGATGCAAGGCAAAATATATTTGAAAAACTTCGTTTTTGTTTTTGTTTTTGTGTTTTTTTTTTTTTTTTTAAGTTCTGATTTTTTAGTGAAATAAGTTTTGGAATTTTTATTATTTAGTCCTGATTTAAGTGATTATGTAGGGAAAAGAACTTTTGGTTTATTTAATTAAATTTTTAGTCCTTATAGTAGACAAAATAAGAGGTGAAAAGACACATGTAGTCTCAAACAAAAATTATACGTTAACATTATTTGTTGGACCTCACTCTAACTCTATTGTCTCTCTCTCTAAAAATTTGGACCTTACTGTCACTCTATCGTGTCTCTCTCTAACACACTAAAAAATGAACCTATTACCCTCTCTCTCTTTCTCTCTCTAAAGCTCTTTCTCTATCTCTAAATCCAAAGCCGGCGTTGTAGAGCCCGCGAAACTTCCTAGCAAGGCTTACGTCATGTCTTTGGCTGGTAATGGGGACTACCTGAAAGGCGTCGTTGGGTTGGCGAAGGGCTTAAGGAAGGCCACCGCCATCCAAATCGGAACCTCAGTGATGCTCCACCGAACGCCACCGCCACTAGATCCCACCACCGAAGCTTGGTTTTCGAAATTTTGGAAACAGTTTTTGTATTTGAGAATAGAGAATTGTTTTGGAAACGAAACCAAACAAATGGGGCCTTGTTTTTGTCATTAATCACTGGGTTTGATCTGTAAGTAAGACTTGAAAACAAGGCTTACTTGTTACAGGTGAAATTTGAACCTTGGCAGGTACCATTCCACTTAGAAGGTGGAGGGGGGAAGTCTTTGTCACTGAAGCTATTGGCTTCCGGCCATACGCCTGCAAATAAAACAGTTTCTTATTATTTTTTGATTTCTCTCTATGTTCACGGTAGAGATCTAGGTTTTTTAGATTAGGGTATTTGCAATTTTCAGTTTTTTGTTGTTTTTGTTTGTTCAATGTTTTTTTTTTTTTTTTTTATTGTGATTCGGTGGTATTGTTCGTTTTGGTGGTATTCTTTGGCGGTGTTAATATCCGTTTTCGGCGGTAGTGATGTTCATTTTCGATTCGGACAACCATTGGCCACCAATAGTTAGATCGGGCAACCATCGCCAACCACCAACTAGATTAATGTTAACATTAGTGATTATACAATTTTTGCTTGCTTTGTGGTGGAAGTGGATGAGACGTTCATTTTTATTTTTTTTACGTTAATATTAGTAGTTGTGTATTTATTTTTTTCACATATGCTTTCTGAGATAATGTAAGTGTGTTAACGTTAACACAGAAAAGACTCACAAAATGTGTATTAATGTTAACACCAGCAAATTTTAAGTTAACGTTAACATCAGTGTTGATGTTTGATTCGGCGGTGGAGTGAAAATGTTCATTAACGTTAACACACAACATTTTTCATTTTTGCACACGTGTATTTTCTAGACAATGGCTGGCGTGTTAACGTTAACACAGATGAGATTAAAATAATATGTATTTTTTAACATTAACGTTAATATTTTTGTTTTTAATTTCTCACATATGGGTTTCCAGACAACGTAAATGTGTTAACGTTAACACAAGAGATTCTAAAAAAATGTGTATTAACGTTAACGTTAGTGTTTTATGTGATTTTTTCACATATGTTTTCTGGATAACATAAATATGTTAACGTTAACACAGAAAGTGACTCCAAAAAATATTCATTAACGTTACTGTCAGTGTTTGCTTTTGATTTTCTCACATATGAGTTTCTAGACAACGTGAATGCGTTAACATTAATACAACAGACCCCCCAAAAAAATGTGTATTAACGTTAACACAAATCCAACTCAATCACACATTCAGCCCAAAAGGATAATATACAACATATAATAGTTAACGTTAACGCGCACAAGACAAAAGTATATGGTAGAATATTAACGTAAATATTTAAACAAAATACGTTAACACAGAACCGCTAAAAAATAAAATACGTTAACGTTAAAATCCACAACCCGATAATAAAAAGTACGTTAACGTTAACGCACACAAAAAATGAGTTAACGCACACAAATAAGTTAACGTTAACGTACTTAAAAATAAGTTAACACACAACAAAAAAATTAAAAAAATAAAATAAAAAAATACAAGGGAGAGTGTGTTGCTGAAAATGAGAACTGAATTAACGTTAACGTTATGTGTGCATATTTTTGTCTTCTTGCATAAGACAAAATGACAGAAATCGTAAATAAATGTTATCAAAGAGATTAGAATGAATGTTTTTTTCCTAAAGAATTAGTGGGGTCTAAATTCTCAATAGGGTCTCTATAGAAGATTAAATAATAAAATCCCCAAAATTTCGCTCTCTTAAAAAAAAAACCCCTTTTTTATACTTGAAAATCATTTGAGATTCCCTTTTAGTGACTTTTCCAAAAATACTCCCCTTTCGAAAAAAACTATATATTTTTATTATATTTTTGGATAGAAAATGTCACATGACGTGCACCCAACTATTTTTCTATTATAATTTTTTTTAATTTAATAAAAAAATATTTTTACTTCAAAAATTCCAATTAAAATTCAACTATTTTAAAAAAAATCAATAATATTCAAAACCAAACCAATAATTTTTCAAAGAGAATTCAAGTGAAATTTAACTATTAAAAATATTTTTTTATTTATTTTTATGATATCATGTAATTTTTTTTATTTTTACTTTATTATTTATTATTTTTTTTATTATTAATAAAGTAAAAATATTTTTTTATTTTCAATTGAATTCAAGTAAAAATTTAATTTGGTTGCTAGAATGTTCCATTCGGTTAACCGATTAGATCAAGACATGCAATTTAAACCCATTATTTTCAACGGTCGACTGATTTGTCAAGTTAGTCGATCGATTTGATTAATTTTCAGAATTTTTTACTTCACTATTTTAATCAGTCAACATTTGACTCATTCGATAGACCGTTTAACCTCACTTTTAAATTAAAATTACAACAATAAAATAAATTAAAATTAACAAACAAAAAAAGTTTTCTTTGTAAAAAAACGAAATTAAAAAAAAAAAAAGTAAAAACAAAAAAACAAAAAAAATGTTTTATTTTTATTAAAATATAAAATAAATTAAAATTACAACAATCAAAGTGAAATAATGGTCAAACTTTAGGGGTATAAAGTGTCAAAACCCTTTTTCAAATGTATTTGCGTAAAACCCACTTGATTCACCTTCCCCTTCTCTCTCTCTCTCTTTCTTTTTTTTTCTCTCTCTCTGAACTTAACTTAATCCCGACGTTTTAAATGTCGAGACCACTTGGCCCAAACAGCATATCACCGTTTGAAATGGTGATACAGTATTTCAAATTTAAAAGGTCCCGGCGTTCACAACGCCGAGACCATGAAAAAAAATTTAAACAAGTCCCGGTATTCTGAACGCCAGATAACATGTCTTTCGTAATTAAACAGACAAGCGGCCATGTGTAAGAACAAGCACTTGACAAGCTAAGACCGTGACATTCTCCCCCACTTGAGCTGTCGACGTCCTCGTAGACTTCTTCTGATGATGCTTCTAATTTGGTTTGCGGTTGATTCGTCTTCTGCTGTCTTCCAGATATGTTGGCTTTGTAGAGCTTATCCACTGAATGAGAATACAGTGGCTGGTATGCAACAATCTCACTAGATCTCAAGTTGACATCAAAGCACTTGTGTAGATTGAAGCATGAATCCATACCCTTCAGAACATTCCACAACTGATTATCATGCTTGAGAACCTATGCGGCGGTGTACCTGGAATATCGGAATTGAAGTGCTGGATATAAGGTTGTAGAACTCAATGCTTTATCCACTACTACAATTGTTATACCTTTGTTCCCCGAATTTTCGACCCTCGGCACACAAAGTCGGTACTTTCGTCTTTCTGGATGTAGTCCCATCGAAAGTAAGTGGGTCTTTGCACTATTGGCTAACATGAAAGCGGATTGGCCCAATGGGAACTTGATATTTACAGATTTTTCCCCGTCTGGATGAAGAGGAAACTCCTCTGGAAGTTATCTTGGAAAAGTAATTCAAACGTAGTTAAACAACCTTTTTGTTGAAATTAAAGGTAGCACTTGTGGATTAGTTTCTCCTCCACTAAGCACTAGAAGGTAGTATTGATATTCCTCCATCTCAAGCTACAGAGCCGAATGGGATCTGTCTTCAATCGAATAATGTGTTGTAGGAATGACACACGATCGATCTCCAATCATACAAAGCGAATCTGCAAAAGGCATTGGGACCGCCTTAGTATCCATAAAGAATTCCATCTCCAATATCACTTGAAAATCATCCATGGGAGCAATGGTGAAGTTGAGGAACCCATCCCACAGAGCAATCTTCGTGTGTACCGTGTTGGCGACTCCAATCACGGCACGCGCTTCAGAATTTACGGTCTTCAATCTCCCTGAGTACTTTTTGACACGTAAGCCTAACCGATTAGCTTCCTTATCGAACATAAAATTGTGTGTAGCACCAGTGTCAACTAAAGCACGAGAATTACGTCCATTAATTCGAAGGTCCACGAACATGAGATTCTTCTTCATGACCTTCTTCTTTGTGACCGGCTGTTGCTTTATGGCATTCAACAAACGAATTATACACATTTGATGAGTATAAAACTCGTTTGAAGTTTCCTCTTCTTGCTCTAGAATATTTTTTCCCCGACGTTCCTTTTCTTCCTGAATCGATACTTGTAGCACGAACAAAGCATGTTTATGTGGACAATCGGATATATCATGATTCTTGTTGCACAAAACGCAAGGAGTTGGATTTTTATGAGCCAGTCTGCCCCAGTGAGGTTTTTGGTTTGCCGAACCCAATGATGCCCCTGAGTTGTTGAACGATTGGCCAGATTTTGAGTGCTGGCCTTGGCGCGGACTCCTCGGAGGACTCCTTGAATTAGAATTGGGGTTGGGGCTGCTCCAATGTCTTGGTGGGCTTCCCGAGATGATTGACCTCCACTTTCATCATAATGGGAGACATTTTTGTCTTTTCTCTTGTCATGGTTAGTGGTAGGTTCACAAGAGTAATCAGTTACTCTTTCTGCAGCAGCAACGGCAACAGATAAATCAGTAGGACGTTATCTTTGTATTTCCTGACGTACCCAATCCTTCAAGTCATCTAGGAAACAAAACAACTTATTCTCTTGGGACATTGTACGAATGTCCAGCATGAGAACCATAAACTTCTTGACATAGTCTCGGAAGTATCTGGTCTGTTTTAGCTCTCTCAGTCGTCGTTGAGCCATGTACTCAACATTTTCCGGAAGAAATTGTACCTTAAGTTCACTTTTAAGGTCTTCCCAGGTATTGATGGTACAGCTTCCCTCCAGGATGTCTGCATATTTAGTTCGCCACCATAATTTAACATCACCACAAAGATACATGGAAGTTGTTGTTACATTTTCTTCCTCAGAGGTTACTTCGGTGCCCCGAAAGTTTTGATCTACATTAAAGAGGAAGTTGTTCCTTGACGTCTCTTGAACCGCCATAGGATTGAGGTCCAGGAATGTGAACCCTCGAAGTTGGTTGCCTGGAGTCTCTACCAAGAGCTCGGTACATAATGTTCTTCAAGCCGTCCAACTCGCTTTAGAGATCAAGGACTGACTGTTCCATCTGAACATGATGGCCAACGGATGTTGAGGCAACTAGGCCCATCCGTTTGATCAAGTGATCGATTTGGGGGTTTTGAGATGTCCCTTCCCCATTAGCATTGAGGCTTCGCAAAAGAACTAGAGCATCGTCAATGCGGGAAACACTTTGTTCAAGCGCGTCAAGACGTTCTTTCGTCGACTTGGTATTTCACTGACGTGGTTAGGCAACGGATCGGTCCGTTGCTCTGATACCAACTGTCACGGGCTGAGTCTTTTGAGGCTATAAAATGGACCATGCGGTGCTAGTTAGGGGATCGCTTAGTAGCAAGTCTGAAGATCAGAGGATCTTGAATAGCGAAAATGATTTCAATAACAACGAGTTTCCCTACAACAACATATGCCGGCAATATAGAGAATAATACAATTACAATAATAATAACAATTGTATTAATATCAAAGGCTACAAAGTGTGAAAAGTTTGAATGACTTTAAGAGTATGTACTTCTACATAATATTTTAAATAAAAAAATATAAGTGACCATAATAGATATCATTATACTCGAGGAGCCATAATGATTTCTTTCTATAAAAAATAAAAAAAATAAATTAAATTAAGTTAATCTAAACTAAACTAATTTAGAAAATAAATAAAAAAGGTAACGGATAACCGATCACCTGCAAAAACAAGCACTAGCCAAAACCGTGATACTGTGCATAATATGCTTCATGAGCTAAATTAACAGAACTATGATCTTCTTGTTTGCTAACAACGTATTCAAATCCGATGAACATGCTCCACGATTTGTCGCACCGACGAATAAGTCCCTATTACCGCTACAAAAAAACCCAGAACCAAAATCATCAAAATAATTACCAATTCCACCCCAAAGCTCCGGGCGGCCTTGTTGAGCTTGAGGTAGCAGAGGCAGGGGAAGAGCAGCGACACGGCTGTGCTTGTGAATGCACCCATGAATGCCATTATGTAGCCGTACAGAGGGATCGCTAATGCGACGGCGACGGTGCTGATCACGAGCGCCGTCCTCAGCAACATGCTGACCGGAGTGGAGTTGCAGAGAGGGAAGGTGTCTTCAATCGCGGTCGCGATTGGGGAGATGACCATCGCGTATTTGGTGATGGGGCTGATTAGGGTTGTGTAAATCGTTATTTTTGAGCTTATTTTTCTCGTGGGGAGATTTAGGGTTACTTGGGAGAACAGGTTTTCTCCGTACATTAGGTACCCCATGACCGACATTGATCCGTAGGTTACTGCGGTAAGAACATAGGACACCATTAAGACCTGCAATTTGAAATTTCGTAAACCCTAAACGCAGAAGGTTGTGAGCTTGAAGAAGACGATGTGACTTAGAATGTTTACCTTGGGGAATTTGGTGGTGTCTTTCATGGAGTTGCAGATGGTCGGAAAAACAGCATGCCCGCCGAAAATAAACGTGTAAAGGCTTATTGAAGTCGGCAATCCACTCAATTTCCACAGCCTTCCTCTCTCATGAAACCCTACTCCGCCAACGACACCGACCCACAAAACGGCGCCGATCAGAATCAACGAAGACAGCACGACGAATGCCTCTTTCCCCCTGATTTTGACGCCGGCGACGTGGAAACTTTGGTTGGGAAAAAGCTTGTTCCGAGTATCTCCGTTGAGTATGAGGAACTCGACGGCGGCCAAGTAGAGCTCGAGGTAGAGGAAAACGAAGATGATGGTTCTTCCCTTTCGCCGGAAAGCCTGCTGACCGATGTCGGTGTAGGTCTCGATTAATGGGTCGGCGTCCATGCAGCGTTTAAGGAGCAGACCCGTGTAGCAGCTCAAAATTGCTACCAGAAGAAGCAGGATTAAGCTCAGCCATCCTCCTTCAGACAGAGCATCGGAATCGATAGTATACCCATTCCTGGTAAATATTCAAACCAAATCAGACAATGTCCTAGATTAAAACACTAGTTACATAAAAGATCAAACAAGTATAGAAGTTTCCATTTCTGGCTCCCTATTTTTAGGAAATCAGTTTTGAAAACTTCAACAGGCAGTCCAACTGCTGAACCCATTGAACACATGATGTTCCTAGATTTGTGGCAACAAATCTCCACTAGCGGTTATGAGTTCAATGAGGCTCAGATATAAATACAAGTTTTGGTCTCGGTTAGAGTTTAGTAGCACCAAAACAGTGATTAAGAAGGTGATTAAGAAGGAGGGTGAGTGCGCGCATCAATGGTATGTTTATTTGATCCGTTCTTTTAATTTTGCATTTGATCTAATTGCTGTTTGAGTTTATAGAAGCATTGTTTAGATCGATTTTAGTCTAACAGCAACCACATTCACCTTGTATAGCATTGAGTCCATTAAAGCAAGTTCTGATAAAACTCGTCCCTTTGCTCTGTTTTTCCTCCTCCTGCTGCTGCTGCTGTTCTTCATTGCTCGCCCTTAATCTCTCTTCGCTTTTCGAACACTCCATCTTCTCGATACATTAATTTAATCACGAAAACAACATTAATATCGTCAGGAAATGCAATACAGACAGCCTTAATTAAGACAAGAAACGAATTGTTAATGCCAGATACAGTGGTTTTAAGTGTGATTGGATTCAAGACAGAAAAGGTCGCTGTAGATTCAATTATAATTGAACTTTGATTGTTCAACCATTGCTAACGGAAAGCTCAATGCCCATTACACCTTGCAGACAAACTCGTCCTTTTCCATTTACCTACTTCTCTCCTCTGCCTGCCAAAGAACATTCTTTTTTTCTTAAAAAAGACAGCCTAATTTTGGATTCAGTCACTAACATTCTTATCTAATGATCTCATTATTATTTATTATATGTATTCATAGGATATGTTACTTCAGACATCAAATCCCAATTCCCAAATCCTAGGATTTTTGACCCCCCAAAAAAAATCCTTAATTTTTTTGTATATTTTTTTTTACCAAACTCTTGAATTTACACAGAACCCAGTTACGAACATATTTTTTTTTTTTTTGGACTGATTAAGGGTTTTTAATTAGATTTTTTCTTTTGGGTTATGAATATGAAACTTGGAATTAGAGATTAGGGTAATGATTAAGACACTAAAATCATTGGTCTGATCATCGAATGAATAAACACCATTGTTTGCAAACAGAATCGCTGCAAATTTCAATGGGCTGATGCCAGAATCTGCGTTAAAACCAAAGGGAAAAAAAATATACAATATAATTGTCAGCAGGTTCTGTTGGGTTTATCCAACATCAATGTGGACGGTATTGATGGTCAGGTTATCAGTGTGAGAAAAAGTCTCGCCTCACGAGTTAGTTTTTGGGTTGAGAGAGGCGCAAGACCATCCTCCACAAGTATCAAAAACTAGTGGAGATTAATTGAGAGTTTTTCTCACACTTATAACTTGACCACTAATTCCTTCCACATTCGATGTTGTATAAACCCAATGAAACTCTGCCCAATAGTCACAAAGTGAGAGATTGATCGAGAGTTAACCGACCAAATGCCTGATGTATGAGAGGGAGATTGTTGGGTTTATCTCACATCGAATGTGGAATGGGTTGGTGGTTAGGTAATAAGTGTGATGGAAAATCTCAACTCTTGAGCTAATTTTTAGGGTTGAGAGAGACCCAAGACCACTCTACAGGTTCCAACTTAAAATCATATGGTGCCAAGTGGATTAACTCATTTGATTTATATAGTGATTTGAACACTCTCAAATAATCGATGTGGGGTAAGAATTTAACATCCGCCCTTAAGTGTAATCTCCCGGTTTGCACAATTGATTTGACTATGAGTGAATGAACAGATATGTGCAACACCTGACTTGAACGGAAGATGTGCCTAATAGAATAGAGAGACAAATTTCCATAATCTTGACTCTGATACCATATTAGGAGGTTTCAACTTAAAAGTATATATTGTCAAATGAAGTAATTCCTTTTATTTATATAATGATTTGAATGCTCTTAAACAAGAACAAAAATCTAACCATACTAAACAATTAACATAATTATCAAACAAAATTAGTTTGGTTGGACATGTTTCAGAATCTCTGTAAGAGAATTATAGGTACCCATTACAGCAACCAAACAACCCAACACCAAAATAACGGTAATAACTACCAACTCCAACCCGAAACTTCTTGAAGCCTTGTTGATCTTCAGGTAACACAGGCATGGGAACAACATGGAGACACTAACGCTCAAGAACGCTCCGATAAAGGCCATGACATAGCCAAAAAAGGGAATGATCAGAGCGACAAAAACAGTGCTGATGACCAGAACAGTTCTGATTAACAGGCTTGTGAACCTGCTGTCGCGAAATGGAAACGTTTCTTCGATCGCTGTGGCGATGGGCGAAACGATGATGGAGTATTTGGTTATGGGGTTGATGAGTGTGGTGTAGATTGCTATTTTGGAGCTTATTTTTCTTGTGGGGAGGTTAAGGGTGATTTGAGAAAACACGTCTTGTCCATACATTAGGTAGCCCAGGACTGCCATTGATCCATAGCTGATGGTGCTTAGAACGAAGCAGACGATTAGAACCTGCAATTGGAGTTTGATTAGTGCTTCTATTCTCATAAAACTTGGAACAGAAACTGAAATATGGGAACCATTATGTTCTGTTTCCAGAAATTCCAGAACAAAAATAGATTTTCTATGTTTCCACATTTTTTGTACCATTCCCACTTTTATGGGAAAAAAAAAACAAAAAAAACTAAGACACCGTCTTGTAAAAAATAAAAATGTATTTTTTCGTTCCTTCCATATTTATATTTTAAGAGATTTATGATTTAAATTTACATTAGGGGTTTATACAATTTATCTCCTCCGTCGTTTTGCAATAAATCAGATGTCTCGCCTATAATTTTATAAATTCTGATAAATTTCTTATCATTTTGGTCAATGACCACTTAATTCCCTTATAGATAAAAAATAATAATTTTTTTATTGTAATAACAATTCTACCCTTAACTATTTAAAAATAATTAAATAATTAAAAACTAAAATAAATAAATAACTATATACATATTTTCATCTTTTATTTTTTTTAACTACCATCCTCATTTCAAAAAAAAATATTTTTTAACTATTTTATTAAACAAAAAAATAAAAAATAAATAAAAAACATCTTCCTGTCCCTCCCCCCTTCTCTCTCTCCCCACCACCAATCCCACTCTCTCTCTCTCAGCCACCATGGATCTGTGCCGGCTCTCTCTCTTTGGTGGTAAGCGGTGGCGGTGAGAAGGTGGGGTAGGGTAGGAAGTATATATAATTATTTAAAAAATTAAGAATAAAAAAATATAATTTTAAAAATAAAAGGGGTGTTAATGAATTTTTATAAAAGTAAAAATATATTTTTTTTCAAAATAACATAAGGACATTTATGTCTTTTAACATAAAAAATTGGTCAATGGGATTGACTGGTATTTGCAAAACTATAGGAAAAATATCTGTTTAGTGCAAAACGGCAAGAGAGGTAAATGGTATAAACTCTTTACATTAATTGCTTTTTATCTCCTTGTATTTTGATTTTATTTTACTTTGTTCCATCCATTTTTAAAACATAATATACATTTTACCCTTTCGACTTATAATAAATTATTTTTTTAAAATTAACCGAATATGCTTAAAAAATGATGAAATTAAATTATTTTTATTTAACTTTTAAATAAAATAGACAAAATTACGCAGTTCTTATTTTATTTTATTATTATTAAAAAATAGTAGAAAGGGAAAATTTTAGTTTTTTTCGTTTATTATCTTTAAATATGAAATCTAAATTAAAAAATTCATTTATATATTTTTGAATCATTTATAACTCTCCTTTTTTTCCGATTAAGATCATTAAATAAAATAATATCCTTGCGCGTTTAAATATATTTTTCATTAAGTAATTTTTTATTTTAAAAATATTTAAATAACGGTATCAAACGAACCAACAAAAAAAAACCTATTTTTATTTTTTATTCGTAATTATTTATGTTTTCTTTTTAAAAAAAAAATAAAAAATCATTGTTTTACCTTGGGGAATTGGCTTCTATCCTTCATGGAGTTGCAGAGCGTGGGGAAAACAGCATGCCCACAATAACAAAACGCAAAAAGGCTTATTGCGGTCGGCACTCCCCTCCACCGGCAAACATCCCCTTCCTCCGCAAACCCAACCCCATCCACAGACCCCACCCAAGCCACAGACCCTATCAGTATCACCGAAGCCATAACCCCTCCCGCCGACACATAAGCCAACACCCCCAAGCTCTTCATCCATGTCGTCGGCAGTATCATCATCGCCGTCGCCATCACAAACATCTGTTTCGCACCGACCCGAATCCCGCCAATGTGAAAACTCGCGTTCGGAAACAGCTTATGCAAGTTATCACCTTCCAGTATGAGGAACTCAACAGCAACCAGGTAGAGCTCAAGGTACATGAAAGTTGACACCATGGCTCTACCCTTTGTCCCAAACGCAAGCTCACCTATGTCTGGGTATGTTTTGGCTAGTGGGTCTGTGTCCAGACACCTCTTGAGGAGCAAACCTGTGTAGCAACATAGGATTGCCACCAACAAGAGGATTATCAAGCTGAGCCACCCTCCTTCAGACAGGGCATAGGGGATTGATAGGATTCCTACACCTGATAATGCATTGAGTCCATTGAAGCAAGTTCTCAAAAAGGTGGTGCCTTTGGCTTGTTGAAGTGATTGTTGAGGCTCTTCAACATTCGACTCCATGTTTGTTTTGGGTGATAATCCACATGCCCACAACATTGGATCATATAATGGGGAAAAGTTGAATTTCAAAAGTTTTTTTTTTAAATTTCTGTATTTGTTATAATTGGTGCAGAATTGGTGGTAGTGACAAGGAGATAGTGAAGGTGAGTAGATTGGCAATTTAAAGTTGACAAAGGAAAGGTGCATAGGAAAAAAAATTATTTTGTTTACTGGAAAATTTAAAACTTTAAAACTGAACTATTTTTTTTTAAGGTTTTTTCTTCAAAAGTCCTATTTTAAAAATCTACAACTTTTTCAATCCTATACAAATAAAACAACTTTTTAACTCCTATTTTAGAAAAAAAAAAATTGGCACAAACTCCTACTCACATTTTGTAATGACAAAATTACCCCTGCAAGTGAAACCCTATTTTTGGAAAACCCTCTTCATTACTCTCTCACATCTCTCTTACTCTCTTACTGTCAGCTCTCTCTCTCTTTCTCTCCCCATTACTCTCTCACCGTCGCCGCCTCCTCAATCAACCATCTCTGTTCGTCGCCTCTTCATCCATCATCGTAGCCCTCATTCCCACAGTCCTCGCCCTAACTCGCCGTCGTGGCCCTCTCTCTCTAAATCTCCATGGCCGCGCCTCCTCTCTCAAGCTCTATGGCCGCCCTCTCCGCTCTGATTTATCGCCGTCACCAGTCGCCACCGAATGCCATTCGTCGCCGTTCTTCAATGTCATTCGGTGCTTGGTCTAGGGTTTTGAGATGCCGTTCGTCGTCGTCGTCGTTTCCTTCACCTCTCCATAGCACGTTCATCACCGCTGCCTCGCTGCTTGTCTTCTTTCTTCGTAGATCCGGCCAGATCTGACTAGATCCACTCAGATCTACTTAGTTCTATTTCTTGCTAAGTAGATCTGGCCAGATCGTTATCGTTGTCGTTGTTTAGCTTCTTCTTCACCGTTGCCATTTTCTCCCTCGCTCATTTCACTGATTTTTTTTTTTAATTTTCTATTTTTGAAAATACATCTAACTCTGAAGATTTGGTATTGATTTTCAAATCACTTTCATTAGATATCCATTTAGATTATTTTTTATTGGATATTCACCTAGATTAGATTAACAAATTTGTTCTTCAATAGAGATTAATTTTTTGTTCTTGCCTTTTTTTTTTTTTTCTATTTTTGAAAATACATTTGGCTTAGAGGATTTAGAATTTCTGATTGGTGACAGTGATTTTCATTTTGCTTATTTTCAGTAGATATCTACTTAAATTACTTTCGGTGGATATCCACTTAGAATATTTTTTTTCAGTGGATATTCACTTACATTAAATCTGGTTAGACGTGAGCAAATTTAAATTTGTTCTTTCTGGTTTTGGAAATATATTTGGCTTAGAGAATTTAAAATTTTTGATTGGTTTGCCAGTGAATTTTAATTTGATTATTTTCAGTAGATATCCACTTAAACTATTTTTCAGTGGATTTCTACTTAGATTACGTTTCAATGAACTTTTATGCATTTTTAATGACATTTACAGTATTTTCGGTGAATGTTTAAATATATAGTGAAATTATGTAATGACATTTTTTTTCATTAGATTATTTTTCATTGGATATTCACCTAGATTAGATGAGCAAATTTGTTCTTCAATAGAGATCTCTTAATTTTTTGTTCTTACTTTTTTTTTTTTCTTTCTATTTTTGAAAATGCATTTGGCTTAGAGGAATTAGAATTTCGGATTGGTCGCAGTGATTTTCATTTTGCTTATTTTTAGTAGATATCCACTTAGATTACTTTCGGTGGATATCTACTTAGATTATTATTTCAGTGGATATTCACTGACATTAGATCTAGTTAGATGTGAGGAATTTTAAATTTGTTCTTTCTGTTTTTGGAAATACATTTGACTTAGAGAATTTAAAATTTTTGATTGGTTTGCCAGTGAATTTTAATTTGATTATTTTCAGTAGATATCCATTTATTTTCGGTCGATATCCACTTAAACTACTTTTCAGTGGATTTCTACTTAGATTAGTTTTCAATGAACTTTTATGCATTTTTAATGGCATTTACAATATTTTCGGTGAATGTTTAAATGTATAGTGAAATTATGTAATGACATTTACAGTATTGTAAAAAAATTATATATTTTTGAACAAAAAATAAATTTAGTGAAATTTTTATTTTATTGAAAAATAAAATTTAGTAGATTTTATAAAATGATTATTGGAATTGCAAAAAAATAAAAATAAAAATCGGAGGAATTACAAAAAAAAAAATAAAAAAAAATCAGTGGAATTTTTATATTTTTTTAAAAGTAAAATTAATTAAATTTTTTATTCAAAATATTTTTTTTGTCAAATTTTAAAAGATAAATGAAAATTTGTAAATATGTTTTTTTTTAGTTTTAGGATATTTGAAAAAAATGATGAAATGATTTAAAAATTTTAGAACGGTAGAAGAGTAATTTAGGAAAAAGATATTTGATAGTACTTTTGGGATGAGTGAAAAAAGTGTGGTCCTTGAAGAGATGTCTTTTGAATAAATAGGACCTCACAAAAAAATTCCCTTATTTATATTAGGGTTTCTCGTTGGGTTATCTCATAACGAGTTTCAACGAAACCCAAAATTTACACTTACTACTTAACTGAATTTTTACATAAAAGATACCACAACCCAAATTAAAATATGATAATTGATTATTTGGGTTGGTTATATAATAAACTATCTATTGACTCGTTTTTGTAAAACAATTTATTCAATTAATGTTAGCCCACAATTTTTTTTCCAACAGTTGTTGAACAAAATTGGGAATAAATTAGAATCATCAAATTGGGCATTTTACAACATGTAACGGTGTAACAGGCGTTACACCTCATTGTAATGAGATTAGACCCCGATACGGACCCGTAACGGGCCCAAGAACGGTTTATTGACTCGTAACCATAACTGCAGACTGATAAACGCGTTACTTATCGATTGTTACAGTATGTAACTACGGATACATAGTAGCCTGTGTATAATTCAAAGTTTTGGGGGGCCTTCTGTTTTACTTTAAGATTTTATTTATTTATTTATTTATTTATTTTTTATTTTTTCTTTTCTGTTGTTGAATGTGAACCTTTTTATTGTATTCAGGAGCTTATGTTTTGGCATACCAACTTTAATGTGAAGATAGAAAGACGTCTTTAATATAGGAAACCCAGATATACAAGCATCTGCTTTTCGCCCCCGCCCCCCAAGACACAAATGGTTGATTCCTGAATTTTGACAGAGTTTTGCAGTTAAAAAAAGGGAAAATTAACGAATACTCCAAAAAAAAAAAAATTACCGCCTACTCCTATCCACTTTTTCTTGCACCGCCTACTCCCATCGTCAACTTTTCTTGCATCGATTAGTCATATTTTCAAAAATGTCTAGCGACAAGATTACCGAAATATCTTCCCGTGAGCTTTTTCCATGAGAATGGCGGTGGACTCGCACTGACTATACCCATCGTTCGCCGTCTTTTGCTCCGTCGTTCGCAGTTCGTTCGTCGATCGCCAAGTTGTGCCACATCGTTCGACTTTCATTCGTCATTTGTTGCCTTCTACTGCGTCGTTCGGTTCTTGTACGTCGTTCATCGCCGTTTCAAATTGGTGCTCATGGTTATGGCCGTTGATAGTTCATGCGACGCCGTTCGTCGCTGTCGGTGCCCAGATTTACGGTAAGCGAACAATTGTTGAGAGAAATGAGAGAGGGAGTAATAGATCTATGAAATGAGACGCCGTTCATCGTTGGTTTTTGTAGAGAGTGATGATATGGAATACTGCAATGGTGTTTTGGATTAGGAAATGGTGTTTTAAGCTAGAATGCGTGACAGCTAGCAAGATATTTTCACCTTTTGCATTTTTTACACTTTGCACCCTGCAATTTGCAATTTATTTGTGACAGTTGATGTTACATTCAACATCTACATGTATTGAATATAACATCATATGAACAAGAGAACAATTGATGTTACATTCAACATCCACAGGTGTTGAATGTAACATCCATGCATAATACGATTCATAAAAATATGAGAACAATTGATATTACATTCAATATCCACAAATATTGAATATTATATTCAACATCCACATGGGGAATATTTTGGCTAGAAAAAAATAATATCATTAAAAAAAAATAATTGATTTTACATTCAGCATCCATATGAGAGGTATATTTGTTAGAAAAATATAACATCATAAAAAAAAAAAAAAAAAAAAAACAACACAATTGATATTACATTCGACACTCACAGGTGTTAAATGTTATATTCAACATTCACATGATGAGTATTTTGGTCAGAAAAATATATCACAAAACACACACACACACACACAATTGATGTTACATTCAACATCCATAAGTGTTGAATGTTACATTCAACATCCACATGAAAAGTATATTGGTCAGAAAAATATAACATCATAAAAAATAAAATAAAATAAATAATTAATGTTACGTTCAATACCCACAGATATTGAATGTTACATTTAACATCTACACGAGGGATATATTGGTCAAAAAAAGACAAAAATAGTTATTAGTGTAAAAAAAAATGATGAGAGTAATCGATAATTTTTTTTGTATTTTAAGACCCCCTATTAAAAAAAAAGGAAATTTTTTTGTGGGGTCCTATTTATTCAAAAGACAACTTTTCAAGGACCACTCTTTTTTCACTCATCCCAAAAGTACCATCAAATATCTTTTTCCTAAATTACTCTTCTACCGTTCTAAAATTTTTAAATCATTTCATCATTTTTTTCAAATATCCTAAAACTAAAAAAAACATATTTACAAATTTTCATTTATATTTTAAAATTTGACAAAAAAAAATATTTTTAATAAAAAATTTAATTAATTTTACTTTTAAAAAAATATAAAAATTCCACTGATTTTTTTTTTTTTTTTTGCAATTCCAATAATCATTTTATAAAATCTACTAAATTTTATTTTTCAATAAAATAAAAATTTCACTAAATTTATTTTTTGTTCAAAAATATATAATTTTTTTACAATACTGTAAATGTCATTACATAATTTCACTATACATTTAAACATTCACTGAAAATACTGTAAATGCCATTAAAAATGCATAAAAGTTCATTGAAAACTAATCTAAGTAGAAATCCACTGAAAAGTAGTTTAAGTGGATATCGACCGAAAATAAATGGATATCTACTGAAAATAATCAAATTAAAATTCACTGGCAAACCAATCAAAAATTTTAAATTCTCTAAGTCAAATGTATTTCCAAAAACAGAAAGAACAAATTTAAAATTCCTCACATCTAACTAGATCTAATGTCAATGAATATCCACTGAAAAAATAATCTAAGTAGATATCCACCGAAGGTAATCTAAGTGGATATCTACTAAAAATAAGCAAAATGAAAATCACTGCGATCAATCCGAAATTCTAACTCCTCTAAGCCAAATGTATTTTCAAAAAAGAAAAAAAAAAAAGAAAAAAGAAAAGAAAAGAAAAGAAGTAAGAACAAAAAATTAAGAGATCTCTATTGAAGAACAAATTTGGTCATCTAATCTAGGTGAATATCCAATGAAAAATAATCTAATGAAAAACAATGTCATTACATAATTTCACTATACATTTAAACATTCACCGAAAATACTATAAATGCCATTGAAAATGCATAAAAGTTCATTGAAAAGTAATCTAAGTAGAAATCCACTGAAAAGTAGTTTAAGTGGATATCCACCGAAAATAAGTGGATATCTACTGAAAATAATCAAATTAAAATTCACTGGCAAACCAATAATTTTTTTTAAATTCTCTAAGCCAAATATATTTCCAAAACCAGAAAGAACAAATTTAAATTTACTTATGTTTAACCAGATCTAATGTAGGTGAATATCCACTGAAAAAAATAATCTAAGTGGATATCCACC
Organism: Eucommia ulmoides; assembly: GCA_016647705.1. Classification (NCBI taxonomy): domain Eukaryota; kingdom Viridiplantae; phylum Streptophyta; class Magnoliopsida; order Garryales; family Eucommiaceae; genus Eucommia; species Eucommia ulmoides. Next base: position 5,527,389 of record CM028333.1, on the reverse strand, counting down.
GAAAGTAATTTAAGTAGATATCTACTGAAAATAAGCAAAATGAAAATCACTGCGACCAATCGGAAATTCTAAATCCTCTAAGCCAAATGTATTTTCAAAAATAGAAAAAAAAAAAGCAAGAACAAAAAATTAATCTCTATTGAAGAACAAATTTGTTAATCTAATCTAGGTGAAAATCCAATGAAAAATAATCTAAATGGATATCTAATAAAAGTGATTTGAAAATCAATACCAAATCTTCAGAGTTAGATGTATTTTCAAAAATAGAAAATTAAAAAAAAAATCAGTGAAATGAGCGAGGGAGAAAATGACAACGGTGAAGAAGAAGCTAAACAACGATAACAATAACGATCTGGCCAGATCTACTTAGCAAGAAATAGATTTAAGTAGATCTGTGTGGATCTAGTCAGATCTGGTCGGATCTACGAAGAAAGAAGACAAGCAGCGAGGCAGCGGTGATAAACGAGCTATGGAGCGGTGAAGGAAACGACGACGACGACGAACGGCATCTCAGAACCCTAGACCATGTGCCGAATGACATTGAAGAACGGCGACAAATGGCATTTGGTGGCTACTGGATACGGCGATAAATTAGAGCGGAGAGGGCGGCCATGGAGCTTGAGAGAGGAGGCGTGGCCATGGAGATTTAGAGAGAGAGGGCCACGACGGCGAGTTAGGGCGAGGATTGTGGGGGTGAGGGCTACGACGATGGATGAAGGGGCGACAAACAGAGACGGTTGATTGAGGAGGCGGTGACGGTGAGAGAGTAATGGGGAGAGAGAGAGAGAGAGCTGACAGTGAGAGAATAAGAGAGATGTGAGAGAGTAATGAAGAGGATTTTCCAAAAATAGGGTTTCACTTGCAGAGGTAATTTTGTCATTACAAAATGTGAGTAGGAGTTTGTGCCATTTTTTTTTTCTAAAATAGGAGTTAAAAAGTTGTTTTATTTATATAAGATTGGAAAAGTTGTTAGTTTTTAAAATAGGACTTTTGAAGAAAAACCCTATAAATAATTAGATCTTCTCTCTAGTCTAGATTGAGGGTTTCTTCCCATTCAGAGCTGTAACCACGAAATCTAGATCATAGGGAGGAAGAACTAGTTAGTAATCTGCTGCGAGAGATTCAATCTCCTGCGATGACCCAAACAGGTATGTATTCGATTACTGTTCTTTATTGTTATGTCCTAATAATCATGTATGCTTTAGATTAATGTTTAATTCCGTTTTATTGTGATTATGAGACATAATCAACATGTGGTATCAGAGCCAACGTATATGATTTAGGATCGACAATTGTTCTTTAGAAACTTTTTTATTTTTTATTTTCTGTTCTTAAACAAAACAGAAATTTGCGGGCATAATTTCATGTTATTTTTCGTTTCCATTGACTATGAAACCTTAGGTCTTTTATTGATCTTGATTTAAGTTTTAATTTGATATATTATACATGCTATTTGGTTGCGTAATCAGAGAGTATTTCGTGGTTGAATATTCGGCTACAAACCCCTGAAAACTCCCGAAACCAAAACTTGGGGCCGTGATTTTCATGTAATTTTTTGCTTCGATTGATTGTGAAACCTTAGGGCTTTTATTCCTCTTGATTCAAGATTTAATTTTATATATTATATATGCTATTTGGTTGCATAATCAGAGAGTATTTCGTGATTGAATTTTCGGCTTCGAAACCCTACTAAAATCGAGATTCGTTTTTAAAATCGAGGAATATTGTCGCTTTTTTTGTTCAATTAAACGTTGTAGAAAGGTTTTAAATTAGTATTAGGTATAAACTCATATAAAATTCGGTAGAAATAAAGGTTAATATCGAGTTTTAGATTTTGGCCATGGAGGAGTGAGAAACCGCAACTTGTTCTTCGTGTTTGGTGATGATTTTTTTTTATTTTTCCTTCAATTAATTGTGATAGGCATGTGAGAAATACATAAATATACATAAACCCACAAAATATTGAAGAAAAATTATAACTTTTTCAGGGTTTTAGAGGATCGGGTCAAAATCGGGTCGAGCGACCTGGTTCAGACTCGACTGGAGGTTGAAGACAACCTCCAGCCAGGCCCGCAAGCCGTATGCTCATAACAGGCGCATGGGGCGCGTGAGACATTTTTGGGGACCCGTTTTGGGTCTTTTTTTTTTTTTTTTTTTTTTTTTCTGTGCATTTGTTTTTCTGTCCTCTAATTTTCTGTAAAATTTATTTTATTTTTTGAGAATTAAAAATAATTTTTAGTTATTTATTACTTATTATGTGATTTAATTAGCTCAAAATTATTTTTAGGCATGATTTTCTGTTGAAAATTTATCAAAAATTATATTGGTTGATTTTGAATAGAATTACAGTACTCTCTTTCCTTAAATTCAAATTTATTGATTTGTACTCTCTTAATTAGTTTTAAATCACGTAAAACTACTTTAATAGCTTTAATTGTTCAAATTTCTTAGATTTTGGGTTGAATGGAGTATGATTTGGGAACTTCCATTAAACTGAATATTTTTTACATGAAATTGAAACTGAATATTTTTTTTCATGACCCTTCACTCTTCAATTGATTAAAATTCCACGGACCTCACATTTTTCTTCGACGTCTTTTCCCCGACGATGTCAACGATGCCTTCATTGGCTTCTTCAAGCTCCAGACCTTCGCAGTTCAAGTAATGTAAAACATTCTATTGGTATTTAGGATGACGTTGGTCTAATATAGAATTGTACAATGAACACAATGTTATCAAATTCATGTTCTGAATCTTCTGATTGCATTCTGAATTCACTCAAAAGCTAAGTGTTTGACCATATATCTACGAATCTCATAACTCGGGGGCTGAATGATCAAATCTGAGGGTTTATGAACCTAAAAGAAAATCCTGGTATGACTAACATGTTAGAAGTGTAGGTGGCGTTTGGTTGATGCTTCTGTTTTGTTTTTTTTTTTGTTTGTTTTTTTTTTTTTTTTAATTTCTACTTCCAATAATCTGGGATGAGATGAGATGTGAATTATGTTTCCATTCTGGAGTATTTCAGAAATAGAAACATGTTTGGAAATGACCATTCTCCTAAAAAAAAAATTATGAGAATGATAACAAGAAACACATTTGGTTGCAAAATTTGTTCTTTTTATTTTCTTTAAATGTGATGGTCACTGTTGGCTGGTGAGATGGTAGTGGGAATAGTTTTGTGGGAGTGAATAGGAATCAATAATTTTTTTTTCAGATTCTTAAAGAATTCATGAAATAGTCCCAAATTACTCTCAATACTTTAAATTGGTAACATATGGTTTTCTGAAATTGAGTGTAGGCTCTATGATTATGGAGTAATTTTTTTTTTTTTTTTTTGTATTTCAAGATTCAGTCTGATTGGGACTCTCTTTTGTTATTATACCTATTTTGGGCATTTCTCCAATCAACAGAAATTTGGTATCGTTAAGCCCCTAATTTCGATTTAAGAAGCAGCAGGCAAGATCTTTCTAAGTTATCACGATGAAAATGCTGTTTAATAACTTTTAAAACTTTTGGATCCTTTGGTTTGTAACCCAAAAAAAATATTTGTTTGAATGCATATATATTATATTTGTCTGCAAATGTGTTTTTGTCCAATTAGCCAGCTTTTGCAACATAGAAGCTATATTTCTTTGCGTATGTGTATTTATACATTTTTGTGTACTTGGGAAGACGATATATAAGCGCAATGTTTAAAAACAAAGGAGGTTGAACGAGAGGATCCGTCCTAGGATCTTGTGAATAGTATATGTTTGAGAATGAGAAAGTTGTTTTGTTGCTATAAATGGATTATGAGCGTATACCGATTGGTTGTTGATTAATGTTAATCTTCTAGTAGAAGATGGATAAGTTGTACTTTATTTTAATTACTGCCTTATTTTAGATAATTGAATTGATTTCTGATTATAAAAATTACAGAGGAAATTGGATATTAACTTTTTCCATACACTCTCTTGCTTCATTGTTATTTATATATGATAAACTCCATACCACTTGAGGAGTTCTTATTAATTGTACATGAATAGAGTAAGCATTATAGGGATAATGCATATATCCCTTTCTTTAATTGGTTATATGATGAATTGACTATGAAAAGTTATTATTAAAGTGAAAAAGAGTTTGTCTCTGTTATTTTAAAGAGCAAACATGAGAGCTCAAAGAAGTCAACTCATGCTTTGACTTTTATTATCTTGGCTCATGAACAAGTATCTCAAAGTCTTCTTCACATCTAGAGTACCCCTTAATTGATTGTGAAGATGTGGCCCTAGTTCGGATTAGATGATTGGATAGTTGCATATTGCTCATAAAATGAGCTATAAAGAGCGTGCTTGTTTAATTTTGGAGATATTATTCTTTGTTGAATCCCACATCACTTGTGTTACCTAATTCTGAGCTAAGGTTTTCTTTGAAACTGAGTTAGGCCCATTGGGTTTCTACATCTGAACTTTTGTTTGATGTTAAGTGGGTTAAATCCCAAACAGATATTGGCCCCTCGATATCTGTTTGCAATGGTTTGTCAAAAAATATGTACCTTGCACGTGAGGGGGCGTGTTGAATGCCACATAGATGTTGGGTCTTCACCCGATATCCGTTCGTAATAGTTTGTCAAAAGTCCACCCTACGCCTGATAAGAACATCGACGTTCATTTGCTAGAGTCGAAGGGCAGCAACGAGGTGGTGGTGACATTCAGGTGGTATGGTAGAGGGGATTTAAATTAGGGTTAGGAGTTTTGACACTTTAGACCCTGGAAGTTTGACTAAAATCTCACTCTGATCCAAATATTTTCAATTTAAACGTATAACACCTTAAAGTTTGACTATAATTAATTTTTGGGTCAAATGGGTCTTAAAAGTGTTTAATGAACCATACATATATTTTGATGGGCCTATTAGGCTTATTATATAGATATTGATTTTGAGTTTAGGCCTACGTAATATCTCAACCAACTGAATTTTTTTAACTACAATTTTCGACCTTTGAGGTTCATATTAAGGAGCTCATAAAAAAAAATAAAAAAATAAAAAAAAAATTCATTACTTATGATTAATTATAGTTTTTCAATTTTCAAGCCCTTCAATTTTTTTTTATTCTATATAGAGACTAATTTAATAATTAGTTTTAGAGTGTAGTAAAATTGTTGTTCAAATTCTTATAACCATAATTGATCGTTGATCACTAAAAGTACATTTTACAACATATTTTATCTTGTTTTGATCATATGCATATATGTAGCTAATATACACTGTTGTGGTTAGACAATATTGTTTAATTTTTCTATTTTGGAACGGTTGCTTGTGAATTGTTGAGGTTATTTTATCAAAATAATTTAACCAATATAGTTTACAAGTTTTCGAGTTCCTATTTTGTTGATGGAAATTTTTTTAGATTAATTTATGCATTCACCTGCCCAAAGGGGATTATTGTGCAGATTAATTTAATTATTGGGTAATATAGTTTAATTTTTTCATTTTGGAACGGTTGCTTGTGAATTGTTAATGTTATTTTACCAAAATGATTTAACCAATATAGTTTGTAAGTTTTTGAATTCCTATTTTGTTGATAAATATTTTTTAGATTAATTTGTACATTCACCTGCCCAAAGAGGATTATTATGCAGATTAATTTAATTGTTGGGTAATATAGTTTAATTTTTCCATTTTGAAACAGTTGCTTGTGAATTGTTGAGATTATTTTACCAAAGTGATTTAACCAACATAATTTGCAAGTTTTCGAGTTCCTATTTTATTGATGAATTTTTTTTTTAGATTAATTTGTACATTTACCTGCCCAAAGGGGGTTATTGTGCAAATTGATTTAATTGTTGGATAATATAGTTTAATTTTTCCATTTTGGAATGGTTGCTTGTGAATTTTTAAGATTATTTTACCAAAATGATTTAATCAATATATTTTGTAAGTTTTCAAATTCTTATTTTGTTGATGAAATTTTTTTAGATTAATTTCTACATTCACCTGCCTAAAGGGGGTTATTGTGCAGATTCATTTAATTATTGAGAAATATAGTTTAATTTTTTCATTTTGGAACGGTTGCTTGTGAATTGTTGATGTTATTTTACCAAAGTGATTTAACCAATATAGTTTATAAATTTTCAAATTCTTATTTTGTTGATGAAAATTTTTTAGATTAATTTGTACATTCACCTACCCAAAGGGGGTTATTATACAAATTTATTTAATTGCATGAGGATATTATGTGAGATAAATAATTTGATAAATTTGTTTGCCTAAAAAAAATGAATTTTGAAAAATTATTTGTTTCATTATATTTTGAAAAATATATATGGATTTGAAGGTTAATCTATCCAAAAGGGATGCATTTTTAAATTTGTAATTTTTTCTTATTTTGTTGATCCTTATGATTAAAGAATAATTGTTTATTATAAATTCTGCCCAAATGAGAGTTTATGATAACACAATTGATTCTTATATTGTATTTTCTATACTTAATTGAACATTTTGCCTATTTCCATAATTGATCTAGTTGCAATTTTTTGTGAAAGTAATTTTTTTTTTTTTTGTAAACAATAATAATGCCACAATAAAATTTTAAAATGATTCATTGATTTAATGAGAGCCTCTGTATTTCTTTATTTCGATTATTGTATCGTGTAAGTATTAATCACTGTTGCTATAAAAATTTTCTTTTTTCGTTGATCTTCATACTTACAGAATAATTATTTATGGTATACTATGCCCAAAGAGGAGTTTATGATGACACAATTGATTCTTATATTGTGTCGCTTATACTTATTTGAGCATTTTGATTCTCTAGTTTTGTGGGAGATTTTTTTTTTTTTGTATTTTTCTTTAATTTTATGATATGTTGTGACCACTATTGTTATGTGCTTTGTAAAATTGAAATATATTTGTTGATCATCATTATTGCATATTATATTGTCGCGTATCATATTATTTGAATTGATTAGATTAAACCAATGTTTAAGACCCATAGCGTTCAAGGAACATGTTGTGAATATGGGTGTCATCGAGTTTTTTGATTCTCTAGTTTAATGAGAGCTTTTGTACTTCTCTTTATTTCGATGATTACGTTGTAACTTCTATTGTTATGCGTTTTGTAAAATTGAAATCTATTTGATGATTATCATTATTGCATATTATACTGTTGTATATCATATTATTTGAATTGATTATACAATATGGTATCTTAAGATATTGTGCCTTAAGAATTACAGTTATATACTTTTGGTTGTCATAAATTACTATTTTAAGATCTCGTGATATATTGTTAGTGACATATGACTTGTTAAAATCAAACAATTTCATATTGTTGAGAAATTACAACAATTTCATTTTGTCAAGAAATTGCAGCAGTTTTATTTTATTAAGAAACTGTAATTAATAATTTTATTTTGTTGAGAAATTGTAATGAATACTGATAAAAAATAATGCATATAGATAATGATCACATGTTGGCATTAGTTTCTTACTATACTACTAGGCTTACGCCCATATCGATATGGTTATAAGTATTTATGAGTATGAATGGTCTTATATTTGTTGAGATTAACATATAGACTATCATAATCCAATATTAAGATCATGTTAGACTGGATAAGTTTACCGAGATGCTACTTATAGACTATTATTTCTTTAAAACATGTGTGGTCACACAAAAATAAATTTTTTCTGTTATTAACCCGACAATCTTATTTTTAAAATTAAATTTATTCAATTAATGTAACCAAAGTGGAAGAATATTGAAAAAAAAAATTATGGGCTAACATTAATTGAATAAATTATTTTACAAAAATGGATCAATGGATAATTTATTATATTATTAGGCCAAATAATCAATGATCATATTTTGATTTGAGTTATGGCATCTTTTATTTAGAAGTCTAGTTAAGTAACAAATGTAGATTTTGGGTTTCGTTGAAACCCGTTATGGGAGGGCCCAACGAGAAACCCTAATATAACTAATTAGGTCGCCTCCCTAATCTAGATTGAGGATTTATTCACATTGAGATCCGCTACCACGAAATATAGATCATAAGGAGAAAGACCTAGTTAGTAATCTGCTGCGACATATTCAATCTCCTACGATGGCCTAAACAAGTGTGTATACGATTACCGTTCTTTATTGTTGTATCCTAATAATCATGTATGCTTTAGATTAATATTCAATTCTATTTTATTGTGATTATGAGATATAATGAACACTGCAAGCTATCCAGTTTTGTTTCCAACTTTGTTCAGCAATAAGCCTTCCCCATTTCAACAACTTCTCCTTCATTTTTAGCCTTTATTGGGTCGTTTTAACCCATTTACGATGACATGTAACGGTTGTTAATGCCCAATCTGTTGATTCCAGCTTTCTTCCCAACTTTGTTAAGTACTTGTAGGCCCTCCAACTTTGTTCAACTACAGGCTTTCCCTATTTCAGCTACTTTTACTTAATTTCTTCCCCATTTCTTTCCTATTTTGGGCATATCAAAAGAATATAGGAAAAGAAGAGGTAAATATATTGTTGTATTTTATATACTCAGAATGGGTTCTATATCCCTAATTGTATAGCCGCAAGAGAAAGCTAAATTAAGAAATATATAACCGGAATAAATGAGCCAATAATGCCCTACAATCAAGATTCCAAAAATAATAAATATATAAATATCGTATTTCAACACTCTCTCTCAAGCTGGGCGAAAATATTGATGAGTTCAAGCTTGCCAATAGCTGACTGAAGAAGAGATGGTCTTGTGAACTTGGTAAAAATATCAGCAACCTGTTTGGAAGATGGGACGAAGGTAGGTGTGATGATTCCCGATCGAACTTTCTCACGAATGCAGTGGATATCCATCTCGATGTGTTTCGTCCTTTCATGGAGGATTGAGTTGGATGATAGCATTGTGACAGATTTGTTGTCACAAAATAACTTAGATGAGTTAATCATGGGGAAGTCCCAGCTCGATCAGAAGGGAACGAAGCCAAAGGAGTTCACATGTTCCCTGTGCAATGGCGCGATACTCCGCTTTAATAAAATATCGGGAGACGACGGATGATTTCTTACTCTTCCACGAAATTAGGTGTCTCCCATGAAAAGTGCACAGGCCAGAGGTCGAATGTCTATCCTCGTTCGATTCTGTATGGTCAATATCTGTAAAGTAGGAAAATTCCTCCTATGCCCCTGCCATGTAAAAAGGCCAAGACCGGGGTATATTTTGAGGTACTGAAGGATATGGTAGATAGCATCAAGGTGTGGTGTACGGGGTGAGGGCATAAATTGGCTTACAACATTGACAACATACGTAAGATCAAGCCCTGTATTAGTAAGATAGATGAGGCGACCCACAAGTTGATGATATACTAATGAATTTGATAATAATTTTCCCAAGTCTACCGTTAACTTAAGGTTTAGATCCGTAGGAGTGGAAGCGAGTTTACATCCAAGCATCCTAGTGTTTTGAAGAAGATCAAAGGCGTATTTTTGCTAGGATAGAGAGATACCTCGTCAAGACCGAGCAACCCCAATACCGAGAAAGTAGCGGAGTGGACCCAAATCCTTGATATCAAAAATCTGTCTGAGATCATTATTTACCTGCTTAATACCAGGTGTGTTGTCTCTAGTGATAATAATGCCATCCACATAGACTGAGATAATGATGCATTATCCCTATTACTAGTAACAAATATGATCTGAGTGACACTGGGTAAACCCATAGTGACGATGGCTTCGCTGAATCAACTGAACCATGCATGAAGAGACTACTTAAGTCTATAGAGAGATTTTTAGAATTGACAGACTTTACCTGAATACTCCCACTGAGTCCAAAATCCCCGTCGAGGCTTCATATAGATAGTCTCAGTCAGGTAATCATTAAGGAATACATTCTTGACATCCAACTGGTGCAGAGGCCAAGAATAAGAGGCAACCAATGAAACAAAGAGCTTGACAATGGTCAGTTTAGCAATCGGGGAAAAATTGGCACCAAGGTCTTTGCCCAGGATTTGTATATAGCCCTTAGCAACAAGTCGTTCTTTATATCGGTCAATCGATCCATCAACTAGATATTTAACACTGAAGATCCACTTATAACCAAACCAATCATTCACCAGTCGACACAATTTCCATGTCTGCTTTCGCTGTAGGACATCCATCTGTGATTGCATAGCTGCGACCCGCTATGGATTCTAGAAGGCCTCATAAACGGAGCAAGGGATGACAACTGAATCAATTTGTCCAATGAAGGATTTACATTGATTCGAGAGATCATGAAAAAACAAATATTTAGAAATCGGATTATTAGTAGAACATAAAAAGAGGTAGCGGAAGAGTAGGCGACGTTCCCAAGTTGGTTAACGAGAGATAACAGGGTCAGAAATAATGGGAGATTGAGATATACCTGAATCTAGAGAAGATGTTGACAAAGGATATGAGACATGTGGGTGATGAAAGTAAACCTCTAAGAAGGCGGGTGGAGAGTCAGGTGGTAGGTGTGATGTGGGCGGGGAAGATATATCTAATACAAGAATAGGGTGCAGAAGTGAGGTATGATCCTTAATAGTGATTGCCTCAATAGGTGGAGAAAGTATTGTACCGAAAAAGTAAGGTACAGTTTCGAGGAACATTATATCAAGAGAGTGGTAAGTATGATGAGTAATTGGATCGTAGCACCTATATGCTTTCGACATAGAAGAATAGCCGAAGAAAACACACCGAATAGATTTATCATCTAACTTGGTTCGAGTAGGGCTTCGATTATGGACAAAATATGTACAGCTAAAGACACGGGGTAAGATAGGGAAAATAGTGCTAGTGGGTAACAATATATGAATGGGGTTTTGCCTATAAGGACACGGCTCGGTATGCTATTAATGAGATAAGCAGCAATAAGAACTGTTGTGTGTCAAAAAGATTTAGGAACATTCATTCTTCACAAAAGACAACGGACTACAGACATGATGTGACGGTTCTTATGTTCTACCACACCATTCTGTTCAGGGGTGTAGGGAGTTACTGAATAATGTATTTCTTATTAAGCTCAACCCTAAATTCATTGAATAAATATTCCCACCCATTATCTAACCTAATATTGCACACAACGATTTTATATTGGATTTTTATCATTTTAAGAAAGTGGGTAAAATGAGTGTAAACCTCTGATTTGTGCTTGATCAAATAAACCTAAGTACATCAACTATAATCATTTATGAATGTGACATGATAGCAGTGTTTGGAAATGACTATAACAGGAGAGGGTCCCTAAATATCAGAATGGACAAGATCAAATGCTTAGAATACACGGTGCATGCGAGGAATGTAAGAGGTGCGTGTGTGTTTAGACAATTCACAAACCATACATTAAAATTTAAAATCCTTGCAAGCTTTATTAATAGACGGAAACAACCAACATAAATACTGAAAATTCGTATATCTAGACAGGCATACCGCAAGTTTAAATTATTGAACGAACAAATAGATGAATAAAAAACATGTAATATAGAAGTTTGGATACTAAAAGGTAGAACGATTGGATGAGGAGGACTTCCAAAGTAGTAGAGACCAACGCGTTCATATCCCTTACCAATTTTTTTTCTCATAGCTAGGTTCTGCAAGAAGTAACGGTCAGGTAAGAAAACAATGGCGCAATTAAGATTTTTAATAAGACGACTAATCGGTAGAAGATTATAGGCAAATTTAAGAACATAGTAAGTAGAGTGAAGAGTGATATCGGGGGACAAACAAACATCTCCCTGACAACGAATATGGATAGAAGTATCATCCATAATGCACATAGATTGGTTGATAGGAAAAACATGAGAGGTAAAGGTAGAAAACTTACTAATCATGTGATTGTTAGCCCCAGACTCCAGAATCTAAGTAGGGAAACCAGACTTACCATAAAATACAATAGGAGTACCCGAGGCAAGAGCAGCCATGGGGCCAGAAAATAATGCCAAAGTGGTTAACTGAGCTTGAAGTTGGGCAACTTGGGCCTAGACGTAGGAAAGATCTAAGGAAGTTGGTGGGGGATCTGTCGGATCGGGGACAATATCAATAATAACACCAGTACGTGGTGGTCTTTTTCCTTTCATCCCTCCTAGGTTTCGAGGTTTCAACTCAGGATGGAGATTATACCAGTGGTCAATGTGATGACCAGGCTTTCAGCAGTGCTGACAGTATGGTCGCGTGGCTGATAGGCGAGGACCAAAGGGGGCCGAAAAAGTCATCTGTTCAGGGACAGAATGAGCGGCTTCAAGTGGGAAAAGGAGCTGGTGTTTTGAATCGTTGTCAACAATAGAGAATGCACTATATAGATCTGGTATCGGTGATTTGTTTCAAATCTGAGTGCGAAAATTCTCGTACTCCAAATTTAAACCCATCAAGAAATAATATGTGTGACGACGATCCTGGCGCTTGGCTTCGATCTCAGCAGCATTCTTAGGGAATTCACTCACAGATTTATACTGCGTAAGTTTCTCCCACCGAGATTGAAAGTAGCCGAATTAATTCACAACTGAAAGTCCCAATGATGCCTAGGAGGCATACAAAATCTCACGGTAGAGCTCGAAGATCCGTGATTCATTGCGAGAATGGGTATATAACTTCGTAAGATGAGACCATAAACCTCTGACAGTCTTGTGGAACTTGAACATATTATAGATACGTTCATTCATAGAATTGAAGATTCACCTGAGGATGGTACAATTGTCAACATCCCACTAAGCAAACTTGGTAAAGATGAGAAGAGTGAGACCAGGCAAGAAAATTCGCTTCATTGAGTAAGATGATGGTAACACGTTGGACCGTTGCCTTAGTCGCACAGGTAAAATCTGAGCGGGTGGGTAGTTGTGGAGTAATAATGGTCTGAGATGGAACATCACCTTCTTTGATGAATGCCATAGAGACTGATGAGATGAGATCGTAGTAATGAAATAATCAAACAAATACTACGAAAGACTGATCGGGCTCCTAAAAACAAAGTTACAATATGAGAAGGGTAACCAAAGACGCAATTACCTAACCATATAATAAAGAAAATAGACTTTCCTGTATTTAAAACATTCGGAACACCAACGGATGGATAACAACGGCGACAAGCAACAGAGATTTATGGACGAAGAACCATACGCAACGTACAACAGTAGACAAAAGTTAGATAACTGCCTGCAACAATGTCTGACTAATGACCGCGGGTACTGGCGGCAAACAAAGCATAACAATGCGCAATTGACGACGGGTTCACGCGAGATGGTGCACGAAGTTGGTGTTGGTTCGCGAAATTGCGGCTGTGCAGGGGGTTTGCGAGGTTATTTCGCGATCTGGTTGAAGGATTAGGGTTCGCGAGATAGTTGCGGCGTTGGTAGGGTTAGGGGTTTTGTGCGAAGTTGGTAGTGACGACAAAGTTAGGGTTTTGCGCAACAGTGGGAAGGCTGAGAGACTTAGGGTTAAGGTTAACAATGGGTCGTTGTGAGCTAGGTTTTCGGTGGTGGCTTGTCTAGCGACGATGAGTATAGGTTTTAGGGCTGGTGGCGGCTTGGTTCGAAAGGTTAGGGTTTCGGTGATGGCTTTTTTTGCGAGCTAGGGTTTCGTGGTTGATGGCGAGCTATTGTGTGGCGACTTGGTGGTGATCTAGCGACGATGAGCTAGGGTTCGGGGCTGGTGGCAGCGGCTTGGTGGTGGTGGTTAATGGATTCAACAGTTGGTGGTGATAGTGGTTTTTAGAGTTTGGGTGGGAAAGAAATTTTTTTGGCTCTCAATATCAAAAAGAATATAGGAAAAGAAGAGAGAAATATGTTGAATTGTATTTCGTAAATTCAGAATGAGTTCTATATCCCTAATTATGTAGTCGCAGGAGCAATCTAAATTAGAAAATATATCATCGGAATAAATTGACAAATAATACCCTACAATCGAGATACCAAAAATAACAAATATATAAATATCGTATTTCAACAAGATCAACTATTATCTCATTCATTTCTCCCATTTCAACCCTATTTTGGTGAGATCTAAGCCAAATTCAAGCCTTCCAAGTCAATTTCTGTCATATCCAAGCTAAATCCAAGCAGATTTTTTGTAATATGACCATTGATAATATGATGTATTAGTATAATTTACTCTTTTATTATATTTGTGTAGATATTTTTATTAAATGTTGCGTGCATCATTTTATTATTTTAAGATTGGTCAGTGCAACAATTTTTCGCATTTTTTTTTTACATTTTTATTGTGTTATATTAGTTAAATGTCATAACATTTATTAGAATGTGTTTACTATTATTGAATTTTTAAAAATGTTTTGGTAATTTTAAAAATTTACGACTGTTACAGTCAATTTTTGTTATAAACTAACCGATATTTCTGATACTAATATACTGCGACTGTTAATCGTAAGCAAATACTGCGATTTAAAATCTTAATAAATACATCCTTCCTCTCATTGTCTTCAAAGAGTAGTAGCGTCTTGACTTGGATTCCTGGGGTTACGTGTAAGGAAAAAATGCATGATCAAAGGCTCTTTACTTTTATCATACTAATAAATAAAAAAGCATGAAAGGGAGAACCAGATTTTTTATTTTATTTTTTATTTTTTCACATTTAAAACACGCATACAAAAAAATTGTAGATGCTATTGGTAGACCATCTATATTCTCATGCACCCAGTCTTTTTTTTTTTTTTTTTTTTTCTTTGTTTTACAAAAAATGACTTATGAATTGTTTTAAATTTACTACCACAATTATTCCCAATTCAGATTTAAATATTTTAATATGAGGAAAAAAAAAAATCAAAGAACAAAAAAAATTATTTATGTTCTTCAAACATAAAAAAAAATAAAAATCTAAAACTAGAAAGAAAATATTCCAAAAGTAAAATAAATAAATAAAATCTTAAACAGAAATTAAAAAAAAAAACAAAAAAAACATGGTGATTGAAAATGTGTTTTTGTTTCGAAATAGAGAAATCTATTTTTTTTCCTCGTGTCTCTATTTCTATTTCAAGAATGAAATATATTTTTTAATAACAAAAAATATTTGCAATAAAAACCTTTTTTTTTTTTTGGTTTTAAGATTTTGTTTTGATTTCTCAAATTTTTATATATGTTTCGAGAAAATAATTAATTTTTTTGTTATTTTGTTTTTGTATTAAAATATTTTAATATTAGAATAGTTTGGATAACACATTTATAAAAAAAAAAACTTAAAAACATTTTGTTAAAAGAAAAGAGGGAAAAAAGAAAAAGGAAGAAGAAGAAGAAGAAAAAATGTACAACAACTCTAAACAAAAAAAATTTAAAAAAAATAAATAAATAAAAAGAAAGAAAAAGAAATCCACTTATGTATCCACCAATAAGTGATAAAAAGCTTTAGCCCTACCAACTTTTCTCAAAGCAATATGATAAATCTTCTTTTAGGACTTTCTCTAATATTATATATGAATGAATCTTTAGGATATTCGTCATCATTATTATTATTATATTTTAAATTGAGTGGTTTTACCATTAATGTTGAATCATGAAACGTCATAATAAAGAAAAAAATTCAGTAATAATTGCTCATTAACAAGTGTATGCATGAGATGGACAAAACCCATGTAGGGGACATTTTATTTGTAGCCTTTTTTTCCTTCCATTGTTGGAATATGAGGTCAAACCTCAAAAGTTCATCACTTACAATAGTGGATAAGGAGTCAAACTCTCACTCAATTTTTTCTAGAAGGTTTGGACATTGATTATTGTTGGTTTTTAAAATTAGTTTTAACACCTATGATCAAAGGATTACGAGGTAAAATTTGTTGATGGGTAGCGTTGTGTATCATGTCCAGTGAATTATTTGAGTTGTGACCTGCAAAAATACCTATTATGGTGTGACCAGCGAAATTCTTCCGACGTGGGCGTAAGAGCATTGAGGGAAAAACTGAGAGTTCAAGTGTAAGCCCAATTTTTGCATTTGCAATTTTTTATTTGTATTTTATGATATTTAGAAAATAATGGAATTAATTGTGTATTTAAATTTTACTTGAAAATTTTAGGAGTCATTATGATATTTAAAATTTTAATTTTAAGTACTTTGAGGTTATATGTATAATTAATTATCTTGGGAGTTATATTTATAATCAATTGTCTTGAGGGGTTAACATGTTAATTTTATTTTGACTTTAAAAATTTTGAGGTCAAAATTGCTATTTTAAAATATTAATTCTTATATTTTAGGTTTAAATTGTAATTTTTGAATTATGATGGGTGTGTTAGTATAATTTGTAATATATATTTATATAGAATTGACCAAGGCGAGGCAGTGGAACTCTCTCTCTCTATATCTGTATATAACTTTTTTCTTTTTTTTGGATTTTGTTATCTTTTACTCTCTCTCATGGCTCTTTCTTTCACCTCTCCATTGTAAGTCTTTTATATATATATATATGTGTGTGTGTGTGAAAAATACATATACATGTCGAGTTTGGGGTTTATAGTTTATCACTAGGAGAAAATTTAAAATAAATTACCAATTTTGTTAAATGTTAATTTTTAGTATGTCGTTGACGAATAAATATTATTAACAGTTGGTTAATATTTTTTTATCGATTAAATTATTAATTAGAAAAAATTTATAATTGTTGTTATAATATTTTTGTACAGTTAATATTGACTTAAGAAATGAGGCGTCCAATAAATTTCGTATAAATAAAAAACAATTAGGAATGAAAAAAATTACATTTTAGTGTCACGTATTTCACGCATATCATATTAGATTTTTTTTAGATAAATTCTTAATTTAGGCCTTGTCATTTTTAGGTTCACAGGCAACGTCGACTGCGTCCGTATTACGGCAGTAGCGTAATAGCAATGCAATTTTTTAGGTAAGTGTATTGTCTTCTATGTAAATTGTCAAATTATATTTTTGTACAAAATTGTGGAAGAGAAAGTATTTATTAAAATAGACTATTTTATAATCTAATGATCAAGCAAAAAGTTGATTGTGAAAAATGATTTTTATTATTATCCGACTATGTCATAGTGTAGTCTCAACAGGAGGACATGTCTTGTGGAATATTGTTGGTCCTAATGATTGGTGTAATTTATCTATTTATTCCCAAGTCGGTTTTGGTAGTTTTCGAGTATTTTTATAGCGTTTTATTATATTTTAATACGTTTCTATTTATTTTGTCTTAAATTAGGTATTTAGGGTGAAAATGGACTAAAATGGTCCTTAAACGATCATATCGGAGCGAGCCCGATGGGAAAACGAACAAAAAAATAAGATTTCAAAGCAGTAGACCCACCGCTGCAGCGGTCAGGCCACCGCCATGGCGGTGAAAGTGTTGGGAGTGCAGAAATCTCACCACCGCGGTGGTGAAACTCCAGAGAGTTTGCTGAATCTTCACCGCCACAGCGATAAAGTTAGCCGACATGCCCACCGCCTGACAATTTAATATATTTTAGGATATTTTGAGATATTTAGAATCCTATAAATATCGTCTCTATTCTCTCCAAACAAGAGGTTGACATTTTCGGGAGTCTTGAGAGCTCCAAGGTCATTTGAACAATAGAAGATCACCACGCGAAGAAGGAGGAAGCGTTCTTGGAGCGGTTTTAGCTGCGAATTTTTGGATAACGACTAGTCCCTTCGTTTCTCTCTTTCTCTCTTAGATTGGTTGTATGTTTAAATATGTTTAGCTCGTTTCTAATTGTATTTAGGGCTACGGCTATGTGTAGCTAAACATATATTGTCTAGGGATCGATGTACTTCACGAAAACATCGTTTATATAAAATCTATGTTTCATTAATGGTTGTTCGTGTTTATCTGATTGTGTTTGCCGATATTCCATGTTTATATGCTTGTTTAGATATATTGGGAATATAGGATTTGACACTTGAGAGAGGTAACCCCGGATTCGAACTAGGGTTTAAACACAACGCGACGATCTAATAACTCGGGAAGGAGTTAGAAAGTATGCAATCAATGACATTGGGGCAAGACTCATGTGACCAAGTATCGTATAAACGCTCAAGGGGACTTCGGCGTTGACGCGAAGTCACATATTCATTCACTTTACACTCGAGAGAGGTAGTGAATGAGATTTCGATACAGAGATTGTCGGATAGGATGAACACCGTTAATATAAACTAGATTGAAACGAACACGTTTAAGTGAACGAATTTAATCCCTAGGCAATAATTTCTCATAAACGTCATACCACTATATTAGTATATTAGATTAATTAACTTAGTTTAGTATATTATTAATATAAAAACTACATTTATGTTGCCTAAATAAAGTTAGGTTATGATAATTATGGTACTCAACGATAATCTCAACCAATCCCTGTGGATACGACAATCCTAACTCTTCCAATCTATACTAAAACTTGACCCGTACACTTGCGGTAAAACTAGCGATGTATCTATGTGCTACCAAGTTTTTGGTGCCGTTGTCGATGATTAGTTTTTAGATTGTTGTTAATATTGTGAGTAAATAACTTGATTTTAATTTAGGCATTTCTTTTGTTTATAGTTTTGTTTTTGTTTATCATGCAGGGTACTTGAAGATGCTAGATAAATAAGTATTGATGCATTTCTTTCGATGGGATTCCGAGCCGTTTTACTATGCTTGGGATCGATACAAGAAATTGCTATTCTAGTTTCTGAACCATCATTTCCCAAGGGAGTGTTAACTATTGAACTTTCTCGATGGGTTATTAGTCGCAACTAGAAATTGGGTTGAATTAGAAAACGGTACCCTTTCTTTCGACTAATTAACCGTGGATGAAACCTATTGATTATTGGAAGACATGGCCGGTTATGATTTTCACTGTTGGAATTATTCAACAAGCTACCAAAGTTTGGGGGATAATTTCACCATTTCGGAGCCATGGATTGACACCCCGGACCAATATGTTGAGTCTTTCCCAGCATTGGAAACCATGTTCGCTGAATTTATTGGAGAGACTCAGGCGTTTTGGAGGGAAACAAATGACAGGATCAATGAGCATGAGGATCGTCTCGACAATATTGAGACGGTCTACACCGAAATCGATACGACCGTAACGTCTCTTCAGACGCAAATCGGTCATCTTATCTGCTTAATTAAGGCTGAGTCAAACGTGGTGACACTGAGAGACACAAACGCCACATGCATTGAAAGCCACCACAATGAGCCGAAAACGAGCAAAAAGAGCTTGGGAGAGTTCAACTTTGATTATTCGAATAAGACGAGAACCCAAGCATTGATCGACGATTGTGATTCTTCACCATTGGAGATCCAAATAGTGACGCCACCACCGATCCAAGACAATCACATCTACGAGGATCCGATGTGACTCACTTGTCCTTCGCCGCCATTAGCAACGTTCTTCCATGCCCACCAAGTACATGAGCCGGTGGAAAATCTTGTTGAAAGCTCAAGTCGAATAGATCCAAATCTTTCCAATCTTGAGGGCGTACTAAACTAAGACCCATACGTAGTGTTGTACGACACTTACTATGGGCAGAAGCCGCTCTTTGACGAGCACTTCTCCATGTGAGGCCGAGGACAATAAACCACCCGCTTCATGGGAGACAACCCAAGTCCAAAAATAAATTAGATCTATAACTGCCGACTTGATTCGGAGGTAAGATTTTCTCACCTCCCAGGTACTTGTTCTAAACCCCCTTCGTCAGCATGCTATATTTCAAATGTTGAAATTGATGATTGGGTCGCTGTGGGCACTGCCTGTTTTAAATTTAGGGGGGAGGGGTGATATGTAGTATGTTAGTATGTTTTAATGTTGTTTAGTTTATTGTGTACATGTTTATTTAGTGTAGAATATGATTATGTTTGCTGTTGTTGCATGCTGCGTTTTGCATTCATCTGGGCCACAACCCAATGATGATATTACCCCTGGTTATTTTCGAGGTCAAGGGTAACGTCCATTCATGTATGTTTTGTGTGCTTAACAATTGGTGAAAGTTATTGTGAATCCTAATTTGCACGAGCACGTAAACTCAATGTATAGATATTCAATTGATTTGAGGCCGATTATCGATTAGCCAAACTCATGACAATTTAAGGATTCTAGAACCTGATTGAGGGGAAACTTGAAGCGAAATCCTAGGCGAGGGAGTTCAGGAGACATGATTTAGGCATTCATTTTGTCGCTTGAGCCTTTGAAGCTTACCTTGTAAAATGGTTATCCTTCGTTACCCTGTCGAAGCCTATAAGCTGTTTCAATTCTGAGCACATAACAAATACCCTGTCCAATTGAACTTTTTCCAAACCTATATCGCCAAACTGAAGGCACAATTTGAGTGAATCAAGTTAGCATTCGTGTATGCTACTTGAAGTGAGCGATTGGGTTTAGGGCGAACTTTTGATTGGTTCAGTATTCGAGTACTCACTTGTCATTTTTCTTTCGTTTTAACCACACTCATGAAATTGAAATAATCAAATAAGTTTAGGGGTGTGGTACATTAAAAAAAAAAAACATTTGTGTAAATATAGTTCAATTTTCATTTCTTTTGATAAGTGAGTACGTCGGTCTTAAATGTTTATTTGGGGTTGTTTCCAATTCATCTACAGGGGTTCGAGTGTGAGTGTGCCAAGCGTTGTGCCTTGGGTATCGTTAAGTTAACAATGTTAACCCGTTTTACATTCCCGATATATCGTTGGTCAAATGTTCCAAACCGAACCAAGACCTATTGATCTTTTTAAACTTCCAAGCATATATTAGTGGAGAGTGGAACCCAATCAGGCGTATGGATATCCTAATCCTTTATGGTTTAAGTCGTGAGTTTCGTTGGTGGATAATCCAATCCGATTGTTGGATAGTTATATCATTGAGTCTCGCACACACACGTTGAAAGGATCTTGAATGACGTTTACCATTATTGAATGTTGAAATTCTAAAACATCACATAGTGCGTTTTACCACCTGAACTCGATATAATTGGGGGTTGTTGAGGGAAAATGTTTTGGTCGATAGAAGAATTCAAAACTCGCATATCACTATGTTTAGGTTGTTTGTGTTTTTAATTCATTATGTTTTTTATTTTAATGTGAGTGTTTTGCTTGAGGACTAGCAAAATTTCAAGTTTGGGGGTATTTGATAGGTGTAATTTTTCTATTTATTCTCAAGTCAATTTTGATAGTTTTCGAGTATTTTTATAGCATTTTATTATGTTTTCAAACATTTTTATTTATTTTGTCTTAAATTGGGTATTTGGGGTGAAAAGGGACTAAAGCGGTTTTTAAACGATCATATAGGAGCGAGCCCGGTAGGAAAATGAGCAAAAAGACAAGATTTCAAAGCAGCAGACCCACTGCCACGGAGGTGAAAGTGCTGGGAGTACAGAAATATCATCGTTGCAGTGGTCAGGCCACCGCCGTGGCGGTGAAAGTCCAGAGAGTTGACTGAATCTTCACCGCCGCAGAGGTGAAATTAGCAGACATGCCCACCGCCGCAGCGGTCACTCTGTAGACAGTTTAGATATTTTATGATATTTTGTTGATATTTTGGAATCCTATAAATATCTACCCTTCGCCCCCAACACCTAAGAACGTTTCGGGAGTAGTTTGAGAGCTCTAAACCCTATCAACCAAGAGAAAATTACCACGCCAAAAAGAAGGAAGCGTTCTCGGAGCAGTTTTAGAGACAGATCTTCGGTTAAATGGAAAGTCTCCTCATTTCTCTCTTTTATTCTTATTTGGTTGGTAGTTTGTATATGTTTAGTTTATGTTTCGTTGTATATTGGGCCATGGCCAAGTGTAACTAAACATATATTGTCTAGGGAGCGATTGACTCCATGAAAATGTGTTTGAATAAAATTGATGTTTTGTTAACAGTTGTTTATCTTTATCCGATTGTGTTTACCGTTTTGTCATGTTTATATGCTTGTTAGATATATTGAGAAATCGGGGTTTGACACTCAGGAAAGGTAACCTCGAATTCAGACTAGGGTTAAACACAATGCGATGATCTAATAACACGAGAGAGAGTTAAATAGTGTGCAATCCGTGAGGTTGGGGTGAGACTCATGTGACCAAGTATCGTATAGACGCTCGAGGGGGATTTCGGCGTTGACATGAAGTCACATATTCATTCACTTTACACTTGGGAGAGGTAGTAAGTGAGATTTCGATATCGAGATTGTTGGATAGGATGAACGTCATTAATGTAAACTACATTGAAATGAACACGTTTAAGTAGACGAAATTAATCCCTAGGCAATTTACTCCTATAAACGTTTATATTAGTAATATTAGTTTAATTAGGTTAATTTAGATTAGTATATTATTATTATTATAAAAACTACCTTTTTATCGTCTAAATAAAGTTAGGTTATGATAATCGCGGTACTCAACGACCGTCTAATCCAATCTCTGTGGATACGACAACCCTAACTCTTCCAAACTATACTAAAACTTGACCCGTACACTTGCGGTGAAAGTAACAACGTATCTATGCGCTACTACCTAACATGAGGGTTTGTCTTGTAGAATGTTCTGTTGTGATCTGACAGGAAGGAAAGTCCTGCAGATGGTTGATATATATTATTGTTGTTGTTGATGATGATAATGATGATTATTATCATTATGATATGGTAGTTTATACTACGTGTTGGCTCCTACCATTGGAGATATTAAATGACCCTGACACTGGTTGCAATCTTAGATTGTACAGTTGTACAAGTTACGGTACCTTTATAACTCCCGATCGTAAGGTGAAACGATCCTATAGTTAGTAAAAAAATATGTGTGTAGTATTCTATTATGTTAAAGTAATTTGACCAGTTGACTTAAATTTAATTGTTTTATTGTGATGATATCTGTGGGATTTTGTTATTGCATAGTGTGTGATTATATTCTATTTTGGAAAGTGATTTTGATAAATGTACTTAATTCATAAATTATTTTTATATTATGAAGACAGCACATCGATAAAATATTTTGTCTCAAGTACTCCAAGTAAAGACGAGTTCACTACTAACGTTAAATTGAGTCAAAAAGTGATATTGTTTTTGAGTTATTTAGGGCAAATGTTAGTAGCGAAAGGTTGGACTTTTATAGTTTTGTCGTAGGATAGTGGATATATATAATCATTGAATTTTGGGTATAAATGTCACGATTCGCCCCGGACACCCATCACCCTGGGGCCGAAGTGACGTCAACATTACATCACCTGTACACCAAACCAACAAGGAAACAACAAGTGCATACATAAATACACAACTACCAAATCAAACCATACTAATTTAATAGACCCTCTAATTGGGGACATACCTGTCCCTACAAAATTATAATAACACAAAGATAAAACAACCATGAACCTCTCATAGGTTCACCTCAATCAGTACCTCCCAAAATACTCTCTCACTACCGCATTGTCGGACTCTATCTAGTGCCAGTAAGGGACCGACTCCTAATTATTGCACCTGCGAGTGTACTGCTTTTTAAGAAAAATATTTTTAAAATAATAATACATTCTAAATAATACAACCTTTAAATGGATCAAGTTTAACGCGTATAAACAAACATATTTTGAACAGTAGTATAAAAATCATATACCACGAGAAAACTCTTTTTTCCTACCATTTCCTACCATTCAGAATCATCATATATATATATATATATATATATATATATCAAATATATATATATATATATCAAATATATGAAATCCATCCAAACCATCAGCATAAAATAATATGATAAAACACCAAGACGATATAATAAAACACTACCTCACCATATATAACAAAACACCAAATACGACAAAACACCACACCTCAAACACCACACCACTCTCTCTGGCTAGCTATAGTGATCGTTTTAACCTTACGATCGGGAGTTGCAATGGTACAGTACCATCCGTTAGGATATGCCTTCCTAGCGGAACAAACTGTGCAGTATAATTCACATTCTTTTCGAGGAGAAATATAATCCATACCCCTTACGGGGAGAATATTCACATCCCATACGGAAAGAAATCCACACCCTTTACGGGGAGAAATATAATCCACACTCATTGCAGAGAGAATATCCACATCTCTTTCGGGAAGAACACTATGACATCGTCCAAATCAATAATATCGTCAAAAATCCACACCCCTTACGGGAAGAATATCCAAAATCATGTTTTTCATTTTCTTTTAAACATACCCACTGATTTCAGTAAAAATCATTTTTCCACTCTCTTTTAAAACCACCAAATCCAACAAATTATTTTTTAATCTTTCTTTTTAAAACCAGCATACTTCAACGAAAATCTATTTTACCAACTCACCCAAAACCTGCTTGATCCATATCATTTATAAAATCGTACAGTTTTAAATAAACACATTTTTCATCATATATATAAAAATAGATTTGCAAGAAGATGGTACACTTACCTGATTATCCATTTTCAAAGACTTTGACCCCTTATTCTCTACCGGTACTCCGGTGCCTGTGAACCTAATAGTGACAGGGCCTAAAATAATAGTTTATGCAAAAACAACCTAATCGTGCCATGCAACCCTAAATCCTATAATTTTCTATTCCACTAATATTGCTCTGTTTAAAGTTTACGATATCGAATTTATTCATGTGAACAGTCTCAATATTTATTATCACCATTTCAATATTTTTGATGCTAGTAATTAGTTTCATAATCAGTCACGAGACAATTAAATACATATATTAAGAGAGTTCGAAATTTTTACCTTTCCCGGATTTTCCACCGGTCCGCGAGATGAGTTTTAGGTTTTATTGGGGTGGTTTATGCAATTTATTTTTCTTTTTCCTTCTTCTTCTTCTTTTTCTTTTCTTTTTCCCCGCTTTTGCTTTTGTTTCGGTTTGGGTCTCGCCGCCGACCTCCGTCCACTCTCTCTCTTCTGCTTCTAGTCATCACCGCTGACTGCTAAACAGTCCATCGCCATCACCAGCAGTTTCTCTTTCTCTTTTTTTTTTTCTATTTTGTTTTAGCCAAACGGCACCCTTACACTCACCAGCTGACGACACCCACTCCATCAACAACACCTCTACGAGATGATCACACACATACACATGGCAGCACATACACTGCCGAAAAAATTAGGCAACACACACACACGACAACGCACACTCCACCAGAAGAGCCACACACCCATAACGGACAGGCCACCTTCTTTTTATCTCTAACTTTCTACCACCAACGATGATCACATACACACATACCACCAACAAAAACCCACACCACCGGCGACCAAATACACACACAACCATGTACAGAACACACACAAAATTGTTGAAGACACACACACACCGACGATCAACAACACACCGTTCGAACCTCTCTCTCTCTCTCTCATTCTCTGGGTTTTTCTGTTTGCCCCTAGTTTGCCGCCGACACACACACACATACTCGCCCACCTCTGACGACTGACAATACCCACACCCACATACCCAAATGATCATCGGCCGAACGGAGCACATACACACACCTAGACCCTCTCACATGACGAATGAACCACACACATCTACATAAACAATCAGAAACAGAGCATACATACACTCACCGGAGTGACGACCACACTGTCGAACATACGACACCTCCTTCCTCACCGGAGCTCCATCGCCGATCCTCTCTCTCTCGTCGGGTCTCCTATCTCTTTCCCGTTTCTTTTTCTCTCTCATCTCTTCTCGATTCTTTCCGATTCTTCTCCCTCTCTCTGTTTATGTATGTATATATATATATATGTGTGTGTGTGTGTGATCAAGCAGCCGACCAAGTGGCCATTTTTCCTCCACTCCTTTCTTCACCAACTCTCTCTATATATATAATATATATAAAATTTGCACTAACCTCCCCTCTATTTTAGTTAAGTTATAAATTAAACCAAATTCTAATTTTAATGTTTTGAAAATTACAAATTAACCCCTCAAGTTTTAAATTAAATAATAAATTATACCATTCACTCTGTTATTTTTGAATGTGCTCAAATGCGACTCAAATCATGCATATAAGAAAAATCAGGGTCTTACAATAAATATTAGAAAAAAAAAAATCAGTTGTATAAAATAATACATATTCATTTGTTATTGGTTGAGTAACATCAAGTCAAGGTCAATTCTAGCCTCGGGCGTGGGGCCTAGGGTAGGGTGTGACATCAAGTGTGTTAGATAAAAACTCATCACATGGTACATTCATTGTTATGTTATTTACAGCCGCGAGGGGCAAATTGTTTATAGAAAATTAGGGGCTTAAGTTTGGATCAAAGCTCTAACTTAGCACGTGCCGAATAAGGGCAACATGTGGTCTGATTAGGTAAATGATTAATATCACACTACTCAAGTAGTGCAACCTATGGACCCCTATAGTGGAAGAGGAGGCAAATTGTAGTGCTTGAGGAGGCTCCTTGGGGACGTTGAAAGCTTACTTAGACATCGTAGATTGGTGATTAGGCCAGGATAGGTCAATGGCGATGGAGAGATCAGCTTAGGGCCCTTGGCCTTATTACCCTAGAGATAGGTCTTTAGAGCATACAGTGGCAACGACCTTATGTGGTTGGCGGAATTAGGTGGGTCCACAGTGCAAGAACACCATGTGACAGCATCCTCATACCATGTTTCCCATTTTTCTCCTTCTCATCTCCACCGTTCCTCTCCACCTTTCCCTGTCTTTGTGTTCATTTCACCACCAGAATTGATAAGTAATTCTGATGATGGAGACCCAAAAATCTCTACTAACGAAAAATCCATTCTCTTTTTTCTTAGAACAGTCGGAGGCGATAACACACCTTTTCGAATTTTTTTGGGTGGTAAAAGATGTGAGGCTGGCGATCAGAGTGATTGAGATGGGAACAGTTCAACCCCATTTTTTGAAGGTGTTCATGGAGGCAACCAAAGCATAGGATTGGAGTATTCAGAGATGCAAAATCCTTTTGGGAGCCCAAGATATGGACTTCCTACCCACTCTATCAGCCCTTAGATCTATGATCATCATCCCCTGGAACTGCAGGGCTACTAGTAACCTCGTTTTTAAAGCAACCTAAAAAGATATTTTTATGATGAGCAAACCTGATATTTTCATTTTTCTTGAAACTAAAGTTGAGATGACTTCTATGGTAACTTCTTTAATAGTCTAGGTCTTACTGCTTCGAGTCATACTGATCCTAGCGATAGGGCAGGTAGGATTAGGATTTTTTGGATGCCTGATAAAGTGAGTCTAAATACCATTTCTACTAAACATCAGGCTATCCACGCTCTGGTTAGACCCTTTCGTTTTGAAGCAATGTGGTTAGCTCAAGAAAGCTTTTAAAACTTAATGTCGGATAACTAGGTTGATGATGATTCAAATTGTCTTGAAAATAACCTTCAAAGAGAGTATAGAGATATCCTTATAAAGGAAGAGATTCATTGGCATAAAAAAATCTAGAATACAGTGGCTACAACTTGGTAATAAAAATAATAAGTTTTTCCCTTGTATGACTCTTAATAGGAAAAGAAGAAATAAAATTATCATGCTTAGAAAGGATAATTTTTGGATAGTAATAAAGTTGATCTCAAATTCCATGTTAGAGAATTTTACCAAAACCTATTCTCGGAAGATGGGTGATCAGTTACTAATAATCTTCTTAATTTATCCTGCCCAAGAATTAATTACTCTTATCACCATGATATTCCATCGAATTCAGAGATTTGGGAAACTCTTAAAAGTATGAAAGACTTAAAAGCTCTGGGCCCGGATTGGCATCAACCCCTATTTTTTTAAGAGAAACTTGAGTGTTGTGGATTCTAATGTTTGTAATTTTGTTAGAAACTATTTTATTAAATCTGAAATGCTTGTGATTTCTAACAAAACTCTCATTTCCCTTATCCCAAAAGTTCAATTTTCCTGAAAGAATTAGCTAGTTTTGTACAGTAAGTCTCTGTAATACGACATACAAAATTGTTACAGAATTTCTTGTTGCTAGACTTAGACCGATTTTAGATAATCTTTTGAAGTAGTTTGTGTCAGATCATATGACCATAGATAATGTCATCATTACCTAGGAAATTATTCACTCTCTTATTAAATCTAAAAGTAAAGACCGTGGTATTATAATAAAAATTGACCTAGAAAATTATTATAATAAAATTAGTTGGGACTTCCTTAGGGACACCCTTTTTAGTTTTAATTTCCTTAGCCTTTGGGTCAATTTGATTATGTCTTGTGTGACAAATACGTTCCTATCTATTCTTTGGAATAGTGAACCTCTTGAGGATTTTAAACTATCTAGGGGACTTAGGCAAGGGGATCCTCTATGGAAAGACTTTCACATATGATCATCGATAGTATTAATAGAGGTGTCTAGAAGGGTTTGTAGGCTGGTAGAAGTGGTCTTGTCATTTGTCATTTGTTTTTTGCTGATGACCTTGTTTTGTTTGCCAAAGCAAATGATATTCAAGTTGCCAATATTTTAAATGTTTTGAATAATTTTTCTGATGTCTAAGGTTAAAAGATTAATTTTTCTAAATCCAAACTTTATGTTTCCACTTGTATTCCCTGATTGGAAGGCGAGAGATATCAGTAATTACCTGAACATTGGGTTGACCGAGGATCTTGGTATTTATATTGGTTTTCCTTTAGTTCATGGGAGACTTAATAATCTCCATGTCCATCATGTGACACGAAAAAAATCATAATAGACTAATATGCTCTCTGCTGGTAGAACTACGGTTATAAAATCAATTACTGCTACTATCTCGAATTATTCTATGCAAATTATCCCTATTCCGTTGAAATTTTATGATAAAACTAACCTAATTTCTTTTGGGGGGATAAGGATAATTTGAAAAAATATCATCTTCTTAAATGCGATAAAGTCTGTCTTAGTAAGGATGTAGGGGGCTTGGGTATTAGAAAGGCTAGAATCAATAATAAAGCCTTCTTCGCCAAACTAGGATGAAAAATTGCTAATAATGACCAAAGCCTGTGGACTAGGGTGATTCATAATAAGTACTCAATTGATAGTAACCCTAATTCCTGGAAGAAACTTAGTGATAGTTCTCATATCTGGAGAGCATTCTCTCTGCAATGAATATCTTAGATAAATGTATTAAATGGAAAGTGGGGAATGGAACTTCAATCAATTTATGGACGGATTGGTGGTGTGGAGATAAACCCCTAGGTTGCCAAGATCTCCAAAATTCCCTTGATCTTAAAGTAGTAGATATTGTTGATGATGATGGCAATTGGTTTCTTAATTCTATTTTACATTTAATTTACTCTAAAACTGAAATTAAAATTCAGGCTATGCAACCCCCTTCTTTTGAGCTCATTGATAAACCTCTCTGGATACCTGATAATTCTAATTTTTTCTCCATTAAAATGGCATACCAGTTCGGCATCCCTAATAATGAGGTTAGCGTGCCTGAGAGTAATTGGAATTAGATTTGGAAACTTAAAATTCCCCAAAAATATAAGGTTATTTTTTTGGACAATTTTTCACAAGAGGCTTGTTACTAACTCCTTCCATGCCTCTCAAGGTGGAATCTCTTGAGTATTTGCCAATAATTAAAATATTGAACATACTATTCGTACATGTCCCAAAGATAACTATATTTGGGACCAACTCAGTTGTTCAAGTTTCAGGTACAATCAACATATGTTTGGGTTTAGATTAAAAATAACCCCAAAGGGAGTTTTCTTAATCCTTCTTTATTTTCTCTTCATTGCTACCATTTGCGAAGTTTGGAAAGATAGGAGAGGTTATGCAGGGAGTTTATAATTTCCCAAGTTCTACACTTGTGAGAATTGCAAACCACGCTCGTGACCTCTCAAAATTCTTTTTGGAACTGAATTTCCGAAATGATTTCAAAGGACCTCGAACTAACCAGTTTCTTCCTAATTCAGGATTTCTAAAACTCAATCCAGATGGAAGCACTAAAGGTGATCCAGGAAAATGAGATTTTGGAGGCCTGCTTAGAGACAATCTGGATGCGTGGAAGATGAGCTATTATGGATGCATTGACAGCTGCACAGCTTTGGAAGTATAACTTAGAAGTCTAGTTGTGGGATCAAAATTTCGGCCAGCAGAGACTGTCCTAGAGTGCAAGTCGAAACGGACTTTGTCGATGCTCTGGCATTAATTCACGACCTGCGTCTAGACCACGTCCTTCAATTTGTACCTTGTGAGACTAACCGTTGCGCTGATATACTAACCAAGAGAGGAGCTAATGAAGATTGTACGCTCAAGATTCTAGCAACGCCAACTATTAATGTAGAAGATATTCTTTTTCAAGAGATGGATAAAAGAGTCTTTGAGATGTGGCTGAAATTTTATTATTGTTTAGCTTGTTTTTGCTGCGGTTTAAACTTTTCCCTTCTATCCAAAAAAAAAAAAAAAAAAAATTATAATGAGAAAAAAAATGGACCACATTGGCCTGGCCTCCTACTTATTATGGGCCTTAATTGAGGGACTGGTCCAGTATAAAAGCCCAGCTCAAATCTATGTTCACCTACCTCGTATATAGCGGACCGGAATGGACCCGATCGGCCTGAGAAATGAATAAGCATGTAGCCTCAAAAGCTCTCCAGTCTATTTGAAAACTTTGAATCATCATCCTTCCAAACAAAATCAAGATACAGAAATTCAGAAACTGGAAGAGAAATTAGAGAGAGACAGAGAGAAGGGGGGAGGAAGGAGAGGGAGGGGGTCAATTTTTTTCATCACATTCACTGGCCCTCTCGATCTCCGATCAGAAAACCTAGAATTTGTGAACCATATGATACACATATGGTTCACAAATCTTCATATTTTTGATGCGACGATCGAATGCTCGTAAACACGATCCCAAGATCAACGGAGGCGACGCCGACATGGATTCACTCAAGCTTCAATATCGCCCCAAAGCACCCCATCGATCCGCCAATCTCTTCTCTCATCACCATCGAAACTCCAAGCAAACTGCCAAATCAAATCTGGTGCTCATCGCTTCAGGAACACTGACCATAGCGTTGTTGTACTATATATTTGTTTTTTCCACGAGTTATCGGAATTCTTTGAAGCGGAAGTACGGGATTGTGATCGATGGAGGGAGTACTGGGTCGCGAATTCATGTGTTTAGCTACGAAATGAGGAATGGCCTTCCCGTGTTTGATTTTGGGGAAAATGGTTTGGTCTCGATGAGGGCGAGCCCGGGGCTCTCGTCCTACGCGGAGGATCCAGACAGCGCCGGCGGGACGGTGGCGGAGCTGTTGGATTTTGCAAAAAAATGGATTCCAAAGCAGCATTGGGGGGAGACGGAGATTCAGCTGATGGCAACCGCGGGTATGAGGTTGCTGGAGAAGGAGATTCAGGCGCGGATTTTGGATTCATGCCGGAGAGTGATGAGGTCCTCCGGTTTCAAATTCCAGGACAAATGGGCGTCTGTTATCTCAGGTAGGTGAAACGTTGTAGGAGCGTGACAACATTAATCAATCATTTAAGTTTAACGTTCGATTCTGTCAATATTTTAGGTTCTGATGAAGGGATATACGCATGGGTTGTCGCTAATTATGCCCTTGGCGCTCTTGGAGGTGATCCTCAGAAAACCACCGGAATTATTGAACTTGGTGGCGCTTCTGCTCAGGTTTCTTGAACTTCAACCTTGTTTTTTCCTACAATTTAGTAGTTGTTTGGAGTGCTGTTCGACTTTAATGATGTTTGGACAAGTTACATAGTACTTGATGAAGCCAAAAAACGGTTAATTGGACATTGTCACTTTAGGATATTGTAAATTCAATATCTCCTGGCTTGGATTACTTCCACAGCTCAGGTTCCTTCAAAATAATGCCCTCTGCCAGCGGTGTTGCCCCTATGATGTAAGAATTAGTCGAGAGCTCTGAAAAAGATTGGACAGAATATAGGTTGGAGAAAGAGAGCCTAACTGGTTGGATCCTCCCTGACATATTTGTAGTCGAGGAAGGATTTGTTTGGCAAGTCCTCCCTAAATCTCGGTCCATTACTATAATTGTCGCGCAACTGGCGGGCTATGGGTTTATTGAGCCGTTACTTGGGGGCGTAACGGCCTTTTCCTTAATAGCCGGTGTCATGTGTAGGGCTCTTGTCCGTGGCATGTGCCAGATAGACACGTGACAATGATTTGTGCCTGCTCTAGATTTTTCCTCATCAATACATATTGTCTTTAGTTTATGAATGAATGATTATTGGCATAGTTTTGGAATAGGAACACTGAGCTTGTTGTTGGATTGCATACTCTTTCATACTTATTGTTGAGTGAATTGTTGTTTTGGAACCATCTCTTAGGCAGCGTTTAGCGGCACAGAATTGGAAATGAATGACTTATTTTTTTATTTTACATGCGTTCATTTGTAGTTTCAATTATGAGTCTCTAATTCGATGAAACCCAACGCTACCTTAAAATTCTTATTGTCATTTTGAATGCAACGATTTTCAGGTAACCTTTGTTTCTAGTGAGCCGGTTCCCCGAGAATTCTCTCACAGAATTAAATTTGGGAATTTTACTTATGTTCTCTACAGTCACAGCTTGCTACATTTCGGCCAGGTAAGACAACCTTTGCTTTGAATAGAATCGAATTGTCTGCTTCCAAAATATTATTGTTTTAGCACGCCTTCAAAATTTGATTTGGTTTGTTCATTATTATATACTAGTGATTACCCGGCCTTTTTTATATTATTTTAATAAAAATAATTTTATGTAATTTAAAATTATAGTTAATAAATTACCTTAAACAATCTAATATATAATATACTAGGGATTCCCCGTACCTAAATGCACCATGTCGATTTTCAAATTTATAAGTGTAAAAGAATAGTAAACAAAAGCAGCGCGGTGCTACAAAACTCCCGCTATGCACGGGGTCCGGGGAAAAATCGGACCACTTAGGTCTATTGTATGTCGTCTTACCTTGTTCTTTGCAAGCGGTTACCACTATGCGCGGGGTCTGGGAATTTCCCTTCTCCCCCAAACTTTCATAATCTAATCTCATCCATCAATTTCTCTCAAATCAATCCCAACCCTTAACGAAAAAAAAAAATTATTACTAATAGATATGGCGTGGGCTCCACAAAATAATTGAGGTGATAAATACAAATGCTATGATCTATCCAAATATATAATCAAAGAGATAACAAAATCTCTTCAATTCAATGGTTGAGATTTATTCCACATCTCCATTGATAAATCTTAGCCCTTCTATTAACAAACAATGTAATGTAGAGTTCACAC
The DNA here is from genome assembly GCA_016647705.1 of Eucommia ulmoides. Lineage (NCBI taxonomy): Eukaryota > Viridiplantae > Streptophyta > Magnoliopsida > Garryales > Eucommiaceae > Eucommia > Eucommia ulmoides. The sequence goes on along the minus strand of CM028333.1, from coordinate 5,494,234 downwards.
TATCTTGATTTATAATATAAACTAGTATATGCGCTGTGCATAAATGCATTAATTTTAATTCAATACATTAATCTTGAATATCCTAGTTAGTTCAAATACATTCATCATGAAAAAGTATTTTGTGAGAGTTTATTATTTAGTTTCTCAGCAAAATCTAAATCAACAGTTAGAAATGTCTCCAACCATCCAATAGTAAAAAAATGTCTCAAATGTAATAACACGGCTTAATTTATTATATAGATATTATTGTTTTTATTGCAAAAGTATTGACCATTGAAGTATAACTTTCTTGTATAGTTTCCTCATATATGACTTCTTTGCGTTTTGCAGAATGTTGCATTTGATGTACTGAGGGAATCCCTTCTTACAAGTGGCCAAGAATTGGGTAGGTAGAAATTATTTTTTCTTCACCATTGATTCAGCGTTGTTTTTGGATCGATTCATGACAAAGTAGATAGTTCATTTCACCGTGTGAAAATATGTTTATTTTATCCTTAGTGCCTGGAAAAAAAAAAAAAGAAGTTTGTTTTTGGTTTGCAAGCACTTTTGCTTTTACTGAAACAATTTGTTCTACCATAGCTATAAGATTTGAACTAAGGACCCGTTTAATGACACAATTCAACACTTAAAATTGACCCTATGTTTGGGTAAGGGATTTATAGGAGGAAACAGGATTTACCAAATCTTTTGGGGAGTGAAATGAAGGATTTCAAAATCCTTTTAGGAGAGACTGAATTTGTGAAATCCATTCTTCCATCTTCGCTCTTCCTCCTCGCACTTGAAGTTTGGGTTCGTCGTTGTCTTCTTCTTCGTTCTTCGTTGTCAATTCGTCGTTGTCCGTCGTCGTCGAGTCGTAGCTGTCGTCATCGTTGTCAATCGTAGCCCTCGTTGTCATCAAATCGTCTACTTCTGTTGTCAAATTGTCGTCGTCGTTCGTTCATCGTCTGTCTTCGTCCGTTTGTCCGTTGTCTTCATTCGTTCGTTCTCTTCGAAATCGAAATCGAATTAGGGTTTGAAATCGTGAACGATTTCGATATCAATTTCGAAATCGAAATGAAAATCGCGAACGAACGAAATCGAAATCCTGAACGGATTTGTTCTTCGATTTATTCTTGGATTTGTTCGAACTTTTTGGATATGTTCTTGGATCTGTTTTTATTTTTTTTTATTTTTTTTTTCTGAAATGGGATAAGAAATAGAAAAAAAAAATTATCCAAATATTTCAGTTCAAACAATTATCCAAATAAGAAATTTGTAAAATGACGGGATTTCGAAATTCCATCATTTTACAAATCCCTTGCATTTGTCAAATCTCTTACCCAAACGCAATCTGAATGTATTAAGTACTTATTTGATTAAGTGTGTTCGATAACAAAGTAAAGCGACCACTTAAAATATAACTTAACAATTGTTCTAAATGTTAAAACATTTATCTACCACAACCACCCTTCAATGTAAATACTGTAAAATCTTGCAAAAAAGAGTTATATACAAATCTTTATAGATAGAGAAAATACTAAATTGAGAAAAAATAGGAAGAGAAAATTATATAGAGAGAATATTTTAGAAATAAAGTTGTAAAACATATTATAGGGACAATGTTTTTACAAAGATAAATTTGTTTGAAGTTAAAGGCATTAAAAAAATAAATACTTAATATATTCAATACTTAATATATTCAGCACTTAGAGTTTCAGCACTTAAAATTGAGAACTTATTAGTTTTCAACATCTTATTTTCAGTGTTATCAAACAAGCCTCAAGTTTTGCATTACGAATTTATGAATTTAAGATGTGCAAGATTAAATCAAAATCGGTCTGTCTTCAATCAATTCTATGGAGCATCGAAACAAGCCTAAGTCGATTGTTGTTATCATGTTTCATTCTTTATTATTTAGACATGAAATTCTTTTTCATGGAAATTAAATGTTCCTTTAAAAATACATTACTCTTTTTAAAAAAAAATTAAAAAAAAATGAAATAATGCAGATACGGACTCTCTTCAGAAGGGTAAGCCAGTGGATCCTTGTACTCCCAAGGGATATACACACGATACGGAATCAAGGAAATTATCGCCCACTTCTTTGGCTGAAAAGAGCAGATATTTATCCACTCTTCACCCCGCCGGTAACTTCTCCTTGTGCAGGACTGCTTCCTTGATGCTCTTGCAAAAAGGCAACGGTATGACTTTCATTCAGAAAACTGCCTTTATTACGTCAACTCATTTTCTTGGTCATTGAAAGTGGTAATTCTAGTTCGGTTTTCATTTGAAATGCAGAGAAATGCTCGTACAAACGCTGCCGCATAGGATCGACGTTCATACCCAAGCTCCAGGGGAAGTTTTTGGCCACCGAGAATTTCTTTCATACATCAAAGGTCATGTATTTTTCTCGTCCCTTTTTTAGCTGAATTATTATAGTTTTTTCAGAAATTTAATATTTTTTTTTTTTTGCTTGTTCCTTCAAACAGTTCTTTGGCCTATCGCCAAGCACGTTTCTTGCTGAGCTGATGGTGGCAGGACAAATATTTTGTGAAGAGGATTGGTCTATTTTGAGAAGGAAATACCACGCACTTGATGAAGAGGATTTGCTTCGTTATTGCTTCTCCTCAGCATATATCGTGGCTATGCTTCACGATAGCCTTGGAATTGCTCTGGATGATGCGAGGTATTAAGGGTGGCGTGGCATTTGTTTTTTTCAGGTTCCTGTTCCCAAATTTTGTTTATGTTCGTAGAAAAATTGGAATAGTAACGAATATCTAGGAACATTTTTTCTTCTGTTTTAAAAAATTTAAACTAAAAAGCTTGGACAAAACACGATTTAAACCAGTCTTTTTTTAGGGTGCTTCTCCTTTTAAGAAGTAGAAGACCATATAAGTAAGTTTGGTAATCAGGTTGGGGCCTAGAAGAAGGGTGCTTTTAAAAACTATTTTTTTTAATAATGATATTTTGTATGACATGATTCTCCTAATTTTTTTTTTCCTATTACAAAATGATATTTTTTTTAATTATATTTTAGTTTTTTATTTGGAAGATGTAAGATATTTAAATTTTTTTATATTAATCATAGGCTAATACCTAATACAAGCATATGTATCTTTTTTTAATACTTTAATTATTATTCAAAAAAATATAATAGATGTCCATTTTCGTAATTTAATGGTCTTTTAATGTTTCTACTCAAATGTTTACTAAACGTTCATTGCGCGCGTCTCCTTTCCGACAACTACTTTTTGACAAATTTACCAAATAGGTCACAGTTCTTTTTTAACACCTCATTTTCAATAGCTCATTTTGAAGAGTTTGGTGGGCAAAACTAAGCGTTAATGTGTGTTCCAAAACTATTGGAACAAAAACAAAATTGGGAAGGATTATGTTCTTTCCAAAAAAATTGTTACGAAAATATGGAAGCGGATCAGCGGATTAAGACAATGGTTTTTTGCTCCCATGTTTTTGTCTCTATTTGGAGAGAAATTTTATAAACGACTCCCGAAGGAGGTACCAACTACAAAGACGGGCATTACCCCAAAGGAGCAACTGATTGTTTTTGTCTGTGTGTTTCTCTTTGCTCGCCGTGTTTGATTGTTGGTTTGTTTCTTGCGGGGGTTTCCCAACTTTCAAGCTACAAAAACACTACAGATTTTTTTATTTTTTTTTTCAAAACAAATCTCTGGGAATAGTACAAAACAAAATTGTTTCCATGTTTCCGTTTTTGTTCTAGAGTAGAAACAAACAAATGACCCCTTGTGTTTCTGTCCTCAGATTCCTGACACCAAAAATTGGGAACAATTCTGTATTCTTCCTAGAAATTTGTTCTAAAATTCCTGAACCAGAACAGAAAAACAAATTTCTTTTTGTGTTCCCAGTTATGTGGGAACTCTGGGAACAGAAACCACACCACCGTTTCATCCTCTTCTTTCTGTTTTCCTTTTTCTCTTGGTATATACATGGTATTGATTTAACTTTTTCACCTTGAGAGCAGGATTGAATATGCAAATCAAGTGAAGAACATCCCACTTGATTGGGCACTCGGAGCTTTCATCTCACAGACCGCCGCCAATATAGAATCAGAAACAGAAACGGACGATGGTTCAAATTCAATTGCCAACGTTGTTGATTCTTCCACATTACTAGCCCTTGTCTGCATTTCCCTTGTCTTGATATTCACTGCATGGTATTTCTCCAAATGGAGGAAACCCCAATTGAAGACAATTTATGATCTAGAAAAAGGTAAGTACATAATTAGACGGCAATAGAGACAGAGATTTTATATATATAATTCATAGACGCAAGGAATTGGCCCTATCACAAGATCAAGAAGAAGAACATAATCCCATGCTCGTGTTTTTTTTTGTTTGTGCCGAGGAATTCGATGATTTATTTATAGGGAATCTTGTTGAGAGGTCCCAAAACTCAAAAAACCATTTTTTAAGGATCATGTCATGTGTTAAAAAATCACTGTTACAGGATCCTGTAGAGTGATGGTTTTATGAAATGAGACTTTTCACCAAATTTCTCTTATTTATATATGAGGCAACTGAAAGGGGCTAAAAGTGTCATTATTTCAAGGGAGGAAGAACATAGGTTGTATTTAACGAGAACAATTTTGCGATTATCATTTTTTGGTCCGTGTTGTTGTGTCGTGCTATAGACATTAGACATTACACTCGTTAATGTTGTTTAGATGGCAAGACAAAAATGATAGATTTTTTTTCGTCATTTTTTTTTTTTTTTTTTTCTAATGAATTATTTTTCAATTTTTGGCTCCCTGAAAAGGAGGAAAAAAAAAGAGAAAAAAGAAAATAATGTTCTTACAAACGGAAATGGTTTGGAAATGGCCACTGCTTTACAGCGATGTTATTGAAAACAAACAATCCTTGTCCTAAAGTCTAAAGCTGTAATTGATTTGAAAACAACCATTTAGCTTTTATTATGTTTGATTTAAGTATTAAAATGACAATTGTCATCTAGACCAGTTCTGAGATTAAAATATTTTTATCAGTATTATGTCAAATACAAAATCAAAATATTTATTTAATTATTTATTTTGACATTTTAATTTTACAAAAAAGAAATTATTAATATTTTTTTCCAAAAAAAATTCGGCCAATAGTATATGAAATTAAAATTTTAATTCATAAAATTAAAATTTTAATTTTAAGAACCGTTAGAAAAATCTTACAAAAAATTAATTTATTACAAGTTGAAGAGTTAAGTCAATTGAATACGGTCAGTTTTGGACATCTCTCATTTAAGACAGGATAAGCCGCGCGTACACCTACAACTACATGGAAGACCAAGAAGGCGTCAAGACCAAACGGCTCTCAGACAAACAAAACCCGAAAACGCGGAGTTGATCAAATCAGAGACACAGATCTTTAGAGAGAGAGAAGAGAGTTCTTTTCCCCATTGTTCGTTCCGCCAATCAAAGACAATCACGCGCATTTCATTTTTGCCCTTTTCGTTGATCCAGGTATGAGGTAGCTCTGCTCCTCCTATTTTTAGTTTATTATTTATATTAATGCATTCTTTTTTCTCGATTCTTTTGATTTCGTTTCATATGATCTTCCCCTCGAAATTCTCCGATCCTGCTGTCTAGAGAAAAAGTTGTCTTTTATCAGCCGGCGTGATCGGTGGATTTCTAGGGTTTAATCGGCGTTTGACTTTTTAATTTGTTGTTTTTATCTTCTCTTCGATCTTTAGGTTTTTGTTGGCTATTGTGTTGTAAGAATGAGCGATCATTTGGTTGTGTTTATGGACCGGCTTGTGACTCCGCCGGCGACTTCTGATCCGGCAGAAGACTCTGGTGTATCTGGCTCTTCTGGATCGGCTGGACCCTCGTCCTCTTCTCCTCCGGTGGGAGATAAGGCGGCGCGTGCGGCGGAGGAGGATCAAAATGACGATCCTGATGAGGAATCGCCGCTTATAGCGGCGGCTGAATGCCGCATTTGCCAGGAGGAGGATTCCGTCAAGAATTTGGAGACTCCGTGCGCTTGTAGCGGCAGTCTTAAGGTAATTTATTTTTACCGTTAAATGTAATATAATTGTGATGACAAAATTGAAGTGAAACATGGGAAGAACACATATTGACTGAATCAAAATCTTGTCGGACATTAAAAATCTGCGCGGAATCCTTGTTCAATTGTTCAACGATCATGTACTCGGTCTGTCTCACAACCTTAAGGAACTCCTCCGCCTCCATTGCTTTTTCGGGGAGGAGTTATATAGATTCTGTACGGTCATATTTGGTTGTGAGGAATTTGAGCCATGGAATTGGAATTAGAAATAAGCCCATGAAAATTTTCAATTTTTTGCATGCCAAATTCCAATTCTATGGCTTTCAATTCCTCGAAACCGAACGCTACCGAATATGTTTTGGAGCTTGTTTTTTTAGAATTATGCATTCACTTATCACATACATATACACGCAAATATATATATATATATATATATATATATATATATATAAATTAAGACTATATTTTTTACCATTGAATGGTTGAAGACATTTAACTAAAAGCTTATAGCTTAGCCGTTATCTAGTGTGCCTCCCTAATAAGATGTCTGATGTTCAAACCCCCCACCTCAACAATTGGTGCCAAAAAAAAAAAAAAAAAAAGAATGGTTGGAGATATTCTAGACCGTTAACTTAGATTTTGTCAAGAAACTAAATAACGAACTCTTAACAAAATGTGTTTTTATAATTAATATATTTGAATTAACAATAGGATATTCAAGATTAATGTCTTAAATTAAATTACGCTATGTTTGGTATGCTAGAATGGAATTGAATGATAATAGAATTGGAATTAATATGGTGGTAATGGAATGGAATGGTCATTACCATGTATATGTTTGGTGATAAAAGGATTACATGTGTGATATTAGAATGACATTAAAGGGTAAAATAGTAATTTAATTAAATTTTCAAACGGTATAATAATTAATTAAATTTCATTCCAATTCAAATAATTGGTTAGTATTTGGTCCATTTTTTCGGCCGATGAATGACTAAATCCTAATCTCATGTAATTGGGATTAACTAATATCAAGTTTATCTTGGTATTGATTAATCCCATGTTTTGTGGGATTAGCGAATCTTTGGTAATGGGAATGAGATTTAATCTCATGTACCAAACATAGGAATAGAATGACCATTTCCATGGCCATTCCAATTCCATCTCGAATCACATGTACCAAACGCATCATTAGTGTCTTTATATGTGTGTGTGTGTATGTGTGTGTGAGAATGTCACTTGGCTTAATTTAAAAGAAAAGGAAAATAATAGTGAACTGATTTATAAGTAATGTGTACATATGTGTGTGTGTGTGTGTGTGTGTGTCATTTGGCTTAATTTAAAAGAAAAGAAAAATAATAGTGAACTGATTTATAAGAAATGTTACTTTGATGCAGTATGCTCACAGGAAGTGTGTTCAACATTGGTGCAATGAGAAAGGAGACATCACTTGTGAGATCTGTCACCAGGTATACTTTTTTTTTTTTTTTTTGAATTTTATTATCATCGTACTCTATGTTTTTGTATGAGAAATTCACATGTTCTTCGAGGACTCCGGTATTTGCTTCTACACTTATCCTTTATGCTATTTTCTTTCAGTTGATTTTGTTTCGATAAAATCTTGTTCGAGAATGACCTTTTTGCTAACTTATATGCTCTTAAGCATACTAAAGTGCATATTTATTTTTTGGGGGGACGATTATCATAATTTATTGGGTTTATTATTATGCAGCCTTACCAGCCTGGGTATATTGCACCTCCTCCTAGACCTCAAGCTGAAGAGACTACTATAGATATCGGGTAAACTTGATTCTCTTGCATTTACTAAATATTTGAAAAAAAAAATTAAAAAAAAAAGAAGGGTTAATTGGATTGTACCCCCTTGAACTTTGATCTTGTTTCACTTTATCCCCTCTAGTTAAAAAACATGCAATTTACCCCCCTCTATATATACTAAATTCGAAAACTAATATTTTCCGTTTCAACTTACAAAGAAATACTAGAAAACGGGTGAAATCAAATTCTCCATCCAAATTTTGCATAAAATAAACGTTTTTTTTTTTTAAAAGGTGGAAGTGAAGGAAGAAAAAAGTGAGCGAGCACGAATGTCACTCTCTCCCATTTGTAACCTTTAAACATTAAGTTATTTTTATACTTTTTTGGCAGTATTAATTTTCCCTTTAATCAAAGAGTAGAAAGGGGTGAAGGGTAAGTTTCAAAAGTAGAGGGGATAAAATAAAACTAGATCAAAGTAGAAGGGGTTAAAAAAGCAATTAACACTAAAAATATCGATGTTTTTATAAAAACAACTTTTTTTGTTTAACGGTGTTTGAGTTTTTTAATCTGTGTTGCAGGGGAGGATGGCAAATCTCTGGCACACCATTGGATTTGAACGATCCTCGCTTTTTGGCAATAGCCGAGGCTGAGCGTCAACTTCTGGAGGCTGAATATGATGATTATAATGCCACCAATGCCAGTGGAGCTGCATTTTGCCGCTCAGCTGCTCTAATTGTATGCGCTTGTAACTATCAGTCATATTAACAATTTAAAATAATGACTAAAAAAATTTCTAAAAAAGAAGGAGATTAACAAAAAGGACAGAGTAAATGTCTGGTTTAGACAACTACCTGGGATGTCCATCATTGTGCCTGAATTTGTCATCCTTTTTCCTGTCATCTTATGAATGTTCATCTATCTTTCCTGAGTATCCATGGAATTAAGAATTTGAAAATAATTTCGGGTTTGATTGGCAGTTAATGGCTCTTCTGCTATTGCGGCATGCATTGACCATAACGGACACTGATGATGAAGATGCATCCACGTTTTTCTCGGTAAGTAGGATTGAACTTCATTGAGAGTTAGCGTTTGGTTTTATAGAATTCAAGCCTAAGAATTCGAATTAGAACAGGGTTTTGACACTTCACCTTTGAAGTTTTGCCAAAATCTCACTTTGGCCCGCATGATTTCAATTTGAACATATAACATCTTAAAGTTTCTTAATCATCCCACTACGGTCCAAGTTATTATCCCATTAAAATTTTGGACGGAAAATAGTCACGTGCCGCGCATGTGATTGTTTTTAAGGGGGGTTTATGGTCATTTCCAGCCTCTGCCTTTTTGCCCCCTCCCATTCTCCTCCTGCACAAAAAACTCAAATAAAAACTATACGCATATTTATGTGTGCTTGTGTGCGCGTGCATGTATATATAGTTTTTCTTATAGAAAATTTGTGAAGGGTAAAAGAAGAGGATGAAAATGCCTTTGAGATCCTCTTAAAAGTAATTGGGTAGACGGCGGGTGGGTGTTTGCCATTCAAAATTGTAATGGAGCTATTAATTAGGACTGAAGTGAGATCATTACGAAACTTCACGGTCTCATTTGTTTAAATTGAAACCACTTGGACCAGAGCGAAATAATGGTCAAACTTCGAAGTGTCAAAACCCCAATTAGAAATGAATGGATGTGAAATTTAAAAAATTTAATTTCATTCATTTCGAACTCCAATGCCGACACTTCCATTTTGTACTACCAAACGCTACCTAAGAAGCTTCATCCTGCCTGCAATTATTTTGGGTTGATCTTGAATTTCTATTTCATCAGTTGAATTGATTTTTGCAGCTATTCTTGCTTCGGGCGGCTGGATTTCTATTGCCTTGCTATATTATGGCTTGGGCCATCAGTATCTTGCAGCGTCGAAGGCAAAGACAGGTATTATGATCTATAGATAGAACTATCTATAGACAAAACACAATGTACAATCTTATAGTCTGTTTGATAACACAATTCAACACTTAAAACTGTATATATAAAAATTAATATAAAATTGCAGAAAAAGAAAGCAGTATTGAGGAAAAAATACAAACTTGTTGAAAATGAAAATATTTTAGAAGAAAATTACTTGATGAGTCAGCACGCAATTGTTTTCATCGCTTAATTTTCAGTTTTATCAAACAAAAATAAGTTTTCTTCTTAAAAATTGGGAGTTCATGAATCTGGAAGTGTAAATATACTTTGGCTGGATATATATTTGTTTTTAATGGATGTGGGACAAAGACTTAGTTGTTGTTGTATATGTTTTTAATGGATGAAAACAGGAGGCGGCGGCATTAGCGGCAGCACAATTTGCATTTGTGGTACAATCCGGGCAAAACAGGGGCCTACAGTTCACAATAGCATCAGCAGCACCACCACCCACAGCCACCCAACAGCAGGAGGAGCATGTTTGAGGAGAACACTCCCAATTGTTCTCATTTCTTTAATCCCATTTGAGGAGAAATGGGTCTTTTTACCTCTACATGAACAATGCATTATTTCTTTTTTAGTTTGCCCTTCTGTTGTTGTGTATATGAGAATCTTCTTCTCTCACTGTGTCTGTTTGTCTGTCTGGGGGGAAAACCGGAAGATCTGTTGTATTTAATGTTTTGATGTAACGAGGATGTAATTAATCCAGCACTAATCCTGTGATTATTGTCTTTTCTTTTTTTTTTCTAAGGTTAAATAATTGAATATTGTTGTGTACGGTAATAGAATGATGTTAAAAGAAAAAGTAAGAAAGAAGCATCTGCTTTGAAGCTGTTTTATGACAACATTCCGATTGTTGTGACCCGTTGTGTCTCCTAAATCAAATGTCTTTTGCTTTCACGATGATAAGGGGAGGGAACAAATTTTAAAATCGTTTTTGAGTTTTCCTTTCTGAATAAATTATTACAAAACTGTATGGAATTTCTAATAAAAAATAAAAAAATATTTAAATTAAGATACGATTCTCATAAATGATTGGGTTGAGAATATGTATTTGTTTTTCAATTATGTTAATGAATTTTACTCCTTTATTTATTTTTATTCTGTGTACAGAGAAGTAATTTAATTATAAGTCAAATTATGATGAGAATTTCACTATTTAATCGGCATGAACTATTTTCGAGATTTGGTTCTTAATTTACAGTGAATCAATCCCTAAATATTGTTCATCCTATCAAATGTGTCAATTGATTGATTGTTTCATCAGTATGGATTATCTTCAAGATTCGATTCCTTTTAATCTTTGTTAAATCAATTCCTAAACATAATTCATTCTATTAAATCATATCGATTCCAATTAGAACGGGTTGTATAATAGCTAAATCCAAACCACAAGTTTTTGTTATAACCCATAAAGACCAATATTTTATCTCTAACATTTATAAAAATGATAAAAGCAAAAATTGATTGGATAAACAATATAACATGAATATCTTTATTATACAACCTCACACAGATAAAATAAAATACAAAATAAAAACTACATTAAGAAAATCTAAATTAAATACAGTCTAACCCGGTTTAGAGCCTTAGCATTCCATGGATTTTTGTTTTTCCAAAATATGTTCAACAATCATTTGAATAATAAAAATAAAATAAAAATAAAGGCTAAATATCTTTAGTCGCTCTGAGTTCTTTTCGACATATTAGCCCAACCAAATAGCTTCCACATCAAACAGAAAATTGTAGGTTGCACCAATATCAACTAAAGCCCCAGTATTCCGCCCATTAATTTAAAGATATACGAACATGAGACTCTTGTTTGAGATCTTCTTTGCGACCATTTGTCACTTCAAAGCATTAAGTAGATGAATTGGGTCCATTTGCTGGGAACTGAACCCGTAGGAGATTTCATCCTTCTACTCTTCAATATACTTTCCCCAATGTTCCTTCTCTTCCTTTATCAATGTTTGTAGCGCAGACATAACAATGTTTATAAGGACAATCGGACACATCATGATTCTTTTTACATAAGAGGAAAGGACAAGGATTCTAATGGGTCTGACTGCCCTAGTGAGGCTTTTGGTTTGTCGAGCTAAATGATCCTCTAAGTTGTTGAACAATTGAGCAATGTTTGATGATTGGCCTAGGTACGGAATCCTCATAGGGCTCATTCAAGCAGAACTTGGGTTGGAGTTTCTCCAATGTCTTGGCGGGCTTCCTCGAGATGATTGACCTCCACTTCCATTATTATGAGCGACATTCTTGTTTTTTCTCTTGTCATCATTAGTTGTAGGTTCATATAAGTAATCAATTATTCTTTCTGTGGTAACAATGACAGTAGACAAATCAGGAGGTCGTTGTTTCTGTATTTCTGGATATAAATACCCAATCTTTCAAGCCATTTACGAACCAAGACAACTTATCCTCTTGTGACATTATACGAATGTCTAGCATGAGAGTCATAAACTTCTTGAGATAGTCTCAAACATATCCGCTCTTTTTCAGCTCTCTTAGTTGTTGTCGAGCTATGTACTCGACACGTTTTGAAAGGAATTGAGCCTTGAGTTCCCCCTTAAGGACTTCCTAGGTCGCAATAGTGTAGTTCCTCATTTGGATGTCTGTAGATTTTATTCGCTACAATAGTTTAGCATCACTGCTAAAGTACATGGAAGTTCTTATCACTTTTTCTTCCTCCAAAACCGGAGGTTACTCGAGTGATCCGAAAGTATTGCTCCATATCAAAGAGGAAGTTTCAAAGCTCCTTGGCATCTCTCACGGCGCCATAGGAATGAGGGTAAAAAATACGAACCCTAATAGTCAAGCGTCCAAAGTCATTAGCAACAAGTCGATACACAATATTTTTCAAGTTGTCTAGTTTGCTCTGGAGCTCATGGATTGCCTTTCCATCTGAGCATGATTTTTTGCAAATGTCTCAGTAATTGTCCATCCGTTCGATCAGGTGATCAATTTGGGGATTATAAGATGACCCTTCCCTATTGGCATCAGAGCTTCGCAAAAGAGCTATAACGGCGTCAATGCGGGCAACACTTGTTTAAGCAAGTCGAGTCGATCTGTCATTAACATAGTTTTCGTCAATGTGGTCAGGCAACGGATTGGACCATTGCTCTAATACCAACTATCCAGGGCCGAGCATTTGAGACTAGAAAACAGACCATCTGGCGCTAACTAGAGCTCAAATCTAGTAACAAGTCTTGAGATCTTGTGACCTGGAGGTCACGAATTCAAATTTTGAAAACAACCACTTGATATGGAAAGGTAAAACTACACACATCTGACCTTTCGCAAAACCCGTAATAAGCCTTTGAGCATTAAGCAATTCTTTTAAGATAGTTTTTGAACATCAAAAGTTAACTAATAAATAATTAAAAAAAAAAAAACTCAAATAAACTCATTATTTAAAATGAATTAAGCCTGAACATGAGCCTCAACTCGAATTTTCAAATATTATGGAAAACAAATGAACCAAGATACTCATCTCAACTCACATAGGTGGTCGGGTTATAGGTCTCATCATAAGACAGCCATCAAATCCCATCATGCAGTTTCCATAAAGCAATAGAACTTGGAACTTTAGAATGTTCCAAGCTGCATGTGAATTTCACATCACAAATTATTAAATAATAAAAATATAAAATTTGAAACTAAAAGGAAAAAAAAGGATTGTCTACCTGGATAACCGAGAATTAAAAATTACTACAAATTTAGAGAGAACAAAGGCGGCCCTAGAGTGGGCCTTCTTTGAATGGGGAGGAAGGGAATTTAAGAGCTGCTTAATCCAAATTTAAAAAAAAAAAAAAGAACAAAGAGCAAAGAAAAGCAAAAAGAAACACATTTAGCACAAGAAAACATGACTGCTATTTTTGTTGCATAGATAACAGAGCTTGGAATTCTAAAGTGAGATCTTCAAATGGCATAAAGCAAGTGTTTGGTTTCTTTTAGGACCTCTCTAATTTTTATGCTTACCCCTGTAGTTTTGGATGACTGAATCCCTCTCTTCCCCTATATACCAACTCCCTACAAAAACCCCCTTTCTTAAGGCCTAAGGTATAGTAATTTACCGAAAAAACCCTGCTAAACAGATCACAAAATACGATTATTAATTCGCATGTCCACATCAGCACGCACGGCTGACGTGACAAAGAGTCCAAGAGACTGGAGTGGTCTTTGCTTACTAGACAAAAGCAGATCATATGATAGAGAGAGGTGTAGGGAAACCCACCCCAAAAAATAAAATTGAAAAAAGATGCTTAGCTTCTCAAGGGTGGTGTTCCATCTTTATTCATCCCCAATCAGATTCTTCTACAACAAACAGCCTTAATTTTTGGTTAGAAAGAAATGCAGGCTTATGATTGGGGGTGAATCTCTAAACCCTCCTCCTCTAGGTATTTTTGGGACCCTCTCCCCCACCCCTACCTTCCCTTTATGCTTTAACTCCCCCACTCAAAATCATATAAGGGATAGATAAATCACAGGCTTATATCTACAGGAATAGGTCATTAGAACAGGAAGGAGTAGTTTCTCATATATCTGTTTAGTGTTTACCCTCTCTCAAAACAGATATACATTATATATATATAAAAACCTGCACATATAGGAAATCATCATGCTTCTTCGAACCCGTTTTTTGTTTACCATTCTTATCTGTATTGGGCTACTTGCAGTCCAATTGCATGCAGTTTCTGAAGATCATCAGCGACTGGTGAGGAGTAGGCGAATGCTCATGGAAGCCGTTTCACAAGAGATGAATGCAGGAGAGAAAGCGGTTCCTGTGAACAAGTCATTTGATCCAAATCAATCAAGCAAAAGAAGAGTTCGAAGAGGGTCGGATCCCATTCACAACAGGACTTGATAAGTTGCAGGGTTTTTTTTTGTTTTTTTTTTTCTTTTTTAAACTTTATCACATAGAGAAGCAAGGAGTTTGTTAGAGGAAAAAATAGCTACAAAGTGGTGGAGAATAGTATACCTGCTTCCTCGAAGGATTTTCATGTGGCTTGGTTGATTAGTGTTTTTTTTTTTTTTTTTGTCGTTGCTTTTAAAGTTTTAACTCGAAAGAGATGTGTATAGCAAGAGTTGTAGAAGATGGCAATCTAACACGTGCAGTCAAGATGGTGCTGGTTCTCAGAGACATCCAATATATGCCGTCTTCTCTATCTCTTTTTTTCTTTTTTTTTTCTTTTTCTTTTTCTTTTTCTGTTCTTAAACTTACGAATTTCAATTTGTTTGCATTTGTTCTCGGTCATTGCAGATGTTAACCAAATTCTTTTGTATCTCTTTCTTTCTAAGAAAAGTTTCTTCTTCAGCATTTTGTATGTTATGTTCCATACTTCAAACATGGTTTTCCATTTCTTTCAACTAACTGGGAAGAAAAGGGTAAGGAAACTATGTTAAGAATTTCCAAATTGGAACGTCTTTTTTGGGTGCATTTTGGTAAGGTATTTGAAAAAAGTATTTGATTTCGAAACAGGATTCATAATTTTTTTAAAAGAAATTTTGTTAACATAATTTTTTAAATTTGTTTTGAAAATCAAATACTTTATTCAAATACCTTACCCAAACAGGCCATTAATATTCTCACACAATCGAAAAACATAGGTATGCCGGCCTTATATTTTCAAATAATTAGCATTACCCAAGTTAGTAAGAACAAAAACGTATGTTTGCCTGTGTGTGTACACGTGTATATATATACAAATCAGTTCTTATATATATATATATACGCAAAAAATATTGTCCCAACTCTCTGAGACATAAAATAGTAAAGTTCCAATCACGGGTGTACAATTTTCTTATCGACTCCTATTTTTCAAGACCAGACAAAAACATCAGCTAATTAACGGGAAGCTGCAATGGCAGCAACGATATCCAAAATACCCATAAATTGTCTTAAGACTCTTAACTAAGTTAAATGTTTATGATAGTCGCTAACAACAAATGGCCTTTAACTCGATATAGATACAAGAAGCATATCATATAAAAAAAATTGTTTATCTTTTCTTTCGTACACAGAATCGTTAATTTCTTGAAGAAAAGGGACACAAATGTTATAACAAAACAAATAACTATATCGTAATGACAAGACAGCATAAAGCCAACATCTTTGGAAAAAAGAAAAAAAAAAACAAGTTTGTCTGATCCCAAACTGTTTTCCAATAAAGGAGATGTTGGGATTTGTGGATAAAGGAAGCAGGACAGCTCTAATCTAATCCAGCAAAGGCCATTATTTTAAGATGGAATTTCAAAAAATCTTTAATACAATATAATATTGAGTTCCAAATGAATCTCATTTCAAAATATCAGTGAATCGGTTATGAAAATGATTCAAGATGGTCCGAGAAAAATCCAATTATTTCATTCATGAGAGGGAAGTTGAACTTAAAATTAACGAGTACATCAGCAAATAGTATGCATCTTTCATCATATTTAGTTATTTACATGTACGGAAACTTGCGTACCAGCAAGATTAACCGTTTTTTCCCATGTTGGTTAGCAATTTCATACGTCGCATACTAGATATACATTATATACAATAACATTAAACTAATGGGAATGTAGTGCTTCGACCAATTTCCACAATGAAAGCCAATTTCAACACATCAGTCTTGATAATGCAAAAAGGAAAAAAAAAATTGTAAAAAATACGCATCATCCTATTAGTGATGCCAAAGAACGATGATTTCAGTTCTCTGCATTGCCCAATTTAGTTAGCTCGAGCTTAAATTCTGACCTCACATAAACAAATTCATTAGCCATTGTTATTCTAAAGTTCAATTTAGCAATGATTATGAGATAAACGCGTCTTCTCTCTATTGCGATTATCAATTCACTTAGATTTAGGTTTTGAAGTTCAATTGAATCACCGCGCAGCAGCTCCGTCGTTAATTATACAATGAAATTAAGCAAATTCACTGCAACGAAATTAAAATCTAGACATAATCACAGATCATAAAGAAGAAGTGAATTAAACAGATAGAATTCATACCGACAATGCAGAAAGTGAAATCAAAAGCAACCCCATCCAAATTGTGGAAAAAAAAACTCCAGACCAATATCAACCGTCTTCGAAAGGAAAAGAAAAATCTGCTGTTCGGAATTCATCTTTTCTGAAAAGTATCATCTTTTCAGTAAAAAATTTAAAAAGAAAAAAAAAAGTATCGATCAGATCGCATGAAGAATCGTATAATAGGGTTCTACTTCATATGAACACTGCAAATCATCATATGGGCTTCATAACTTTGGGCCTAACCCATAAATTACTTGGATGGTGGCCCAATATCAGTTAATTACCTTTTACTTCCCTCTACTTTGATCTTGTTTCGTTGTGTCCCGTATAGTTTAAAACTCTATACTTTACCCCCTTCTACTTATGAGTAGATTAAAAAACTAACATTGTTTCTTTCATTTAATGTAATATACTAAAACAAATTGGTAAAATTATTTTTTTATCTAAATTTTACATAAAATAGGCAAAATCATATATATATATATATATATATATATATATATATATATATATATTTTAAATTGTCATTTTGTTTTAGTCTTTATTAAAAAGAAGTAGAAGGTTAGAGACAAATAAAGCTAGATAGAGAAAAAGAGAGTGTTATTTTTTTTCCTTGCCTTTAGAGATAAAATTTAAATTTAAAAAAATAGAGGATAATTAAGTTATTTTATATTTTTCTTAATAAGATGTTAGTTTCTCCCCCTTAATAAAGTAGTGTTTTTAAAATAGAAGTGTTAGAATAATTCAAAGCAGAATATTGAGAGAGAATATAAAATGAATGTATTGATATGTGTCAAAATGTACAATATTGCAGAGATGTATAGAGGATCTTTATATGAACAGTGACTAAGATTTTTCTATTAGGATTAGAGTTTGATTTTTCTAGTCAGATTATGATTTAACCTAGTGCGTCAAAAATCATATACATATATTAATATTTCCCTCATACTCAAGGCTGCAGATCAGACATGAACTTAATTTGGAAACCAGAATGTGAAAGTGTTAGCGCAATGGGCCTTGGTGAAAATATCTGTTGTCTGATCGGCTGAACAGACGGAGTGAAGGCGAATAATATTCTGGAGAATTTGGTGACAGATGAAGTGATAATCAATCTCGATATATTTTATATACTCGTGAGAAATATCATTATGGGTAATCTGAATAGCACTCATATTATCACAAAGTAGAACAATACTGGTAGGAAAGGAGATTCCCATGTCAACGAAGAGCTAGGGAGGCCAAAGTAGTTCTTGTATTGCATCAGCGATGGAACAATATTTAGCTTCAAGAAATGAAGGAGTTGCCCAAGAAGAAACAGTAACCAATGGTCTGTCAAAGGGATCTCCAACCCACTTGGCGTCAAAGTAATCCTATAAGATGGACTAAACTAGGTTGAGGAATAAAGTATGTGAAACAAGGTGCCTTTGACATTCTGAAGAATGTGAAGAATAACCGAATAATGAGTGGTCTAAGGAGCGGATAAGAACTAGCTGACTTATTGTACAACATAGGTAATGTTTGGGCGAGTAATAGTGAGATATACCAAATTTCTAACTAGTGGGTGATTGAGAGTGACATCAAGAATATATTATCTATCTAGAAGAGTAAGTCTGATATTCGGCTCTATATGAGTATTGGCTGTGGTGGAGTTAGTCATGTCAGTTTTAGAAAAAAAAAATCAGAGGCATATTTAGCCTGAGAGATAAAATGTACATCTGGACCAAATGAAACTTCAAGGTCAACGAAATAGGTGAGTAAGCCAATATCTTTCATCTCGAATTAACCATTGAGAATTTTTTTTTTGAATTTAGAGATACTGCAATAAATCATTTCAATAATAATCACGTTATCCACTTACAATAAAATAAAGATAATGTCGTTGTCAGTATGGCGAATAAACAGGGAAGAATCATGAGCGCTAGATGTGAACATAAATTGGTGAATGGAGATGCTGAATTTTGCGAACCAAACACACGAAGCATGTTTGAGACCATATAAGCCATGACAAAGGTAACAAACTTTGTGTTGAAGAGCAGTTAGGCTAGGAGGAGTATGCATATAAACTTCCTTAAGAAGATTGCCATTGAGAAAGACATTCTTGATATCCATCTGAAAAATTATCCATTTACGAATGCCAATGACAACAAGGAAAATACAGACATATGTGAGTTTATCCACTTCGTAATCAATGTCATATTCCTGAACAAATACTTTACCAATGAGACGAGCTTTATAGAGTTCAATGGAACTGTCACACCCCACCCCGGACACCCATCACCTGTGGGGCCGGCGTGACGTCGACACGATATTTCCTAAGCGACAAACCAACTAGAAAGCGACGGTATGCATTCATAATTATACAAACATCAAAATACAAGTCAAAAACATCTTTCCAAGCCGGAGACACACCCGTCCCTGAATTCCCTTCTAGAAGAACAAAAGAAAAAAAAACAAATGATGAACCCTTCCTCGGTTCGCCTCAAACAGCACTTCCTAAAAAATTTTATTTCCTTGCTATACCATCGATGGACTCTACCACGTGCCAGTAGGGGACCGACTCCTAACCATTTCACCTGCAAGTGTACTGCCTTCTTAATAAAATCATTTTTATTTAATAATAATGCCTTCTAGATAAAACAACATTTACACGTAGATTCAGCATAAGCATCATATATGCAGTAAAAATGAAGTAGTATATTTAAGTTCCATTTCTAAAACCATCCAGTATAAATATCATACCAATCACTTGAAATAAATAATAAATCACCCAATATAAACAAACATCACATCCTAAACCACTACTCCACCACAACACACACTGGCTAGCCATAGTGATCGTTTTAACCTCACAATCGGGAGTTTGCAACGGTACCATACCATCCGTAGGATATGCCTTCCTATGAACACCCATCACTCTTCCGAAGCAGATAATCACTGTGCAGTTCAAACGTCTAACATCACTCTGCCGAAGCAGATATACATCACTCCGCCGAAGCGGATAAACATCACTCCGCCGAAGCGGATAAACATCACACAATAATATCGTCTAATCAACATCATCAAATCATCACATAATTTTTTTTAAACATTTAATTTAAATACAACCATTTTTTATCATGTATGTATATATACAAACAATTTAGCGAGAAGACAGTACACTCACTTCGTTTCTGGTGCTACCAAAAACCTCACCGTCCGTAGCTTACCGAAGTGTTGGCGTCTGTAAACCTAGAAATGATAGGGCTTAAGTTAATATTTTATGTAAAATCGCCTAGTCACATAATACAGATCCTAAGTTCCATATTTTTCCATTTCCCATATTTTATCCATGGGATTTGTTATTATTCTAATAATTTCGTTATGTTATTTATTACGTCCGAAATCTTGTAATCTGAATGATCCTAAATTTATTACTCCGGTTACAAAGATTTTTAGGTTAAGATTGAATTTAACCAAACTAGAATAAATTTAACGGGAAACGATATCCATTCCGAATCGTTCACGGGTCGTGAAAAGGATTTGAATTTGAATTTGAATTTTTTCATTTTGTTGGGGTTAATTGTGCAATTTTCCCCCTCCCCCTCCCCCTTTTTTTTTCTCTGTTTTTCTTTTTTGTTCTTCTCCAGACCAGCGGCCGACCATTTTTTCTCTCTACGGTTGCCGACCGCCGGTGGCCTCCCCCTCCTTGCCGGTCCTCCGGTCGCCCTTGCACCACCTACGACCTCCCTCAGACACCACATCCGGCCGTCTCACCAGCTCAACCGCACACCCAACAGCCACTGTTCACACACCCACGCACCCTGCGACACACACACACATCCCCATGCATGCAACTACGCTTGCATGCCACTGCTGACGGCACGCCACGGGACCAACAACCCCTGCCGATGGAGACCCACACACACAGCGGCACACCGCAGCCGCAACCAACTCACACCACCGCCACCGCCACCGCCGTTGATCGTCCTCTATCTCTCTCTCTCTCTTTCCGTCTTGGTTTTTCTTTTCCCTTTTGCTGGATTCTCGTCGACGCAATATACATTTCACACACACGCACACAGTAGTCGAAAAAATCAGAACACACACACACACAAACCCACATGCCGCCGGAAGACGAAAACCGAGCACACCCCCATACCGCCGGAAACTTACCGATCCAACTCGTCACGCTCATGCATGCACACATCTATCAATTAATTACAAAAATAACACATAAATACTCACCTGCCCGACGATCGTCGATGGTCGGACGGCGATCCGCAACTCCGCTCACCAGTGACGCTAAAACGCGCACTGCCACTCCGTCGACGAACCACGCCACCGGCCTAACCAACCTATCTCTCTCCCTGGAATTGTCTACAATGTCCATACGACCACGCTGCCGGAGGAACGTTGATTCAAGAAAAACCGACGACTCCTCCGCTCCGATTCTCTCTCTCTCTAGAATTTCTCGAGTGTTTCTCCGGTTTCCTCCTTTCTTTGCATGGGGAAGGGTTTTTATTGCATGATTTTGGTGATCAAAATGATCCTCAGCTCGACACGTCGCCCCTCCCGATCGCCCCCCTTCTGGCCGGTGGATCACCCGTCGGTCGAATGGATACATATATATATATAAAAAAAAGGTTAAATTACACTTTCCTCTCTCCAGTTTCTTTAGGATCTTCATTTCAGTGTATTTCCATTTTAAAAAGTTCCAAAATTATAATTTTGCCCTTAACATTTTTACTTTTGATTTCTAATTGCCAATTTAAATCTCAATTTTTTTTTACGTTTCTAAATTCCCAATTTGACTCCCAACTTTTGATTTGAGTTTTTATTAATAAAATTTTTACCCTAAAATTCCCTAATGTTCTATAATGCGGCTATTTATGACGTACGTTCTACAACTTAGGTTTTACAGGAACCATCAGAATACGCTTTGATTTTGAACACCCACTTGCATCCAATAGGCGTTTCTCCGAAGAGAGGTCAACAAGATCTCATGTGTGAATTTTGACTATGGTCTGAAGTTCTTCGTCCATTACTTTCTGACAAACATGCAATAACAACCCATCAGCCTTTGTTCACCGCCTCTCCCCCCCCCCCTCGGAGCTAGGGGGAGGAGGGGGTGGATAGAGGCATAAGGGGCCAACGAGTAGTTGGATTGAGGAAGGGATGACTTGGACAAGGGAGGTGGGAGAACCGGGGAGTGGGAGTTAGACAAAGAGATGGTGGTTGCTCATTGGAGAAAAAGAAGAAGGGCGGAAAAAAGAAGATGGAAAAAAGTATAAAATAAAAAATATAATAAAATAGGGATATGCAGTAGTAATTTAAAAGAAAATCATAAGTAAAATAAAATTATTTTCACTTATCGTAGATTTGAGAAGATCTACGCAGTCGATGTCAAATCTGTGCAAATCCATCTATGAAGAAAGGAGAAGGAGAAAAGAAGAAGAAATGAAGGGAGATCTTATAGGGGCGCCGACGGTTGCAGGCATTGGGGATTGCCCACAGTGGCAGGGGGTTTAGGGAGTGAGGAGTTTAGTATTTTTTATTTTTATTTTTATTTTTTTTGTCTAATTGGTTAAAAGAATGAAGTTATTTTAAAAATGGTAGAAGAGTGATTTTAATTTTATTTTTATTTTTTTTAAATGAAGGTATACACTTATCAAAAAGAGATGCACATAATTATGCATTACTGTTTTTTTGTTTTTTATTGTAAAATACAAAGTACCCTAACTTAAATTTAAATAATTATATTACCATTTTAAGTATTTTTTCTTTTTTTCTATTTTTTTCTCTATTTTTTTTTTCTTTTTCCCATTTTCTTATTATCTTGAGATTTTTCAAACTTCACACTTGCAACTCTCTAATCCTAAAGCTCTTTTTCCGCCGCTGCCACTTTCATGCCTCAAAGATGATTCAGGGTGAGAAAGAGAGAGAGAGAGAGAGAGATAGGGGCTCCTCTTCCATCGTCACCGCCCCCTATCCACTGCAATCCCCTTTCTCAACCCTCCCCTCTCCCACCGCACATCTCCTCCATAGAATTGTTGCAATATTTTTCACAGGGATTGTTACGGTATTAACAAAATAGCAAGGGATTATCTTAGTATCAACCAATATAAGAAAGGGTGTTTATGACAAAAAGTCTTGCAAATAAACCGACCAAATCTTGTAACAAATATTTTGTTCTTAAAATTTGGAGAATAAAAACATGTGCAGCAGTAAAATATGAGGGTGGGCCCAATTCATTGTGTGGAAGTATTCAAATAGTCACTTTTTGAGGCTGTGTGGACAAGGACAGACACGGTTTGGTCTTCTCCTTACATTGATTTTCTAGAATTTATATATTTATTTCTACAGTTTAAAAAGGGGCTTCTGTATTAGCTTAACGTAGGTCAAAGTCATAATAAATGGAACCTCAATTATTGAGGTCTGATTTAAGATAAAAAGGAATATTATTATTCAAAATACAGCATTTTTGTTTACAAGTTGTCCACTCCTGGTGTAGTGATTAGTGGCCTAAGTTCTCTTACTCTACAAGTGGACAATGTGAAGATGCAAGGGACTATTTGACGGAATGAGCCACATTGATGTCGTTTTTACAAGCTAAATACGGACAACAGTATCAAAGGTAACCCGAGTTTAGAAGAAATAATAGGGCACGTCAGAGATCATCTTGGAGTTTGGCAAGTGGGATATTTTGACTTCCTTCCTTCATACATCGGCGTCGAAGCGGAGCTGAGAAGTATCTACATTGGAATCCAAATTGCGTCCAGCAAAGAGTTTCCAAGAGTTGTCATTGAGACCAATTGTGCCGAAGCTATGACTCTTATCTAGGAAGATTGTCCGGATCTACATCGTTTTAAATGTTGAGTGGAGAATTACAAGAGGTTCCTTACATAAAACAACTATATTCCTTAACTTACTCCTTTCAAAAATAGCAATTGCACACATTTTATCACCTGGAAAAAATGAAAAGTGAAACACAACTAAAGATCATGGAAAATCCACTCGAAGACATGACAGATCTCCTTTTTGCGAAAAAAGAAAAAAAGAAAAGGCGGAAGCTTTTGATAAGTTTCTATAGGATGCGTTGTTTTGTCCTCGCACAAAAAAAAAATAAAAAAATGACATGTAATATAATCTCTAGTGCGGAGTTAAGTTTTCAGAAGTTATGAATAATCCTCGACTCTTTAGAGGAGAGTTGATCGTTCAAAAATAAAATATGTTATAATATTTGTGACATTAATATAAAATATTATTTAAGTAGAATATTGAATTATAGGGATGATATTGCAATTTTTTCTATTATAAAAAGAATTGAGGATGTTGTTGAATCATCTAAATATAGAAAATTAAATGATGAATTAAATGAATGGAAATTGGAATCAGATTCAAGATTATGGTTCATGTATTTGGAGAATTATATTGATTCTATTTCTACTCTAATCCATATCTGTAAAAAATGAGTGTTCTTGACAATAAGTTAGAATAGTTTATACAGAAAAGACAGTCCAATACACGAAGACTTTCACTAGTACAAGGTTTAGAGAAGGTTAAATTTATACAGTCTTACCCTTACATACGGAGAGTTTGTTTTCAAAATTACTTTAATCTAAGGAAAAATAAAATTTAGGCATAAGTCCTCGATTCAATAATCAAAGGTATTGTATGATTGTTCAATCTAATCTGCAAGTAGAAGATTGAACATTCTCGAATTAATCAAGTTAAAACTCATAATTTCCAGAAGAACTTTTGAATCAAAACTCAATAACATTGAAATGGGTTTTAGAACAATATTCGGTGTTATACAATTGCTCACATAGATCTAGAAAAAACAAATAAAAAACAAAACCCTAGCTACATTACCACATCCCTAACCCGACAGTGGAGAGTAGTCATATATCATAGCATTGAGCAACATCGTCTTTGGTTGAATCCTTTGAATCTTCATGTTTTGTCACCAACTTAAATCCTAATCGTGAATGAAAAATGGAAGATGAATATAATGAAATAATGATACCCCTTGTTCAATTTTTTCGTAAAATTTTCCATGCCCCCCTTAGCCTTCAACCGTCCCCCAAAACCAAGGGTTAATTTCCAATTTAAAATTTTCAAAATTGGATCAGCCCGTTTTTTATTTTTTTGTCAATTTCAAGCCCATGAACACTCATGCTTGCATCCGTGAGTCATTTCAAACTGCATTGTTCAATTTATTTTCTGGTCGACTTTAAGTATTTCTAAATCTACCTATTACATCTATTTTAACGGATCAAATCTTAGACTTCATCGAGAATGGGTAAATGGAAAATGGGTTCCACCACTGGAGGAAGAGGTCTTAGGTCAGGTTCATATTGTTCAGTTCTTTGAAAAATCACTTTCGGCCCAGCCTAATCCATTGCCATACCTAATTAGGCTTCATATTATTTCCTAGGAAATAGTTAAAAAAAAAATAAAAAATATTAAGCTGTGTTTGGTCGTATAATACACGTGAACTTTATAAATTTTTGTTTATACTATCTTTTTTAATTTTAATTTCAAAATTCTAATTCCACCTCAATAAATTTTGAAATTTCCTAAAATGAATCATGGTGGTCTTGTGAGAGAACATTAGAATCACACATTCAACTATTGCAAATATTTGCGCGTGCTTTGTTGATGGTGACCCAAATTTGTCAGGGCATTGGCTTTAATCCCATGAAAAGGGGGGGAAATTGACCCTCATAGCCCAAATCAATCTCATCATATCATAAACATGATAGACTTTACTTAATTTTGTGTGATGGTTAGCCATTTCCTTCTTTCACAAGTCCCTCCTCTCAGCAAATTTCATGGCTTTAATTATAAGCCAACTCCTACCTTTTTTTTGTCTTTTTTATAAAAATAAATAAAAAATTACTTGAAGATATTGATAAATGTGTCTCACGAATTAGATTTGGCCTATGATTTCTTTTCTTTTTTTTTTCTTTGGATTCTTATTTGGGCATCTCATGAGATTAGCATCGAATATTAATACCAAGAGGTGTTAGTTCGGTTAGTAAAAGAGATAGTATCAAATATTAATACCAAGATGAGTTAATTTTGTTGGCAATTAGAGATATCTCATTTCTTTGTAAATCAAAATTTGATTCTCTTAGAAAACATTTTAAGAATTAAATTTTGAATTTAATCATGAATGCACCAGGTTAATATAATTGAGTACATCCTTAAGATCGTTCGATAAAGTGATTAATCGAGATACGAGTAAACTGGTCCGGACACACCTTACCCAAAAAAAAAAAAAAAAACTATTAATATAGTGAAATTGGAGTGTAAGAAGTTAATTGTGACTGCCGATAACATTGTAAGGTTTTTTTTTAGTAATAGAAAGAATAATACGATAATTGTGATAACAATAATTACGTTATATAATAAGAATATGAAGGTCTGACATCAGTGATAAGTGATATCTGATAGGACAAAAATCGAATTTGCTTTAGAATTTTAGGAGTTTTTTTTTTTTTTTTTGAAATATTGGTAGTCGTTATCGAATTAAAGAAAAAAAGTTAAATTGTAGTTTGTATCCCTGATGTTTGGATTTTGTATCACTTTATCCCTCGATATCTTAGTTATCGCAATGTGCTCTTCGACATTTGTTATCATATTGATCCAATTAGCTGATTTAGGTCATTTTCTTGTTAAACTAGGGGCACAATGTAATGATGGTAAAATTTCAAGAGCGTAGAGTATAACATAATTTTTTATTGCGTTACAAAATAAGAATATGAAAGCTTGACATCAGTGATAAGAGATATCTGGTTGGGCAAAGGTCTATTTTGTTTTAGAATTTTAAGAGTTTTTTTTTTTTTAAATATTGGTAGTCCTTATCGAATTAAAGAAAAAAGTTAAATTGTAATTTGTACCCCCTTGATGTTTGGGTTTTGTATCACTTTATCCCTCGATATTTTAGTCATCACAATGTGCTCTTTCACATTTTTTTTTTTTATCATTTTGATCCAATTAGTTGATTTCGGTCAAATTTTTTTTTTTTTGTTAAAATTGGGAGCACAATGAAATGATAGTCAAACTTTGAGGGTGTAGAGTTTAACGTAAACTTTTCTTTACCGCGTTATGTTTCTCTGGTGATAAAATTGGCTCACATCCGGTAGTTAAACCAAACTGATACCCAATAAATAAATAAAGTTTTAGGGACAAATATTAAAAATATCAAGGGGTAAAGTGAGACTGCACCAAAACATTAGGGATGAAAGTGCAATGCTTAGGCCATTATAAAGAGATTAAATAGTGAGATTAAACTTGATCAATGGTAATGATGTCTTGTTACATGGGTGATGATGCTGAAAGCAACCAATCTTGGAATAATAATCCCCACAAGCATGAGGAAAAAGGAGTGAAATTCCCACTATAGAATGATTTTTGGGGGATAATAATGTGGTGTTCTTTTCTGCATTATCTCTTCGTATGCTTCAAATTTAATTATTTTTAAAATTTTCAAAAATTAAATTTAGGACCTCGAGAGTATAAAAATTAGTTGGATCAATACGCTCATCGTATTAGTTTAAAATTAAAAAAAAAAAATAGAGTTTGTTTTAATAAAATTTTCATGTGTCATTTATAATATTTTCTATCTATCTATATTTTTAAAATAAGAAGATAATTTTTTTTATAATTTTGTCAAAAATAATAAAATTAAATAAGGTTATTTTTATATGAAAAATAAGAGCTTAAATCCAAAATTCCCTATGTGTCATTTTTATAATACATGGGACTATTATTATCTTTTCAGTTTGATTATCTATAACACATTTCATCACATTTTATTAAAAAAAAAAATACTCTCACATCATAATTGTTTTTGTCCTTTTTATATTTTTATTTTTTATTTTTTACTCTCTCTCCCTTTTTTTATTTTTTTACTTTTATTTTGTATTTTTATTCATATATTTGCTTTACTTTTAATTTTTATTTTTTTATAAATACCATATACAAAAAATAAAGAAGCAAAATTAAAAATTAAAAACAGAAGAGAAAGATAGAGAGTAAAAAAAATAAAATTTGCAAGAGTAGTTTTATTAAAAAAAAAAAAATGATAATTATGAAGATGATATAAGATGACGTTACAATGTATTGAAATAACATGGAATATTTAGGATATAAAACTCTACAAAATAATTAGTAAATTTTTTATTAACTAGATTTGGATCATAAACAATTTAAAAAATAATTATGGTAAAAAGTTTATTTGATTAAATATTTGGTTCACTAAAACTTGGAATGTCTTTGTGAGGGGCTGAAAGTACAAGTCAAATATTGTTTAAGTGAAGGGAAATGCTATTGGTATTCCACAAATGTCCAGTTGCACTCCAAGCTCACTATCTTTCTCTTGTAATAATAGTACAATAATTGGAGTGTACTTGGATGATTTTGGAGTGGCAATAGTATTTCCCTAAAACGAACATAAAAGAGAATAGCATTCCGTATCGCCGCGTTAGTGCACTTTATATGTAAAAATATCCCAATGAATTTTGTTTGTTAGCGAGAAAAAGTTCAAATATATTTTTAATACTTATAGGGTAAAAAGCTAATGTCTTCACAATGGGTGCACCAAATTCTTTTCCCTCTAGATTTGGGTTCACTTTTATAAGATCCGTTTTGGATGGAGAGGAGAAGAATAGAAGAGGAAAAAGAAATAGATGGTGATGATGTTTTGATATAGAGGGATCACACAATAAAGTTAAGAAAAATCTTGATGCGTTGTTGCTCGTCGGATTCACTGCAAGAATTCTTATACCAGAAGATTGATTATTGATGAAGAATCTCTGATCTGAGAGCAAATATTTGTATGGAAAATAGTAGTTGCTAATTTAACTCAAGAAATTCAAACTAATCTGGTGTACCTCATCTTTCGGGTATTTATAAATATTTTTTGGTGGCAGATGATGGGAGAGGGATTTCTAATTAATAGCGTTCCTAGAAAATTTGTTAGTATAGATCCAGTGACATTAGAGAGGTTGCATTTATCATTCATGAAATAATCTATGTGCGGACGTAAATCGTGTAACCCTTTTCGGGTTGGCATAAAGCGGCCTAGTTGAGCCAGATCTGAACTCTCCAGTGGATTTCAGGTGGATCTGCATTTTCTATGGAGTAGGGATAAGGACCATTTTACCTCGTATCAGTAGCCTCCCACTCTCAAGCCATCAAGGAGTTTTTTGCATATCCTCTTTTGGGGTGACACATGTCTCCATTCGTACATACCTTTTGCCACAATATATTCACTTCCTTTCTCAATTTCTAAACTCAAAAAGTCTTCCAACTTTTGACTCTATTCTCCCCTTTTTTCGGAGTAAAGAGAAAATGACCAACCTCAAATGAGAGTTACTTCCCGCGCTTCTCAAGTGCTCTATGGCAGGGGTCTGCCGTGAAAAGGAAAACGTCCACGCGCAGGTTGGAGGAGCGAATTAACGTCGGATACATTATGATGGGGTGAGAGAGACTGCATTTTGTTCAATTATGCCCCCAAGTGGATATAGCTTCCTAAGGACTTATCTTCATGGCAATTAACGCTTCTTTACCCCCACGGAGGCGTGACTCGTAATACGGGAAGGGCCCCCAACTGGAAACCATCTTAGTGGACAATCTAGTGAACCCAAGGCCGTGTTGGTGGCGGGGCCTAAGAAACTTTGACCAGCTGAATCAACTAGCTGTTGAGCTCAACCACATGGTTCTCGATTTGCTCAAGTCAAGTTTCATTGGATGCCAAAGGAATTTCAAGAACATGTAGATCCATCAGGACCTCTTCGGTGGTAAAAATACTCAGATTGGTTTTTCGGGCAAGAAGGTGGATTTTCACGTACTGTGGCGTTGCGTAAAGGAATAAGCATGAACATGAATGTCGAGATTAACTTTGGAGTAGGATCTAGATTTTTGTTTGGATTCCCACAGATGACGCCAACCGATGGTGCCCTGATCTAGATGCATTAGACGATAATATGGAGTAGATTCATGTTCTATTGCTCATCGTCGGATTCCCTACAAACACCGGGGGGTTGGTCATCGGTGAAAAACCTCCGATGTAAGAATATGTATTTGTATGGAGAATAGTGATTGCTACTTTAACTCAAGGAATTCGAACTTACCTGGAGTACCTCATCTTTCGGGTGTTTATAATTCTTTTTTTGATAGTAAAAAGATTTTCCGAGAACAACCTTCCAGTGAAATCTGTTATCATTTCCTTTTCATCAAAACACAAAAACGCAATTAAAAAAAAAAAAGAAGTGAATTTCACCTCTCGTTTTCCCTCCTTTTTCCCTCAATCCAAATGGAGCATTAAACTCGTTTCTAGCAATAATGGTTAAAAAAAAAATGACCGCCTAGACCATTTTAAGTCAATAAATATCATTTGACACTCACAATATACAATTATACCAAATAATCCCGTTGACTTAACTTTTTGAATAAAATAATCCAATTTTATTTTTTTAAGATTTTGCATGATAAAAATGCCCCAACAGATTTTTGGGAGTAACATATGATTAAGATTTTCTTATTAAGTTAAATTCAAATAAAGCACTTAGCGCAGTAAAAAAAAAAAGCATTTACTATAATTAATCATAATAAAAAGTCTTGCAAGTAATTACACATTAAATTAATTTTTTTTTTTGTTATTTACATGATTAAATTACCAACTATGTTTGTCTGTTTTAAAACTTTAAAATGATATATCAATCATGTTTGAATGAAAGAAATATAATATGTTTAGAATTCAACACGTTAAGTTATTTATGAAATATAAAATTAGTTATTTACGGTTGTGTTGAATTTAATAATAAGTGTGGAATTCAACATGATCAGTTAATTAGGAAAGTTTTATTACTGAGATTTGAAACTTGTGTTGAATGCAACATATAAATTACTTTTGTCTTGAATTCAATATGGTCACTTAATTAGAAAAGTTTGTCATCATTTAATAACGTCACATGCTCTAGATACTGCTTAAATATTGATGAAGCTGAAAATTAATTCGTCAGATATGGAATTTTGAGATTAGGAATATAAAATTTCTCTCAACTTAGGTTCCTAATAAACAATATACCGCATGTGGGTTTGTCAGAGTTGCACCTTCTGTGTGAGAATCAATCGAATGTTCCAAGGAAATTTTGGCAGTGTTAGCTTGAAAAAATGTGTGTACCTGGCTAGACCCCCTCTTGATATTTATAGGCAAGTGAATACTTGTTTGGATAGGGATGGCAAATGTTCGATTTTGGTTCAGTTTCACTAGAAACTAGGGGTGAAAGTTAGTCGGGCGGGTCGGGGAAAGTGTCATTTTATCCCCTGACCCGAACTTATTTGGGAGTATGAAATTCGATTAACCCTAAGCCGAAACATCCGAACAACCGAGCATGTTCGGGATTCCGGTGCGGGCGGATTTCGGGTGGGAGAAAACAAGTGTTTTGGCAAGAGAAGGATACGCGTGTGGGGAAGGAAGAAGTGAAACATAAACGCAAGAAATTCAACAAACAAATCTAAACATAAGTGAAACAATTGCACCGAATAAGATCTAAACAAATTATTGAAATTTTGAAACAGAACTAAACACATACCTGACAGACGGCGAATGATAGCGGTAAAGAACGGCTACAACAATGGCGAACGACGGATTACAAAAACAATGGCAAAGGACGATGAAGAGATCTTCCATCAAAGAGATCGAGAGAACGAGAGACTAGAGAGAGAGGGTCTGAATCTGATCGAGGCCGCAGAGAGAAATGAGGGAAAAAAAAACCCTAATCTCCATATATATACATAGGGTACTTTAATAATATGCTAGATTAATGGTGGTAAATGGTAAATTCCTAAAAGTAGGGTTAAGATTCGGTCGGGTTTGGGGCTTTCAGGAATGAGAGTGATAATCCGATCTTAAATATGTCTCTTGGTGGGCGGGCGAGTTCGGGTGACCAAAAAAAATATCTAAAAAATATCGGCCAGGTGGACGTCGGGTCGACTGGGCCGGACTGGGAGGGTCGGTACTCCTGTATTACTTTCAGGCCTACTAGAAACCACAACTAAAACCATCAGGCATATTACCAAACCTAAACCTAAAACCTAAACTGTCGATTTTTTATAAACAATTTTACAATCGAAACTGTTCAATTTTTATACAAAATCACAACCAAAACCTCAAAATCATCTAAGGTTTTTTAATTTTATAAAAAAACAAAATCGAAATCGCAAATCGTTATTTTTTATATATAAATAAAAACATAACTAAAATATGAAATATAAATTCCAAAAAACCAAAGCAAACCATAAAACTATTCATTGGTACAATAAAACGTTCCAACCATAATTAAAATACAATATATAAAATTCATATGTACAAAAAAATAAACGATAGATAATCGTCACAATATCAATCAAAGTGAGATCACAATTAGGAACTCGGCAATGAACAAATAATGAAAAGACTATATATATAGAGAGAGAGAGAGTTAGTCTTTTCATTATATTACACAATTCGGTTACACGATTCAGTTTCACGGTTACTATATCAAAATCAAAACTAAAACCGCTTCGGTTTTTAATTTCAAAACCAAAACCATTTAATTGGTTTCAAAACAGAACCATTCGGTTCATTTTGTTCGGTTACCCATCGATTTGGGTTGAATTGTCATCCCTAGTTTTGGCAAGTCTCTCCCAAATCCCAGTCCATTATTATTAATGTGATGAAATTATCAGGATATGTAGTAATGAGTTGTTATTCGGGGTGTGATAACAACTCTTTCCTTAATAAGCGGGACGTGTTACAATCATCCTCGAGTAGAAATGGCGGTAATAGCGCGTCTCAGGGTTTATAACTTAACTTAGGAAGAAATATCGAGACTCCAAGCCTACTTTCCCCAGTCGGGTTAGTGTCGAGAGCTAACACGCTCGAGGAGTAATCTATTATGGTCAATGACCCGTCTCGAAGAAGGTTTCATAGCTAGTATAGAGCATTTTGTAACTTCTCGTACACAACACGTGCTTTTGTAGACACATGGTGATGATATGTACTCGACTCCGATTTCTCTTCATTAAAATGTACCAAAAATATCTTCCATGAAAAACTGATGGTTAGCAATTATAATTTTTACATTAAAAATACAATTTATTAATAAGAATATTTGGAGGTGCCTCAAATTTAATAATAAAATTAAAATGGCCCGTAAACCCAAATTTCTTTTTGATAAAATCCTATTTAAAAAAATAAAAAGTAAAAAACAATTATTTAAATGAAAATGTCAAAACTATCCTTAATAAAAACTAAATTTTTCCTAAATAATTTTTCATGTAATTTTATATTTCTATCTCTCTCCATCTATCTCTCACATTTTTGGCTCTACAACTCCACCAACACCAGTGAACACAACCACCACCACCAGCATCTCCAGCCACCACTGCCTCCACCAACAACACCGCCACCCTCCAATGACATCACCACTGCATCTCTCTCTCGCCAGCGACGACCCAGATCTGGCCTAGTTCTGGCCAAGGACGGTCAAATATGGGCCATCGAGACCTAAATCTGGCCGACAACGACAGGATCTTGGTCTTCGCTTGCTAGATCTGGGCAGCGACAGATTTTTCGATGATGGTCATTGTTTTTCTTCGGATTTTTTGTTATTTGTTTTTATTTTTTTCTTCATATTTTTTAGCTTTTAAAATTTTCAAATCTTTTATTTTTTGTCTGTATCATTTTTTTATATTTTTAATTGTATAATTTTGATATTTGATGTTAATTATTTTTTTTATTATTTATTCTAATGGTGGTTGTAGTAGTGGTAACAAAAATTTATTGCGATATTGGTGATAGAAAATATTTATTATGATGGTAGTAGTGGTGATAGCTAATATTTGGTCAAATATGTCTTTGTAACAACTATGAATTTCCTAAATTTATGGATGATCAGTTACCTGATAGACACTCACCCCAAACTTTAGAGACCAAAAGTCCAATTTTCCCTTATATATAAATAAAGAAATATATATATATATATATATATATATATATATATATATATATATATATATATATATATATTAATTGTTGCCTTTAATTTGTATATTTTTCATAATTAATACCCAATGATTAAACCAAAACTAAAGACTTTCTATTAATAATATTAAATTTAATGAATGTTTTCGTAAATAGTTCTTAAAATATGTCACAAAATGTGTTAAGAAAAATATACCCGTCCTGTTTTATATGATAGATTAGAAATTATGTGCTTAAAGGCAATATGTCGATCTTAAAATTTTGAAGTGTTACAAAATATTAAATAATAAATAAAAATGACTAATAAGGCATAAATATAAAACTTAAAAGGTATAAAATATTGATAAATTAAACCACTTTGTAAGTGAGAGTGTAAAATTTTTAGACAAAAACTTTTAATTCTATATATTTTATCAATTCATTCCAATCATCGATTCCTGTCAAATTAACTTAAGCCGTCAACGAAAAGAAATTAAACAAAAAATAAAACGTCAAGATTTATTAAAAACAAGATCAACATACTTTTTTTGAGATATATATGTATTTATGTATATTATATGTCACAAATAATCCAAACCCTTACAAATCATATTTAACTTTTGGGGAAACTAAAATTTTTGGTGACTAAAGTATAGGATAGATGTCTATGGATCTTGATATTTTTCAAATCTCATATTTGGTAACTAAAATTTCACATTTGTTTTAGTTTTGTAAAATTGAAAACGTTATTAATAATTTTAGACAAAAAATAAATTGTTCTTAATATATGACCTCGGAGAGATTTTCGTTTCAAATCTCATATTTGGTCACTAAAGTCTCTTATTTGTTTTAATCCTGCAAATTTAAATATGCTATTAATGATTTTCGACAAAATATAAATTGTTCTTAATTAATACATGGTCTTCTAGTGGAGAGATTTTCTTCATCACATCACTCTATTAAATCTAAGATATTTTTTTTAAAAAACGATTCACACTAGTCTTTCTTATTTTTCAGAAGAATCGTTATTAAAAAAATATTACAAAATATTTGAAATTTAGTCGAGTGATAAAATAACAAAAATATTCTCATTAGATCACAAATCTCAAAATTCACATGCACACCCATCAAATACTTTAAGAATCAAAATAGGTATTTTTTTAACATTTTATGTAAAAAAAAATTATTTTATATATTTTGATCAATTCATCCTAATCATCGATTCCTCTCAAATGAGAATTCAATATTTGAGAAAAGAAATCATCCTGATTTATTAATTTTTTTGATAGATATTTATTTAATTATATATAGATATACATGTATTTATGTAAATATTAATATGAAATCACATATGATCCAAACCCTTGCAAAACTTCTCGGTAGTGGGGGCCAAGTAGCACCCTTTTGTTATACAATCGCCACGTATCTCTAAAACTGTTTAGGTGCTTGCTTAGTGTCCCTAATTCAAACAACCCCATTACTCTTTACAAACCCCTCTCTCTCTCTCTCTCTCTCTCTCTCTCTCTCACCTCCATAAGTGTGTCTCTGTGTGAGAGAGAAAAAACACATTTCTGGGTGTTCTTCCTCCCTCTATATAAAAGCGAGTGTTGATATTTTCAGAAAATAATTTGTTTTAAAAAAAAACCCATTTTCTATTAGTGGAATCCATCTCTATCAAACCCCCACCCCCCACAGACCCATTTCCATAAACCTCAAATTTCAATCATAATCACCATAACCCATCATCAAAAACATAAAAAAATTTGTTTCTTCTCTCACAACCTTAAACAAAAAGGGTCAAAAAAATTAAAAAAACCCTAACCCTAGATCTTTTTAAGGCGAAATACTCCATTAATGGACCTAACGACCAACACCCCCACCAAATCTGATACAGATAATGAAACCCCACCTCCACCTCAACCCGTGAGGCCCTTGTCCTTCACCAACGGTGCACTCAACAAGCAGCTCCAGCTCCAGCTTCAGCGGCCGCCGCCGGTGGTCGTTGTATACGGGGAATGTCTCAAGAATCACGCCGCCAGCTTGGGTGCCCACGCTCTGGACGGATGCGGGGAGTTCATGGCTTCTCCCGGCGCAACGGCTTCAGACCCCACCTCGCTGAGATGCGCCGCATGCGGCTGCCACCGCAACTTCCACCGACGGGAACCTGATGAGTCTATCGGTAGTCCCGCGAACGGTGTCACCCACTTCATTGACTTCCGCCGCCAGCTTCCTCTTCCTCCTCGGGGAAACTCGACGTCGCCTTCCCCTCCTCCGCCGCCGCCGCCGACAGCGACAAATTACCCTCACGCGCCGCAGTTGTTACTGGCCCTCAGTACCGCCGCGCCAGGAGACCAACCCGCGACGAACTATCACACCGTGGCGACGCCGGTGACGCCGACGGCAGCGAAATCAGAAAACCCAAGTGGGAGCCGGAAACGATTCAGGACGAGGTTCAGCCAAGAACAGAAGGAGAAGATGCTGTGTTTCTCGGAGAAATTAGGGTGGAAGATGCTGAAATCCGATGAATCGGTGGTCAAAGATTTCTGCAACGAGATTGGGGTCGGAAAAGGAGTCCTGAAGGTATGGATGCACAACAACAAGAACACATTCAAGAAGAAATCCGAGATTCAAAAACCCAACAACAACGGTAGTAACAATATCTGCAACGGCGTTCTTAAATTCGAAATCAGCAGCAGCAGCAATGATCATCATGAGAATGAGTGTAATGAAGCTCATTTTGATGTTCCGATTAATGGCTCATCTTCATCCTCTTGATCTGCGCGCGAGAAGAAACAGAAATCGAGTTGGGTTTCTGATCCGATGATGTTTGTTTCTGATTATCGAACATTGATCACTGTTAATCTCACTGTTAATGGTGGAGAAGAGAGAGAAAGGCGAATAAAATATCAAAATCATACTGTATTCATCAACTTTTTATTTAAGATATGAATTTTCAGTGGTTTTGTTTTATTTCTGCTCTCAATTCTATAAACACATGTAATCAAACGCATAGTTTTTCTGTAAAAAGCTTAAAAAAAAAAAATTCTTTATATTATCCTAAAAAAATATATAAACACACATTATATACATAATTATAATTAGCTACAATAGTTAAGGGACCTGCCAAGGTTCGTCTGTAAATTTATTGAGAGGGACAATCACAGTTAATTTTTTTCACCTATGTATGTATGTATATAAATAATCCATGCCCATGATTTGATGTCAAAAAATGGGAGCTTTGGCTTAAGATTCTCCAAATTGTTAAAGCGAGGGGGGTGTTCTAAATGTAATTATCTCTTATTATTTCAACTCTTTGGAAGGGGTTCTATGTACACTTGTCTGAATGGGGACAGAAGGGGGTGGGTGTTGGATGGGGGGTTTAGTGAGGGAAACTCTCAAAACCCTAATCATTATTCCCTTAATAAGAGGTTAAAAAAAAAAAAAAACCCTAATCATTTTTTTATTAATTTGGTCATATGTTATGCTTTCAGCTAGTGAAATGACTGTTCTGTCCTTGATGTAATGGGTTTGCATCTAGCGATATAGTCAAGTAATGAAGGGTAAAATTGGTATTTGGAGTGAGTGGAGCTCCTCATCTATCAAAATTTTTATTTATTTTTTAATGTTATCTTTGTTGAAGTAATCTGAACTTTTAAGGCAAGCAGAAGGATCAAACTTTAAAGCATTTTTAAATTATTATTAATTAATTATAAATTAAAAAAATATAAAAAGTTTACCAAATTAAGAGGTTACGTTGGTTGGGTTGCCACCTTTCCATTTTTGGTTGGTTGATTGTGGCGGCAGGGCATTGCTTTTCTCGAAATTTAATGATGAGATGAAATAAAATAAGATTAAATTATTTTTTAATGAAATCAAGGGAATAAATAATTAATTAATTATGTGATGATAAGATCACTAAGTAGGCCAATTATTTTATTAGAAGGCCAGGCATTTTCAGCCCAATTTGGAAAGGCCCAATACTGGGTTTCACACTCCTTTTTATGGTATTAACCATAATAATCTTGGATAAGTTGGAAGAGTTGTGGGGTCCATAATATTTAAAAGGTTAGAGGTGAAAGCTAAAAAATTTATTCATGCACTGCACGCATCACAGTAATTTTTTAAAAATTTATTATTGTTGTACTACATCAAAGTTGATTTAATTTTTATATGTAAAGAATTGTAGTAAATTTAAGTTTTTTTTTTCAAGGGTATAAAAGGCAAAAAGAAAAAAAAAATTCAAGTACTACTAAAATTAAATTTGTTCAAAAGTACCAAAATAATTATCATTCCAAAATTATCTCTCCTTCATATATATAAAATTCACTTAATTTTTGAAATTTTAATTATTTTCTTTAATTAAAAATATATATTGTTGGTGTCCCAAAGTGGTTAACACCTCGAGTATAGTTCAATTAGGTGACATGTGGATACTCTTGCTGGAGTTAGAGTTGATAAGCTAGAAATTCTCCTAGTGAGCTGAAGGTCAATCTGGAGAGCTGACTTACTGAAGTTCAGAGTCCTACTCCTTAGAGAGTAGTACCTACATAAGGCTCGGATCGGAAGTTGTCCTGACGAAGTCCCTATGACGTGAGAGTAAGAGCTCAGAGAGAAAAGGTACAGAAACGCGTCAAGTATGCAAATGAACTTAGAGCGTTCGCGTATTAAAGCGTATCTCGAGCTTGCATAGCCCTTGATATATATAGGCGCTGGAGATGATTAACTTTACCTAATTGTTGGATCTATTTTATATAGATTTATTTACCCTTTTATATTTATTTTCTAGTATATTTATTAGTAAATTAAAATATTTTTTAATAATTTTAGATAATTGCCTACATAATATCCGTAAATTTATATTGGGAATTATTTTGCATATGTTTAAAATTCTGGGGTCTTAGTAAATATTAATATATTCATATAGGGTTAAAACTGTATTTTGTTATAAAATATTGAATAATAATTACAATTATTCACCTACTCGATTGAAAAGAATCAATAAATGACAAAATGAAAGATTATCATGATCTTATATGTTTATATATTATATTATATATAATAATAATTATTATTATTATTAATATATATATATATATATATATATATATATATATATATATATATATATATATATATATATTTACTTTGATGGTGGAGACATAATACTTCCAGCTCATTCACACATTCGATCATTTATTTTTTCTCCAGCTCAAATCCAGAGCAAATTCAAACGACTCAAGCTTGACCCGTATCTCCTTACAACTATAAATTCAAGAAATCACAGTCCAATTTAGGCATTTCAATTCCAAAATTCAGAGCAATCCAAGCAGTCTAAATTTGACCCATAGCTCAAATTCTAGACCCAGAATACATAATTTCACACTGCAAAGAAGAAGAAAAAAGGAGTTGGAAGAGTTGAGAAAGAATTGGAAAGAAGACTTAAAAAAGAAGAAGAAGAAGAAGAAGGAGTTAGAAGAAAAGAAAGAAATAGTTGGAAGGAAGTGCTAGAAAGAAGAAGAATATGTGAAATAAAGAAAGAATGAAGTAGAAACAAGAAACGTGTACACAATATTTACCTCTCCTCAAGCCTGTAAATAGGTCAGAAGAAGCAGAAGAAAAAAAAAAAAGGAAGAACAAAAACCAAAGCAAAACAAAAGAAGAAGGAAATAGAAGAAGAAGCAACAACGTTCAAATCAGTGATTTCTTTTTCTTCTCTCGTTTTTATTTATCATGTCTTTCTTTATAAATTTTATTCAATTTCTATCAGTTATGTGTAACTAAATTATTTAGGTTGGGGCTAAGTCTTGAAACCCTAGATATGATTTAATTATTGTTATAATTATTCAGGTTATATATTTTGGATTGTGTATGATGAATTTTGATTCATTGTTTTAATTAACATTGTTAATATGTATTTTAGTTTGATCACCTATTATGTAAGTTAGGATTATTTTTATTGGGAAGATATGTGGACCATCATATCATCATATGTTCCAAAGCAATAAATGAATATTTATTTTCATATGAATTAATTCCTTGACCATTGCACTATAGGTCCTTATTAGGAAATACACATTTTATGTATATGCCATGCATATCACATACTTCAGAGAGAATATTGTATAACATATTGAAGGTACATCACGGATATATTGTGAGCATCTTCATTAATACACACCAAAATATAAATATAATTATAACTTTGTTAAATTATTATTTAGTGGTGGATAACTTGGTCCTTGCTTTACTTTTCATTATTTGTATTCTAAAAAAGAATTTCGAAAATACGTTATTATTTTATTTATTTTAATTCTTAGAAATTTGTGATTTAGTTCAATCTCTGTGGAGATGATCCTTGCTTGATTCACTATAATATAAACGATTTGTGCACTTGCAAGGTTAAAATTATTGAAAAAATTTATAGTTTATTTTAGCTACTAGAAAATAACCAACAAGTTTTTGGCGTCGTTGCCTGGGATTGAATTCTACATCACAATTTCTATTTATTTATTCAATTATTTTATTATTATTTAAAAAAAAAATCCATTAAATTTTTCTTTAGACATTTTTTTACATGCAAGGTAGACGATCACTCAGCTCTGATTGTCTGCCTCTTGATATCAAACTTGAAAATACTTTTCGCATTCGTAGAAAATAATTCCAAGAAGTTCAACCTTCACCGCAAGAGATGGGAGATTAAGACGTCATGATCGATAACATGTTGTGCCTATTGAAAGATTTCACAGTGCCGCAAGCAACAAATCAATCTTTCTTGCATTGTGTACCCTCAACCTGTTGTCACTAATTTTGAGTTAAAGCCAGGTATGATCCATTTATTACCTCAATTTCATGGACATCCAGGGGATGATCTTCTTTTGCATATTAAAGATTTTCATGAGGTATGTTCAACTTTGAAATTAACTGGTTTGGGAGGAGGAAACGATAAAATTGAGACTTTTTTCTTTTTCATTAAAGTAAAAAGTCGAAGAATGACTTCATTATTTACCTTTTGCTTCAATTCATGCATGGACTATTTTGGCTTCAAAGTTTCTGCAAAAATTCTTTCCAGCCCAAAAGACAAATAAAATTAAGAAAAAAATTGTCAGTATTCAACAACATGATGGAGAGGTTTTTCATCACTACTGGGATAGGTTTAATCAATTACTTCATTCATGTCCTCACTATAATATTCAAGAGTGGTTACTAATGCAATATTTTTATGAGGGGTTGTTTGATTCTTATAGGATGATGGTAGATGCCACTTCTAGTGGTAGTTTGATGAATAAAAATGTTGAGCAAGCTAAAAGCATGTTTGAAAATATAGCAACTAATTTTCAACAATTTAATTTTCATAAGCCAGCACCAAAGAAAGCATACGAGGTTAATGCATCCAATGTTGATCCACAATTCATAAATAATTTTATCAATCTGATAAAATCCATGATGCACCAGCCTGCTAAAATTTCTGCAATTTGTTCTATGTCGGACCACATCACTACATCATGTCCTAGGAGGGTAGACCAAGAACAAACAACTGCTTTGGAGATGTACCAACCTAATCAAAGAGTTAGGAATGATCTATATTCTCAGACTTATAACCCAGGTTGGCACAATCACCCAAAATTTAGGTGGAATAATAATCAAAACGTGGAAATTGATAACAATTCTAATTTTTTAGTGCAACCTCGTCAGGTGTTTCCATTTCATCCAAATTCGCAAGCTAGTCAAGATGATTCTCTTAAAGATATGATGAAAATGTTCGTGTAGGAAACTAGAAATTATATGCAGAAAACTGACAGTTTCATGCAGAAAAATGACAGTTGTGTATAGGAAACAAGGAGCTATCTGCAGAAAAATGACAAAAGTATTCCTAATTTGGAACATCAATTGGGACAAATTACTTCAACTATCACTCAAAGATAACCAAGTAAATTGCCAAGTCAAGTTGTCATTAATCATAATAATGTTGAACATGTGCAGACAATCGCATTGAGGAGTGAAAAAGAGATCCAAGGAAGAGTGGAGGAACAAAAAGAGAAGGAATCTTATT
The DNA here is from genome assembly GCA_016647705.1 of Eucommia ulmoides. NCBI lineage: Eukaryota > Viridiplantae > Streptophyta > Magnoliopsida > Garryales > Eucommiaceae > Eucommia > Eucommia ulmoides. The sequence continues at coordinate 5,452,409 of CM028333.1, read as the reverse complement.
CTTTTTCGAAGAGCGACAATATTAGTAAGTCAACTTCTCCAAAATTTCATAACAAAGATAAGATAAGTCCCAAACCTCGTCAAGAAGATTTTGACATCTCCAAAGCCCCATTTCCCTATAGACTGATGAAAAATAAATCGAACCAACATCAAAAAAATATTTTTGAGACTTTTAAGAAAGTATAGGTAAATATTTTTTTCATAGATGCAATTAAGCAAGTTCCTAGTTATGCTAAATTTTTAAAAGACTTGTGTACTAATAAAAGAAAATTTAAAGAACATAAAACGGTGGCTTTAGGGGAGGAGGTATCTGTTGTACTGCAAAGAAAGTTACCTCCTACGATGAAAAATCCTGGTAGTTTCACAATTCCATGCATTATTGGAGATCACGTGTTTAAAAGGGCTTTACTTAATTTAGGAGTTTCCATTAATTTGATACCTTATTCTGTGTATGAGACACTTAGACTAGGGGAACTTAAGGAGACCTCGGTTAGTATTCAACTAGTTGCTCGTTAGACGAGGTATCCTCAAGGTGTGCTTGAAGATATTTTGGTTAAAGTAAATTATTTAATTTTGTCTGTTGATTTTTTTGTTCTTGAAATGGAGGATGCTCCGATTCCAGACAAAGAACTCTCAATAATTCTTGAGCGGCCATTCATGACTACTGCCGAAACGAAAATTGATGTTAAAAATAGAACTTTAACTATGACAGTGCAAGGCAACACAATTAAATATAAAGTATTTGATACTTTAAAATTTCCTAATAAGGAACTCGCATGTTTTGTTGTTGATATGATTGATGAAATTGCTTAAAGTACTTCTAATGTAACTCATGGTGATAATATTTTAGAAAAGACTTTGACAAATGATGTTGAGGATAATAAACTTGTTGATGCTGTAGCAACTCTTGAGGTTGTACCTGCTATATCTTGTAAAAGTCCTTATGAGTCTCTCCATGTAAATGAATCGAGTATTGTTCCTTCTGTTGTTAAGGCTCCTGAACATGAACATAAACCGCTTCCTGAACACATTGAGTTGGGGGAGAGAAAACTCTTCATGTCATAATTGCTTCTGACCTAAATAAACTAGAAGAAGGGAAGTTGGTTAGGAAGGAATATAAAACTGCAATAGGATAGAGCACAGCTGACATTAGGGGAATAAGTCCAACCAAGTGCATACATAGAATTCTGTTAGAAGGTGACTCAAAACCTACTAGGGAAGCACAAAGAAGACTTAATTCAGTAATGAAATAGATTGAAAAGAAAAAAAAAAATTGAAATTACTAGATGATGGCATAACTTATCCAATTTATGAAGATAAATGGGTAAACCTAGTTCAAGTAGTTCCCAAAAAGTTTGGCATCACTGTAGTAGGAAATTATGCTTATGAAAGTGCTATAATTTACAAAGAGAAAACAAAATCTTACCATGACAAGATGATCTTGAGAAAGAGTTTTGAGGTAGAACAAAAGGTTTTATTATATAATTCACGATTCAAACTTTTTCCTGATAAGTTTTGTTCTAAGTGGAGTGGTCAATTTTTGGTCACCAATGTCTATCCCCATAGCGCGGTGGAAATTTACAACATGAAAAATAGTGAAAAGTTTAAAGTCAACGGTCACAGGCTAAAAACTTTTTTTGAGCCTTTCATTTCAAACCATCAAGAAGTAATGCATTTGGAGGTCCCTCCTAGTTGACCGAAGGATGGAGAATGTCTGGCTGAAGACATTAAACTTAGTACTGTTTGGGAAGTAACCCAAGAAACCACATAGGAGGTAGAGTACAATCATCGTCGAGTTATTATCCAGCTAAGTCGTCCTCCTTATACTTGTTTGATTATTATTTTTTTCTTTTCCTTCCCTTTCTTTCATTCTTTTGTTTGACATTGGGGACAATTCCAGATTTAGGTTTGGGGGTAAGGATAGTTTCTTAATTCTTGAGTATTTATTTTTTTTTTAAAAAAATCAAAAAAATCAAAAATAAATATAATGAAACATTAATCTAGTTTTGGTCTTGTTTTTTGTGCTTTTCAAACACATATGATGAATTGAATTAATCTTGAGTATGACCTGAGTATGGTATCACAGTATAAGTGCAACTTATCAATTTATACATTTGATAGCATTTTTTAAAAAAAATTTATATGATATGCAACAATTTGCGCACTAAGTCCTGGTTAATAAGTTTATTGTAATTGAAAAAGGCATGTTGAAAACTGTGTGAATTTATTCATCTTCACATTTACTTGTATCTATAGAACTTGTTTCATACCGCTTACAAACATAAATTTATAATATGACACATGACTTGTGGGAATAAAATCTTTAAACAATATTGCATGTGTTTGATCCTAAAATTTCGTTGACTAAATTAATTGATGGCTAGTCTTGGCACACTATAATAATAAGTTTTTTTTCCCCTTATGGTGGCTAGTTTAGCTTCGTAGTCTTGTTGACTCAAGCAAGTAAGTCCATAGGGGTATTTTGATACCTAATTCCCTAAGGTCTTTTATGGTCTAGGAGTCATTGGCTCAAAACTCGCTACACGGTCAGCTAGAAAGCTTTAGGGTGCTGAGTATAGTTACATAATTGTTTATTAATAAAAAAAGAAAAAAAGAAAAAAATAAAAAATAAAAAAATAAAAATATATATATATGTGTGTGTGTGTGTGTGTGTGTGTGTGTGTGTGTGTGTGTGTGTGTATAAATAAATCTATGCCTTGGTTGTGTCATTGATTAAGGATGTTGATAGAATGTAAGAGATTGGACTGACTTTGTTGTCATTTTTATAAAACCCACAGCCGTGTGCTGGTTAATTCACTCTTAAATATCTTAAGCAGTAGATCAACAAATATATGAAAGCATGTAAGTTTGAAAATACAAAAGTTTACATCAACCTAAATGTGCACTATCTTGATTACAATAAATTTTATTAGCATGTTGATTTTTACACACTACACTGCAATCATATTTTACAATCTCTTATATATTTATTGATAATATTGCTTGTTTTGTGATTGATTGTTTAAGTTATGTTCTTGAATAATTCCATGAGATTAACATTCAGAAAGCAATTTTATTTGTTAGTTTTTCAAGTATGTAATTATTACAAAAAAAAAAATGTTTGTGGGTAACATACTGTAAACCCTCACGAGACTATTACTTGTCCTCTAAGGATTGTCCAGAGGTTTAAAAGTTTATTGTATACGCTAAATGCAATCGTATCACTTATGAAAGTGGTTTATATTTTGATTGTTTTAATTTATTTTATCTTTTTGTTTTACTTGAGAACTAACAAAATTTAGGTTTGGAGGTATTTGTTAGATCTATTTTTTATAGATTTATTTACCCTTTTATCTTTAATTTCTAATATATTTATTAGTAAATTAAAATAATTATTAATAATTTTAGATAATTGTCTACATAATATCCGTAAATTTAAATTAGGGGTTATTTTGTATATGTTTTAAACTCTGGTGTCTTAGTAAATATTAATATATTCATATAGGGTTAAAATTGTATTTTGATATAAAATATTGAATAGTAATTACAATTATTCACCTAATCAATTGGAAAGAATCAATAAATGACAAAATGAAAGGTTATCATGATCTTATATTTTTATATACGATATTATATATAATAAGAATAAGAATAAGAATAATAAGGATTTTTTTAGGATAACCCCAATTATTAACTGGAAATTATAAAGGGCCACATGCCCACTTTTTCTTTTGTTAAAACCCCATTTATCAATAATAAAAAATAAAAAATCTAATTATTAGAACTTAAAAGTCAAATCTACCCTCTTAAGAATACCAACATCATCAACGTCTTCTTGCTTCCAAGAACAACCACCCACATCCATTGTTATGGTTGCAAGAACAGAGACCAAACCCCTACCCCAATAGCACTGGCAACCTCCGGCCCTCTCAACATCACCACCGATCGCCGCCAACATCCTCGAAAGTTCGGCCACCCAAATTCACGTCCTATCTCTATCTCTCTCTCTTTCTCTCTCTCTCTCTCTCTCTATATATATATAGCAGATGTCGGCGGCGACGAGGCTACCTTGAGTTCACCGCTGCAGCCAGATCTGGTCAAGTTTTGGCCAGATCTGGCCTTAACGCTCCATCTCTCCACCGCCAGCAACCTATCTCTCTCTCTCTCTCTCTCTCTCTCTCTCTCTCTCTCTCCCTCTCTGAGGCTAGATCTGGCCGATATCGCCGGAACGACTAGATCTGGCTGTGCAACGACCATAACCATGCCGTCGCCGCCATGGTTCTGGCCGCACAACGACCATAACCAGGCTATCATGCCTATTTTGGCCTTCACGAAAACCAAATCTTGCCGTTGCGGCGTTTTTTTATTTTTTATTTTTTATATATAATTTTGATATTTGTTACTGAGGTGGTTGTGGTGGTGATATAAAAAAATTTCTGTCAGTGATTGAGATGGTGTTAATTAATATTTACTGTGATAATAATTGCTTTTTACCATTGTGATGGTGCTAATTAAGTGGTTAGCAAATATTTACTGTTATGATGACGGCGGTGATGATAAATATTTATTGTGAGGTGGTGGTAATAAAATATTTATTGTAATTATTATAGTAAATTTTTATGGTGGTGGTGGTGATGATGAAAAATATTTATTGTGATAATGGCGTTGATAGGAGTGTTCGTTGTGATACTGGCGATTCTAGTAGTAAATTTTTTCTGTGATGGTGATGATAATTAATAAATATTTATTGTGCTAGTTAGTATTTATTATTTAAAAATTAATTAGGGGTATTTTTTCGTAATTTTTTTTTTTAAATGAGGTTTTCATAAAAAAATAAAATAAATAAGAATGGGGATAAAAATAAGAAACAGTGGCTTTGGGGGGCCCAAATAAAATCACCCTAATAATAATTATTAATATATATGTATATTTACTTTAATGGTGGAGAGATCACTTCCAGCTTATTCACACATTCAACCATTTATTTTTTCTCCAGCTTAAATCCAGAGCAAATTCATGCAATTCAAACTTGACTCGTATCTCCTTACAACTACAAATTCAAGAAACCACAGTCCAATTCAATTCCAATCCAGAGCAATCAAAGTAGACTAAATTTGACCTGTAGCTCAAATTCTAGACCTAGAAGATATAATTTCACACTGCAAAAAAGAAGAAAAAATGAGATGGAAGGGTTGAGAAAGAATTGGAAAGAAGACTTAAAAGCGAAGAAAGGAAAATGAGTTAGAAGAAAATAAAGAAATAACTGGAAGGAAATGCTAGAAGGAAAAAGAAGATGTGAAATGAAGAAAGAAGGAAGTAGAAGCAAGAAACGTGTACACAATATTTATCTCTCCTCAAGCCTGTAAATAGGTCAGAAGAAGCTGAGAAAAAAAAGTGAAGAACAAAAATCAAAGCAATAAAAAAAAAAAAAAAAAGGAAATAGAAAAAGAAGCAACTACATCCAAATCAGTGATTTCTTTTACTTCTCCCGTTTTTATTTATCATGTCTTTCTTTATAAATTTTATCAAATTTATATCAATTATGTGTAACTAAATTATTTAGGTTGGGCTAAGTCTTGAAACCCTAGATATGATTTAATTATTGTTATAATTATTCAGGTTATATATTTTGGATTGTGTATAATGAATTTTAATTCGTTGTTTTAATGAACATTATTAATATGTGTTTTAGTTTGATCACCTATTATACATGTTAGGATTGTTTTGTTGGGAAAATATGTGGACCATGATATCATCATATGTTCTTGTTGATCCTAAGATTTTGATGAACAATTAAATGTTGATATTTTTTGTAGAACTAACGATTTTATTGAGTGTTTCAGTTTATTAGTTCCAGTGATGAAAATGATCATGAAGATATTGTGGCAATGCTAAAGATGATGACAAAGATGATAGAAAATTAAGAGTTTGAAAAAATTGAAGAATCTAGAGAAAATAACTCAGGTTGAATTTCAACTTTTAATGTATCCCGGTTAGGATCACAAATAACACAAAATATTTTTCAAAATTATGTGTGTTTTTATAGAATCCTAATTAGTTAAATTATTTGCTCCTATGTGTAGTTGAAAAAGAAATAAAGATAATTGATTAAAATTGAATTTAAGATTTTAGTGGAGCTAACTGAGAAAAGAAATCGATTAAAGGGGTGAAAACGTTGAAGAAAATTAATTAAAATCAGATTAAGGAGAGATGTTTCAGCTTGACCAGTCGATTGATCGGTCGACAGATGCTTAAAAGGAGAAGTTGTGGAATCGTTCGATCAACAGGTAATGTAAGACCTCGATTTAGCTCGTACGTCATTTTAATTTCAATTGAGAGCATTTAGAAAATTTCGGGAAAAAATTGAAAAAAAAATAAAAATAAAATAAAAGTAAAATAATAATGATAATAATAAATAAAAATAAAATAAAATGATAATTGGGTCAAATTGCAAATTTGGGAACTTATTCTGAATTTGAGATGCACAAATTGTAGTCAAATTCCAAAATAAAAATTTTAAGGATCGAAATGTAATTTAAGAAAAACTTAAAAAAAAATGAATGAGATTAAAATAAAACGTAGTGGAAGATAGGGGGAGAAAAGTGTAATTTAAACAAAGATTTTTTTTTTAATATAAAATATACATACATGTGTGTGCGTTGGAGGAATGCAGCCGGCCGGTAGGGAGATCGAGAAGATGGAGTTCAACGTGGCGGACGATTGATCAAGCTTACACCACCATTCTCATGCATATATATACACATGCACACTACGTCAATTTCACCACGAAAGAACGAACCATGATCTCAGAAATCTAGAGAGAGAGAGAGAGAGAATCGGAGGAGCGAAGGTTGTCTTGTGATCGCCGGCAGTGTGGAAGTGTCCGTCCGACGAATTACATGGGTGTGTTGTCATCTCCGGTATACACCGTCGTTCGACCGGTGAGTGGGAGCAATTGGGTCAGTCGATCGGTGTATGACATATAGCTGTTCTGTTTGTGTTCTGTTTTCCGTTCCTCGTCAGCGGAAGTGTAGGAGTCGTCCGGCCGTGAGAGTTCCGTCGTGGGTGTATGGGCGTGAGCGAAGTAGTGATCGGCGGGGGAATTCGCCAGCGGAGGTGATACGATTTACCGACAATCGGTGGGAGGTGAGATGTTCGGTTCGACGATGTACATGGGTAGGTGAGATCTGTTTACCGACAGTGGGTGTTGGTGTCGTCGTTCATCCGTGACGGAGGGGATATGAGTGTTCCGGTGGGGGATGGTGTAGGGCCGGCGGTGAGGGCGACGAGGCGTGGGAGGCCTCCGGTGGACGGTAATGGTAGAGAGAGAGAGGAGGTGGTCGGCCGGAGTTGAACTGAAACAGAAACAGAAACAGTAGGTGCAACCAGAACGAAAAAGAAAAAAGAAAAAGAAAGAGAAAAAAAAGGGGGGGGGGGGGGGGGGAATTGCATAAACCACCCCAGAAAAATTCAAAACCCATCTCGTGGTCGCCAAACGTTTCAAAAATAGGTGAAACTTCAATCGATTATTAATTCTCGTTAAATTAAATTTTAGTTAGTATTATAAATCCTAAAATCATGATAATTTCATGACGATTAATTAATTTTAAATACGTGGTACATAAAATTAGTAACAATTCGGAATATAGGGTCTACATTGCATGATTAGGATGTTTTAGATAAGATATTAATTTAGATTCTGCCACTATTAGGTTCGCAGGCACTGGCGTCCAGATAGAGTGCGGTCAGTGTCAGTTTTGCAAAACGGATATCAAGGTGAGTGTACTGTTTTCTTACCAAACTATTTTCTATATATATAAGATGACATTTGTGATTACCTAAACTGTATGAATCTATAAATGATATGGATCAAGCAGGATTTGATTGAGTTGGTAAACTGGATTTTCGGAAGATTTCGATAGTTTTCGAAAAGAAGTTGAGAATGAATTTTTGTTGGATTTAGTGAAATTAGACGGTTTTTTTAAAATAAAATAGAAAACATCTATTTTTCTAAAATGGCCGATTTTCTAAAAAATAAGGGGTGGAAAAGTGGTTTTGATAGAATCGGACGTTTTCTTTAAAAGGAAATGCGAAATATGATTTTTGGATTTAAAAGTTGGTTTTGAGGAAAAGAGATAGACGTGGTGATTTGACGATGTTGAGTAAACGATATTTATGGAGTTATGATTCGATGATGCTACATTTGATTTTGACGATACCATGGTTGTTCTCCCCGAAAGGGGTGTGGTTTTTTCCCGTAAGAGGTGTGGATTCTTCCCATGGGATATGGATGTTTCTCCCCGTAAGGGGTGTGGATTATATTTTTCTCCAAAAAGGGGTGTGGATATTTCATAGGAAGGCATTCCTACGGATGTTACGGTACCGTTACAACTCCCGATCGTGAGGTTAAAACGATCACTATGGCTAGCCAGTGTGTGTGTTGTGGTGGAGTGGTGTGTTTGAGATGTGTGTTTGAGGTGTGTGTTTGAGATGTGTTATTTTACTTATATTGGATGATTTATTATTTATTATGGTGATCGGTATGATTTTATACTAGATGAAACTTATCTATATCACTGCTTATATACTTATGCTTGATTCATATTTAATTATGGTGATATTTAGAATGTGTCATTATTTTAGAAATGTTTTACTAAGAATGCAGTACACTCGCAGGTACAACAGCTAGGAGTCGGTCCCCTACTGGCACTAGGTAGAGCTATGTGATGGAGTCATATAGGCGATCGATAGAAGTTGTCAAAGGAAAAAAAGGTTCATGGATAAATACTTTCAGTTCATAAATTTCGGGACGGGCGTGTCCCCTAATAGATGTTTGTATTATTAAGTGTGTGTATAGTTTATTTCATTAGTTTATTTGTGATGTTGGAGATGTCTTGTTGTAGTCACGCCAGTCTCGGGATGACGGGTGTCCGGGATGGGTTGTGACAGGTAAGTCGACCAATGGCCAAAAAATGAAGTCTCTAAATATTCCGGTCAACAGGCGAGTCGACTTGTGTAACTCTTCGAATCGTGTAACTCTTCGAATCATCCGATCGACAGATAAAGTGTAAGGCCCAAATCATAGTACGTACGTCATTAATAGTTGCATTTTAAAATATTGGAAAATTCGGGAAAAAAATTTGTTAATAAAAATCAAAATTAAAAGTTTAGAGGTCAAATTTAAAATTTAAAAAACATGGAAATTAAACTTGAGATCCAAATTGATAATTAAAATAAAAAATTGGAAGTAGTAAGGGTGAAATTATAATTTTAGAAACTTGTAAAAGTTGAAAATGATTAAAATAAGATCTTAAAGGAAGTTGGGGGGAGAAAAGTGAATTTGAACTAAAGTTTTTTTTAAAACACATATATGTATATTATAAGTTGTTTGTGTGTAACGAGGCTCAAACCAGCTGGTAGGGGAGATCGGCGTGGGCGACGTGGCAAGCTAAGAACGACTTCTCCCACTAATCTCATGCAATATATACTCACTCTTGCATGTGGAACTGATTGAAAATCTCAAACCCAATCTAGAAATTTAGAAATTCTAGAGATAGAGAGGGTCGTCAGAACTGTGGGTGATCACCGGTGCTGGTGGGTTCCAATCATCGCTGTTACTTCGGCAGTGTGAGTGTGTGGATGATCCGCAGTGGGTGTGCGTGTTCTGTGTCTTGTTTACTGTTTGGTGTTGTGTCGGCGAGAACCCAGTAAAACAGAGATGGAGGGAGAGAGAAGACGATTCGGTGTATGTATGTGATTGTGTTTTGTTCTGGTTGGACGGCGAGTGTGTGAGCATCGCGGATATGTGTGCGTCGTCATGTGTGTGGGAGGTTAGACCAGTGTGTGTGTGTATGCATGTTTCGCTGTCGGCATGTGTGTGTGTGCCGCTTCGACAGCGTGTGTTGGTGTGTGTATAACTGGGTGTGTGTTTAGTTGTGGGTATGTGTGGGGATTGTTCATCAGTGTGTGTTTTGTGTGCATAGTGGTGTGTGGTGGTCTTCAGAGTTGGCCGGAGAGTTAGAGAGAGAGAAGGTGGGTTCAATTTTGTATGTGTGTGTTCGGTCGTGGGTTCGGCAGGGGCTGTGCAAGAGGCCGACTGTGTATTCCGTTCAGGCATCGTGGGTGTTCCGTCTTCGTGGTTGCGTAAGTGTGCGATCGGTGAGCGTGGTAGGCGACAAGATCTCGTCGACGGCAGCGAGACAGCAAAACAGAAAAACAAAAGAAAAAAAAAGAAGAAGCAGGAAAAAGAAAGGAAGAATAAGAAAGAAAAAAAAATTACACAAACAACTCCAATAAAATCCAAAATCCATCTCGCGGCCTGTGAACGATTCGGAATGGGTAACGTTTTTCGTTAAGTTTATTTTAGTTTATTAAATTTAATTCTAGCATCGAAATGTTTTAACCGAACTAATAAATTTGGGACCGTTCGTATTATTAAATTTTATATAGTAATTTTTAACGAAATGAAATTTACCGAATAATAATTATTATAAATAAAAAATGGAGAATGGAATATTAATGAACATAGGGCTCGCATTGCACGATTAGGGTATTTTCTCTATAATATTAATTTAGACCTTGTCACAAATAGGTTCACATTTACCGGAGGATCAGTAGCGGATAGTCGGTGGAGCTTTTGAGAGCGGTTTATCAAGTGAGTGTACTGTCTTCTTGCTAAACTATTTTTAATATATATATATATATATATGCATGTAAAATGGTTTTACTTAAACTGGATGGTTTTAAAATTATATGGATCAAGCAGGTTTTTGGATGAGTTGATGAAATGATTTTTTGTCGAATTATGTTGATTTGAAAAGAAAGTTGAAAATGATTTTCGTTGGATTCGGTGGTTTTAAAAGAGAGTGAAAAATATCTGGTTTTTAAAAAATAAAGAGTGGAAAAGTGATTTTGGAAAAATCAGACACGTTTTATGTATACGCCATGCATATCACATACTTCAGAGATAATATTATACAACATATTAAAGGTATATCACAGATATGTTGTGAGCATCTTCATTAATACACACCAAAATATAAACTTAATTATAATTTTGTTAAATTATTGTTTAGTGGTAGATAACTTAGTCATCGCCTTACTTTTCATTACTTGTATTCTTAAAAAAGAATTCCGAAAATATGTAATTGTTAGATTTATTTTAATTCTTAAAAATTTGTGATTTAGTCCAATCCCTGTGTAATACTCCAAAAAATTATATTTTTGAAAATATTTTTTTATATAAGTTTAGTATTTTTAAGATTGTTTTGCAATTTATGGTATAAATGATATTTTATAATTTTTGGAAATTGAATGTTAGTTTTAAATTGACATTTAAAAATTTTGAAACTATTGCGTTATTAAAAATATACTTTTAAGAGTTTTACAGTATAATTAATATTTTATTTTTATTTTAAGGGAGGACATTGTGTAAATAAATAAATAAACAAACAAACAAATTAACGATCATAATTTGCTTCCTTCATATAGAAGGAAACAAATATGATCCAAGTACATGTATGTATAATATATACGTGTAAAGGTTCTAAATAATAATAATAAGACTCCCTTTGCCGAAACAGTGGTGGGAAAGGCTGATTATATATATAAACAACATATATTCATATTAAGGAATCAAAAGTAATGGTTACAGGATATATTTTGGGATTATTTTTTTTTTTAGCGAGAAATATCGATTTTGGTTTGGATTTCGACTTCGGATTTCAGGTAGATTTCTAACTCTTTTAATATATGTATTTAATTTTCCTATTGTGTAATTTATGTTATTATTGTTGTTGAATTTTAACTGTTAAATTTTATAACATAATTGTGATTATGTAAAAATTTTGTGAAAATTATGTCAATATATTTTATCTGTTGTACTAATCAAATACATGTATTAGAGAGTTGAAGTTCTACTGAGCGTTGGTTCACAACCCCACAGTTTGATTGCAGGGCCAGTGGGAGCAAAATTGTACCAAAAATTTTAGTTAAATCTCTAATTGTAATAATTGTATCTACTATTTATTGTTGTAAAATCGACGCAATAAATCGATATTAATTACCGAGATTAATTCCTAAATGAAATATCAGATTTTTATTATTTTTGAATGTATTTGAAAATAGTGCGGCTCCAGGAATTTTATTTGAATTTCTATTAAATTTGTAAAAAAATGTATTTATTATTTATTGTTGTAAAGAATTGATTCGATAAATCGAAAAATTATAATTATAGCTGTAGTTTGTAAAATTTCTCATATTTTAGAAAGTAAAATATTGATTATAAAAATTAGTATCATTTTTTGTGGCCAAGAATCAGAAAAGTGGACAGAAATGATCAGCTGGTGTTTGGAAAGTGGAATTTAAATTGATTTAATAATTATAAAATCTAGAATGATTATTTAGATTTTAAGGGAAAAGTTCCGGGCATAAATTATTGAAATTCTTGATAATTGCACGTTGAATTCATAAGTATATTTACTATTTAGTGTGAAAAAAATTAAATCGTTAAATTTGATAATTATAATTATTGTCGCCGCAAAATTTATCAGATTTTATCAAATGAAATATCGGTCATTCGGTTTTGGTTTTAAATTCTCCGAGGAGAGAAACCACATGGCGGCCTTAGGAAACCAGGTCGTTACACCCTGTGAAGATGACCCTTGCTTGATTCACTATACTATAAATGATTTGTGCACTTACAAGGTTAAAATTATTGGGAATTTTTATAGCTTATTTTAGCTACTAGAAAATAACCAACACTAATCGGTCCTAAACACAGTTAATTAGGTGAAACCGTGTGTTTAGCCAATAATCTGGAGCGTTTATGAGATAATCACTTGGCTTGGAATTTTGGGCCCATTTGGGGAAGCCTGGAGACCTCTGTCAGGTCTGTAAAAGTGAGCTGGCGGTGGAGAGTAGAGATCCGTGAAGATCTGGAAAAGAAATGAACTGAAGTGATCAGCCGGTTGAGACAAACGACTAAGTCTCTGAAGTTGGTCATCCAGGGGACACGATGTAGAGTTCTAGGCAGCTACGTCCCTGCGGAGCATGTTGCTCATTCCTATGTGCTAAGGAGATTCCAGGGAGGAGCCTTGGTTGGTGTATACTCTAGCGTGTCACTTTGAATTTTAGAATGCGTTCATGTCACAACAAGGATGGACACGTAGAAGGGGCCTAGGTGTTGACTAGGTGATGCCCAAAAATACCCTTATCATATACTTTCTTTTAAAATATCATAAATATCCTTATCTACATTTTAGTTAAAAAAAAATTTATAATATCTAGTTTTTTTTTTCAAATAAAAATTCATCTGAATTTTATTTTTTATTTAGAATATTTTTTTAAAAAAATACCCTAAATACCCCTAATGATCAATTACGTATATTCACTTAATAATTAATAATTACGTGGAAATCTACTAGATTATGAACCAAAACATTCAAAAACCGAACCACCATGAAATAAGTTATCTCCTTACCACATTCTCATGAATAAATCCATTGAAAATTAAATCGAGAATCCAAATCCATTAAATTCAAAAAAAAAAAAAAAAAATCTACCAAATATTAATTTTTTGGTACATTCCACTGAAAAAATTACGTAAATCATTAAGTGGAAATCCACAAACAAAATCAAGTGAAAATCTACTGAAAATTATAGAACCCTAAAAATGTAAAATCTGAACTGAAAAATTTAGAAACTATATCTGCAAATGCGAAAATCAAACAATAATTTAAATAAATCATCGAAATTCAAAAAATCAAGAATCTTGAACATGTTGCAAAGAACAAATGACATCTAAGTAAGATGAAGCGGCGACGGTGGGTTGTGGTTGAGCAGTGAACTGAACGAGCAGCGAGGCAACAAGGTTGTGGTTGGCGACAAACTAAACGAGACAGTGCTTTGATGAAGAAGAAGACGACGAGCGACAAGGGTAGCGACGATGGCGGCAACTGTTGTGCAGCAACCAAACGGCAACAACGGTAGCAAAGATGTTGGCGATGACGGTAGCTGACGGTGGTAACAATGACAATGACAACGACAACGTGGGCTAATCCGATGAATGACAACTTGCGTATCCGATGGCGGCGACGATCGACATCGATGAATGGCAGCGATTGTGCAACAATCTAACGGTAGCAGCGATGGTAATGACGATGACGACAGTTGGTTGTGGCAATGATGACGACAGCTGGCGGTGGCAACGATGACGATAGCTGGCGGTGGCAAAAATGACGACGACATAGTGGGCAGCGGCGACGACGATATGAGAGAAGTTGTGAAATGAGATTTGAGAGAGCGATGGTGAGAGAGGGAGGCTATGAAATATGTGAGATAACCCTAGCGCTGCGTTTGATACGCTAGAATGGAATGACAATAAGATTGAAATTATTATAGTAATCGAATGTAATGGTCATTAATATTCCTATGTATGATGATAAAAATGATTACATGTGATATTAGAATGACATCAAATGGTAAAATAGTAATTTAATTAAATGTTCAAACGGTATAATAGTTAATCTAATTAAATTTTATTCTAATTCAAATATTTAGTTAGTATTTGGTCGCATTTTTTGATCAATGAATGATTAAAACCTAATCTCATTAATTGGGATTAACTAATACCAAGTTTATCTTGGTATTGGTTAATTCCATATTTTGTGAGATTAGAGAATTCTTGGTAATGGAAATGAGATCTAATCTCATGTACCAAATATAAAAATGAAATGACTATTCCCATGCTTATTCCAATCTCATCTCGAATCTCGTGTACCAAACGTACCGTAAATATTTAGGTATTTAGGATTTTTTATACCAAGGGTAATTTAGTCATTAATTTTTTAAAAGAATTAGAGTAATTTTTTTTTAAAATAGTACTTATGAACAAAATTTTATTTGACTAGGTTTTAGAAAGTTGTTCTATTTTGAAGTGGGAGTTTTAGAAAAAAAATATCCTAAATTTAATTGAATGTCGCGGTTTTGGAATTTAGATAAAATTATTGGACTACTAAGGAAAATACTATACTCAGTGAGTTGGCTGAATTGTAAAATAAAAAAATTGGGATTACAAAAGATCAATATTGAAATAAATTTGATTTTTGTTTGTGTATTAATTTTATTTTTTTTTGGAATAAGTAATAAGGGTATGATTGGTTGGAAAGATGAAACTTAAAAAAAAAAAAGTTAATATTTTATCTATCTATTGTGAACCGAAAAAAAAAAAATTCTCTAGTGTTGTTTAGTTAGAAGGATATAAAAGAATGAGAACATAAGATTTTATATTAGGTTAGTAAAGAAAAATGAGAGGAAAAAAAATAATTTATGCATATAAATTACTATTTTAGTTTCATATATCTTTTTGAAAAATTATCGCTCATTTTCTTTCATTGTTTTTCCAAATAGATGAATTTTACTTGGGAATTCCCTTTTTATTTTTCTTTCTCTCCCATTTTCCTTCCGTGCGAGGCAAGTATATATTTTTTTTTTTTTTAAATTTCCATCTTATTTCCCTGGATCTTCAGGGGGCTCAAGCATACCCTTGAACTTTTCAAAATTTTCAATTTTATCCTTATATTTAAAATAAAAAAAATAAAATAAAATTTACATAAGCTCTTCCTAAATTATAAAAGTATCCAAAAAGCCTTCCTAAAAAAATTAATTTTCTCAACTAATTTTTTAAATCCGTCGCTGATTTTTCTTGTTCATTTTTCCATCCTAATCTTTTTCTTCACCAAATAAACACACCCTAAAAATTCACAGTAAATAGTTTACAATTTTTCCCTTTAGTATTGAAAGATTTTATTTTTTTATTTTTTTTTAGGATAAGTACTCAAAGTTGAGTGCTTAAATAGCTAGCAATTTATTTATTTTTTTTTACCATGAGATTGGGTTTGAGATAAGACATTAGTAATAAAGTGGGGTTGGTTTTGGCAGGGATAATAACACAACATAGCCGTTGATAAACTGGGACATATATCAAAAAAAAACCATCATTGATATCTATCCGTACTAAAGAGCATTATTACTGTTTCTCTACAATAAAAATGAACTAACAAGTCTCAAAAATCTCACCATGTGTTCCTCACCCGTCTCCAATTATTGCTTCAATATTTCTTCAATTACATGCATTACTTACTATATCCAAATACATAAATATAAATAGTATTCCCTCCGTCCTAAATTAATTCTTCTATTTTTTTTATTGATGATATTCAATCCCCGTATTTTTTTTTAAATAAATACATTTATTACTCTTCTAAAAAATAAGATTTTTAAACCAAAACATGCCTTGTCATTTCGATAAACATTAACGATACCCTATCTTATTTTTATAATACTTAAGGCACCACTTATATTTTCAATTTAGTTATTTAAGACACCCTGCATCATATTTTATTGAGAAAAATATATTTACAACGCATTATTTTTTTGGTTGTTTATTTCACATTTTTCTTTTACTTTCTCTCTTTCTCGTTTTATATTTTATAAAAAAAAAATTATTTTATTCTATATTTTTTTGTTTTTTGTTTTTAATTCTGTATATATTTTTTTTAAATTTCTGCTTTTACTTTTTCTATATTTTGGTATGGTATTTGTAGAAAAATTTAAAGTAAAAAATAGTATGAAACAAAGGCAAAAAATAAAAAATAAGAAAGAAAGATAGAGAGTAAAAAATCAAAAACATAAACAACAAAAAAATAAAAGAATAAAAAAAATTATATTGACAACATATTTTTATTAATAAAATGTGACAATGAGTGTGTCAAAAATTATGAAATTATAAAAAATGATATTGGTATTTTTTTTAAAATAGAGTGTCTCGGATACAAACTCCTCAAAATAATCCGCTTCTATAACGCACATTTAAAATTATTTCTAATAAGTCCAATATAGTAAAATAAATAATTCAAATACTACTTTAAACTTTGTGCAAAGTTAAATGTATCAATAGGTTTAAGAAAAAAAAAATAGTTAATATTAACATTCATCTATAGGTAACATGAAATTGAAATCTTAGAATTAAAATTAGAACTGTTCACATGTAATTTTTTTTTTTTTTATCAAAACCAAAATTTCTACTCACACAACATCTCATGTACAATCTTCCCCACCTTCCCCCAAGAAAAACAAAAATCTCTCTAATAAAATTTAATTAAATCACAAATTTAGCCTCGAAAAATCCATCGAATCATCATCGACAACCGAAGGTTCATCTTCTTCTTCTTTTTTTTCCTCATCACAGCAAATCGTACCGTTGGAAAGCCTCGTCTGCAAACAGTGCTCGATTCTATTTTCAAGCCAATTCAATCTCCTCTCCAGACACAACACTCCTAGGTGCATTGTCCTAACATCGACTTGAGCTGCCCTTGCACATGAACGGAGCAAGATGTAATAATCAGCATGAGCAGCATAAGCGTACGCCCCTTCGTCCTTCTTCCTCGCATAGTGAATGTAGTCGAACCTCTTGATGTTCGTTCTTGGAGGAATATAACAGAACCTGTTTTCCTCCATGTTCGTTTTCAGTTCTTGTATTGATCTCTCTTTACCGGTCTCTACATCGGCATTTTGATCTTCAAAAGAGGTGCTTTCAGAGTTTGTGCTTTGTTTTTGTTTTGAGCAATCTCCTTCACCGAAACTGTCATTGTTCTCTCTGAATTTCTTGCCTTCTTTCTGCATGGTTTTCTTATCGTCTCTCGATCGCTTGTGCGTGCCTGTTTGTCGGTTATTTGTTTGTTCATCACCCTAAAATAACCGAAAAATAAACAAATAAATTAAAAATAGAATTATAAAGAGCAACCCGGTGCTACAAAACTCCCGCTATGCGTGAGGTCCGAAAAAGGATCGGACCATTTAAGTCTATAGAATTATAAATAATTAAAAATAGAATTGCTAGAAGTGTTCGACACCCTAAATTAACCAAATATATATATATATATATATATATATATATATATATATATAATTACATGTAGCTAAAAATTGGATGGAAAAAAAAATACATTTTTTTCATTGTTTGGAACCAAGTGAAGGAAAAATGAATAGAAAGGTACATAGAAATATGTGTTAGTATATTCCTCCCAATTTTGGAGGGATTTTTCTTTCTTTGGTAGGAATAACATCAATAAGAGCCTGTAAGTACTGAAATTTTAAATACTGAAGTATTGAATATATTAATTATTTATTTATTTTTAATACTTTTGACTTCAAAAAAATTATCTTATACAAATTTTTATCCCTAAGATAAATTTTACAATATTTTTCTAAAATATTCTCTCTCTCTATTTTATCTCAATTTACTACTTACTACTTTCTCTATAGATGAAGGTGCGTATATGATTCTCTTTTTAGAGCAGATAAATATTTGATGATTTTAAGTAAGAAGTGCTAAAAAAAAATAAGTGAGTAACACATCAATCAAAATTGAGAATAAAATTTGCAACAATTTTGTAGTGATTATTTCATTTTATTATCAAACACACTTAATTTGATAAAGACTTAATATATTTCAGTGTCAAGTGTTAATTTGCATTATCAAGCAGGGAATAAATCAGATAATTTTGAAGGGGTAATTCAGAGAAACTTTGAAGATGCTCCTATGTCGTGTGGTTACTATAATTTATGGGTGATGGTAGAGCCCTTTGACTTTAGCTAAAGCTCGTAGCTAAGATTTGGACACCTTATCAGACGAAATTTCAATTTTTTTGTTAGGGAAAATTTCGTAAATTCAACAAAGAAATGACTTTCTTCCCTTTTGTTGGGTTTATCCCACATCAAACGTGGAAGGGATTGGTGATCAAATTATAAGTGAAAGAGAAAATCTCATCACATAACTAGTTTTTGGGGCTGAGAGAAACCAAAAATCACCCTACATTGGTATCATAGTCCAAGTTACAACGACTCTAACCTAATAGTTACAAAGGGAGGAACTGATCGAGAATTAGTTGAGCAAAAACTCGAAGTGTGAGAGAGAGATTATTTATTCTTAATACCAAACAAGTAAGAAAATTTCCTCGCACTTTTCCATCAACTCTACCAAACAAGAAGGGAATTTTTCTTTAATTCCCTTCATCCATGAAAATTGTCTCCATCCATTCATCCACTTTTCCATCCTTCAAACCAAACGGACCCTTATATTTAGCAGGCATAAATAAGATCAAAGGATGCAAATAACAAATCAAGATTTTATACTCTATATTTTGAAGCCAAAATTACCTTTTTTTCTTGATAGAAATTCCAGAAATCCTCTATCAGGTTGCCTTCCTCAAGATCCTCAAACGATGGTTCTAAGCCCGCAAAAACCACATCCTTGCAGTACTTAAGATATGTCGGCAAATCCCTGGAATACTCTAACAAGCAAATGAAATAATGTATCTATAACTCTACATGTATACATAAATCTATATAAAGAGTTCCTTAAGGTGCGTTTGGATGAGGTGTTTACAGAAAGAATATGATTTTAAATAGGGATGTCTGGGTGGAGGAATCCTTCAGGAGATAGATTTTGATAAGGGGATTTGAAATCCATAAGTTAAGACTCCTTTCGTTACTGTTTTTTTTTCCCTGGATTTCTGTCCGACTCCCAAAATTTTGGAATTAATGTACAAAAACGTGTTTTGTTAACACGTTTCTGTTCCGACAATTTTGGAAGTAATTTGAGACTATTTCCTGAATTCCTTAAAAATATGAGAAATAAAAAAATGGTAATTCTTATTCATCCCCACAAAACTATTCTCACCACCAGCACGCCAACCACCTTACATTAAAAAAGAAAAAGAAAAAAAAAAAAAAACGAACAAATGTTGTAACCAAACGTGTTTCTTGTTTCTGTTCTAATAAATTAAAGAAAACAATTTCAGAAGAATGGTTGTCACCAAACATGTTTCTATTTCCTGAATACTCCAGAACGGAAACAGAATTCCTATCCCATCCCAGTTTATTGGAAGTAGAAACAGAAACACTAACCAAACGCCACCTAAAATTCCTTATTTCAGAAATGGGGGCGGGGGAGGGGGGGTAAATTCTTTCTGAAGTAGCCATGCTACTTCAAGGAATTTTTGAGATTCCTTATCAAAATGAAATCCTCACTCAAAATCCTTCACCTAAACTCATCCAACGCATCCTAATTGAAATTATAGTTCTTGAAAAATTACCGTAAGCCTCAGCAAGATCATCGTATTTCGAATCTAGATTATGCAAAATCTCAGCAGCATCAAAATCAGAATCATTTGCAGGCAAATTCTTCTCCCAATTTCCAAAACCGTTGATGTCATAAAGAACCCTAATCGCCACAATCAGTATCGACATCACACAGACACGAGTGGGAAGCCTCAGCTCATTAGCAGACAGCCACAACTCTGCCGGAATAGCCCACTCATAAATCCGGCAAGCCGGTGGAAGAATTTTCACTGGAGGAAGATCCAACTGCCGGAGATAACGCGAAGCAACCGCGTAGAAGTTAACCGGAGGCAATTCCAAGCCTATTGTATGAGCAACAGAGGCAGCCAACGACTCCAACTTCTGCAACGAGACAACCTGGGACGGTCTGAACATACGACTTGAAGTGATCGGACATGCCCTTGAAGGTGGTCCTAGTTGCTTCTCGATTTCAACAAAAGCAGCAAAATACGGAAGCTTCCCCTCAAGCGCCCATTTCAGTATATCCGTTGGGAGGATTGCCTCCCTCGAAACATGACACGCCAAATAAGTTATCACTAATGAATAAGATAAAGGTATCATCTTCCTTAAAGATTTATACCATATCATTACAGCACGTTTTCCAAGTAGATTTCGGGGTTCTACTTTGTGTGCAGTCGGAAGCTTCATAGCATCCTCCTCACCTACCAGAGAGAGAGAGAGAGAGATCAAATTTGAGCCTATACCCGGAAATAATGTTTTTATTTTTCTATTTCTACTCCCAAAAATATGGGATGAGAATTAGGTTTCTATCCTCGATGATTCTGGGAACAAAAATGTGTTTGATAACGATAATTGTTCTTAAATTGTTTACTAACTTATGAGAACAAAATCAAAGAAACATGCTTGGTTACAATATTAGCTCTCATATATATATATATATAAATGATAGGCTTATATATTTCTTTTAGGTAATCAATTTTGGCAAATTATAGCAAAATAGAAACACATCTATGAGATTAATTACAACTAAATAAAATACTTTACTGCGTTTTTCTCAAAAAACAAAAGGGAGAAAAAAAAAACACCACTTCTCTATATTTAAGGTCTGAAGGAGGGACCTTGTTCAGAATTTAAAAATACCAACCTTGTCCTGTAACTGAGAATAAGTTGAGTATATTTTTTGGGAAGGAATGAAAGAAACTTTTTTTTTCCTCAAAATCCCAAGAATTTTGGGATTAATCTAAAAATTTTGTGAACATTTAAGAACAGAAACATGTTAAGCAAACATATTTATGTTCTTAAATTTCAAAATTTTGGGAACGGGAACAATAATTTGGGAGCAGAAACACTAAACAAAGAAAGAGAGCCTTATTGTTCATCATGTCAAGAACAGGAAATAGATAGGTACCATATTGTTGAGATTCAGACTCATGTATAGCTTCATCAGCCCAATTGTCACCAAAAACCCTAGTCAGAGCCACCAGCCTCAACCAGAGAGGGCCAACCAGACCCACAATCAAAGGGCTGACATTAAAATCCTCAACCAAAGCTCTGCACTGCGATTGAATCATAATTTGAATGCCCATTACATACCTTAACCTAGTCTCCGAGTAATAATCGTCGAACCCCAATGTCTCCAAACCGGAGCCAAAATCAGTTGGCTCAGTGGGCCCAACCCCATCCTCATCGCCGTCGTCGTCAACCGCCCATAGCTGAGATTTTCGAGGAGTTTTTGATAGAGAAATGGGTTCGGCAGTTACCGGGCGGCTGTGGTGGTGGCTGGCGGAGTAGATGCCGCCGCGTTCACCGCCTTGTAAGAGATCTTCTTCTGCAACTCCGGTGTCGATGATGTCATCGGCTTGTGAACCGCACCTTTGACAGTAGTAGAAGCCGTCGTCGCCGTCGTCTAAGCCCACGTGGCCGCACACTTGGCACGTCCAGTTCAGTCTTTCCGTCATTTTGAAAGGCACCGAACTCTAGCTTTGAATTGCTAATTCACACTATTGCAATATCCCCACATTTCAATCTTTAACTAATTCTAAATTTGAATCTCACAATCAACACAAATTTCAGCCATTGGCATCCTCAAATTTCCCTTTTTTTTCCCCCAAAGCGATATGGCTGTTTTGGGGAGGAAGAGGCTACGTAAGGTAAGAGAGCCGTGGGGGGAGGTGGTGGGGCTACACCGCCGGAGGACTCGATCTGACAATAGATTGAGAGAGAGAGAGAGAGATAATACCGGTAGCATCCGCCGGATAGTGAGTTCGGTGGTGTCTCCGGGTCGACCGAACGACCGCGGTGGCTGGTATGACGGAATCAGAAGAGGAAGAGAGTGGCTGCTGTTGGCGGTAGAGACTGCGATTATGCTTGTTGAGAGAAAAGAAGAAGCCCTTCGGTGGGAGAGGAGAGAGAATCCCGACGAGAGAGCGAGCGCGCGCAAGGGAGGAAAAAGCTTAGGGCTTTGGGAGGTCATGTTTGGCTGGGAAGGAAACCCATTTCATTTCAGGGATTTACGTTACAACTTACAAGTCCCTTTATTTACTCTTTAAATTTTTTTTTGAAAAATATCATCTATACAATAACAAGTTATGTTTAGTTTCAAGCGTTAAAATAATAAGACTTAAGATGCAATACACACCTGACTTTCGCAGTTATATATATTTAATTTATGTGTAAAATATTTATCAGATATAATAAATATTAAACAAATACATGTAACTATGTCATATATATTTATAAACAAAAAATTATTACATGTAATTTATAACCTGTATAGTATTACATAAATACATATAATTAATATTACATAAGAGTAAGTACATACGGAAGTAATGCGTAAGCAAAAATTAATTTAAGGGATTAAATCAAAATTTATGTTTTAAATGAAATTAATAACAAATTACAATTGCTATTTGGGACTAATCACCAATTATTCCATCATTTTATTTTCCGAGGTGGCAAAAAGCCCATATATTAAAACATTGGGTTTATACCAATGATCTCCTTTATCATTTTGCATTATTCTAAATATCTTCCCTATAATTTTACAAATATAAATTATCCTTTCATAATTTTATAATTTAAACCACTTACCTTCTCTATCAATAAATAGTTGCTGACACAATATTGTTAGTGACTAAAATACCCTTAAAATAATTTGATTCCAATAAAATGACATAAATATCTTTTTCTAATTTAATTTTTGGACAAATATACCCCTTATTTCCCTTCCTCCTCCATTTTTCTATTTTCTTTGACAGCCACCTCATATAGCAGCCACCGAACACATCATCTTCTTCACCTTTTGAACAAGAAAATCTCGCCGAAAATTACCAACGTTGACACTGTTGATGAGACATACGATCAATATTCCGAAAAAAAAAAGCCAGAGTGAGTAACTTGAACCACCCTTGAACTACTGGATTCGACCAGAGAAATGTCAGCTTTCTCCGGCATCTGAAACAGCAGACAAGACCAAAAAGTAAAAACTAATCAATAAAACATATACCCATGAACATTTACATCACGAATCTTTGAATCAATTAACAAAAAATAAGATTGAAGATGAACAGATTCATGAACTCACTGTTCTTCAAAAGGTCATCAATGGAGGATAGATGAACAGGGTTTCGAGCTCTTGATTGAATCAATTCCCTTGAATACAACTCAAAAATCTAATCAATAAAACACAAACCCATGAAAAATTATACCAAGAATCTTCGAATTGATGAATAAAAACGAAGATTGAAGATGAACAGCTTCGTGAACTCACTGTGTTCCTTCAAAAGGCCATCAATGGAGGACAGATGAACAGAGCTTTGAGCTCTTGAATCTCTTGAATGCAACTTAAAAATCTCCTTTTTGAAACAGATTTCTATACAGAAATCTGAGTTTGTATGTACTTTTTATAGTCTAGAGCGAGAAAATCTTAATGAAATTAGATTACGACGGAAAACCGGAGGCCAAGAATATCGGAACGAACGCGTCATCTTCTTCACTAAACCCAGCCACCTCACCACGGTATCAGCCACCTCCACTCATCACACACACCCCACCGGAAACGAAAAGGAAAACGTCGCAAAAACTTTATCGGAGCCCTAGATTTCAAATCATTCTGAAAAATACCATTTGAACAGATCGAAGAGAAAAAAAAAAGGATTTTCGGATTTCGGAGAATTTACCCGCAATAACAACCGATTAATTACAGATTTGAAGAAGAAATTCTTCAAGAGCTTCATGATCGAACGACTTCTTCGACGATCGAACGACCTTCCCCCTCCAATGAACTTCAAAGTCGCAACCAAGCAGCCTCCTCCGATGATCTTCCTTTGACAACCATGATGATGTTTCTACCCTTCGATGATGAAGACAACGACAATGAAGCCCTGTCTCCGACGATCTCTCTTCCTCTCACACTCTCTAAAGCAATGCACACGGTGGAAATAGATGGTTAATCAATAATTTTACTTATATTGTTTTAATTATATAATATATGAACAAAAGAAAGGGGTAAAATAGTTTTTTCATACAAAAATATTGGTCAATGGAGTTGATTGGTATTTGTAAAATAATAAGGGGGGTATCTGGTTTAGTGCAAAATGACAGGGAAGGTCATTGGTATAAACCCTTAAAACATTAGTGGCAAACCGTGTAATTAATCCGATTTCCGCTTCCATCCGTTGGATCTAGGGCGACACTTTCTCTATATATAGTCTCTCTCCGCCGAACGCTCGCCCTTCTGCTGCAGCCGCCGAAGGTAGAGTGAGGGGAAGGGATAGACAAGATCCAAGATGGTTCAAAGGCTCACCTACCGGAAGCGCCACAGCTACGCCACCAAATCCAACCAGCATCGGATCGTCAAAACCCCTGGTATTTCCTTTCATTACCTCCAATCTACTGCATATTTACGTATCCATGTACGACTGTGAATCGTTTGATATTGCTGGTATTGATGAATCAGAGCATTCTCTTATCATTTGATTCGTGAGGTTGTTGATCTGTTGTTGCTCCGGCGGTGGCTGTTTTGCAGGTGGTAAGCTAGTGTACCAGACCACAAAGAAGAGGGCAAGTGGACCAAAGTGCCCTGTTACCGGAAAGAGAATCCAGGGGGTATGTTTGTTTGTTCTCTCTCAAATATCTTTAGATTGAACGTTGATAATTTGTATAGCTTATTTTGAATTTGTGATTATCCTTGAGATGAGAATTTGATTAGCATTAGGGTTTCACTTTATAAAATGGTTCCAATCATGGTTTATATTATAGTATGCTATGTATATTGTTGCTTGTACAATTATGGAATCATCACTGTTTATCACTCCATTGTCATTTCTTTGAATCAACTACATTAATGTTTACTGAGTTAAAGTATTCATCAGCCTTGTTGATCAGAGTTCTGATATTGATCATTACCCCGAAACTGTATTAGGATTATTAGTGCTAGTTTAGCCATAGTGTGGCTTTTGGTCAGGAGTGTTGTTTGTGAAAATAGGTTTGAAAGTGTTGGTTGAGGAATCAGGTCAAAACGAAAATTGGTGTTTAGATGTGCTACTTGAAATTGTTGTCTCTGAAAAACTTTTTAATCTCGGTGTTTGGATTGTTTTTCTAAGAATGATTTTTAATTATGTATTGTCAATTATACCTTCTATTACACATTATTTTTGTTATATATACTAAAAGATATAAATTTATGCGATATATTAACTTTTTTTATTCGAGTTAATTATGTAAATTTTAAATTTTGATTTGATTAATTTAACATAAATTTCATATTTCTCCCAACTACTCCAATGGTAGTTCATGTCCTCCATTGGAGTAGAACTCAGCGTATTAGTGTTTACATTGCTGCCCTTGATTAGTTGGGAGATGTGTTTCTACAATTCTCTATGGCGGTTTTCTGTGGTTGCGCCAAAGCTAAATAATCTCTCTCTCTCTCTCTCTCTCTATATATATATATTATGTATTCACACATAACTATATAGAATTTACATAGAAACACAAACTTCACTGCATATTATTGTAAATATTTCACCCCGTACCTGCCAATTGATAGACCTTTTGTTTTAGGTTTCCTCTGATTTTTTTTTTTAATTACTACTAAAGTGAGTGCATTCAAGCCCCATCCTTGACCTAATTTATTTATGCATTTGCAGATTCCTCACTTGAGACCTGCAGAGTACAAGAGGTCTAGGTTGCCTAGAAACCGGAGGACTGTGAATCGTGCTTATGGTGGGGTGTTATCTGGAGGAGCCGTAAGGGAAAGGTATAATATATTATTACCATAAAGCTCTTAAAGGAATGTTTGGTTGGAGGAAGTAGAGTTGCATTCAGATGGAATGGAATCGAATTCTGAATGGATTTAGAATTCGATTCCATTTCCTCCAACCAAACAAGCATTAGAGATTTAGATTTTGTGATAATGGGTTTGTTTATTGCATGTTTTCTTGTTGGTTTGCAGGATCATTAGGGCGTTCTTGGTGGAGGAGCAAAAGATTGTGAAGAAGGTTTTGAAGATTCAAAAGGCAAAGGAAAAGCAAGCTGCTAAGAACTGAGGTTAGAATCATGTCTTCAGTTTTGATCTAAATCTTTGGCTGGCAACTAGGAAGCATAGAAAGTGATTCAGCGGTTTGAAGCTTCGATTTTTTTCTCTTTATTTTGGGTTTTGAACTATTGAGTTTTTGGTACTTCGTTGACAAGATCATTGTACTAGGATTTTGAATTTTTTTTTTTTTTTTATCTATTTAAATTGTGTAACGGGATCATAAATTTGATTTTGCATTTTTCCAATGTAATTCAAACCTAGTTTGTCTGAAATGAAACCCAGCCCTAATAGACATTTGCCCTAATAGACATTTGCCCTTTTTTGTATTGCATATCCATATTATAAATTAAGACCGTGTTATTTTTTTTTTCAAAAGAGCTGTTGAGATTTATTGGAGAAATATAGAGTAAATATTAACCATTTAAATGAAGAGGTATTTTTTATCTATTGGATTATATATTTGTAGAGATTCATGATCTTAATTATTTTGTAAAGCTCAAATCATAGGCTGTTTAGGTGGCGTTTGGTTGGCGTTTCTGTTTTTCTGGAGAATTTTGTTTCTGTTCAAGAGTATTCTTGAAATAGAAACATGTTTAGTAACGACCATTGATTTGAAATTGTTTCTCGGTGGGGTGGTGGTGTCCAGCGGATGGTTGTGGGAATAGTTTTTTGGGAGTAAATGGGAATAAATATTTTTTTATTTCTCAGATTCTTAAAGTTTTAAGTAATAGTTTCAAATTGCTCTCAAAATTTTGAAAACAGAAACGTGTTTTCCTAACGTGTTTCTGTGCATTAATCTCAAAATTTTTGAAGCGGAAGCATAAATCAGGGAACAAAAATAGTAACCAAACGAGGCCTAATTAATTATGTTAAAAAATTATAATTTTAAATTATTTTAAATTAATTTTTGTTAAACTAATATATTAAAACGTGCATTTTAGCCACAGGTAATTATTAGTATACAACACGACATCATATAATTGCACTTTAATCACATAGTAGTAGTTAAAACCGTTTGGCGTACTGGATTTTGGTTATCTAAATCGTGATTTGAAACGTCCAAACATGAGAAACTGGATTTGGGGTTCCTAAATCGCGATTTAAACATTCAAGCGGGTCCTTAAATTCCAGTCGTATGAGTTTGTAAACACTTCTGTTTGATCCTGGAAACAAGCTTGTCATGAGGCGGGAGCAATTCCTTCATCACGGGGCATGCTTTAAGGGCGTTCACCCATGAGATGAACGCCGGGTGCTTTTCTGGGTCAATCAATGTGAGAACTGCCTCGTGAAACGCTTCATAATTGCAGGCGTTTGTCCCCACCACGATGTCGATGTAATCAAGGCTGTTGCCGATTGGGCCGGTGAGTTTTCCGGGAAAATCTCTCTATTCCCTCTTCGAAAATTGTCAGCAAAACAGTGTAATCTTGTATTGCCTGTTCTTGATCTTTGCCCTTTGACATGATAACCGAGAAAAGCTACCTGGAATTTACTGAATTTCATGACCAAAAAAGAGAATGATAGAACATGTTTTATTGTATGGGGAAAATGGTAAATAAATACAAGATTTTTTTTTATTTTTTTATTTTTTTTATTTTGGGTTGATTGTCTTTTATGTTTAATTTTTTATTAATCACTTTGCTTTAAAAATTTATGTATTACCCCTTTTTATTTTTTTACTAAAGAGTAAAATTACTATTTTATTCAGAAACATAAAAAATAATTTTTTTTACCCTATTTTTAGTTTAAATTTAATTGAAAGTAAAAAAAAATAAAAACTATACTCTTTGACACATTTTATTAAGATTAATTTTGTCTATTTAATGTAAAATTTAGATGGAATATCATCTGTATACAAATTTAGATTTTGACCGCGTGCTTGTCGAAGAATATGTCAACAATCTACCTAACAGAGCCATAGTCCTTTGTGCTTGTGATTTTAATTTTATCCATTTTTAATGTAGTAGTCCATGTCTAAGTGTATAAAACTGAACTTTAAACCATCAGTTTAACTATTTAATTTTATACAAAATCAAAACTAAAACTATAAAATTGTAAATCGGTTAAAGTTTTTTTTATATATTTATTAATTTTCCAAATTAATAAAATTATGAAGAAAAATATAGACAAAAATTTCAAATTAAATCAAAACAAAACCACAAAATCATTAATTGTTACTAAACATTCGAAACATAATACAACATATAAAGTTGATATGTAATAAAATACAAACAAGCAAAACGAAAACCAAAAAATAGAGATAAAAGTGTGTGTATATATATATATAATGTGCGCACTAGAGGTAAAAGTATAAATAAAAAAAAAAGTAAAGATAATATATATATATATATAAAAAAATAGATGTAAAATTACGGTTAGGCGATTCGATTTCACATGTACTATCCCAAAATCAAAATTATTTGGTTTTTAATTTTAAAACCAAAACCATAACCGATTTTAAAATCGAACCATTCGGTTCGATTTGATTCGGTAAATGTTCAATTGTCATCTCTATTATTCTAACTATCTATTCTCCTCATAGAAAAGACATCTTAAATGAAACAAGATCAAAGTAGAGGAGACAAAAAAAAAAAAAAAAAAAAAAAGGGGCAATTAACCGTATTTTGCCAACCTTCTTGTGAACAACGTTGTACTTAAGTAATAACTCACTCTTGTTGTCTAGATACTCATAGGATATATCCCCTTCAAGTTAAGGGCCAAAGACACCCTTGTGCAAACAACACCTCCTCACTCTTCTTCTCCATGTTACTCTCTCTCTCTCTGAAATTGGTTTTTTGAATCCACAGTGAGCTTTCTTATAGGGCTCATTTTGATCTTGTTTCATTTTTGGGAAAATTATATTTTTGGTCCCTAAAACATGGGATGGGTATTGATATGGGCTCTATTGGTGTCTAAAGTTACACATTTGTTTCAATCCATAAAATTTAAAACATTGGTAATGATTTTGAACGAAAAATGAGGTGTATTGGACGCACGTTCTTCTAACAGAGATATTTTTCTAATATTATTACTCTACTAAATGTCAGATATTTTTTCTTTACTTTTTTTTAACAATGACTCGTTTGAAAAATGAGAGTAGTCTAAATCGTTGTTAAGAAAAGGTTAAGGAAAAATGTTTGATGATTATTCCTTCATTTTATTCTCTTTACATTAAAAATTTCCCGAAATTGAAAAATAGCAATTTTTGTTCTTAACCAAAAAATAGATGAAATTAAGTTCTACATCCAAATTTTACATGAAATAAACAAAACTATTTTTTATTTAAAAAATATATATATAATAAAAGAAAAAATGAACAAAAGAGCAAGGATTTTAGTTTCTCCCTTTCGTGGCCTTTAAACATTGAATTTAAATTGAAAAAAAATAGAAAAAAATTAAATTTATTTTAGCGTAGATGTTGAATGTGGAAAGGGAATTCAAATAAATTACAAATTTTGAGGGTAAAATGGAGTTATATATATGTGGGTTATTTGAGAGGCTGCCACCATCCAACACTTTCCTCATTTTAAATTTGATGATATATGGGTTGTTATCCACCCTAACCGCAGCCAACAAATAAGTCTTTGTTTTACTTATATAGGATCGACAACATAAATCCATTTACGCTACAATGATCAACCAAGGGTCATCCCTTCAATCAGATTACCCATTGAAAATTAATCATTTTTTTTTTTATGAGATTGAATTATCAAAAATTAAAAAATAAAAAAATAAAAAAAATCATCAAAAATTTTTACACCAGCTAAGTTAAATTATCTTTTATACCTTTTAAATGACATATATACTTTTTAGTGAAATTTTTTTATTTATTGTTTTTATACCTATAAAATCAAAAATCGATATAGTATACGAAAACGATGCAAAATCAACTATTTCAACACTCCATTAAACAAGACCTAACAACTCTCTCATTTTTCAAACAAATCTTTGCTAAAAAAAAAGACATGAAAAAACATATTAAGATTACTAGAGTAACAAAATCACAAAAAATTCCTTATTAGTAGGTCATATACTAAATACAACCCATTTTCCATCCAATATTATTAACGGAATTAATTTTACAAGATTGAAACAAATATAAAATTTAAGAACTAATGTGCAATTTAATAAACTACAGTATCCAGATAGACACTCATCCAATACTTTAGGACCAAAAATATAATTCACTTTTAAATTTGCTGATATCGGTTGTTATCATCCCTAATCACAACCATTGAAAACCGATCACTTCTTGAGGAGCAAGGAATATAGAAAAAAAATGTATTTAATTTTGTTTATGTAGGTGGTTTTGGCATCTCTTAAACCCAAAAACTAACTCATCAGATGAGGTTTTCCCTCACACTTATATAATTTGACCATCAGCCGCTTTCACATCCGATATGGGATAAATCCAACAGTTTATAATAAAGTTTTGCTTTTAATCAATTGTTTTCTTGCGACTGCTACAATTAAGGCCTGGTTTGTGCAATCTTTCTGTGCTCAAATATCTGTTTCTGTTCCCAGAAAATTGGAAGCAGAAGCAGAACTATGGAGGGGAAAAAAATATGAAAAACAAATATTACAATAAGCAACCTTTGGTTTCATGAAGATGCCTGCAATAATTCTCTGATATCGTAGCCTTGGAGCTGCAACAAGCAGGGCAGATTGAGAGCACTCTTAGAAAAGTTACCACAGCAGGTTAAAAAAAAATGCAAAATCAATCCTAGAATAACAACTTATGATCAAAATGGCTTTAAACGATTAATTACGCCAATGGTTTAACCCGAAAGTTTGGGAATAGAATCATTTTCATCCTTGAAAAATTCATTTTTTTCAATCCAGTCCCTAAAGTTACGAAACTGGAACATCCATGAGAGCAAATTTAGGGAGGGACACATCTTGGTTTTTGTCAAATAATTTGACGGATGTTAAACCCATGGACAAATTGTATGAGTTCACAACATTAGGGACTCGATTGAAAAAAAAATTGGAAAAACAAGGATTAAAACGACCCTAGCTTCAAATATTACCAAACAAGAGCTAACCTGAAGAAAAGTGAGCAGTAAAATCACTCCAGAGTTCCAGAAAGCATGTATTGTAATGGAGGTGAGGAGGTTGCGTGTTTGAGCATAAGACAATCCCAACGCAATCCCTAAAATGGACGTGTTAAATTCAACATTCAACAATTAATAATAAGAGGGGGGGAAAAAAAGAGCGATAGAAATTAATTGTGCTGAATTAGAAGTAATACCAAGAACAAACAGCTGAGGAAATTCTCCGGGGGTGAGATGTGCAAATGCGAACACCGCAGCACTAATTAAAACAGCAGCAGGTGTAGGTAACCTGGAGATGGAATAGGTTAAGGCATGAAATCATTTTTTTTTTATTTAATTTTTTTTTTTTTGCGATGAATGTTGTGCATACCACTTTGTAAGAGACACCATAAAGAAACCCCTGAACACGGTTTCCTCAAGAATGGGGGCAAGGACACCGGTGATGCCAACCAAGCACACAGTGCTGCATTAAATATGAAGAAAAAAAAAATTCAAAGAATTATGAGTATTTTTAAAAATATATTTTAACATTTAGTGACCCCATTTTCAAATTTCGCCTACGACCTCTGATTTCTCAGGGCAGGCTTTGTACCTGACAGTCGAAGATCCAATCAATGGAAGCAAGCGAATGAGTGCATCAGTCTGTATAGAAGTTACAAAAATGAACAAAACATTCAAAGGGCATTAAAGTGTATGTTTTCACAAGTAGACGATATGTATATATATCTAGAAAGAGAGAGAACCTCTCGTTGTGGCGTCTCGCCACTGAATAAGGACATGGCAGCTCCTGTTAATGCAATAGCGAGTAAGGCTCCAACAAGACCAACTCCGGCCCATAGTAGCCATCCCTTCTGAAGATCAAAAGGTTTTCTCCAATCTGTAAGTTTTGAACAGTGAAAAGAAAAAGACTATATCTTTAGCAATAAAAATGAATAAGCAAGTTCAGTTATAGCCTTCTTAACTTTTTCATATTTAAATGTAAGGAACTCAAAACAATAAAAGAACGATCGAACTTTTCATTCAGACACACAACAAAATACTAAATCCACAGAATGATCAGTAATTTTTAGCGTCCTCGACAAGTCATATGTGATAATTACCGTAGCGAAACACATCATCAGGAATCGGCTGGAACGAGTTCGACAGACTAAATAAGACTCCTAGAACAACTGTAGTTGCAATTCTGCAAGCAAACCAAGTAAATAGTGTTATAACCATGTCATGATTCCTTTGAGAGAGAGAGAGAGAGAGAGTTTTCTAAAGGCGTGTTTGGTTAGAAGGATAAAGAAGTGGAGAGAAGAGATAAATGAAAGGATAATATTTTTCTCTTGTGAAAGGAAAGTTACTTTCCCTAGTGTTGTGAAAGGAAACAAACATCAGAATTCATGTTTGATTAGAAAAAGAAAAATAAGAGGAAGGAAAATTGTTCACCTATCTAACGTACTATTTTATCTTCATATATAAAAAAAATAAACTAAATAGTCTATAATCAAGTGTATAACTGTAATTTTAATGATTCTCTTAAGAATTCTCCCTCATTTTCCATTAATTTCTTCCAAATTGGTGGGAATAAAAAATTACTTAGGAAATTGTGCATTTTCCTTCCTCTTTTATTTCCCTCCAAGTTTATCTTCATACCAAACAAGCCTTTATTTCATTTTCCGTCCTATATTCCATCCACTCATTTTTCCACCCAAACAAATGCAAAAAACATCATCATTTACACTTTGGCGAGCCTAGAATTATCAATATTGAAACAAGTCTAGAATTAGAGAGACCATACGCTTGATCGACGAATAGAATTTCTGCTTTCTCGTCCAAACTTAAGTCTTCAATTTGAATACCTAGGTATGGTATAGCTGCTGCCTCAATCAATCCTGTCAATACAAAACTGCCTGGAAAAGAGTTAGATTTACAGACAAGACTCATTTTTTTTAATGCTCTTTAAAAGCAAATGATACAAAGGTTAAGCAATATAAAAAAACACCTCAATCCACATGCAAGTGAGGTTAAGGACACTGTCTGCCATGGCCAAGGAACATCCCAGCGTCTCAGAATCGGCCAATCGAATCCCCTTTCCTACGTTATCATTGAACAAATAGTTGATAACTATTAAATTCCTGTACCCATCAATTACTTGAGAATGTCCAAATCACTATAGAAACCAAAAGAGCTGCTCCATTAGACATCATGTGGTTTTAAGTTAGAAAATTTGCATCTCCTCTCTCATAGTCAAATCTTAAATGCAAACTGTAAGTTGCACATTTCTCATCATTGTCACGTAGTCAGATCTTGTGTATAAACCAGGAGGGAGGAGTTACATTTCAAGGCAGGTGTTAAATTCCTGTTTTACATCGATTTACTTGAAAGTATCAAAATCACTATATAAGCCTAAGAAACTAATCCACTTTCACGCCTATAATTTTAAGTTGAAACCTCCTAACACTTACACATTTTCCAAATATGTTGAATAATGCCTTTATAAATCGAAAATTACTTGCCTTAATATGAAATTAAGCTCTTATGAAGAACCAATAGATGTAATTTTTCAAATTCAAACAAAAAGAAGCATCATTTAAATTTGCGCGCGCGCGCGAGAGAGAGCGCTCACTTTTTGCTCGATTTTGCTGTCAGATTCATCACCGGGATTGTAGAAACATACAGGAAACTGGCCTCTCTTCGGAGGTGAAGCTAAAATTGAGCTGTGAAACGGCAAAGCAGGGCGTGATTGGCGGAGGGAGAAGCAGAGAGAGACGCCGTGAGTTCGTTGAGGAAGGGATTCGCATGAACGTAGTAGCTTCGGTGAAAGAGAGAGATTAGAGAGAGAAGATTGAGCGAAAGAGGTGTGTATAGTGGTGGCTACCATGACTGAAGCAACGCCGGAAAGAGATAAGGTTCTTTCACTTCCTCTTCTTCAATCTTCAGAGAATAAACAAAGATTTTTCGCCGTGACGGTGACATTTTAATTTTATTAAAAATATTCAAGAAAAAATAACCTATTTTTATGTAGTCCAATAAAAATTATTAATTTTTTAAATATAAAAAAATAGTAAATAATTAGTTTATAAAGTATATATACAAAACTTATAAAGTGAAAAATATAATGCTTCAAAATGTGAATTTTGGAGGTGAAATTTTTTTACCAGAAAAAATTTATAATTTCATCTCATTCATCTATTCGCTCAAATTAATCTCATCTTTTAATAAAAAAAATATCTAAAAAAAAACTTAATTTATTATAGGACATTTTTACTGGTAATTTCACTTTCTACCTATTAATTAAGTTAGTCGCTATCAACATGAACCCAATTAAACAAAACACATTTTATAAATAGTCTTTTATAAAAATCTCACTTTCTGTCAATAATATCCTTAAAAATACTCTTTTTCTCATTTTCTATTTATCTCCTCCAAGAATCTCTTCCCACAAAGTTGTCGTTGGCCACCTTGTTCCCAAATCTCATGGAGCATGACACCACCATTACGTCACCGTTGCACCGCCGCCGCCACCAGATGTTCCTCTCCCTCTCTCTATCATTTCTAGAACATTCAAGATCATGGTTTTTTTGTGAAACCCGAAGAAAAATTACAAATTTAAAAAGTTCAGATTTAATTTTTGTCACTAATTATACACACACATATAATGGTAGTAAATTTTTCGAGTTTGATTTTTTTTTATTGATTGTTTGAATGTTAACAACAAATTTTTTGAGTTTGATTTTTTTTTTTTATTGATGTTTTGAATAATGGAAGCAAATTTATTGAATTATTAAGATTTAAACATTTAAGATTTGAAGTTCTTTGTAAATGTTGATTTTAATTTACTGAAAGATTCACTGATGATTTGCGATGGTCATAACTCTGATGGCGAACATTTTATTGTTCTGGTGGCAGCTGTGATCACAAATATTTGTTATGGTGGTGACAGTAGTAATGACGAATATTTATTGTTATGGTGATGGTGGTGATGACGAATATTTGTTGTAGTAATAGCACCGATAAAAATATTTACTTTGGTGGTGTTAGTAAATAGATGTTGTGGTGGTAGGAGTGGTGAGAGCGAATATTTATTGTGGTGATGGTATGATATTGAATAATGGAGGGCATTTTTGTCATAAATATAATTTATTTTTTGAATTTATATTTTCAAAAAGAAGAAGAAAAGCGAGGATAAACATAAAAAGTTATGGAGGCCCCATTTTAACACACTCATTATTATAATATTTGTATTACTATTTTTGCTATTCAAAATATCTCTAGATTTTTATTTTTATTTTAATTATTTCAATTCCAATTATAAATTTAATTTAAAATTTAAGCCGTTATAAACATTTCCATCACCATCCCTATCTCCAGACTATTAGTTTGGCTCCCATGTGATTTTTTTAAATGACCTTTTAAAACTTAATTTAAAAAATATTAAAAAGTAACAATAAACTATGTGATAAATTTATCAAAAGATTGATTATTGAAAATGATAACCGCATAATGAATGTTTGGTAAATATTTGTATAAAAATATTAAAAAATATTAAATTGCTAAAATTGATATTTATTATATTTATTTGTTTCTAGTACTGAAACACAAAAATGCAAGATACATATACAGAAACCTTTACTAGTATTATATGTTTAATTCAGTTTCTTGCTCTGCTACTTCTCTGTTTATTGTTTAGCTTTATTATTTTTTTTTTACTCTAGATATATGTATATATACATATGTGTGTGTGTATATATATATTTATTTTTATTTTTGTAGCTGAAAAAGAAGTATATAAAGAGTTTTTGTTTGTTTTTAGTGTATTTCCTCTTCTTGGATCTATATATTAAATTTATTTATTAAATTATCTACATATACATTTGTTGAATTAGATTCATAGCTTGCGTTTTTATCAATTATAATATATTAAAATTTATTTTTATTATTTGTTAATATAGTTTACATATTGCTTAAATTGTTAAATCTCTACTTTTTTTAGAGTATTTGTTAAGCAAACGGATTTCCACAATAACATGTGTTAAATTTTTAATATTTTTTAAATGTTAATTGTCAAAATATTATATTGTGTTGAAATATTTAAAGAAAAATAGGACAAGGTTATTGTAAAACACGAAAACATTAACGGCATGTTTGGTTGAATGGAATCGAGGGCGGAATGGAATCGCATTCCGCCCTCGATTCTTATTCCGTTGTTTGGTTCTCCAATGGAATCACTTTTGTGATTCCATTGGAATAAAATTGGATGGAATGAGATTCCATTTGAAATGGGATGGAATGAGATTCCAACCTAATGAAATCAATATCTTAAATTACATGATAGTCCTTGTAATTAAGTCTTTGAAAATTGAGAACAAAAACAGAAATTAGAGAACAGAAAATTGGGAATAGAAATAGAAAATTGAGAATAAAAAATTGAGAACAGAACTAGAAAGTTGAGAACAGAAACTGAAAATTGAGAATAGAAACAGAAAATTGAGAACAAAAATAAAAAATTAGAAAACAGAAAATTGAGAATATAAACTAAAAATTGAGAACAAAAACATAAAATTAGAGAACAGAAAATTGTAAACAGAAACTGAAAATTGAGAACAAAAATATAAAATTAGAGAACGAAAAATTGAGAACAAAAATTGAAAATTGAGAACAAAAACATAAAATTAGATAACAGAAATAGAAAATTGAGAACAAAAATAGAAAATTGAGAACAAAAATATAAAATTAGATAATAGAAAATTGAGAACGGAAATCGAAAATTGAGAATAAAAACAGAAAATTGAGAACAAAAACAAAAAATTGAGAACATAAACTAAAAATTGAGAATAAAAAATACAAAATTAGAGAACGGAAAATTGAAAAAGGAAACTGAAAATTGAGAACAAAAACAGAAAATAAAGAATAGAAACTGAAAATTGAGAACAAAAATAGAAATTAGAGAACAAAAATTTAAAATTGAGTTGAATAGTGAAATATAATAAAATGAGGAAATGAATAGAATAGTGAAATATAATAAAATTTTACTATAACTAATCAAGAAGAGAATGGAATAATAATTTTATAAGGGCAAAATAGAAATTTTACTATATTTCATTATTTCATTATTTCTTTCATTCCATACCAACCAAACAAGATAATGGAATAGTGATTCCATTCACAATTCCATTACATTCTTTCTCTCATTCCATTACTTCTTCCATTCCATTCCGTTCAACCAAACATGCCGTAAGGGTTTTAAAAAAATAATATGTAATTCTGCACATTTTCCCATCCCCACTAAAAGAAAGACCCAAATCTGATCAACCCCAAACCGAACAAACCATGATTAGGTTTTCGTCCCAAACTAGTCGACTTCAATCAGTTTTGAGCCCCCAAAACTAGTTCAAGTCAACTCATAAAATTCTCCTAAACACAGACTCACCCGTTAATTTATACTCGTACAAAAGAGTATCAAGTTAAACTTCAACAAAAATGGGAATATTGAATGAATGAGTTAGAGAAACTTGTTGCTTATTTAAGGGTGTTAAATGCACTAATCCACTTTGTCATTTGTTGTAGATGCCCCGACAATGTAGCCCATTGGACAAACATAAAATTGAAGAGACAATCACACAACAAACTCGCGAATAATCGTATGTTGATTAGAAAAGCTTGATATTATTTACTTCAATTGGCCACTGAAATGGCCATCACAAGCAACCGAGTTCTTACTCTAATGAAGTATCAAAATGCAATTAATAATGACACTTACCTCTTATAACAATACATGTCCAATGAAGAGAGAAGCGAGAATAAAAATAAGATAAGAAGAAAGATTATTATGTGTTTTCTTTATTGTTCAAATGTCTAGTCAAACTTTGGGTCTGTGCAACTCTTATGCGTCATTCATACTATAAACAATGTTGAGCGATGCACTTTCGATGTCTACTCCTTTGACTCTAATGAAAATATTTTGAAATGAATGTCTTGTTTAATATTTTTATATGGTTATATGAAGAGAATATAAGTAAACTTATGACATAAACATGTAATCGGTCTAAGGCTATGTTTGGTTGGATAGAAAATGGAATGGATGGGAAAATGAAAAAGAAAATGAGGTGAAAAAAGAAATTTTTTGTATTTGGTAAGAGAGGAAAATGAAAAAAGAAAAGAAAAAAAGTGTGGAAAAAACCCTTCCCACCCCTTTTTTTCCTACCAAAATATGGGATGAAAATGATAGAGTTATAAGAAAATATATGAAAATTACCATTATACCCCTATTAAATTCTTCTTTTGTAATATGTAGGGATAAAATAGTAAATTACATGAGTATATCTATTGTCTTTTTCTTTTATTTTATTTTTCAATACACAAAATATTATTTTTCCTTCTTTCACATCCTTCCAACCAAATAACCTAAAGGAAAATTATTTTTCTTTCACAAAGGATAAAAAAAAAATCTTTGACATTTCTTTTTTCATTTTCTTTTTTTTCATCCTTTCAACCAAACATACCCTTACGTCATGTTTGGTTGGACGGAATCGAGGGTGGAATTGAATCGCATTCCGCCGTCGATTCCTATTCCGTTGTTTGGTTATCCAATAGAATCACTTTTGTGATTCTATTGAAATAAAAATCAAGGGAATGAGATTCTATTTGAAATGAAATGGAATTAAATCTAATCCACTGGAATTAAAACTAAAATTACAAAAAAGTTTGTCACTGATCCAGCTCAATTCAGAAATTAAATAACAGAAACAAAATTTAAAAAACAAAAAATTTAGAATAGAAACAAAAAATTGAGAACATAAACAAAAAATTTAGAACAGAAACAAGAAATTGAGAACAGAAAATTAGATAACAGAAAATTGAGAATAGAAACAAAAAATTAGAGAACTGAAAATTAAAAACAGAAACAGAAAATTAGATAACAAAAAATTGAAAACAAAAAATTAGAAAACAAAAACTGAAAATTAAGAACACAAACTGAAAATTGAGAACAGAGACAGAAATTAGAGAGCAAGAACTGAAAATTAAGAACAAAAACTAAAATTAGAGAACAAAAACTGAAAATTAAATGGAATAGTGAAATATAATAAAGTGAGGAAATGAATGAAATAGTAAAATATGATAAAATTTTATTATAAGGGAATAATGAGAATTTTGTTATATTTTACTAATCTCTTGTTTCCTGCATTCCATTCTAACCAAACAAATGAATAAAATAGTGATTCTATTGACAATTACATTTCATTCCTTCTCTCATTCCATTACTTTTTCCATTTCATTCCAACCTCATTCCATTTCGTCCAACCAAACGTGCCGTAAAAGGACACATAATATAAATGGTACACATACATCCAACAAATATATACATAAATAAAATTAACTGTCACTTGGGGATCCCTTGATCTGCCGCAAAGGGACAGGTTTGGCTTCCCACTCAAAGTTATCACTGGATGCATCCACTTGACTCATCTGTGTGTTCACTACCTGACTCTCAATCATATTAAGGTGCGGTGGTTGGGAGAAAGATGTGTTCCCCATCTGAGTAGGTTGTGTAATAGAGTCCATACTTGAGTAAGTTGTGTCGTGAAACGGAACTAGTTGCCAGTGTAAGTTAGTTGCTGGTTGTGGAGGGTGTGCAGCAGATGTTGGTGTCCCTGGTTCCACTGCTTGGTCTCTTTGATAATGTCGCAGTGTGGCATCACATATAGACAAGACTTCTTGCATGCCCTGAAACGCAGGTGGAGGCAGTGGTGCAGTCCGCATAATATTTATCACTTTCTGTTGAACTGCAAGCATACCTTGTCCCTGAAATGATAATGATTTTTATGTACAGTAACACATGATATAAATAACGATGAAGTAGAGTAAAACAATGGGTATAAAAATTTACCAAAAGACGCATCATACTTGCTCCTCCCCGAAAGCCGGTATCTGGACGATGCGATGGATTACCAACAAATATGCGTGTAATACGTTGATACCACGCGTAATAAGGATCATCATGTCCCATAGGTCGAAGTAGAGGGTCTCCAACAACTATTGTTGCTAGTCTATTATTCCAACTTTGTATATAGGACTGGTGTTTAGCGACCCAATCAATGCCTGATCTACCGCGCCTATCAATGCCATGAATATCATCGTCAGTGTCGTGGGCAATGGGAATGGGTTGTCGCATACCAAATTGTCGTAACACACGATTAGGTCGGTGCCACTCTACCACGTCAAAACAAATAAGTGGGCAAACGCTCCTCCAACTAGCACGACCTGTTGTGCAATACTCGGGCAAAATAGCAACAACGTCCTCTGTGTACGGCATCCACACAAACTGTAATATAGAAGAAATATATGATTACATAAAAAATAACAAAAAAAATATTAAATCACAAAAATGACACAAAACCAAGTTACCTCATCATTTTCAAGACCGTCAAGCTGATCTCGATAAGAAAGTAAAACGTGGGTCGGAGTTTTCTCTAAAATAAAATTTGCCTGCCACCGGCAACCATAAGGTCCGCGCGGTAGCACTACGTCATCAAATGGTATATCATTATCCGCCTTGGTTGTGAATTGCGCCAATGTTGGCCGTATTCGTGGCAAACGCTCCCATGCCCAAATCTACAAAAATATAAGAAACTTAATCATTTAATAATATTGAACATAAGGTAAATATATAATAACACAAATAAAAGTTGACCTGCAATAACAATAAGGGCCCTGCAATCTGCGTCGCTGTTGACCTCGTAGCACGACACATTTCTCTATACAAAATTGCCAAACAAGCTGAACCCCAACTATATGTACCAATAGCATCAAAGTCGGCTAGTAAAGGCAAGTACATAAGCTTAATAAATCGTTGCGATTTATCTGGAAACAAGAACCCGCCAATCATGTGGAGTACGTATATCCTAGCATACCGCTTCACCATCTCATCATCAGCATCCTCCGGCAAATCCCTGAAGGTTGCTATCAACCAAGAGCATTTCATCTTGTTCTCGAATATCTCGGTCTCTGGTGGTGTCACTCCTAATATGTCCTGACACAACTGCTGCCATTGAGGAATATCATGTGTGACATCTACTCCGGTAACTGCACGCCCTTCGATAGGAAGACCGAATAGTATTCCCACATCCTCTAGTGTGATTGTGCATTCTCCGCACGGTAGGTGAAATGTATGTGTCTCTTGTCTCCATCTCTCCACGAGGGCGGTGATTAGGGAATGATCTAGTTTCCTAGACCCAAGACGGTAGACACCATAGAACCCAACTCGGTGGAGCTGAAACAATATTCTAGGACTCAATCTCTGACGCCATATCCCACCCTCTGCCCGCCTGCATCTCAACGGCCTACCACCATCCTACAAGTTAGCAAAAGATAAATTTTGAAATATAATCAATATTATGAACAACTCCAATTTAACCTTTGTTGTAAAAGAATAAGCGAACCGTTACTTAAAATTAGTACCTTAGTATGCCATACAACTGATGATCTGTGAGTAGCCTGACGCGTCAATACGCTAGGATCAATAGGTCCAACAAAAGTCTGATCCATAATAACTGAAAATTTGATGACATGAAATAATATTAAACCATAACGACATTAGCTAAATAAAAAATTTAGAAGTGTATTTAAATTAACCAATGCTAAAAATTCAGAATAAGTTGAGCATCATCTCAACGAAATTCTCTTAAATCTTCGAATAAACTTCCATTGTGTAAGAAGCGACAACTAAGGAAAACAAATCCCCTCCAATGATTGTAGTCATGACCACCATGTAAGAGCACAAATAACGATAAATGAGTCATTTTCCACACGAACAATTAGGTTACGATCTAAGTTTGACGACTTATTTTTTATATCTACCAGAATCTCATACCCTTGTCTTTAACTTCAAATGATCACCAGTCCTTAGAAAAATAAATTTTAAGAATTCAACTATTTGAAGAAAAAAAAATTGAATTTCTAACGATTAATACAAAGTAATATGTTGAAAGTAACACCTTCCTGCGCACTTTCTCTGGCCTTGTTCTTCCTTAATTCCTCGACAGTGTGGCAAGTGTATTCTGCTTCATTTGCATTATCTCTTTATCGCCTCAATCCGTAGTTTATCAAAATATTTTACAGTTCGTTATAAGGATAAGTGAATCGCAACAGCGATGGACACATATCTAGTCCCCTCAAGCATATTATTAAATATTTCGGCAAAATTAGTAGTAAGTATACCAAACTGTCTACACTCATCGTTGCGTAATGTCCGTTTCATCAGCAATTTCTTTTTAGCCAAGCTCTAGCATAATTTCAACTCTCCAATCTTTTCCATGATTGTTTCTAATCTAATAGGCCCTACTAACTTTTCAAACAAGGTTCTTCAACTGTTGATTCTAATTTTTTTTTTTTTTAATTAAAGTTGTTTTAGACATGGTGACAATACCGATGATGTCCAGGCGATCGTCGAGACGTATTCTCCTACAAATCTCGAACAACAGATAGTATAACCCAGTAACAATCTGATATCAATGTCAAATCAGATACTTGGCCAACACATGCACAAGCAGGTTCCTCAAAAACCACGAACAACTATTAAAGAATATAGGGAAAGAAGAAAATTATATTGATAATTTCTGTACATACAGAATGAGCCTTATTCTCCTAATTATATAGCCGCAGGAGCAGACTAAATTAGGAAAAATATTATTAAAATAAATGGGCTTAATAAAGCCCTACAATAAAGATACCAAAAATATAAATTAACGCATAAATATAATATTTCAACACTCCCCCTCAAGCAGGGGCAAAAATGTTGATGAGCCCTAATTTGCTAATAGTTGACTGAAGGAGAGATGGTCCTGTAGACTTGGTGAACATATCAGCAGCCTGTTCTGAAGATGGGACGAAGACTGGTGTGATGATTCCCGATTGGACTTTTTCACGAATGAAGTGGATATCCACCTCAATGTGTTTCGTTCTCTCATGAAGAACTGAATCTGAGGATAACATTATGTCAGACTTGTTGTCACAGAACAACTTAGATGAGTTTCCAATGGGAAGTCCTAACTCGGTCAAAAGGGAACGAAGCCAAAGGAGTTCACATGTTCCTTGAGCCATAGTGCGATACTCAGCTTCGGCAGAAAATCGGGAAACGACGGATTGCTTCTTACTTTTCCACGAGATTAGGTGTCTTCCGTTAAAGGTGCACAGACCAGAAGTCGAACGTCTATGGTCCTTCGATCCTGCATAGTCAGCATCTGTAAAACAGGAGAGTCCCTCCTGTATCCCTGTCATATAGAAGAGACCCAGACTGGGGCATGTTTTGAGGTACCGAAGGATATGGTAGACAGCATCCATGTGTGATGTACGTGGTGAGTGCATAAATTGGCTCACAACACTGACAGCATACGTAAGATCTGGCCTTGTATTAGTCAAATAGATGAGGCGTCCCACAAGTCGCTGATATACTGATGGATCTGAT
Source organism: Eucommia ulmoides (assembly GCA_016647705.1). Taxonomy (NCBI): domain Eukaryota; kingdom Viridiplantae; phylum Streptophyta; class Magnoliopsida; order Garryales; family Eucommiaceae; genus Eucommia; species Eucommia ulmoides. The sequence goes on along the minus strand of CM028333.1, from coordinate 5,408,231 downwards.
AATAATTCTCCCGAGTCTGTTGTTAACTTAAGGTTCGGATCCATGGGAGTGGAGGCTGGTCTACATCCAAGCATCCTAGTGTCTTGAAGAAGATCAAGAGCGTATTTTCGCTGCGAGAGAGAGATACCTTTCCGAGACCGAGCAACCTCAATACCGAGAAAGTAGCGGAGATGACCTAAATCCTTGATGTCAAAAATCTGTCCGAGATCTTTCGTTACCTGCTGAATGCCAGGTGCGTCGTCTCCTGTGATAATAATATCATCCACATATACTGAGATAATGATGCACCGTCCCTGATATTGACGACGGATGAAGCAAGTATGATCTGAGTGACACTGGATAAACCCCATAGTGAGGATGGCTTCGCTGAATCGACGGAACCATGCACGAGGAGACTGCTTAAGTCCATAGAGGGATTTTCGGAGTCGACAAACTTTGCCTGAATACTCCCCCTGAGACCGAAATCCCGGTGGAGGCTCCATATAGATAGTCTCAGTCAGGGCACCATTAAGGAATGCATTCTTGACATCCAACTGGTGCAGAGGCCAAGAATGAGATGCAGCCAACGAAATAAGAAATCGGACAGTAGTCAATTTAGCAACCAGGGCAAAGGTGGCACCGAAGTCTTTACCCGGGATTTGTGTGTAGCCTTTAGCAACAAGCCGGGCTTTGTACCAATCAATCGAACCATCAACTAGATATTTCACACTGAAGACCCACTTACAACCAACCGGCCGTTCACCAGCCGGCAAATCAACCAAGTCCTATGTATGATTCCGCTGTAGGGCATCCATCTCTGCTTGCATAGCGGCAACCCACTGTGGATTCTGGAAGGCCTCATGAACAGAGCGAGGGATGACAACCGAATCAATTTTTCCAAGGAAGGATTTATATTGATCTGAGAGACCCTGAAAAGACAAATACTTGGAAATCGGATGATTAGTAGAACATGAAAGAAGGTAGTGGGATGGTGGGTGACGTTCCCGAGTCGGGTAACGGCGGGGAACAGGGTCAAAGATAATGGGAGAAGAAGATATACCTAAGTCCGGAGAAGATGTCAGTAGGGGATGTGAGACACGTGGACGACGAGAGTAGACTCGTAAGGGGGTGGGTGAGGTATCCTGTGGTAGATGTGATGTGGGCGGAGAAGATATATCTAAGACAGGAATAGGACGCGGAAGTAGAGTATGATCCCCAGTAATGGGTGCCTGAATAGGTGGAAAAGATACAATACCAGAAAAATAGGGTACAGTCTCAAGGAACGTAACATCGAGAGAGTGGTAAGTACGGTAGGTAGCTGGATCGTAGCACCTATATCCTTTTGACATGGAAGAATAGCCGAGGAAAATACACCGGATAGATTTATCATCTAACTTAGTGCGAGTAGGGCTCCGATTCTGGACAAAACACGTACAACCAAAGACACGGGGTAAAATAAGAAAAAGGGTGCTAGTGGGTTGCAATATATGAAAGGGGGTTTTACCAGTAAGGACACGGCTCGGGGTGCGATTAATGAGATAGGCAGCAGTAAGAACAGCCGTGTGCCAAAAAGATTTGGGAACATTCATTCCACGCAAAAGACAACGGACGACAGACATGATATGACGGTTCTTACGTTCCGCCATACCATTCTGCTCAGGGGTGTAGGGGCAGGTAAGTTGCTGAAGGATACCGTGCTTATTAAGCGCAACTCGAAATTCATCGGATAAGTATTCTCGGCCATTATCAGACCTGATATTGCACACAATGGTTTTATATTGGGTTTTTATTATTTAAATAAGTGGGTAAAGTGAGTGTAAACCTCGGATTTGTGCTTCATCAAATAAACCCAAGTACACCGACTGTAATCATCTATGAAGGTGACATAGTAGCGGTGTTTGGAAATGGCTGTAACAGGAGAGGGTCCCCAAATATCAGAATGGATAAAATCAAAGGCTTGGGGGGCACGGTGCATGCGAGGAATATAAGAGGTACGTGTGTGTTTAGACAATTCACAAACTACACATTGAAATTTAAAGTCTCTGCAAGCTTTATTAAGAGATGGAAACAACCAACACAAATACTGAAAGTTTGCATGTCCTAAACGAGCATGCCACAAGTTTAAACTTTTGAAAGAACACATAGAGGAATCAAAAACAGGTAGTACAGAAGCTTGCATACTAAAAGGTGGAACAGGTGGAGGTGGAGGGCTGCCAAAGTAGTAGAGGCCATCGCGTTCATATCCCCTGCCAAAAATCTTCCTCGTAGTCAAGTCCTGCAAGAGGCAACGATCAGGTAAGAACACAACAGCACAGTTAAGATTTTTTGCAAGACAACTAACGGATAGAAGATTATAGGCAAATTTAGGAACATAATAAACATAGTGAAGAGTGATATCAGGGGACAAGCAGGCATTTCCCTGACAACGAATAGGGATAGAGGTACCATCGGCAATGCATACAGACTTGTTAATAGGTGACACAGGGGAGGTGATGGTAGAAATCTCACCAGTCATGTGATTGTTAGCCTCGGAATCCAGAATCCAAGTAGGGCAGCTAGACTTACCATGAAGCGCAGTAGGAGTACCGGAGGCAAGAGCAGCCGTGGGGCCGGAAGACGATGCCAAAGTGGTTAACTGAGCCTGAAGTTGGGCAAGTTGGGCCTGGACGTAGGAAATATCCAGCGAAGCTGATGGAGAATTTTCTGAACCAGGGATAATATCGGCAATAACACCAGTACGTGGTCCTCCTCTTCCTTTCCGCCCTCCTAGGTTTCGAGGTTTCAATTCAGGATGAAGAATGTAACAACGATCAATGGTGTGACCAGGCTTTCGGCAGTGTTGACAGTATGGCCTCGTGCCTGATGGGCGAGGACCAGAAGGGGCCGGAAAGGCCATCTGCGAACCAGAAGGAGCCGGAAAAGCCATCTGCTCAGGGATTGAGGGAGGGACTTCAGGTGGGAGAAGGAGCCGACGTTTGGAATCATTGTCAACAGTAGAGAATGCATTGTATAGATCCGGCATCGGTGATGTGTTCAAAATCTGAGTGCGAAGATTCTCGTACTCTGGATTTAAACCCATCAAGAAATGGTATGTGTGTCGACGATCCTGGCGCTTGGCTTCGATCTTAGCAGCATCTTCAGGGAATTCACTCAGAGGTTCATACTGCGCAAGTTCTTCCCACCAAGATTGAAGGTAACCAAAGTAATCTGCAACTGAAAGTCCCAAGGATGCCTGGGAGGCGTGGGAAATCTCACGGTAGAGCTCAAAAATCCGTGATTCATTGCGAGAATGAGCATACATCTTCGTAAGAGCAGACCATAATCCACTGACCGTCTCGTGAAACATGAAGATGTTATAGATCCGTTCCTCCATAGAGTTGAAGATCCACCCGAGGATGGTACAATTATCAGCGTCCCATTGAGCAAACTTGGGATCGTTGATATCTGGCTTTGGCTCAGTGCCGTTGAGCCATCTGGTCTTACGTTTTCCACCAAGGTAGAGACGGAGAGAGCGGGACCAAGCAGGAAAATTCGCTCCATTGAGTAAGACGGTGGTAACACGTTAGACCGTGGCCTCAGGGGCACGAGTAGAATCCAAGCGGGCGAATAACTATGGAGCATGAGCGGTCCGAGATGGGACGTCACCTTCTCTTCCGGATGCCATGAATACAGATGTGATGAGTCCGTAGCAATGAAATACACAAACAAAATGCTACGGAAGACTGATCTGGCTCCGGAGAGAGAAGGCACAAGTTGAGAAGCGAACTTGAGACAGAGTTACCCAATCATTCAGGAAATCAAAGAGGCGGCCATGTATTTAGAACAGCCGGAATACCAATAACCGGAGAACAATCCGCAATTGGCAGCAGGGGTCGCGAAGACCGTGGGTCGCGAAATCGCAGGCGAAGATCGTGGGTCGCGAAATCGCAGCTAGGGGTCGCGAAATCGTAGCTGGTGGTTCGCGAAGATCGGGGCTGGGGGTCGCGAAGATCGCGGGTCGCGAAATCGAGGCTGGTGGTTCGCGAAGATGGCGAGGTCGGTGGCGAACTGATTTGGCTTCGGGCGCAGTGGGTTGCGATCGGTTCGAAGGGGGTTGCGGTGGTGGCTGGTTGTGCAGGCTAGGGTTTCGGTGGCGGTTTCGGTGGCGAGGCTGAGATGCGTAGGGTGAGGGTTTGTCCGGCGACGGCAAGCTAGGGTTTTGGTGGGTTGATTGCGATCGGTTCGAAGGGTTAGGGTTGCGGTGGTGGCTGGTTTTGCAGGCTAGGGTTTCGGTGGGTTGATTGCGATCGGTTCGAAGGATTAGGGTTGCGGTGGTGGCTGGTTTTGCAGGCTAGGGTTTCGTGATTGGAGGCGGCGGCGGCGGCGGCTTGGTGGTGGTAAACAGTGAAGTCAACGGCTTTTAGGGTTTGGAGAAAAAAAAAATATTGGCTCTAGATACCATAAAGGATATAGGGAAAGAAGAAAATTATATTGATAATTTCTGTATATACAGAATGAGCCTTATTTTCCTAATTATATAGCCGCAGGAGCAGACTAAATTAGGAAGAATATTATTGAAATAAATGGGCTTAATAAAGCCCTACAATAAAGATACCAAAAATATAAATTAACGCATAAATATAATATTTCAACAACTATCATAAGTCTCTCCATCCACAAATGCGAAAGTGGTCGGAAAAAATCTGTTGGACAACATAATAGTAGCAACGGTAAATAATTTATCTTTATACTTTCCACTCAAAAACGTGCCGCCAATACAGATAACTAGTTAACGATACTTAAATATGTTTATCGCTGGCTTATATGCAAGAATAACCAGTCGAGTTTGAAACTTCTTGTGGTATTATTAAGAAAGTAATCAAATATCATCATGATCCCAGGGCTACACTGTTGAAGGATAAATCGAGGCAACTTCTAATAGGACTCGTTGTAATCCCTAAATGACATCTAAAATTTGTTTGTTCTCGCCAGCCAAATCTTACGATAAAGACATCGTAAAATATAATTGTCACCAATATTTTGTTTTAGAACAGCTATTTTTAATTTCGGATCATGTTACAACAAAATTTTACACAATGATCTATGTTAGTTAAAACAAAAAATTACAAATAATATTTAAAATATGTGCAGTAATTACTTACAGCAATTTATCTTAATACGATCTGAGCAATCAACCCCAAACTTAAGTTGGAATAACATGTTCCTCTTTAAAGACAAACACGTATATTTTTCCTCATATCTAGTCACCTCAAAATGACCATGTTTCTTCTTTCAAGAAACAAGTAATCGTCAGCAACAATTATTTTTGCAGCGAACAACCCACACCTTAGAAGTTGTTTCGATGACAACGTATTCACCATTTACTTTAACATTAGGCATCTCAATTGCATTCTACAAGGCGGTTTTATCCTTAAAAACCATTCCTAAATCAAGCTCTAGATTACTAGAATATCACATTTTAATCTCCGATTTACACTTGTAATCTATGATCTCTACCAGTTTTCTCTCGTGAACAAAAAAATGACAATGAGGGTTGAACTGCGCAGACTTGGATAATAATCATTCAAACTGCAATCTTGAGTTAACAGTCTTGTAAGTGGACCTTATTCGTTGGTCATTGTCGAACCATAATAATTTGTGGACAACACCTCATTCTCCACATAAAATTCAACTCTAGAGACCCCCAAAAAAACATAGGTGTACTTGAGAAATTTTTAAGTGCATTGCCATCCTCAATAGAAAATTTTGATGCATCCAAGTCGACTGCCATTGATACATTAAATATCGATATTGAACCTTCAATCTTACATTTTTCCCTTACACTATCTTAGACCTAATCATATAAAAAATTCAACTAATGTTATTAAATGTATTTATTTCCTTAGGAGGCAAACAATATGATATATTTCCCTTTGGTTATTGCACAATACTACCACGATCATCACAATCCTCATCGAACGCTTAACATTAATTTTGATCATTATTAAAATATTATAACGTTAATGTGTAAAATTTTGTTAAGAGTTAAAAAATAATATTATATATATATACACACACATACATACACACATATATATATACAAATTGAATATTATAGTCAATTAATTTTTTAAACTACTTTAGTAAAAAATTTCAATACAATTAAATCCAATTAATTTTTAACGCAATAAAATAATAACGGCGCCAAATAAATTTGACAAGTTGAACACAAAATTCAACAAATCTAATTTTACTGATGTAAAACCACTCCTAATTTTTAAATAGAATTAGACAATAATTCTAAAAACTTCATAAATTATAATTTAACAAATTACTGCAACATCATACAATTCCGTAATATAAAAAAACTAACAAAATATTATACAAAATTAATCATAATTTAATACATCTATATAATAAAACAGGACGAACATAAACTCCCTAGATAAATCACAACAGTTCTTTATCTCCCACATAAAGAACGTTCCAGATTGATTATTTAGATTAACATAATTATAAACTCTAAATTTATATTTTACCTTATATACCTTATACTTAATTGAGGAAAGAATATGTTTTTTCTATGTATAAATTTATAGAAATAATATATGATCATTAAATTTGATAATAATACTAAAATATTAAATTTACAAAAAATAAATTAAAAAATAATATAAAACAATAATATAGAAAATTATAGACGTTAAATTTATAAAAATTAAATTAAAAAATAATATAAAAGAGAATATAATAAGTAAAACATTAAAAAAATTAATATAAAAGAGAAAATATAATATACGGAAATTATGAATATTAAATTTTAAAAAATTATAGAAATAATATTTGGACGTTAAATTTAGTAATAATACAAAAACATTAAATTTATAAAAATTAAATTAAAAAAATAATATAAAATAAGAAATATAATATATATAGAAATTATGGACATTAAATTTACAAAAGTTTTAGAAATAATATATAAATATTAAAATTAACAATGATACTAAAATATTAAATTTAAAAAAATTATAGAAATAATAAATGCACATTAAATTTATTAAATAATGAAACATTAAATTTATATAAATTAGATTAAAGAAATAATATAAAGAGCAATATAATATATCCAAATTATGAACATTAAATATAAAAAAAAAAATTATAGAAATAATATATGAACATTTAAATTTAGTAATAATATTAAAACATTAAATTCATATAAATTAAATTAAAGAAATAATTTAAATCTAGACATATAATATACAGAAATTATGGACATTAAATTTACGAAAATTACAAAACTAATATATAGAAATTAAATTTAATAATAATACTGAAATATTAAATTTACAAAAATTACAGAAATAATATATAAATATTAAATTTAATAATAATACTAAATTATTAAATTTATAGAAATTATAGAGATAATATATGAACATTAAATTTAGTAATAATACTAAAATATTAAATTTATAGAAATTAAATTAAAAAAAATAGATCAAAAAACAAATATAATATATGGAACTTATGAACATTAACTTTATAGAAATTATAGAAACAATGTATGCTTATTAAATTTAGTAATATGAAAAATTTAATTCACATAAATTAAATTAAAGAAATAGTATAAAAAATAAAATATAATATACATAAAATATGAACATTAAATTTATAAAAATTATAGAAATAATATATCGACATTAAATTTAGTAATAATAATAAAATATTAAATTTATAAAAATTAAATTAAAGAAGTAATATAAAAGATTAAATATAATATACAAAAGCAAAATTATGAATATTAAATTTTCGAAAATTATAGAAATAACATATCGATATCAAACTCAATAATAATAAAGTTAAAGGAATTTAAATTAAAAATTATTATAAAAAAAATATAATATACAGAAATTATGGATATCAAATTTACGAAAATTATAGGAATAATATATGGATGTTAAATTAATAATACTGAAACATTAATTTAATTTAATTATATTACATTATGTTCAAATTTCTTTTATACCCGTGCCTTTGGGCACAGCTAATCCGTTAGCAATAATACAAATCTAACCCTAATCTTATAAACTTAAAACATTATTACACAAAATGTAACCTTAATTAAGCAGATTAAACACCAATTAAGTCACATCAAACCTTATTTTTCTACAATTTATAAAATTTAAAACAACAGTTTACAAATCTAACCCTAATTTCATGAATCTTTAATTTAAACCTTTTTGTTACAAAACCAACAAAGATCTAAAAAGTATATAACTAAAAAAAAATAAACCAAGAATAAAGCTAATACTAATAATATATACATATATCACCGTGCATAATATATACATGCAAATTCGAAAAAATTAGTGGATTGAACTAGTTTACCTTGAAAAAGAGCCAAAACAACTAACAATCGGAGCCGAAATGGGAACCACCGCAGCCAAAAAGCCCTTCACCGGATCTGCCTGCACGCTTCTTCGCCGCCATGGAAGAGGGAATAAAGGAGTAGAAGAATGAAGAAGAGAAGAGAGACTTTGAAGGGTTTTGAAGAAGGAAGGAGAACCGGCTTTGCAGAAACCGTTTTCAGTAAAACGGTTTCTGCAAAACCGCTTCTCAGAAATGCTGAAAAACAGCTTTCAGAAAAAGCTGAAAAAAGCTTTATTTATTGTCTTTTGGGAAGAGCCCCCAATACGTCCTGATCGAAATAGCCGGACATGGTGCGCACTGCGCTCACTCTCTTAAACTTTAATTTATGAAAATTTAAAGAATGCACTGTAAAAGAGTCAGAACCGTAATTTACCAAAAAAAATAAATAGAATATACTAATATTTCTTAGATTTAGGGTAGTCATGACCAGGCTTAAACTAAAATATTACAAAAATTATCAAGTCCGAGCTTGACTTATAATCTTGACTTATAATCGGATCTTAATTTCATGTCCAAGTCTGATCCTATAAAAAAACCCTAAGCTCAAAGTCCGGCCCTATAAAAAAATCTAGGCCCACAGCCCTATAATTTTTTAATTAAAAAAATAAATACAAAAATTACAATATCATACCCACAAGAAATAGGATTGTCTAGTATGTATAATGTATGTGTGTGTATATATATATATATATATTATTATCATTCGGGCCGGGTTGAGCCTAAATTTTTTTTACCTTATCCAAACTCAGCCCTAAAATTGATTGAGTCCTAATACATAGGCCCAAGTCTTGCCTATGAGCTCAAAATCTAAGCCCAAGTTCTAAAATATAGTATCGGGCCATTCGGGCTAGACGAGCCCCCACCCCATCACCACCCCTACTTGGATTATAATTTATCTCATTTAATTTAATTGAATTATACTTTATATTTTTATAATATTTTTAACCGTATTTGTTTTTATAAGTTAAATTTAAATACAACGATTAAACAATTAGTAAAAATTTAAAAAAATAACAAATTTATTCTTATACAAGTCTTGATTTAGGGGAATAAATTAAAAGTACAAATAAATATTATCGGTTTGACTAAATTCAATCAATATTAATTAATATAAAATAATTTATTAATTTTGACTGGTTGAAATTACTGTTTGCTGTACAATAACATTTATATTCTTTATTCATTATGTTACTGTTGACATTGTTGTTATACAACAATATTTGCATACCCACATTCATTATAATGAACAACAATATTTGTATTTTCACATTCATAAAATTTAAAAATAGAACAATAAATTTAAGGGAAAATTACCAATTACTCCAAAAAAAAAAATTTATTTACCGCCTACTCCCATCAACTTTTTTTTGCACCGATTGCTCCCGTCAACACATTTTTCTTGCACCAATTAGTCCCGTTTTAAAAAATGACGATAAATGAGTTTACCGAAATACCCTCCCGTGAGCTTCATATTGATACGAAAGGTCGTCAAATTGGTGTGCCCCCCTAAATTATAGTTTTCACCCCCAAACTTTATGATTATTTGTCACTTTCTATATGTTCAAAAAAAAAAATCTTGATTTTAGGATAAAATCGTTACCAAACATGACGTAAACACAAGAGAACAATTAATGTTATATTCAACATTTACAGGTGTTGAATGTAATATCCACAGGTGTTCAATGTAATATCATATGAATTTTATTCTGCATACAAAAATAAAAGAACAATGGATGTTACATTCAACATCCACAGGTGTTGAATGTTACATTCAACATCCACATGAGTTGTATTTTGGTAAGAAAAAAGATAATATCATAAAATAAAAAAAATAAAAAAACAACAACAGAAAAAACGCAATTGATGTTACATTCAACACCAACAAGTTTTGAATGTTACATTTAACATCCACATGAGAGGTATTTTGGTTAGAAAAAGATAATATCATAAAAATAAATAAATAAATAAAAAACACAATTGATGTTATATTCAACACCCACAAGTGATGAATGTTACATTCAACATCTATATGAGGGATATTTTGGTCAGAAAAAGATAACATCATAAAAAAATAAAAATAAATAAATAAATAAATAAAACACAATTGATATTACATTCAACATTCACATGAGTTGTATTTTGATCAGAAAAAAGATAATATCATAATAATTAAAAAATAAATAAAAAATCCGCAATTGATGTTACATTCAACACCCACAGATTTTGAATGTTACATTTAACATCCACATGAAGGGTATTTTGGTCAGAAAAAGATAGTATCATAAAAATAAATAAATAATAAAAAACACAATTGATATTACATTCAACACCCACAGGTGATGAATGTTACATTCAACATCCACATGAGGGATATTTTGGTCAGAAAAAGATAGCATCATAAAAAAAATAATTGATATTACATTCACATGAGGAGTATATTAGTCAGAAAAATATAACATCAGTAAAAAATAAATAAGCAATTGATATTATATTCAATACCCACAGTTGTTGATGAGGAGTATTTTGATTAGAAAAAAATAAAATAAATTATTGGTGCAAAAATAAATAAATAATGAGAATAATTAATATTTTTTTTTATATTCTAAATGGTACATGTCCGTAAATTTAAAGATAATTTTTTCTTAATAAAATTATATGGAGTCAAATTGGCATTAACCCAATAAAATAGACACTGACAGAGATCTAGATTCACGTCTAATTACTTTAGTTTAATACAGCCCGATTTATACGGAGTTCTTAACCAAATAATTGTTTATTAAAAAAATAATTTCTGAAAACGGTATACTTTAAACTTATTTACCGGAGTGGTGTAAAACGCATTACCGAAATGCGTTTTTCAAAAAACGCATTTTCAAAATGCGTGTTTAAATAGTGGATTTGAAAGGTTAAAAACGCAATACCGATTTGCGTTTTTAAAAAACGCAAATCGGTTTTGCGTTTTTCAAAGGCCCAAAAAAAAAAAAAAAAAAAAAAAAAAAAGTTAAAAACGGAAAATAAAAAAGGAAAAACGCAAAACCGATTTGCGTTTTTTAAGAAACGCAAATCGGTTTTGCGTTTCTTAAAGCCCAAAAAAAAAAAAAAAAAAAAAAACGCGAAAATCAAAAAAGAAAAACGCAAAACCGATTTGCGTTTTTTAAGAAACGCAAATCGGTTTTGCGTTTCTTAAAACCAAAAAAAAAAAAAAAAAAAAAAAAGGCTCTGGAAAAGAAAAACGCATAAGCGTTCTGCGTTTTTAAAAACGCAGAACGCTTATGCGTTTTTCAATTACCCTAACCCCACCACCGACAGCTTCTTCTTCCTCACTTGGTCACTGCCGTTTTCACGTTTTCACTGCTACGGTAAAAACACAGAAGAAGAAGAAGAAGAAGAAGGAGGAGGGAACTGCAGCCGATCCGCCGCCGCCGTCGCCGTTTTCGTCGTCTGTCGGGTATGTAACACGTACACGATATATTTTTTTTTTTTTGTTCGGTTATTTTTTTTTAATTTTTTTTTTCGAAAATGTAGATATATCGGCCCTCCGTCGCCGTCACCCACTCTTTCGCCGCCGATCTAACTCATTCAAGGCTGTTCGTCTCATTTTGGTGAGTAAACCAATTTTTATTTATTTTTTCGGTTTTTTTCGTAATGTAGATCTAGATTTATATAATTTGAAAATAATTTTTTGGTAATGTAAATCTAGATCTGTAGATGTAAAATAATTTTTTTCTTTTAGTGGTTTCGTTTTTTTTTTTTTTTTTTCCGATTTTTTTGGTTTTATTTTGTGTGTATGTGTGTGTGTATATATATATAAGTATTTCGGTTTTTATGAGGTAGATTAGATAATTTAATTTTTTTTAGTAATATAATTGATAATCATAATAATACGTTACATGTTTTATTTTGATTTGTGAAATTGTAGTTGTTTGAAATGGAGAATGTTATATTATATTTGTATTGGGGTGGAAAGATATTGGAAGGAACTGAGTTTGGAGTGTCATATAGCATGTCTACGGTCAAATCGTTGGATGTTTGTCGGGGGATTACGTTAAACGAATTAATTGCGATGTTACGACCATATATCTTCGAGGATGGAGTTGATGGAACTTTAAAGTTACAATGTAGATTGCCGATAGCTACTATTGGTCCTGGAAATTATAGACATATGTTGTATTCAATCGGTGACGATGCGGCATTAGACCATGTGCTTCAATTACCTCTTAGGGTGCCTTCACTACTTGGTGTTGAGGTGTATGTGGAGGTAGAACGAGCTTTTAATCACGCTCCAATATTTTCTTCTCAACCTGGTCTTTTTACCCAATTTTTAAGTCAAAATTCCAATCCTCATGTTACCACGTTATCTCCTATGTTTGACCCTCAAGTTGTTCAATCCAGTTACACTCACCGGTCGCCTTACATTCCTGAAGAATATCATCCCCATATAGTGACTGATCATGATTCAGGCACCAGTTCTGCCGCTCCACCGCACGAGAATGTGGAGGGTGGGACGAATACAGTCGATAGTTTTCACGATGTTGAACAAACAGAGTTAGATGGTGCTTTTGCGTTAGAGGAAGATGAGAATGGTGGGGATGAAGATGAAGATATGGATGTCGAGCCGACAATGGATGGGAGTGAACAATTACCGTTACACAAGGTTCCTTCATTCTATAATCAGTTAGAATGGGGTGATGATGATGATATGGCAAAGTATGAGCCAAAGTTGCGAAAGAATTTTTGGACCCCGGAAATGGACGAATTTAATTGTGGCATGGTCTTTAAGGACAAGAAATATATTCAGAATGCCGTGAAATATTATCATGTTATGAAAAATAAAGAGTATCGTGTGGTAGAGACGAACCAGAAAATTTGGTCGATTAAATGCAAGCATGGTTGTGGGTGGCGGATGCGGGCGACTCTAAAACAGAGTCACGGAATGTTTCAAATTACGCAGTACAACGGGCGACACACGTGTTTCTATAATCATACGGCATTGGATCATGGAAACTTGGATTCGGGTGTCATTTCTGACATGATACTTGGACAGGTCGAAGAGGATCCAGAAGTGAAGATGGGTGTTATCGTTGCGTCCGTGAAAGAGTCTCGAGGATTCACTATCTCCTACCGAAAGGCTTGGTTGGCTAGATCTAAAGCCATCGAGACCTTGTTCGGCGATTGGGATGAATCGTATCGAAAGCTGCCGAAATTTATGTCGGCATTGCAGCACTTTAATCCTGGGACAATTGTCGAATGGAGTATTGTTCCGACTACTGCAGTTGGTTATTCGACATTCGACATGGTCTTTTGGGCATTCGAACATTCTGTGGTCGGATGGAGATATTGTCGACCTGTCCTCACGATTGACGGGACCCATCTGTATGGTAAGTACGAAGGAAAGATCTTGATCGCTATTGGGATGACACCGTCCAATAAGTGTTATCCTATGGCGTTTGCGATGGTACCGACGGAGGACCACCGCTGTTGGTCCTGGTTTATTTTGATGCTGAAGCGCCATATTGTTAAAGACCGGCCGGAGGTCACGTTGATATCTGACAGACAGACTGGCATTCTTAGTGCAGTAAGAACTTTATGGCTTAATCAACCGAACGAGCCCGCTCGGTATCATCGATTTTGTTTGCGGCATCTTTGCAGTAATTTTAATAACATCTTTAAAAATCAACAACTAAAAGATCTTGCGTGGAATGCGGGTGCTGCAATACAAGTTCGAAAGTACAACGCTATCATGGAAGAGATTGCGAAAATAAAAATGGGGGCGTATACATGGTTGGATAACGTAGCCAAAGATAAATGGACCAGGTCACACGATAATGGTAAACGTTGGGGCGTGTTGACAACCAATTATGCCGAAGTATTCAACAACTGTTTGAAAGGTGCAAGGAATGTCCCAATTACAGCTGCCGTTTCAATAACTTTCTATAGGTTGGTCAAATACTTTGATCTCGGTCGACAGGAAGCTCTAAAGGATATGGGCATGGGTTTGAGATACGTAAAACATGTTGTTGAGAAAATTCAGAAATCCCAAGCGAAGTCTAAAACATACGACGTCCAAATATTCAATCGGTAAGGTTTTCTAACTTGCAATTTATTAATTAGTAATATATATTTTTTAACTGATCATCTAATTTGATTTATAAATATATTTAATAATAGGGAGAATGCACGTTACCACGTGAAAACGAGAAAGACGTTGTCCGGTGGTATTGTTACACACAAAGTTACGTTAGGTGATAACCCTGATTGTACTTGTGGGAAATATAAGACTTTCAGATATCCATGCTCACACATGCTTGCGGTGACGGAGTATTGTGGCACAGATGCGTTTCGCTACATCGCTGATGAGTACACAATAGCAAACTTGCTGAAAGTTTGGGAGTCATCATTTGAACCGATCATTCACGAGGACTATTGGCCGATGGTTAACTTTCCGATCCTTCTTCCTAACAAGAATAGACTTCGAGTTGTGAAGCGCGGACGACCTAAATCCACTCGCATTCGAAACGAAATGGATGTGTCGCAGCGGACAATGACAAATCGGTGTGGGTTGTGTTCTCAAACTGGCCATGATAGGCGAACATGTCCATCCCGACCCCAATGAGATAACAATTGTAATGGAGACAACAATTTTTTATTTTTAATTTACTTTATGGTTGGAACAACTTTAGTATATTGTGATGTATTATATTATCGTTTAGTATATTGTCGTTTAATATATTTCGTATATTACTACTTCATATTTTAGTTTCAGATTATTACTGCTATGGCTGAGCCTGGTCCCGTCGATCAGTCGTTGCTTTATTTGCAGAGAGACCACATATCTGGGACTGTCTGGGAAGAACGCGGAGTGCAGGTCATATTAAAAAAATATTTACCCAGTCCATTCAATTTTTTTTTTTTTATTTAGTAATTTTTAAATTAATTGTCTTTTAATTTATATTTCAGCATTCTTCTCGGCTTGATTGCTCTGGAGCCGGACGGTTTCCAGGGGAATGGACGAACCATGTACCTGGTCGTGTGGTACAATTAATAGAAGCCGTCGGACTTTATGGAGCCTTTCGGTTAAAGAAAAAGCAGTTAGACCACGCATTGATTACGGCGTTGGTTGAGAGATGGCGTCAAGAGACGCATACATTTCATCTGCCGATTGGTGAGATGACAGTGACACTGCAAGACGTAGCAGTGTTATTTGGGCTGCCCGTGAACGGACGACCAGTTACCGGGTCTGATGACACATTACCGACCGTACGTTGGCAGGAACTTTGCCAAATCCTACTTGGTCAGGCACCGCCGGAGGACAAAATCAAAGGAGGTTGTCTGAAACTGAAATGGTTACAGTCCACTTTCGATCAAGTACCCGCCGACGCCGATGAGGACATTATGCAGTGTTACGCTAGGGCGTACTGTCTGATATTGATCGGGACAATATTGATGCCTGATAAATCTAATAATTTGGTTAAGTTAGCGTACTTACCACTGTTGCGTGATATGTCTGGGTCGCATCAATATAGTTGGGGCAGTGCAACTTTAGCGGTACTGTATCGAGAGCTGTGCAAGGGAAGTCGTAAGGAGACGAAGAAAATTTCAGGGCCCTTATTTTTATTACAGTGTTGGGCATGGGAACGACTCCCAAGACTACGTCACGTGTCTCTCTCTACTACCGGCGATTGGATGGGTGACATACAGATAGGGGACATGAGGTTCCCAGGCGCCCCTTGGGGGTCTCGGTACGTTATTATATAATAAAATGTTTAAGCAATTCAAATATTTCATTTCATGTAGTAATAATTAATTTTTATGGCTGCATACAGTTGGAAAGTATCATTCAATTTAGATAGCGAGCCGATGCACGTATTGATTGTGTATCGTGATCAGTTAGATCGTCTACAAGATTATGAGGTCAGTTACAGATTTACGTAAGATGTTACTAATGTTTTATATATGATTATATTTATTATTTAATTAATTTATTTGTATGTTCTTTGCAAGGTTATTTGGATGCCGTATCCAACTGATCTCTTGAACCAATTACCACAATATTGTCGTGATGGCGAAGAAATTTGGATGGCGTCTGTGCCCCTGATATGCTACGAAATTGTAGAGTATCATTACCCCCATCGCACACTACGACAGTTTGGTTTTTGCCAAGGAATTCCCTGGCTGAGCGACACATATAAAGATATGCATTTCAATAGCCGGAGGGGAAAATTTGGCACAGACTGGTCGATAGTGCACGGGGCACATATACGAGCATGGGATAGCCGGCGACCACCAGATTTAAGTAACCTTCAGGTTGGTACAGATGTATTTGATGATTACATGCCTTGGTATTGGGGAGTCACAAGGCGGTTCATAGTGAACCCATCTTACCGACCAAACTTCGGCTATCATGCAGTAGGAGGTCGTCCGACGATAGAGGTATAATTTAATTAGAAAATATATTTATTATTTTGTATAATGTTCATTTACTTAGGTGTAATTAACTTTATGTTGCAGGAACCCGATATTTCAAACCTGATGCGAATGAGTGAACTTGCAATTGAAACAAGACAACCAGAGGATTTTGAACGGGTTACATACTTATCGCGTGACATTTGTTCCCGTGCCTATCGTCGGCAGTTGCCACACCAGATGCCTAGTCCGGGACACCAAATGTCTAGTCCGGGACACCTGATGCCGAGTCCGGGACACCAGATGCCGAGTCCGGGACACCTGATGCCGAGTCCGCCGTTGGATACGCGAGATCAGCCGTTGGATGACGACGCCAGTGCCGGACCATCTAACTACGGGATGGATAATTTCTTTTCAGATTATGGTACCGAACTGGGCGTCAGTTCCGGATGGTCAGTGGGTAACACATTTGTCACCCCGATGATGGATGTTCCATCATCGAGCTCAGTATCTGTTCCTCGTGTGACACATGGTGTACCCAGAGGAATTGGAAGACGCGTGTCACCAGTCCCATGGGAGCGAAATGATGAATATTTGTTGCCCATCGTGGAGGAACCAACATATCCATCTACTATGGACTTGGGACACATTACTCAAGTTGATCATCTCCAGACGGAGGACGCCGAAGAACTTCCACTTCCTTTACGGCGGCAACGGAGAAACATCAGACGTAGGGGGTGTGGTACATAGAAAGTCAATGACGACATGTATTATAAATTTGTAAAAATATATTATATATTCACATGTAATTTTATTTTAATTTCAATTAGTGTAATTTTTTTTTAAAAAAGCGCATTTTTGTTTTTTTTGGAATCATTTCATACTAATCAAAAAATGGTTCTTCTAAGCCAAATATGAATGAGGAAAATGGTGGGAAAATGGCGAAAAAAAAAAAAAAACGTTCTTGAAGAAAAAAAAAAAAAAAAAAAAAAAAAAGAAAAAGAAAAAGAAAGAAGAAAAGCTTTCAAAGATTTGCACACTGCCGAAGAACGCACTGATCGTTCCGTTATTCTCTTTTATCTTTTTTTTTTTTTTTTTTTGAAAAACGCAGAAGCTTTATGCGTTTTTCGAACGGTTTTTTTTTTTTTTTTTTTTTTTTTGAAAAACGCAGAAAGCTTCTGCGTTTTTCAAACAATTTTTTTTTTTTTTTTTGAAAAACGCAGAAAGCTTCTGCGTTTTTACTTTTTTTTTTTTTTTTTGGGCTTTAAGAAACGCAAAACCGATTTGCGTTTTTTAAAAACGCAAATCGGTATTGCGTTTTTAACTTTCAAACCCACTGTTTAAACACGCATTTTGAAAATGCGTTTTTTGAAAAATGCATTTTGGTAATGCGTTTTACACCTCTCCCGTAAATAAGTTTGAAGTATACCGTTTTCAGAAATTATTTTTTTAATAAACAATTATTTGGTTAAGAACTCGATCTATACGAAAGCTTCTGCCTAGCCATTTGCGATGCGTAGCCGTAGAATGTTCAAAGCCGCGTTTATTGGAGATATTATGATGCTCTAAATCGTGGATAATTGAAGATCAATCGTGTTTGTTTCTCGGTGATTCATCTGAATTTCCTGGAAAATCCACTTACCATTGCCGTAGTGGAGGACGAATCTCGAGATCGTCAAATCGCTGCTCGCATCTCCCGACTTGATCGGTACGTATATTCAAACCTCCGCGGCTGTGATCCGTGATGCATCACTAATTGTGGCTTGATTCGTTTTTACGGAGATCTTAATTGTGAGCTCATTTACGTTGTTAGGTTGCTTTAATGAATCTGTTCTTCGTACCACATCTTGTAGCTGGTTCATCTTTGGGATTTCCAGTTTCAGATTCTTTGAGTTTTAGTGAAGATTTGTTCTTTTTGGAAAACACATTATTTCATATCGTTGGAAATTTCTATTAATTAGCGTTGCTGTGATTCAATTATCAAATTGAACCGGTATTATTTACATTGGTACTCTCTCTCTCTCTCTCACACACACACTAAACAGATCGAATTAAATCCAATTATCGTTTGGTTCAGTCTGGCATTTTAAGTATTTGGAATGAAAAGTAGTTGTTATTATTTCCTAGTAAGTCGGAGGTTAATGACCGAAAGCAAACACTAGAACTTGTGGATTGAGCTCATTGATATATGCAGTTAGAAAACTTAAATGCTTTCCCAGGCATTTATGCACACGCTATAATCCATATCCCCCAAGATTGTGGATTAAAATTCAGCATTTGTATCCCCTTGTCTGTGTATCTAAATCTGTATCTATACATTTCCAGGTTGTGATGGCAAATAAAGGGAATTCAGGGGATAGTAAGACGAGGAGTTTTGTATCTATCTTTATCGTGGTTGGGCTTTGTTGTTTCTTCTATTTACTGGGAGCATGGCAAAGAAGCGGATTTGGGAAGGGAGACAGTATAGCTCTGGAAATGACCAAGAGTGGTGCTGGTTGCAATATCATTCCAGGTCTAAATTTTGAGACCCATCACAGCGGTGCTATTGACGATTCCGGATCAAAAGCAAAAGTTTTTGAGCCTTGCGACCCACGATATACTGATTACACGCCTTGCCAAGATCAAAACCGTGCTATGACATTTCCTAGGGAGAATATGAATTATAGAGAGAGGCATTGTCCTCCTCAAGAAGAGAAGTTGCATTGCCTTATTCCAGCACCTAAAGGATATGTAACACCGTTTCCTTGGCCTAAGAGCCGTGACTATGTACCCTATGCCAATGCCCCGTATAAGAGTTTGACTGTTGAGAAAGCTATTCAGAATTGGATTCAATACGAAGGCAATGTTTTTAGATTCCCAGGAGGTGGAACACAGTTTCCTCAAGGGGCAGATAAATATATTGATCAGCTTGCTTCCGTGATACCAATTGAAAACGGAACTGTTAGAACTGCTTTGGATACTGGGTGCGGGGTATGTTTAGTTCTCTCTCTCTCTCTGAAAAACTCCAGTATGAATGTTGTACCAGAGTTTTGTGTACGCTTGGCATTCAAAAATTGGCAAGTGAAATAGTTTTTTTTTTAAACGACTGTGATGCATTTTGCGATTGGGAAGAATAGAAACAAGTGCACCTGACAGTTTTTTGATTGGCATGTGTACAAAAAACAGAACTCTTGAGACAATCTTCCTGCTGGAGGTTTTTTTGCTCTCTCACTCTCTCTCGTTTTTGCATTATGGTTACTCACATGACAGTGCGCCGTTATATCTAGGTTGCGAGTTGGGGTGCCTACTTGTGGAAGAGAAATGTGATAGCCATGTCATTCGCACCAAGAGATTCACACGAAGCCCAGGTTCAGTTTGCTCTCGAGAGGGGTGTACCGGCTGTTATCGGCGTTCTTGGAACCATTAAAACGCCATATCCATCTAGTGCCTTTGACATGGCTCACTGTTCTCGATGCTTAATTCCATGGGGAGCAAATGGTAAGGAATAAATGTAATATCAATGTCTTCCTTCAATAATAAAATTATCAATCAAATTTGCTGCACATAATATGTACATATGGAGGTGAAAACTACTTTTTTTACTATTGGGTAAGTGTTTATAATGGATTTTGGGGGGTTTTGGGGTGCAGATGGAATGTACATGATGGAAGTTGACCGAGTTTTGAGGCCTGGTGGCTATTGGGTGCTGTCAGGTCCCCCAATTAATTGGAAGATTAACTACAAATCGTGGCAGCGTCCCAAGGAGGAACTCCAGGAAGAGCAAAGAAAGATTGAAGAGATTGCCAAACTTCTCTGCTGGGAGAAGAGGTCGGAGAAAGGTGAAATTGCTATATGGCAGAAGAGATTAGATGTTGATTCATGCCGACAAGCACAAGATGATTCTGGAGCAACAATGTGCAAACCGACTGATCCGGATGATGTCTGGTATGTTTCTATATTTTAACATCTTATACAAGCTAATATAGCACATTGTGGAATGATAATGCCAATATTCCGAGTTCATTAGGTTCAGTAGTTTAGCACTTGCCCAAAATAGTGATCCTTTTTTTTTTTTTTTTTTTCAGGGGGGTGGGGGGGTGAATTTGTTGTCCAAAATGCTAGAATATTGGATGATCTACTCATCTTGCAACAATTTATATTTGGAGAGTTTTATTGTTGAATTTTTATACAAGATTTCCAGTATGAATTGTATTTAAAATAATTGAAATAATGCGATAAACAAGTATTATAGCTCCAGCTGTGGAATTGTATTTAAAATAATTGAAATAATGCGATAAACAAGTATCATAGCTCCAGCTGTGCTGGTCAAAAGAAAGAAAATGTTCTTGCTCATTATGTAACTTTATTAGTAGTTTTCTTGAAATTATTCAAGCCACTTTACATCATCATCTTTACTGGCTTCTGCTTCTCAGAACTCGCTTTATTTCTGCGGTTTTGCATTACTCTTTCCTGTATTACACTATTCGGTGCTATAACCAAAAAAAAAAGGTTCATCGCAGAATATTTTCTGCAATCATCGCAGAATACATGAATTGAATTTCAGGAAGTACTTAAATTGATACTCCTAAATTTCTCCTTTCTTACTAGAAATTGTTTTCTAAAGTCCCCCTCCCTCCCGCTTTGTAGGTACAAGAAAATGGAGGTGTGCATCACGGATGCAAACAGCAATAAAGCTGCCGCCGCTGCTGAATACAAACCGTTTCCTGAGAGACTTTATGCTGTTCCTCCAAGAATTGCCAGTGGATCCGTTCCTGGAGTATCAGTTGAGGCATACCTGGAGGACAACAAAAACTGGAAGAAGCATGTAAATGCTTACAAGAGAATCAACAAAATATTAGACTCGGGGAGGTATCGCAACATAATGGATATGAATGCTGGTCTTGGTGGGTTTGCTGCAGCCCTAGATTCTCCAAAGTTGTGGGTTATGAATGTGGTGCCCACCATTGCCAAGAAAAATACCCTCGGTGTCATATATGAGCGAGGACTGATTGGCATATATCATGACTGGTATGCCCTTCTGAACCCTTTTTTTCTTACCCGATCTTTAATCAATGTCTTGTGTAGCTAAGAACCATCGTTTCAGCATATATCCGCTATCTTTGTCTAGAATTGTGTAAAATCTGTTTTAAATGTGTTTCGCATTCATTATCATTGTGTTGCATATATGAGTTCTATAGGGATTACACTATTATTGTTCGAAGTATATGCATCGGGCCAATCATTCTTGTTAGATTCTTGTCTCACATAAATCACTTGCGAGTTCCTAAACCACTAAATACAAGGAGCTACTCGACTTGGTATCATACGGTTTTGAGTTGGAACCTCCTAACATGGTATCAAAACTAAAGTTATGGATCTCTCGTTCCCTCTTAGTCAAATCATCTGTGCAAACCAGTGGTTGTACATTTCTCATCATTCCCCCGTATTCATATCATACATGCAAACCGAGGATTGTACTTAAGGGTGGGTGTTAGATTCATGTCCCACATTGATAATGAGCGAGTTCCAAAATCACTATATAAATAAACGGAGTTACTCCACTTGGTACCATATGGTTTTGAGTTAGAACCTCTTGACAGTTCTCATCAACAATGTTATGACACTTCCTATGTTGTGTTATTTGGTAGTTAAGCATGTTTGGCTCCTGGAATTCCTTGGGGTTACTTTTGGATGGATTTGAAATAAGTGGATTTACAATCGAAAACTATAACGTAAATCAAAATTTTATACTAAGAGATGAATATCAACAAACTAAAAATATGGGGTTACTTTTGGATGGATTTGAAATAAGTGGATTTACAATCGAAAACTATAACGTAAATCAAAATTTTATACTAAGAGATGAATATCAAAAACTAAAAATATAATAAATGGAAGGATGTAAAATAACTTGCGAAAAGAAGGTGTTTGGTTTGAAATCCTTGACTAACTTAGATCTTATAGTAATTTTTTCTCTCTCTCAACTTGTTTTTAGTCTCTCATACTAACATTTAACACTATTTATTTTAACGTGCTATATTTTTATTGCAATAAAAATACTAACATTTAACACTATTTATTTTAATGAGCTATATTTTTATTGCAATAAAAATACTTAAATCGTTTCAAATAATCGATCCTTCCAAATGGAGCCTCTAAGGTGGCGTTTGGTTAGTGTTTCTATTTTTCTGTTTGTACTTCTAATAAACTAAGATGTGATGGGATGTGATGAGAATTATGTTTCCATTCTGAGGTATTCCGGAAATAGAAGTATGTTTGGTAACGACCATTGTCTTGAAATTGTCTCTTTTAATTTATGAGAACAGAAACCAGAAACACGTTTGGTTGCAACATTTGTTCGATTTTTGCTTCAAATGTATGGTGGCCGGCTGGATGGTAATGGGAATTGTTTTGTGGGAGTGAATAAGAATCAACATTTTTTGTTTCTCATATTCTTAAGGAATTTAGCAAATAGTTCCAAATTACTCCCAAAATTTTGGGAACAGAAATATGTTTAGTACATTAGTCCCAAAATTTTGGGAGCGGGAACAAGAATCAGGGAAAACAAACAGTAACCAAACGGGGCCTAATCATTTCATTTTACTGGTTTAAGAGTCAAGTAGCATAGTTACTCAAATTGCATAAAAACTAGGAATCTGCTAGAACAAGATGAAACTTCCAAGGCACGAATATACATCATTCTGCAAATGATTTCTGAACTTGTGCATATCTGTTTCTTGCTAAGGTGTGAAGCTTTCTCTACTTATCCAAGGACATACGACCTAATTCATGCCAATGGACTTTTCACTTTGTACAAGAACAAGTAAGCATTTCTTGTTCATTTTCACCCATGGAGATCAAGATCAGGTCGATTCTAATCTAATACTAGTACATTTTTGTTCTACTTAGATGTGATTTTGAGGACATTCTTCTGGAAATGGATCGAATTCTGAGGCCAGAAGGTGCAGTTATACTTCGAGACGAAGTTGATGTTCTTATGAAGGTGAAGAAGATGATAGGAGGTATGAGATGGGATGCCAAATTGATGGATCATGAAGACGGTCCACTCATACCCGAGAAAATTCTGGTTGCCGTTAAACAGTATTGGGTTACGGGCGACAATAATTCAACTTCCGCACGATAATTGCAGAGCAAATTTTTTTGGCTGGATCAGAATTCGGAGTTTTAACTTAGAAAGAGGTGTTCTTTTGAAGTATGTAATAGATTAAACAAAAAAAAAAAAAAAAAAGAGAAGGCTCTGTTTGTAAAACACATTTTGCTTCTTTATTTTATCTTTTTTTGGGAAAATTTTCAATATTTTTTTGACATTGTTAGTCAATCATTAGTACAATTCTGTTCACCAATAAATTATCACTCTCTCTCTCTCTCTCCCCGATGATGGTTGGGTTGGGTTTGGTTTGAAATGCACATAAATGGCTAAGGCCCGACTGTTTCAGATCTTGATTTATGTTTCTGTTTTCAAAATTTTGGGATTAATGCGACTGTTTCCGTTCCTGTTTTCAAAATTATTTTGAGATTAATATACATAATTACATTTGGTAAATACATTTTTGTTCCTAAATTTTTTTGAAGCAATTCATGAATTCCTTAAAAAATTGAGAAACAAAAAAAATGTTGATTTTTATTCACACCTACAAAATTATTCTCAGTATCACCACGCCAACCACCATACATTTAAAGGACAAATGGCCGTCACCACCATGCCAATCACCATATATTTAAGCGGTAGTGACCAAGAGGTCCTGAAAAGCGTTAGAAATTACAGATTGAACCCGTTCTTCTTTCTATGTATCGAGCAGTCCTTTTGCCATTTCTGTGACAAAAATACCCCTCTTGTGTAACTTTCAATACTAAGATCAAAGCACATGAATTTTTTCATAGTTTCTGATGTTGTAAAATTAATATTTTTACAATGTATTAATCAGTAAAATGTTATTTTTTTTATGATATGTTAATCATATTTTTTGAACGTGTGGATCGTATTATGCGTGGATGTTACATGTAACAATGTAACACTGTGTAATATTGATAAATTTTAAAAAAATATTTTCAATAGATGTTACATGTAACATCTATAATCAATGATTATTTTAAAACATATTTTAAATGGATGTTACATGTAGCATCTATATCAAAACATATTTCAGAGTTACATTTATATCAAAACATATTTTCAAGTTGATGTTACATGTAAAACATACTTTTATGTTGATGTTACATGTAACATCTATATTTCAGAAGAAATTACATAAAATATTAATACGATTTCTAATTTCTCTCACTATCACACATGTAACATCTATATTTCAGAAGATGTTACATGTAACATTAATCCGATTTCTAATTTCTCTCACTAACATAGGCTCACATTATCATGTACCCACATTTTTTTCACTATATTTTAAGAGGATGTTATATGTAACATTGCAAGGTGCGTATGTTAGGAATTCCAAATATTTCAAAGGGATGTTACATGTAACATTGTAAGGTGCAATGTGTAGATAGTCAAAAAGGAACTCTAAACACAAATGTAACACCTATATTTCATAGGATGTTACATAGCGATGCTCGACGATTCAAGAATGAAATCTCGTTGCGTGTATAATGGAGAGGCAAATCGGTCACTGAAAAATGTACGGATGACGAATTTAGGATTGATCGGTGCACAGAAAAACCGGCGAGGGACTATTCCTTTTGGGGATTAAGGAACGGGGTTTATTGGTAGATTACTGTTAAATCTAGGTCTAACCAGTAATTTTCCCTATATTTAAATAGGGCTAGCAAAACATGTATTTATATGATGACACGACACGAGACCGACACGAAATTAGCAGGTCTAGGTTTTGCTTATCAGGTATCGGGTCGTTATCGTGTCAGATCCGATAACCTGATAAGAAATAGTGCAGGTTATCAGGTTGACCTGATAACCCAATAGGTTACACGATAAGAATTTCGTGTATTCAAGTTACACGATAATCTGTGATCCAATAGGTTACCCGTTAATTTAATAAATTATTTTTACACCCCCCAAATTATCAAATATTACAAATTAGTACTAATATATATAATAATTTGTTAAGATGGTTTTAAATTAACAGGTCAACAGGTCGTTAACGTGTAATGGGTTAACGTGTAATGGGTAGATTAATGTATAATAGAAACTTATCAGGTCTTATCGTGTCGTGTTTACCTGATAGGTTTCGTGTCATCGTGTGACACGAAAAATTATCGTGTCGTGTCATGTCGACACGATAATTTTCGTGTCGTGTTCGTGTTTGGGTAGTCTGACACGATAAGCTTATCGTGTCGTGTTCGTATTTGGGTCTTATCGTGTTTCGTGTTATCGTGTAATGACCTGTTACACGACCTGTTACCTGTTTTGCCAGCCCTATATTTAAATTAAAAAAGAGAGAACAAATGTTACAATTAAACATTTTTTTTCTCATAAATTAAAAGAAAAAATGTCATGACAGGTCTTTACCAAATATATTTCTATTTTTAAAATATTCGAAAACATAATACTCATATAATTTATTGGAATTAGTAACAGAAAACTAGAAAGACTAACCAAACACAACCTAAGGAACTTGTGTTGTGGCCAATTTTCTTCCTAGTACTTGCACAGGAGGCAACAAAAAAGTGCCGATAAAGTAATGTTAAAGCTTGTAAAGGGAGATAGGTGAGGAGTCAAGTGTGAGTGGGACAGAGGAAGGATACAAAAAGGCATTTGTGACAGATTTCTAACCTCATTTATTTCCAGCCACATTATTATATTAATTATAGTACTATTTTTCAAGATGAACAAGTTATGGTATTCCATAAATTGCCAGACGCACCATCTACTAACAAGTACCAACTTGTTATGGAAGTTTTAACAACAATAATTATTGGTTTTATTTCTAAAAAAATCATCTTTAAGTAAATCCCAATCCGATGACCAATAAATTGACTTGTACCATGATGCAAGCTTCATATTTAGTAGTGTTATTCATGTTAGTAAACAGGATAATGTTGTCTGATAAGTAATTCTGCGCCGATTCCAGACCAGTCATACATATTTGGGTGTCTTAATCATAAGTTGGTTTCATTCACACGGTAGACAAATGCAATGAGCCGTGTCTTTATCAGAATAAAAATTAGAAAAAATTACCGATTAGACCCAGATTTAATAGTAATCTACCAATAAACCCCGCTCCATAATTCTCCGAATGGAATAGTCCCTTGCCGATTTTCCTGTGCACCGATCAGTCCTAAATTCGTCATCCGTACATTTTTTCGGTGACCAATTTGCTCCTCCGTTATACACACAACGAGATTCCATTCTTGAATTGCCGAGCATCGCTTTGCCGTCGTGTCAACACCTTTGCAACTTAGATTCGCTACTGTCACTGTCGAGATCCAACACATTCCCGTCGTCGCCGTCCAGATCCGATGCCTTTCCCATCGTCACCGACGCCTTCCCTACCTCGCCGTCCAGGTCTGGCTTCTCCACCACATTCGCAACTCATATCCAAACATATCAATAGATGTCGTCACCTTATTTATACTATGTTTTAATCTGATAGGATTTTCTTTATTTTTAGAGAGAGAGAAATTGTGGAGTGGGTATTAAAGCATTTGAAATTCCTTTTTGACTATTTACACATTGCATGCCGCAATGTTACATGTAACATCTTCTTGAGTCTTTAGAGTTCTTTTTTGATTATCTACATATTGCACCTCATAATGTTACATGTAACATCCCCTTGAAATATAGTGAGAGAAATGTGGGTATGTGATAATATGAGTTTATGGTAGTGAGAGAAAGTGGAAATCGCATTAATGTTACATGTAACATCCTCTGAAATATAGATGTTATATGTGTGTTTAGAGTTCATTTTTGACTATCTACACATTGCACCCTGCAATTTTACATGTAACATCCCCTTAAAATATAGTGAGAGAAATGTGGGTATTGTGTTGAGAGTTCTTTTTTTTACTATTTACACATTGCACCCGGTAATGTTACATGTAACATTCCCTTGAAATATTTGGAGTTCATTTTTTACTATTTACAAATGCACCCTGCAAAGTTACATGTAACATCCCCTTGAAATATGGTGAAAAAAATATGAGTATGTGATAATGTGGGTCTATGTTAGTGAGAGAAATTGAAAATCGGATTAATTTTACATGTAACATCCTCTTAAATATAGATGTTAAATGTGTGATAGTGAGAGAAATTGGAAATCGCATTAATGTTACATATAATTTCCTCTAAAATACAGATGTTACATGTTACATCTACATAAAAATATGTTTTGCATGTAACATCAACTGGAAAACATATTTTGATATAGATTTAACTCAGGAAAACGTTTCCCGCATTGACACTGCTCTAGCTCTTTTGCGAAACCCCGATGCTAATGGGGAGGAGACATCTCAAAACTCTCAAATCGATCACCTGGTCGAACGGATGAGCCTAGTTGCCACGGCATCCACTGGCCATCATGCTCAGATGGAACAATTAGTCCTTGATCTCCAAAGTGAGTTGGACGGCTTAAAGAACATTGTGTACCGAGCTCTTACTAGAGACTCCAGGCAATCTACTTCGAGGGTTTGCCTTCCCGAACCTCAATCCTATGGCGGTTCAAGAGATGCCAAGGAGCTTGAAAACTTCCTCTTTGATGTGGAACAATACTTTCGGGGCACCAGAGTAACCTCCGAGGAAGAAAATGTGACAACCGCTTCCATGTATCTTTGTGGTGATGCTAAATTATGGTGGCGAACCAAATATGCAGACATCTCGGAGGGAAGCTGCACTATCACCACCTGGGAAGACCTTAAAGGTGAACTTAAGGTACAATTTCTTCCATAAAATGTCGAGTACACGGCTCGACGACGACTGAGAGAGCTAAAACAGACCGGATACGTCCGAGACTATGTCAAGAAGTTTATGACTCTCATGCTGGACATTCGTACAATGTCTCAAGAGAATAAGTTGTTTTGGTTCCTAGATGGCTTGAAAGATTGGGCACATTAGGAAATACAAAGATAACGTCCTGCTGATTTATCTGTTGCCATTGCTGCTGCAGAAAAAGTAACTAATTACTCTCTTAAACCTACCACTAACCATGACAAGAGGAAAGACAAGAATGTCTCTCATCATAATGGAAGTGGAGGTCAATCATCTCGGGGAAGCCCACCAAGACGCTGGAGCAACCTCAACTCAAATTCTAATTCAAGGAGTCCTCCGAGGAGTCCGCGCCGAGGTCAGCACTCAAAATCTGGCCAATCGTTCAACAACTCAGGGGCATCATTGGGTTCAGCAAACCAAAAGCCTCACTGGGGCAGACAGGCCCATAAAAATCCAACTCCTTGCGTTTTGTGCAATAAGAATCATGATGTATCTGATTGTCCACATAAACATGCTTTGTCCGCGCTGCAAGTATCGATTCAGGAAGAAAAGGAACGTCGGGAAAAATATATTGTAGAGTAGGAGGAGGAAACTTCAGAAAAGTTTGATGCTCATCAAATGGGTACAATTCGTTTGTTGAATGCCATGAAGTGATAGCCGGTCGTAAAGAAGAAGGTTATGAAGAAGAACCTCATGTTCGTAGACCTTCGAATTAATGGGCGAAATTCTCGTGCTTTAGTTGACACTAGTGCTACACACAATTTTATGTCCGATAAAGAAACTAATCGGTTGGGCTTACGTGTCAAAAAGTACTCAAGGAGATTGAAGGCCGTGAATTCTAAAGCGCATCCCGTGATTGGAGTCGCCAACACGGCATACACGAAGATTGCTCCGTGGGATGGGTTCCTCAACTTCACCATTGCTCCCATGGATGATTTTCAAGTGATATTAGGGATGAAGTTCTTTATGGACACTAAGGTTGTCCCAATACCTTTTGCAGATTCGCTTTGTATGATGAGAGATCGATCATGTGTCATTCCTACAACGCATTATTCGATTGAAGACAGATCCGTTTCGGCTCTATAGCTTGAGATGGAAAAATATCAAGACAACCTTCTAGTACTTAGTGGGGGAGAAACTAACCTACAAGTGCCACATTTGATTTCAGTAAAATGGTTGTTTGACTATGCTCGAATTGCTTCTCCAAGATAACTTCCAGAAGAGTTTCCTTCTTATCTGGACGGGAAAAAATCTACAGATATCAAGTTCCCATTAGGCCAATCCACTTTCATGTTAGCCAATAGTGCAAAGACCTACTTGCTTTCGGTGGAACTACATCCAAAAATACGGAAGTACCAACTTTGTGTGCCGAGGGTTGGAAATTCGGGGAACAAAGGTACAACAGTTTTAGTGATGGATAAAGCATTGAGTTCTACAACCTTATATCCAGCACTTCAATTCCGATATTCCAGGGACACCGCCGCACAGGTTCTCAAGCATGATACTCAATTATGGAATGTTCCGAGGGGTATTGATTCGTGCTTCAATCTACACAAGTCTTTGATGTCAACTTGGGATCTAGTGAGATTGTCGCAGACCAGCCACTGTATCCTCATTTAGTGGATAAGCTTTACAAATCCAACATATTTGGAAGATAGCAGAAGACGTTACAACCGCAGACCAAATCAGAAGCATCATCAGAAGAAGTCTATGAGGACGTTGACAGCTCAAGTGGGGGGAGAATGTCACATTCTTAGCTTGTCCAGTGCTTGTTCTCACACATGGTCACTTGTCCATGACCCTTTTCATTCGTTTTCTAGACTAGTTTAGCTTAGATTAATTTAATTTAGTTTATTTCTTTCATTTTTTGTAGAAAAATACCATTATGACTCCTCGAGTATAATGATGTCTATTGTGGTCACTTGTATTTTTTTGCTTAAAGTATTATGTGGGAGGACAAACTCTTGAAGTCATTCAAGTCTTTCACACATTGCCTTTGATATTAATACAATTGTTGTTGTTATTTTAATTGTATTTTTCTCTACATTGCTGGCATGTGTTGTTGTAGGAAAATTCATTGCTATTGAAACCGCTTCCGCTATTCAAGATCCTCTAATTTTCAGGCTTGCTACTATGCGATCCCCTAGTTAGCGCTGTACAGTCCACTTTCTAGCCTCAAAAGGCTCTGCCTGTGACAACATGTAACATCTATTGAAAATATGTTTTAAAATAATTATTAATTATAGATGTTACAGGTAATATCTATTGATTTTTTTTTTTTGAAATTTGTTAATATTAGACAGTGTTACATTGTTACATTTGATATTACATATAACATCCACGCATAATACAATCCACACGTTCAAAAAATATGATTAACATATCTTAAAAAAGAGAACATTATACTGATTAATACAGTGTAAAAATATTAATTTTACGATATCAGTAACTATGAAAAAATCTACGTGCTTTGATCTTAGCATTGAAAGTTACACAGGAAGAGTGTTTTTGTCACATAAATGGCAAAATGACTGTTCGGTGCATGAAAAGAAGAGCGGGTTCAATCTGTAATTTTTAGCATTTTTCAGGATCTCTTGGTCACCGTCCCTAAAAATTATATAATTATTATGTAAGATTAAAAAAAAAAATGATTTTGCAACATCTGATTGAGTCACAGTTTGGAGACTCCTATAGTCTGAGATTCTCAATTCAATTGATTTTGGTTTTTCAATTCGCAGACCATTCAAACGGGGTATCAATGAAAGTTGATTTTTTGCAAAATCACCATCAAAGTTGTCTCCTAATAATGTCTGACAAAGGTAAAACTATTTTTCTCTGGTGGGTAAAGAAAAGAAAGACAAAAAGGCCTCTCAAGTAGTGACAACTTTGACTAATTGAGACACATGCACGAGCCCATGGTCCTACCTTTTCTTTTTGTCACATACACCCTTTAGTCCTAAAATACAAAAATAATTATTAAATATTCTCATCATTTTTATTTTGCACTAATAAATTCTTTTATTTTTTTATGACCAAAATATCCCTCACATGGATGTTGAATGTAACATCAATTTTTTTTTATACTATTTTTTTCTGACCAAAATACCCTTCATGTGGATGTTGAATGTAACATCAATTGTTTTTTTTTTTTTTTTTTTAATGTTATTTTTTTCTGACCAAAATGCCCCTCATGTGGATGTTGAATGTAACATCAACTGTGTTTTTTTTTTTTTTAATATTATTTTTTTCTGACCAAAATGCCCCTCATGTGGATATTGAATGCCCCTCATGTGGATGTTGAATGTAATATTCAACACCTGTGGTTGTTGAATATAACATCAACTGTGTTTTTTTTTTTTTTAATATTATTTTTTTCTGACCAAAATGCCCTTAATGTGGATGTTGAATGCCCCTAATGTAGATGTTGAATGTAACATTCAACTATTTTTTTTTTTTAATGTTATTTTTTTCTGACCAAAATACCCCTCATATGGATGTTGAATGTAACATGAACTGTGTTTTTTTTTTTTTAATGTTATTTTTTTCTGACCAAAATGCCCATCATGTGGATGTTGAATGTAACATTCAACACCTGTAGATGTTGAATGTAACATCAACTGTTTTTTTTTTTTTTAATGTTATTTTTTTCTAACCAAAATATCCCTCATGTGGATGTTGAATGTAACATCCATTATTCTCTTATTTTTGTATGCAGAGTAAAAATACATATAATATTACATTGAACACCTGTAAATGTTGAATATAACATCAATTGTTCTCTTATTTTACATTACGTTTAGTAACGATTTTATCCTAAAATTAAATTTTTTTTATTTTTTTTGGAACATATAAAAGTGACAAAAAGTGATAAAGTTTGGGGTAAAACTGTAATTTATGGCGGCGGCGACCGGCGGGCGGCGGACAGCGGTGGTACACCAATTTGACGATTTTCCTTCTCAATGTGAAACTCATGGGAGAACATTTCGGTAAACTCAATCCTCACCATTTTTTAAAATGGGACTAATTGGTGCAAGGAAAGATGTTGATGGAACTAATTGGTGCAAGAAAAACGTGTTGATGGGACTAATCGGTGCAAAAAAAAATCGATGGGAGTAGGTGGTAAATAATTTCTTTTTGGGGGATTAATAGGTAATTTTTCCTTTCTTTTTTACAATTTTTTTTTTCTACCGACCAATTTACGCGCAGTTTTACTAATCATTTCACCGAGTGATCTTAAGAGTACATTTCCTCGTATCGACTTAGTGCATCCATAATTAAATTCAAAATTTTAATCCTATAATATTTTTAAAAAAAATCAAACTTAGTTAATAAGGAAAGAAACACTTTTCTTACCGACTTTCCCCTACTGACTAACACCTTATTTGGGTGTGGTCCTACCTTTTTTCTCCAACCTTCCTTGATACTCTTTTTTTAGCCTACTTAAGAAATGGTTCTCCTCAATTTCAAGTATCTCATTTCATACTCTGTTTTTGCTTTCCTCTTCCTGCTCTTCTATCACTTTCTTCTTCCCCTGTTTCCATTGTCGGCGTAAAAAAATTCATGAATAATGATTACATTCACTTCAGCCTGCAAAACGGATCTCTCGAAAACATTTTCATCGGAAAATAGTGACATTCAACACTTCCGAGACCCCTCTTTCTCCTCTTATCTAAATGGTTCCAAACAGGCCTTTGTGTTCAAAAAAGCAGACTCTGCTCCCAAAAAAACAGAGGATGGAGAAATCGATGTCTTTGCAGCAGAGAAGTACTTCAACGAGGGAATCGATCAAGAGATTTCAAGAATTAATTTGAAGAAAGAAGAAGGAGAGTCAGTCAAGACACGCCAGGTGATCACAAAACCTCCATTGGGAGCTCCGAGCATTCGCTCCGAATCGAGCTGCAACAGTCAAAATGCATTTCTACATAGAAATCAATCGCGCGGAAAAAACAAGAAAGAACAACGCCAAGTGCTTTCTTGCCAGTCTTGCTTGCAATTGTTCTTGTGGTGATAAAAACTCCGTGGAAATCGACGATCAAAGCTCTGTTTTTCAGAGCAAAATCGCCACAAAACAAACAGTCAAAATCAATACCTCCCCACCATATTCTTCTCCATGGGTCAAGGGAGTTGATGAACATGGAGTTGATTTCAATTTCAACTCCAAGGAGGAGAATCGGGCGGTTAAATCCAAATCCCCTGTTTTGGAGAAGAGATCGAGCATGTTAAATTGGGGAGAAGAAATCGAAATCCCGGAAATTCCAAACGGGGTTCAAAATGATGCAGGGAGCGACGCGAGTTCGGACTTATTCGAGATCGAAAGCTTCGCAAACAGCACCAATTCATACCTAGTCAGACAGCCATCTCCGAGTGAAGCAAGCGTAGAGTGGAGTGTCATAACAGCCAGTGCAGCCGATTTCTCAGCTATGTCTGAGACAGCTGAGATTAAAGCAACCTCAAAAATGGGATCAAAACCTGTCGGAATGGCTCTAAATGCCAAAAACAAGCAAAACACAGAGATTCAGAAGCCGCGTTCAGGCATTCTTTCAGGCTGTTCGAGTCATAAAGCTGTTAGAGTTGCTGGAGAATCAAACCGAGTGAGCGAAAAGGCGGTTATCGAGGCAACCAGAAAGTATGATTACCGGTCTTGAATCCCGGTATGGGGGAAGACTTGCATTTTTCATTTCTTACAAGTTTCTACTACATTATGAGTATGAAAACTGCCTGAAATAAAACTGAATCATAAGATATGAACATTACTTTTATCTATGTTGTATCCATAGCTCTGTATGAGAGATCTAATGCCAATAATGTCCTTTTTGTAAGATAAGAATAAGAGCAGATTGCAGTTGTAGTAGTCTCTGCTCATTTGAGCCTTCACAGTCACCTCATAAATGACAAGGGTCCACGATGTAGCATCCACTCAATCATGTTAGTTTCCGAAAGCAAATCCAATAATCAAATATGAAAATTGAAGGTTTAGAATTACAAAATTGATTTTTTTTTTTTTTTTTTAAATGAAATTTTTTTAGATTTGTAACCGAGAGAGCGAGAGAACATGAAAAGAAAGTTTAGATTGCTGAATCTTAGGTAGATATGGGAGAAAGAAAGTTTAGATAGCTGAATCTTAGGTGCCGTTTGGTTAGTGTTTCTGCTTTTTTATTTCTACTTCCAATAAACTGAGAAGTCTAAGATAAAAATTATGTTTTCGTTTTGGAATATTTCAGAAAAAGAAACATGTTTGGTAACAACCATTATCCTAAATTGGTTTCTTTTAATTTGTGAGAACAGAAATAAAGAAACATATTTCGCTGTAATATTCTGTTCCTCCTTTTTTTTTTTTTTTTTTTTTAATGTATGACAATAAATATAGATATTTCTTAATTACCGTGGTTGTGGTGGCCGGCACGCAATGTGGTAGTGGGAATAGTTTTGTTGGAATGAATATAAATCAATATTTTTTTGTTTCTCAGATTTTTAAAGAATTCAAAAAAAAATTGGATATGAAAACGCTTTTCTGTACATGAATCCCAAAATTTTTGGATTGGGAAAAGAAATCAAGGATCGAAAAGAGTCGCCAACCGGAGCCTTAATGCTGCAGCAGTTTTAGTTGAAGAAGCTCTGTCACCTTGAAGACCTATCTCTGTTTGTGTGTGTGTGGAGAGTGACAACAAAAGCCGGGGATAACGCTTGTACCTTCGTCATGGACCACTTTACAAAGATGTAACTTAAATGCATTTGATTAAGGAATAGGTTCAAACGTGACAAAGGGCTTTCAGAGAATTAAATACAAGGGAATAAAAAAACAAATAACAGCAAAAAAAAAAAACATTCATCTTCCTCATGTGCTTTTCATTATTTGTCCAAACACATTATTGGACAAAAGAAAAAACCAATATGTCAAACCACTATATACAAATTGCATACTAGTTAATTAAGCATTTTGAGAAGGATCAAAAAAAAAAAAAAAAAGACTATTGTGGCACATATTATCAAATAATGAAATCAAATTTCCTCAAGTGTTCTTACACTCTTTCGCCGGTCGTGCTTCGAATCCCCCACCCGATCTCTTCTCCAGAGAATAAGGCATGTAAGTGCCAAGGATTCTATCCCACATGACAAAAAACGGTTGTGAAAAGTTGTATTTGCTACCATAAAGCTGGTGGTGAATGTCGTGATAGGCGGAGTTGTTCCTGAAAAGAACATGAAAAAGATTACCAGGTAGCCATAGCCCACAGTGGTCATCGACTGTTTTGATGGTGGCAAAGGAGAAGAAGAAGATGGAGGCACGAGGGGTCATCCCCGAGAGGAGAAAAGCTAAAGCCCCTCCAATGGTGTCAAGAAGCAAGCCTTCCAACGGGTGATTGTAAAGAGCTCCATATGCGTAGGGCACCACCAGGCGGTGGTGTTGAGAGTGGATGTGGCGATATAGGAATTTGTTGTGGTGCATGTATCGATGCATGAAGTATTGCCAAGTGTCCAAGACCACCATCGCAATGAATAGCTGTCTGGCAAGAACGATGAGGGAGGGCTTTTGATGTATGGGGCTATCACCTCCAGTAATCTACAGAAGCAAGAAAACAAGTCTTAGAAACAAAGTGTAAACAATGTTGAGTATGAATGGCATTTTAGCAACACGAGTAACCATTGCACCCTTGAGCAGTGTGTAATTAATTGATTTTGTGATGAAATATATATTTTTTTATAAATTGATAATAATTTGTTAGAAAACAATAAAATTGAACTTAAAAGGGCAACCCAGTGCACGAACCTCCCGACCTTGCAGGGTTCGGGGAAGGATAAGATATATTCAATCTTAACCCCGCATAAAAAGAGGTGGTTGTTTCCCATATTTGAACCTGGGACCTCCAGGTCCAAATTGAACACTTTACCGAACTTAATGAACCAAAATGGAATTGTTTTTTCTTTTTCTTTTTCTTTAGAGAGAGTCATTATTGGTGAATGCAAGTGACACTAAAGGGGCTCTCCCTTAATATATAGCAATAGATACTCTAAAATTGTGTACCATATACGAACCAAACACCAATGATTTGAATAAAATAGGTCTCGAAGACATATTGGGGATAAACGATTTCAACTTGATCAGGTGAATATGAACATCATCTGAGACGATTTTCAATAGACAAACATTTTCGATCACACAGTGAATTAGTAAAGCAAATAGATAGGAAGGTTCGAATGCAAATATATTCCCTCAACTTCCCATTGGTTTAATGTGGTAGACTCACTAAATGAAGCATAAAGGACAAAGAAATGCAACTTCCACCAAAACACAAGGCTATACAATTTTACAACTTTCTATTCCATGTATCCTGGATCCTGACTAACAGGCAAACTAATGAAGGGCTTCAAAATAAGTTGTGGAAAAGCCTTGAAAGAGAAAAAAAAATAATGGAAGAGACGCAGCTAGAAAGATTGTCAACATTGAAAATATTCAATGGCCAGCACTGATCTTCCATCGTGTATCCCAAAATTAAGATTGTTGATTGATATTTGTATAATGTTCAAGTGTCAAACTACACCTTTAATTCTGATATCTTTTTCCCACCATTATATAGAAAGTTTGTGCATTCCTTTTTCTCCAAAAACTTCCGTATATTTACCAAATAAAATTCCTTGATTGGTCATCTTCACAAGTCCAACTGATCTAAAGACTAAAATCTCAATCCGCATCTGATCTTTTCTAAACCAAACCCCACTAAACTACTGTGATATGATCCATGAATATTGCAATAATAAAGCTGACCTTTTTCGAAGAGGTGAAGGACAGACGAATGACAGAGTTAACGTATGTCACCCTTGATGGACATGTATCCGTCAAGCATGTTTATCAATCATTAATATTAATAAGAAAATTAAATCCCTAAATTGCCGCTAGAAAACAGCATTTCAATGAGGCGATCAAGTTCAATCAAACCATCTCTACAAAGGCAAAAATTTTAGAATAAGGAAAATCATTGCAGAACAAATTAAAAGAAGAAGATGAAATCCTCCAAATCAAAATCATAAGCTATTGGACGGCACTCAAATAATAATTTTCACGGAAAACGAAATATAGCATATAATAATGATGATTGAACAAAAGAAGCAAACAAATAAATGGAGTGTTTCCTTACAGCGAAGAGGACGGTGGCGACGATTGCTTGAACGGCCTGTTGGAGAAGAACACCTTTGATCACAGCCATTCTCGTCACCAAATTCTTTTCATCCTCCTCCTTCTTCGAGTGCAGCCGATAATTCTCAAACGATCCGAACAAAATGTAGAGTCCAGAATACGCCCAATAGACGGCGATCGGCGCAAATGTCCCCACTAATTCGTCCGACACTCCAAAATCCATATCAAATAAACTCTCCATGATCACGACCGAAAAAATTCGGATTATGCGCGAGTCTGTAGAGAGATTGAAGGTTGATGAAATCGGGTTGGAGGAATCTCCCAAATTGAATGGACTTGGAAGATCTCAAACCCTAGAACAGAACCACAAATATCTGACCTCAACCTTTCTTTCAGAAGGAAAATATACGTACGCTGAGAGAGAGAGAGTGAATGGCAAACGAGTAAATAAAGATGTTATATAAGGGTTTCGATGGAAGCCTAACTACTTTCAAAAACAGGCCGCCCGTTGGAACCGAGATATTTGTTAAAGGTGCTCACAACGTTCACCCATTTTTGCTTAGATATACATTTTTTTAAAAAAATAAATAAAAATTATTTAAATTAATTATTATTTTACGCTTTAAATTAATGCTCTATTTTTCACATTTTTACCCTTAATCTTTTTCTTTCCCTTCTTCTCCGACTTTCATTTTTCTTTCTCCAGCCAGATAGCCGACGGCAGCGGCGCTTTTTTGTTTTGTTTTTCTTTCCTCTCACACTAACGCCTCCTTCCTCTCTCCTTTCCTAGCCCCTCCTCTTCCTCAGCTTCTTCTCCCTCTCATTCTTACTCATTTTCCTCTCATTATATATAATGCACACACATATACATAAGATTTACAAATCCGAACGATACACAAATATATGTGTGTATACTGTATAGAGAAACAAGATAAATGGAAGAAAAAGTAAAATTTTGTCAAAACCTTAGGACATTTGCTTACAAATTTTTTTTTTATGTAAACCCTAAAATTTGTCAATACATTTATAATAAGAATAATAATTTTGGACACAAGTGAAATGATTAAGAAGTATAACATGTTCAAATTGAAATCATGGAGACCAAAGTGAAAAAGTGTCAAAACCCCAATAGAAAATTAAGATTTAAAAAGTTTTGCCTCACGTAATGGTCATTTCAACCATTGATAGATACAAAAAAGAGAATCACATTCTATACAGAAAGAATACACTACAGGGCATGGGCCATGGCAATAGAGCAAGCACTAGCAGCCTTTTGCTACTATTATTTTGAAATCATGATCCATGAGCATCAAAATTGTTTTCTGGGATAAGAACACAAAAATAAAGATTTCTTCCATTTTTACCCCCCTCAAAAGTCCTCTTTTTGATCTTGGAGCAGAAGCAAGCCAGATCTTGGTTCAAAAGAAAGAACAGATCATGTGTTCTGGTCTCAAACAGCTTCCAATTGGGTTTTAGGCACTTTGACAAAGTCAAGTCTAGCTTGCTTGGTTCGCTTTGTATCTGGAAAAACAGTTTTGACAAACAATAAGTATGCTACATTTCGAATAAACAGAAGAGTTGGAAGGCAATCACACACTTTTTTCCTTGCTTTGATCATTTGATTCAAGAACAGAAGATTTCCATTCCTCATAAGCATGTTTATCCATCCGCTTACGCTTCTTGTAAGCTGAATGCTGCATAAATTAAACAAAAACAACTAAATCTTTATTCCACTTAAGTAGGATCAACTACATGAATCCGTTTACACAATAATGATGCATAAATAAAACAGTGATCGAAAAATGCTCTAAAGATACAAGGGTGTGTTTGGGTGAAGGATTTTGGGAGAGAAATTGATTTTGATGCAGGATTTCTAAAAATCATAAAGGAAATTTTTCTTTTTTTAATATTTCAAAAACAGATTTTGTAAAATTTCATGGAATTTCATATCAAGTTGGCCAGATTTTTGAAACAATTGTCCAAGGCCCAAATGCGAGTTGAGTCACAATCGAATGTCATGCACACTTGTATATACTACTAAATGCATTATAAAACTAGCATATTTGCCTTTCCTAACAATAATTGATTTTACAATGAGTGGTAACACATAAAATCCTACAAGTGGTACCGAGAGAAGATTGTTCGCCAAGTTTTGGCAACAATTGTCCGTTGACAAGAGAATTAGTTAGGTCAA
The DNA here is from genome assembly GCA_016647705.1 of Eucommia ulmoides. Classification (NCBI taxonomy): domain Eukaryota; kingdom Viridiplantae; phylum Streptophyta; class Magnoliopsida; order Garryales; family Eucommiaceae; genus Eucommia; species Eucommia ulmoides. The sequence goes on along the minus strand of CM028333.1, from coordinate 5,368,217 downwards.
GTCACAATTAAATAACATGGGCGTTTGTGTGTGCCACTTATTTGGTTTATCCCATATCGAAAGTGGAAAAGGTGATAGTCAAGTTATAAGTGTGAGAGAAAACATCATCTCATAAGTTAACTTTTGGGATTGAAAGAAGTCCAAGACCACCCTACACTGGTATCAAAACCCACGTTAACATCTCAGGCCCAATAACCACAAAGGGAGAGAAACCAATCAAGTGTTAGCCAATCAAAGGCCCAATGTGTGAGGAAGAGATTATTGGATTTATCCCACGTTAGATGTGAAAGAGACTGATAGTCAAGTTATAAGTGTAAGGAAAGTCTCACTTCAGGTTTTCCTATAAAATTCAGGCATGCATACTTAAGATTATTCAAGCATGCATCTTTTCTAGCACCAATTGACTTAAGATGAACAATAATGCCTAAGTTCCTACAGCATGCAAAAACATGATAATTTCCATGTGTTCATTTGTAATTTCAATTTGGAGGCTCCAATTCCATGAACAAACACTACCAAGTAACAACAGAGATAAATACCTCCATTTCTTCATCAGATGAATAACCACCATCCTCAAATCTTCTTTTTTCAGGTAATGCATCTAGCAGCTCTGCATTAAGATTACAAATTATTAAAAAAATGCTCAATGTATAATACAGAAATAAAGAATTAAAGTTGATTTTACCTCTGTTCCCTTTCACTTTTTTTGGATCTTTCTTCTCTTGTGATATCCCAAACACATCAAAACACAAGTCTTTCATTGATGTAGACACCTGAAATTTTCAAAATCCAATTTCAGACCACATGCATATAATAGAAATTGAATGAACAAATGTGAATTAACAACATTGAAAGATTAAGGAAGCAAGAATTGTGATTTCTTACACTAGAGAATTCAGATTCTGATGTGCCACATACCTCTATTAGCTTGAACTTGTCCACCTTAAGCTGTGTTATACACACAAAACATGAACGTATACACAGTGAGTTCAGAATAAGCAATACCATGAAAAAACTTTTGTAAGTCTGAGAGAAAGCCTCACTACCCAAGACCGTCATACACTTATATCAAAACTCAGGTTACAACAACTCTAACTCAATAGCCACAAAGGCAAAGACAGAAATTTCACGAATCCCTTGGTCAATGGTTAGCCGACCAAAGGCTCGATATGTGGAGAGGAGATTATTGGATTTATCCCACATTGGATATGAAAGGAGCTTGTGAAATGAGCTAATGTTCAGGTTATAAATGTGGATGGGGAATTTTTACTACGCCAATGAAAGATGAATCAAATTGGGGTTTTAAATGAGTTAGGGTTTTAGGTTAAGAGTGGAACAAGACCACCTGACAACGTGCATCATGATGACAGACTAACCACACAAACATTGGACAAGTTTTTCCAATGTAAGTGTATGTGTGAAAGAGAGGAAGAATGGCATACCTTGTGTCTCTTGGCACAAAGGTAAAATGCAACAGCAGTAAAAACAGGTCGAGTAAAATCAGCACTTGCTCGACGAGAGGGAGGCAATGATGCAAGAAACCGGTCTTTATATCTAAAAAATCAAGGATTCAATAACTCAAATTTCATAAACGATTTCTATCACATGAATATACAATCCATACCACTAGGTAATGTATATTCATTAAAAGCATGGAATGTTAACTTACAAAGATAAGCCCTTGTGGACGAAAGGTATAAGTCGAATACATCCAAACTGAATCGCCAACTCTCTAACATCAAGCTTGTTCCTACAAAAACAAGAACCATAAGAAATCCCAAATTCAATCTTGAACAAACGAACAAACAATCCATCAAGTAGATTTTAAACTCATGTACAAGAACGAGATGCATGCAATTCAATTGATTATAAAGAAAATAAGAGTATCAGAGACTAACTTAACACCGATTCCATTCAGCATTGAATTGAATGATCGATTGTAAGCCTTCTCAGACATCCCACTCAACCGTATCGCAATGTGACGATCAAATATAACTTCATCCCTACAAGAAACATCAACACATCGACCATCAACTACATGCAATTAAACTTTTCCAGTAAACTGGATAAGTAGATTAACAGAAGCCCATTACCTAGATGCGGCAATCTCTAAGCAGATTATTGCTTTGCAAATCTCACCCTAAAACAACACGCAACGAAGAACGAATTGAGTCTCAGAACTAACTACCACTAAACATTCCTAAAACCGTAACGTAATGATGGATGGGGAATTCTTACTACGCCGATGACGGATGAATCAAATTGGACGTCCGCTTGGCGGCGTAGCTCAGCTGCTCGGCGGACTAATTGCTTGGATTCCGAGAGTCCAAGCTTCTTCGCCATCTCCGATAACAAATCCATTCCAGGGTCGACTGCAATCGATTATGGTTGAGATTGATGGAGTAGGGCAATGTTTTAAAGATTCAAACTAAAATTATCATTTATCAATTTATACTTCATAATTCATAAACAAAGACAAACATGAACAAATTTATTAAACAAAAATTAAACATGTAGCTTACAACAACTACATAAATACAAACTAACAATTTCCATCAAGAACTCAAGAAGAAAATTGTAATTTGTGCAAATTAAATACCAATTATATAAAATTAAACAAATTAAATAAACAACAATCAAAAATCAAGAAGTCAAGAACAAAACTATAATTTGTAAACACATTAACAATTACTAAATACTAACCAAACAACAATTTCACAAAATTAAAATACACTTACTCACCTCAGTCCGTTCCGTATGCCGTCTGTCGTCGGAGGAGGAGGCTGCAGTGGAGACGACGTCGGAGGCTGCACAAGGACTTTGTCGTCTTCGGAGGCAGCAAACGGGTTGTCGTCGTCGTCGAGGCAGCAAGGAACAGATAAGGAGGTAGATCGGAACTGAAAACAGAGAGATCGGAGCTGAGAGAGAGAAATCGGAGAACGGCGATTTACGAGGGAGAGAAACAGACGAGGAGGCAAGCAGCGGCTTGGGATTGGGGGTTTTTTTGCAAAACAACTTATAGAAATGGTAAGTGAAAAAACCGATTCTTTCTTCTTCTGCATCATTCGCTATTTAATTTGAGGATAATTAAGGTAATAGAAATGGCGGGATTGCAGTTTTTTAGCACCAGTCTTGCGCGGCTAAATTTTTCACATTTTGCCCAATGTTTTAAAAACCGGACCGGACATCGAACCGGAAATGTTACCGGGTCACGGGTCACCGGTACAACCGGTAGGCGAACCGCGGTTGAACCGATGACGTCATAATTACGTCATAATTATTTTTTATATATATTTATTTAAATAAAAAAATACAAAATATATATATACACACACATTTATATTAACAATGTATATCTCAATCTGAATCATATTAACAAAAGTTACCAATTTTACATTTTATAAATTATAACAATTATACATAATCAACAATCCACATCTCAAGTCTCAACTAATCTGAAAACAGTGAAGCCCACAGTGAAGAACACGCCAATGACGCCACACAGTGAAGAACTCAACCGAAACAAGTGCTCAACAATATGTAACTCAACCGAAACAAGTGATCAAGAACAAAACTAAAACGAACTATCAACCGAAACAAGTGATCAACAACTCAAGTCAGACAAACGAACTATTAACTAACAAATCAAATAAAAATTTCAGACAAAAAAAAAAAACCCTTACTGCTGTGCTGCGTCGTCTGCCGTCTGCCGTCTGAACTCTGAAGTCCGTCTGCCGTCTGCCGTCTGAAGTCCGTCTGGCCGTCGTCCGTCCGTCGTCTGCCGTCTGGCCGTCGTCCGTCGTCCGTCGTTCGCCGTCGTTCACCGTCTGGCCGTCGTTCGCCGTTCGAAGGTCGGATCTCGTTGGGAAGGAAATCGACCACTAAATCGGCTGAAATCTGAGTGGATCTCTTGGGAATGTTTGTAATCGGAAGAAATTAGGGTGAAATCGGAGAAGAGATTGAGAGATTGAGACAGAGAGATTGATGCCAATGGGTCTTGCCAAACGCAATCGGGAACGGAACGGGCGGGGAGCAGGACCGACGGGGAAGGGTTGGGTTTTTAACTTTCTGAATCTCTTCTCCTCTTTTCCAGAAATTACATTTTTTACCCCGATTATTTAATCTATGTTATATCTAAGGGACAAATTATTATTTCCAATTGAGTTAATTGTCATTTACCCCGCCATACTTTAATTTTCTACTTTAAAAATCTATACTTTACTCCGATTTTTTTTTTTTTTTAAATTCAAATTAGGTGAAATTAAATATAGAGAAAAAAATATAAATTTTCTCTTTTGTTACCATTAAATGTTGAAGCTAAATTTTTTTTAAAAAAATAAAAAATCCTTTCGTCAATAGTAGAAGAAGGTGAAAAAGTAAATAAGACCAAATTATGAGAGGGCGAAAAACCATTAACCATTCAACACGGTGGAAGACCATGTATTTGCGTTCATAAAAGATCTTTTATATTGAATTTTCCGATAGTAAAATTCAATTAGAATTATATACATATGTGTGCGTGCGAGCATGCATTTAAGAGTTTTCTACTGCATATTTTGGTTGTAAATTTTTTGAAAAAATATCTGCATCAATATATGTTATGTTTTTAGACAACTCTCAATTTAATTTAACCACGCAATCGTTTCGAGATTAAAATATTGACACTAGATTGATTGTCATAGTAAGATGACAAGGAACACATAATATTTTATTTGTACAACCGGATGGATATATATATTGGATGTTATTTTCACATGATCTTAATGTATGATTTTTATGTAATGGAGACAATATTTTACAACACCTCCTTAATTTTTATTTTATTTTTGCACATAAGAAATCAACAAAACAAATTACTGGCACTTATCAAATGCCCCTGGGTTCATTTTCCTTAACAACAAGTTAGTCATTCCATCAGGGGAATTAAAAATCAATTTGAAATCATCTTTAAGTTTTATTCCCATGTTTGTCATATAACTTGCACATTGGTTGTTGTCTCTAGCCGTAAGTTGGACCACAAAAACATTTGCTTTCATCATTTTTTTACAATCATTTATCCATGGCTTGAGCCTGTGATTCTTCGAACATTCTTCAAGCACCAGTTTTGCTACTTCTTCCGCATCAATCTCAATAATGATTCTTGGATACCCTCCATTAAGCATTATCTATCGTGGTCATGCCTTTGTGAACTTTTCTTATTTTTGCTTCAAGGCTATTACAGTTGGTAAGATATCTGTAAAAACAAAAATGCCAAGCTCCTAATTGATCTCTCAACATACATTTGTAGCTTCTTTTTAAGAGGTTGCCTTTAGCGCTTCCATCGATGATAAGTTTATAAAATCTACACACGGTGGATACCATTTAGATAAAGAGATGTTCTTGACATTGAGAGATAATATGGGGACAAAAAGCATCAATTAAGTCATCTTTGAATCTTAAAATTTTTTGAACCACAGTGAAGGTATCTCGGGATATCCCCTCGATAACCTCATTGTTTCTATCATTCCAGATCTCCCAAAAAATAGCAATGAAATTGTAGCAAGAGGAAGGAGAACCAGACTTCTCTTTCAAATGATGTTTAATCCAATTACACAAGTCATCTTTCAGACCCTGTTGAAAATGATTGAGACTGAAGAAAGAAATCCATATATTCTTAACTTTTGGGCAAGTCCTTAGTACATGATCAATCCTTTCATTAACTTCTTTATATCTTTGGCTCAACGTTGTTACAACATTGGACCAGCGAGCGACATATTCATTTGTAACGAATTTTTCATTGAATACAAGCCACAGAAAATACCTAATATATAATGGGAAATCTTGACCTTCCAAATCTAGCTCGAGACTGGATTGGTGCTCCAAGAGTCCTTCTCACAGTTCACTTTATATGTTGATTTTAGAGAGAGAAAAAAAAAGGACCTGAATGATCAAGCTGCCAAACCACCGATTTTACATGAAAGAACCGGGGGGGGGGGGGTGTCATGTTAAAGATCTCAGTTTTTTTATCTCCCGAGATTAAGGTGGAGAATGGGCAGGATATACAACTTTTTATTATCATTAATGATATCTGAAACTCTTAAATCCCAAATGAATTGGATGTTGGTATCTCCTATCCCTTTCCTACACCACCAGTTGGTATATAGAATAATTTTACACCATTGCCCACTTTCCATTTAATACCCCTAATAGGAGTCTCTTTATTTTTGACAATTACTTTCCAAACATGAGAATCATTGATTTTTCTCTTTCAAGCTAGAATTATCCACAATTTTATATTGAGTATATTATCATGTGCCCCAAGGTCCACTACTAATTCATTATTATACCCATGTAACCATTTAAATTTAGAGAAAAACTCAATTGGTATATGGTAATTGTTTGTTGTACAGTAACATTTACATCCTTTCATTCATTATATTGCTCTTGACATTGTTACTGTATAGCAACATTTGCATCACCCTATTCATTATATTGCTATTAACATTGTTGATAGACAGTAACATTTGTATCTTCCCATTTATTATATTGTTGTTGACATTGTTACTGTACAACAATATTTGCATCTTGGTAGGTGCGATTTTGTGCACGCCTACTTACGCTCGCAAGTATACGAGGTCTAAAGTTTTAATATAGTGGATCTTTGAAGATCGGATATCGTTCCCACAGAGAAAAGTGTGAATAATTGAATTGAATACCGCAATTGACGTAATCTCGTGTTATCCTGACGACGGAAGACGTGAATTGAAATTAAACTAAGTTAAATTACAATTAGTGGGTTAATCTTAACTAAGTTGATTAATTAGGGATTGATTTCGTTCACTTAATACACGTTTGATTTCGTTTAGTTAACAATAACGGAGTTTAGGTATCCGACAATCTCGGTTCGTAAACTCCTCCGCCACCTCTTCCGAGTGTAAGACGAGGGAGTACGCGACTTCGTGTCGACGAAAAGGTCCCCCTAAATGTCTTAATGACTCTAGGCCGCGTGAGTCTTGACCCAACGTCATCGATTGCACACTAACTAACGCCCTCCCGGGTTGTTAGGTCGTAACGATGTGTTTACCCTAATCCGAATCCAGGGTTACCTCTCCCGAGTGTCAAACCCTAGATTCTCAAATCCAATCATAATACCCTTACAAAAATATAAAGATCATCATCAAATGATAAACACAATTGGACTTAAAACAACAACCGTTAAAGAAACGTATATTAAACTAAACGAGTATTTACACAACTACACATTTTCCTAACTAATCTCTAAATTACACTAACATGTTCTTAGCCAATACAACATTTAATTAAGAGGAGATCATCATTATCAACTATAAACATTAAATACAAAGATGGAAACAAGGGAAGAAAAGCCAAATCTCAAAGTGGAGTAGTCCACTTTCGCCAAAGAACGATCCTCCCGAGCTTCCTCTTCTCGCTTGATGAACTTCCTCTTTTGGCTCTTCAAGGATTAGCCAAGAACACTTCCTAAACTAATCTAATCTACTTCCTAAATTACCTAAACCTAACTAAGGTGGAAGGAGAACTCTCAAATACGTCAACCGGAGCCTCCTCTCACGTCTAAGGGGTCCTAGTCTCTGAGCAATTGGGGGAGAAATGGGTTTTATAGGCAAGGGTTGGAAATATCTTCAAAATATCTGAAAACAGATATTTCTGTGCAGAGTATCACAGCTTAAGCGGTGGTTCACCGCTTGGGCTGTGGCTTTAAGTCGGTTAACTTCTGTCGGTGACTTCGCCTAAGCGGTGGTTTTCTCGCTTAGGCGGTAGCTGCTGGCATATCATTCTGATCTTTTCTCGCCTAAGCGGTGGTTTTCTCGCCTAGGCGGTGGTTCAGCCCTTCAGCACTCCAACATTCTACCTCTTTTCCGCCTAAGCGGTGGAACTTCCGCTTAGGCGGTGGTCTTCATTCACCGAAACCCTGTTTTGCACATTTTGTTCACCGTTTCTCCACCGTTTTCACTTGTTTCTCGCCCTTTGACGTCCTTTCCCTGTTCTACACTAAAACACACTAAAACACAATTAAATATAACTAAAATGCTTAAGAACTAACAAATCCGGTTTAGAAATAGATAGGTTTTTCACACCTATCACATCTCCCCATTCATTATATTGCTATTAGTATTATTGTTGAGTAGTAATATTTGCATCCCCCATTTATTATGTTGCAATTGATCTAGTGAGAGAATATGTATTCGGGTTTATCTTAAATAATAAATATATAAGTGGTGTTTTCTCAATATGGATTTACAAGTGGTAACCCATTTTAATTTTAATGGCAAAAGTGAGATTCTCTCTAATTTTTCCTTTTATATTTTCATCTAATTGGCGTGGTCCATAACACATCCTTATCTAATATTCATACTCATTAAAAAATGTTGAAGTTTATGTAATTTAATGAGATCATATTTTTTAGAATTACTAATGCCTATTTATACGAGGATAAATGGTTTTGTCTATTCCAAAAGTTTGTCAACAAAGTAGACATGTCTCTTGAGTTTAACAATAACTAGAGAAAAATGTAAAAACACTATACCAGTGTGTACATTACTTAATGGCAGCTTCCATTAGTCTCAAAATGCATTACTTGTCCCACTCTCAAAAACAAATTAGAAAACACGACTATGTTATCTAGTGATAAAAAATGCCAAACATAAACTTTATTGAATGATTGTTTTGATAATTTCAACATTGGTTCGTGTTTGATATAGTCATGTTTCAAAATAACATTCATTTCTGTATACTTTGTTCTATAATTTATTTATTTTGAATTCAACTTGGTGTCGCATGACTATCACACCATGTTGGATTCAATAAATATTGTATTGTAACTTTGTAAGTTCCATATTGTTGGTGTCGGAATATGGTTCCATCAGCAGTATGGTCTGGTCAGTCTACATGTGGGGAGCTGGTGGTGATCTAGAGATCGTCTTCAACGGGATTGGATGTCTCAAACCTTCTAAACCTTGATCTTGCACTTGCCCGAGTTGGGAAGGCACAGTCCGACTTGACCTTCAGGTCGGTACCTGCACACAGGACCTACCAGGGTGTTCTCAGCGTGTCTCATTCGGCGTGAGAGTAAGAGCTCGGGGGGAAGAAAATGAGGTCGCTTGGATAAAATAAAGTTGTTACCTGTTGTTTTTCAACCTTCTTAAAGGCTTGTTAATGCATTTTGTTTTATAGGTGAGAACGTCATTAGCATCTTGAAAATTAGGGTTTTAAGCTCGGTTATCCGCCCTAATTCGGCGTATGGAGAGTGTGCAGAAGATTAGGGCTACGAGCCTGGGCCTTTGACAATTGATGGAGAAGCCCATGGGCCAAGCCATTAAGTCTAATGGGCTGACTCGGGCACCAGGGTAGAGGTCATGATGGTCACGCCGACCTGACTCTCGTTGGTGATATCTTTTGTTGATGCCGGAGATTTCTTCTTGGCAATTGTTAAGTCCTTTATGGTTACCAACCTGAGGAGACGCCGTTATATTGTTGGCCAGACTCATCAGACCGTTTGGTGACATACCATTTTTTTTTATCTATATGGCAGATACGTAAATGTCGGTCGATTTTAGCCTACATCAGTTGCCCCCCAAGCCTTAGCGTGGAAATGGAACATGAGACGCTGAGGGTTTTGATCAAGGTTTGTTGGAGAATAGGATTCCAGGCTCGGGGTGATACAGCTCGGCATCAAAATTGAGCTCAGTTGTCCCTTATCTGGTGGCGAAATATTACGTCGCCACTTTCACCGCAAGTGTACGGGTCAAGTTTTAGTATAGATGGGAATGAGTAGGGGTTGTCGTATCTACAGGGATTAGTTGAGATTATTATCGAATACTGCGATTGTCATAACTTGACTTTATCTAGGTGACATAAATTAAATTTATAATTAATTAATACTAATACTAAATTAATTAATCTAACTATACTAATATTATATTAATATGTTTAGGGAAAATATTGCATAGGGATTAACTTCATTTACAAAAACGTGTTTGGTCTCGTTTAGTTTACCATAACGGCGTTCAACCTATTCGACAATTTCTGTATCGTAAACTCACTCGCCACCTCTCCTGAGTGTAAGACGAGGGAATATGCGACTTCGCATCAATGAAGAAGTCCCCTTCAATGTCTTAACGATACTAGATCACATGAGTCTTGCCCCAACGTCATTGATTGCACACTTTCTAACTCACTCCTGGGTTATTAGATTGTTGCGTTGCGTTTAACTTAGTCCGAATTCGGGGTTACCTCTCCCGAGTGTCAAACTCCGATTTCTCACTATATCTAAACAAGCATATATTCATGACAAATCGATAAACATAATCGAAATAGTAAAGAACAACCATTAACGAAACACAACTCAAACAAACAACGATCTCATAAAATATATTAATCCCTAGACGAAATTCGTTTAACTCATGGCCATAACCATTTCATACAATGAGAAACGAGCTAAACATGTTCAACAACCTACCGAAGTTAAGAAAATAAAAAGAGAAACGGAAGAACTTAGCCGTAATCTGAAGATTTGTCGCTAAAACCGCTCAACGATCGCTTCTCCTTCTTCGCAACATGTTCTTCTCCTTCGGATTTGGTTGAGCACTCCCCAAAACACTCTCAAAATATTAGGAACCCTAAGGGTCTAATTTGGGCTCTCTCTTTCCTGGAATAGAAGAGGAAGGAATATATAGAGAACCAAAATATCTAAATAAATATCTAAACTGTGTGCAAAGTGACCGCCGCGGCGGTGAGTATGTCGGCTGGGTCACGGCCTCCATGGTGGACACGGCGGTGGGCTGCAATTTTGAATTTTGCCCTTATACTTGTTTTCCCACCGTTCTTGATCTGATTTGATCTTTTATGATCCGTTTTCATGCCTTTTCACCCCATACACCTGATTAATACATAAAAACATATTAAAACGTAATAAACGTACTAAAAAACTAACAAGTTCGGTTTGAAAATAGATAGGTAAATTTCACCAATCATCTGGCTTCCGCGAGAAGTCTGACTGCAAATTGTCCAGATATGCGACACGTGGCCTGATAGCGTGCGAATTGAAGCTCTGCCCGTCGTTCGATTAACGTGACAGTTTGACTTCTCGACCAGCCTATAAATGACACTTCATTTCTTATTTCTTTTTCGCACCAGAGTATTCGTGAAAGCTCTACCCGATCTCAAAGCACAATTGTAAGACCCTAATTTTTGCATATGCATAATCGTAGCTGGATTTTAGAATATTTAGAAAATAATGGGGTAGAATATGTCATTTATTACTCAATTTAAAATTTTAAGGGGTGAATTTAAAATTTCCGGAATATTAAATTTTGAAAAAGGTATAAATAATAACCTAAAGAAAAATTGAGGGGAGGTTAATGTAATTTGTGAAAAATTAATATATATATATATATATATATATATATATATATGCGGTTGATCAAAAGCCAAAAACAGAGGGATGGGAATTGACGTGGCAATTCGCGGATCAAGCAATACCACTACTCTCATGCATATATATATATCCATGCAAATGTGATCATCAACCTCAAAAGAATGAGAGATTAGAAAATGAGAGCCTAAAATGAAGAAAAAAAAAAACAGAGAGAGAGAGAGAAGGGTCGGCCGGCATGGGGGTGGTGAGATCCGACGAGCATGGTGTGGGTTCTTCCGTTTGATCCGTGGTGTGTGATCGTCATCGTTCGTTTATCGTGTGTGCTGTTGTGTGTGTGTTCGTTCAGCTGGTGTGTGTGTGTGTGCATACAGGTGTGTAGGTGGGCGATCGACGGCGTGTGTGCGTAAGGTGTGGATGATCATCGGTGGGGGTGTCGCTGGTGGGTTAAGTGAATGTGTGTGGGTTGTGTTAGCCAAACCCAGCCGAACAAAACAAGGAGAAGATGAGAAAGAAAGAGAGAAGAAAGTCGTCAGTGTGTTTTAATCGCCAGCGGTGGGAGTAGTCCGGCATGGGTTTGTCGTCACTAGTTGCCGGTGGCCATCGTGAGTCTGAGTGGGGGGAAGTCGTTGTTCAGTTAACGGTGGTGAGAGAGTCGTCGATGGTGACCGACGTGTATGTGATCGTCGTTGTCGACCAACGATGGTGGCGGTGGGATGAATTCGGTGTGTAAGTGTCAGCCGGTTGATCGTCACTGTCGTTCGGTGGTATGGGTGCCGGCGACTTCGTGGGTGCGTGTTTGTGTTCAGTTGTAGTGTGGGAGTGAGTAGAAGTGTGTGTGTGCTGGAGTTGGTGAGGAAAGAGAAAGAGAGATGGGGCTGACTCAAAAACAGAAGCAGGAAAAAAAAAGGAGGAAAATCAAATAAAAACCAAAAACCGGAAATCAACTTCTCGGCCGGCGGGCGTTTCGGAACAGGGAAAGTTTCAATCGGTTATTATTTTCGTTAAATTGAATTATTAGCATTAAAAATTTCCGCAATCGTGATAATAATTTTTGGAATTGTTCATTCTGATAATCGTTGAATATTAATATAACGGAATGAGGTAAATAATAATTTTGCATAAATTAATTAGAAAATAGGAAATTGCGCATTTTAGGGCCACACATGCATATTAGGGTTATTTTAAATAAAATATTAATTTAGGCCCTATCGCTGTTAGGTTCACAGGCTCCAGTGTCCCGGTAGTTTTTGGTGACGATATTTTTTTTGTAGTGCGAAAATCGAGGTGAGTGTACTGTCTTCTATGTAAATCTACATATCTTATTTTTGTATAAATTGTGAAAAATGTATTATTTAAAATGGATGGTTTTACAACTTATATGGATCAAGTTGGTTTAAAGGTGAAAAATGATTTTTGGATCGAGTTGGTTTTAAAAGTGGGAAATGATTTTTGGATTAAGTAGATTTTAAAGGTGAACGGTGATTTTTGTCCGACTATGCAATAGTTTTCTTCTCGTTAGGCGGGTTTGACCTACGAGATGTGGATTTTCTTCTCGTTAGGCGGGTGTGATCTACGAGATGTGGATTTTCTTCTCGTTAGGCAAATATAACCTACGAGATGTAGATTTTCTTTTCGTTAGGCAGGTGTGGCCTACGAGATGTGGATTTTCTTCTCGTTAAGCAAGTCTGACCTATGAGATGTGAATTTTCTTCTCGTTAGGCAGGTATGACCTACGAGATGTGGATTTTCTTCTCGTTAGGTGGGTATGACCTACGTGATGTGGATTTTCTTCTCGTCAGGAGGATATGTCCTGCGAGATGTGGATTACCTGCTAGGCAAAGTCCTGTAAGGTGGTTTGACCCGTCAGGAGTGCAAAACATGCGGGTGGTACGGTATCGTTGCAACTCCCGATCGTGAGGTAAAAATGATCCTATGGCTAGTAAGAGAGAATGTGGGGAGTATTTTAAATTTTGTTGAAATGTTTGGACTGGTTGGTTTAAAATACCTGGACGGGTTGATTTCAAATATTTGGATTGGCTAATTTAAAATATATGGATGGGTTAACTTAAAATATTTGTATTGGGTATTTTAAATACATTATTTCTTCACATTGGTAGCAGTTAGAAACTGGTTCCAAATATGGTATGTGATATACGGTATTATTATTATATTATTTCATTCTATTGATGGCAGTGGAACTGGATTTTCAACGTGGTATGTGATTATAAAATATTATATTTTGAATGGTAGTATTTAACATTTGTGCTTGATCCGTAAAATATTTTTTTAATATGAAGATAGTACACCAATAAAATAATATGAAGATAGTACACCAATAAAATAATTTTGATTTCAGGTACCATTACCCCAATCAGTTTAATTTCACTCCTGGAGGCTAGGAAATTAGTAAATAAGGGATGTCAGGGATACCTCGTACATGTGTTTTGTCACACCCCACCCCGGACACCTGTCACCCTGGGGCTAGTGTGACGATGACACAACATCACTTGGACTTCCCACCAACCAAATTAAAACGACACTATGTATACATAAATATATAATCACATATACAGGCCATATACATCTTCTCTAAAAGGGACATACCTGTCCCTCAACTATATACTAATAACTAAAACAATATAATAACCATGAACCTCTCTCAGGTTCGCCTCAAATAGCTCGTCTAAAAAATTTTCACATGACTCCATCGCATGACTCTACCTAGTGCCAGTAGGGGACCGACTCTTAGCTGTCGTACCTGCGAGTGTACTGTCTTCTTAATAAAAATATTTTAAATGGATCAAGCATAAAATATATAAACATCACATATTAAATAAAAATCTCATAACATATAAATATCTCATACTACAATGAAAAACACCTCTTTCCTGTCACCACAGAATCAACATCTATATACATATTTATATATATAGCACTCCAACTAAATAGTGAAAATCAACCAGGATAATTCAACTAACCATATAGTATAATGAAATCAGAACATACCAATCTAATATAAAAGAATATATATATATAAATATACTTATCCCAATCATCATATACGACAAAACACCACATATGACACCACATCACACCATACCACACCACACCACACCACACCATACCACCCACATCACACCACACCACAACACATCACACATTGTTTAGCCATGTGATCGTTTTAACCTCACGATCGGGAGTTGTAACGGTACTGTACCACCCACAGGGTTTGTTCCCAAATGGGACAAATAACCACCTGCCGGACATCTACGGACATGACATAATATCAGTAACCACCTGCCGGACTACCCTCCGGATATGACATAATATTAATAAAATCACCCTCTATCTCCAAAACCGATGTAATCCAAATATCCTTTTTTCCACCCTTTTTAAAACCGACATAATCTACAATTTTACAAACACTCCAAAATCGCTCGATCCATGTAAGTTAGAAAATTGTCTAGTTTTAAGTAAACATATTTTCTCATCATATATATATATGAAAATAGATTTACAAGAAGACAATACACTCATCTAGTTATCCGCTCCGAAGGTTTTTACCAACTATTCTCTACCGGTAGTCCGATGCCTGCGAACCTAATAGTGACAGGGCCTACATTAATATTTTATGTAAAAATAACCTAACCATGCAATGCAGACCCTAATTTTCGTAATTTTCTATTCCTCGCATTTTATTATAAATTATAACTATTCAACTAGTGTTGCTCAAATTCATTTATGTGAACGGTCTTGATATTTATTATAGTCATTTCGATATTTTTGATGCTAATAATTAAAGTTAAAATTAATAAGATATAACGAGAAACGTTACCCGTTCCGAAACGGTTGTCGATTTTTTTAAAAATTTCTTAATTTATACTCCTGCTCCCACTGCCTTGGCGCAAAACCCACCGTCACGGCGAACACGCTCCTTCTCTGCTCTAGTTCACTTACTGAAACTCCACCGCCTAGGCGAAATGACCACCGCCTAGGCGAACCGCTTCCCTTACTTTCTGATCTGCACACTAACCCTTTTTCGCCGAGGCAAACGTCTTTCCGCCTAGGCGAACTTGCTGCTCTTTCACTCTACTCTGTTTTGAAGCTCAGCCATCTCTCTCTCTCTCTCTCCTCGCCAACTCCGGCCACCATCACCCACGAACGTCCATACACACACAACACACATAGAACACACCCACATGCTTACCTCAACAATTGGACACATGCACACACAGAACACACAACAGGAACAACAAACACATATAGACAGCGTCACACACACCACCACAGCTCTCTCTCTCTAGCTTATCGCCGGCGAACTCTGGCGTCACCCATACCACTAAACAAAACCGATGAACAAATCGAACACACACACACAATCCACTCACACACATGGCAACACCAAACGAAAACATAAAACACACACATACCCCTGTACCTCCAACGACCGACAACACACGTACACACATACCCACATGATCGCCGCCGAACAGAGCACACCCACACACCAGTTGCGATGGCACACACATACACACACGCCGTCAGACAGAACCGACGATGAACAACACCTCTGATCCTCTCTCTCTCTCTCTCTCTCCTATTTTTGATTTTCTCACAGTCAAACGATAACCTACCGCCGACCACCTTCTTTCTCTCTCTCGTTTTCTATGGATTCTTCCTGATCCTTCTCTCGTCTCTATCTGTATATGCATATAATGTATGAATATATATATATATATATATATATATGTGTGTGTGTGTGTGTGTGTGTGTGTGTGTGTGATCAAACGGCCGGCCAAGTGGCTATCTCTCTTTCCTTCATTTTCCACCGTCTTTCTCTCTATCTCTCTATATATATTTAAAGTATGAAATTTACACAATCCTCCCCTCTATTTCGTTAAGATTTTAATTAAACCCAATTCTAATATTTGATATTTTATAAAATTACAAATTAACCCTTCAAATTTTTAATTAAACAACAAATAACACCATCAACCCCATTATTTTCGAAATATTTTAAAACATGACTTAAACTATGCGTATATCAAAGATTGGGGTCTTACATGTTTGACTTCAGTCAGAATGGAGTTCAGGTGGGTGGATATTCCAGTAATCAGGGATTTTTCCGATGTTTTTCCAGAAGAATTGCTAAGGTTGCCAATGGATAGGAAGATAGAATTCACTATCGAATTACTTCCAAGAACTGCTTCTATATCTATTTCACCCTATCGTATGGCGCCTACCGAGCTGAAAGAATTAAAAATTCAGTTGCAAGATCTGTTAAACCGCGGGTTTATCAGACCTAGTTTTTTTCCCCATGGAGCCCCGATGTTGGAGCCCTAGTGTTATTTGTAAAAGAAGAAGGATGACACGCTAAGAATGGGTATTGATTACAGACAGTTGAATAAGGTGACAATTCGTAATAAATACCCATTGCCTAGAATTGATCGACCAACAGCAGAAGGCCACGGTGTTTTCCAAAATAGATCTTCGATCAGGATATTACCAGCTAGAAGTCAGAGATAGTGACGTGGAAAAAACGACGTTCCGTATGAAGTATGGGCATTATGAATTCTTAGATATGTCATTCGGGTTGACGAATGCCCTACTGCTTTTATGGATTTGATGAATCAGATATTCCAACCTTATCTAGATCAGTTTATTATCATGTTCATTGGTGATATACTGATCTATTCCCAAAATAAAGAAGAGCATGCAGAGCATCTCAAGATTGTGTTGCAGACCTTGCGAGAGAAGCAGTTGTATGTGGAATTCAGTAAATGTGAGTTTTGGTTGGATCGAGTGGTATTCTTGGGGTATGTTATCTTAGTAGATGGTATTCAGGTGGATTCAAAGGAAGTCGAAGCCGTTATGCAGTGGGAAAAGCCAAAAAGTGTGACCAAAGTTCAAAGCCTTTTGGGATTAGCGGGTTATTATCGTCGGTTGGTGCATGAATTTTCTGTTATAGCCGCCCCATTGACCCGATTGACCCACAAGAAATCCAAATTCGAGTGAACTGACAAATGTGAGCAGAGTTTCCAAAAGCTGAAGAATAGACTGATATACGCGCCAATAATTTCCCTTCCAACTAAAGGTGGTGACTTTGTGATCTACAGTGATACGTCACATTAGGGACTAGGGTGTGTACTGATGCAACATGGGCACATGATTGCATATTGATAGGTGTAAACTACCTATCAAATTCTAAACCGAATTTGCCAATTTTCGAGTATTTTATTGAAGTTTGAATATCTTTTTAGCTGTTTTTATTAGTCAGGAGAAGGGACGTAAACAATCGGCAAACTGAGCGAAATGGTGGATAAAAGGGTAGCCAAAAGATAAAAAAAGGAGGTTTCAAAGAACAATGCAATTCCGCTTAGGCGAAGTTTCCACCACCTAGGCGGAAATCCGTCAGAAGGTTGATAGTGTTTAAGTATTGAAATCCGCCCAAGCGAAGTTTCCACCGCCTAAGCGGAATTCTGTCAGAACGCTGGAAGTGCTGAACTGCTGAAAATCCGTCTAGGCGAAGTTTCTATCGCCTAGGCAGAATTCCATCAGAAAGAAAGAAGAGCAGAAGTTAGTCCTCTGCCTAGGCGAAATTCTAACCGACTTAAACTTCGCCTAGGCGCATTTCGCAGAACAATCTAAAATATCTGTTTAGATATTTTTGAACCGCTAGGCCTATTTATACCTCTTTCCCACGTCTGAAAGTTGTGGTGAATGAACCTTAACCCTAGTAGAGAGTTCTTAAGCTATATTTTGAAGATCAAGAAGGAGATTCATCATTTGGGCAAAGAAGATTCACTTGCAAACCGATCATTAGCGACAGTGAACCGTCTCACTTTCAGATTTGATCATTATTCTCTTGTTTTTATCTTTGTAATTACTTTTTCATATCTAAGAATGTTGAATCCCTCTTATTTTGTATGGTATATGGTTAAGATCTTGTAGTATTAGTTAAATGTTACTTAGGTGTAGTCGAAATCATGTAATTGTTAAGTTGAAGGAATTAATGTTACTTTAATGTGTTATTTGTCTAAATCCGATTGTGTTTATCATTATTCTCGATATTATGCTTGTATTGATAAACCGAGAATACGGGGTTTGACACTCGGGAGAGGTAACCCCGGATTCGGACTAGGGTAAATAAAACGTGACGTTCTTACGACCCGGGAGGGCGTTAGAACGTATGCAATCCATGACGTTGGCTAAAGACTCACACGACCTAGGGTCATAAAGGCATTGAAGGGGACTTCTTCGTTGACACGAAGTCGTGTAATCCCCCGTCTGACACTCGGGAGAGGTAGTGGAGGAGTTATCGATACAGAGATTGTCGGAATAGATAGAAAACCATTATAGCTAACTTAATGACGTCGATTATGCATTATGTGAAAGAAATCAATACCTAAGTAATTAGTGTAATTAGAACTAACCTAATTGTTGTCGTTTATCTTAGTATATTAAATAGAAAACAAACAAATTTGATTAGTCGAGATAATATGAAACTATTTAAATCGCAATACTCAACCGAATTACACGTCATTCCCAGTGGAACGATATCCGATCTTACAAGATCCATTATATTAAAACTAGACCTCGTATACTTGCGAGTAGTCAATACCGCGAGAACAATGGTGTGAATCATCGCGCGTATAAGTTTTTGGCGCCATTGCCGGGGAATACAAGGTGTTTTTCAATTGAGTTGATATTGTGATCAAGTAGTTGAATGTTAATCACGATAATTTTTTTGTTTTTAAATTTCATTCAATTAATTTGTTTATTTGATTTATTTATTTGACTTAAGCAGTGTATGCGGCGTAGTTAACGCATTGGTAAACAGAAAGAGGAGAAAGCTACCGCTCTGGCCGGGGGACGTGAAAATGTTCCACAACCATTAGAGCCACACGCACTTCAGCCTCTGGAGCAGGAGAGGCCACAACGAGTCCTTAGGGACTATTATCGACCACTAATGCTGGATAACTATTCGGGGATCCGGAGGCAGCCGATCCAGGCAAATAACTTTGAGTTGAAGCCTGCCTTAATTAATATGGTTCCGCAAAACCAGTATGGCGGGAATCTTCACGAAGACCCCAACGTCCACTTGGCAACCTTTCTCGAGATTTGTGACACTGTCAAGATAAATAGAGTTGCCGAAGATGTCATACGGTTGAGGTTATTTCTATTTTCTTTACGAGATAGAGCAAGGGGTTGGTTTCAGTCGATTCAACCGGGAAGCATTAATACTTGGGAAGACCTTGCACAAAGGTTCCTCCGAGGCGAGATTGCGCAGTTTCGCCAGAGAGACTTTGAGCCGTTGTTTGAGGCATGGGAGAGATTCGAGGACCTATTGAGAAGGTGCCCCCAACATGAGTATCAAGATTGGTTTCAAACCCAATTATTTTACAATGGGTTGGATGGCCAGACTAGAACGATAGTAGATGCAGCCTTAGGGGGATCGTTGTTGTCCAAAACCCCTACCAAAGCAAATGTATTATTGGAAGAAATGGCGGCTAACAATTATCAATGGCCGAATGAGAGGACACCAGACAACGGGTCTCTTCTATCCAAGAATCTGACCATATTGCAACATTATCAGCCCAAGTGTCCAAGCTCTCGGATTAATTGGTCGCCAAGTCTGCAAAAAGAGCTTTGTCGAGTCAAGGGAATGAGATAGCAACAAGTTGTTCTCAATACGGATTGGATAATGAGTTCGATGAATGCCATTTTCTAAACAAACGTGCCTATACTTTCAGGCCCACTACCAACATTCCAACTCATTACAATCCTGGACTTCGCAACCATGAGAACTTCTCATATGCGAACAATCAGAACGCTTTGCGGCCAACTCCGGGATATGGAAATCAAGCTTCGGGATATCCTATGCAATCCAGTCGTCAAATGCAACAACCATTAATGCATAATCCAAAGTCAAATTTGGATGAAGTGTTGGGTTTGTTTATGAAGGAAACTCAGACTATAATGCGTGAGACGCATAACTAGCTAAACAAACATGAAAAACGGCTAGACTCAATCGATACCACTTGTACAAACACCAACACCACGATGAAGGCTTTAGAGACTCAAATCGCGCAGCTTGCTAGGTCCATCCAAGAGCAACAAAAGGGGAAATTTCTAAGCAACACAGAAACCAACCATCGGGAGGCGATTAAGTTGAGGAGCGGAAGAGGCGTAGAAGTGAGCAAGCCTATGAAAACCGAGCTAGGAGTGAGTCGTGAGTTTTATCATGATGAACTGAGAACAAGTGCGGATGAGGAAGTTGAAGAAAAAATCGATGAAAGAAAGGAGAAGCCGAGTGAAGACTTAAATGGGGATAAGAACCAAGAGAAAGTCGAGGAGAGAAGAAGGGATGAAAGGGTGATGCCAGGCAGAGTAACATTTTCAGAGAATCTACCGATTCTAGTCACCCTATTGTCATACCCTTAAAGATTCCAAAAGAGGAAGTTGGATGCCCAATTTGAGAAATTTCTTGAAATTTTCAAGAAAATTCACATCAACATTCCTTTTGTGGATGCATTGGAACAAATGCTCAACTATGGCAAGTTCTTGAAGGACATTATGACAAAGAAGAGAAAGTTGGAGGATTATGAAATGGTGAAGCTAACGGAGGAGTGTAGTGCAATACTACAAAGGAAGTTGCCTACCAAATTAAAGGATCCAGGTAGTTTCAAAATTCCGTGTACTATTGGAAAATCTCATTTTGATAAGGCGCTTTGTGATCTTGGGGTGAGTATTAATTTGATGCCTTCTTCCGTTTATCAGAAGTTAGGACTTGGGAGTACAAAGCCGACAATGATCTCTCTTCAGATGGCGGATCGTTCGTTAACCTATCCAAAATGTATCATTGAGGATGTACTAGTGAAGGTAGACAAATTCATATTTCCAGTGGATTTCGTTGTGCTTGAAATGGAAGAAGATAGAGAAATCTTGATCATCCTAGGAAGACATTTCCTTGTAACGGGAAAGGCCTTGATTGATGTGCATAATGGAAATCTGACGTTAAGAGTGAATGATGAAGAGATAAGGTTCAACATTTTTAGAACTATGAACTTTCTGGATGAACCTCCCAATTGCAATCGAGTTGATGTTGTGGACTCTTGCGTGATGGAGTTCTTTCTTGCAAATATGGAGATGGATTTGTTAGAGCATACTCTCACAAATTCCTTATCTATGGGGGATCTTGGTGAGGAAGGCTCTACCACGGAACTTGATGTTATGGACTACGTGCTGACTTTGGATGCTCAATCTAAAGATGTAGAAGATCCTATTCATGTGGCGGAAATTGAAAAAGCTGAAAACTCTCTCGAGAAATCAAATCCGCCTCACGGTGGATTATTACTCAAGCAATTACCGGAACATCTTCGGTATATCTTTTTGGGAGAGAATTCAACCGATCCGGTTATAATTTCATCAACTCTGATGGAAGAAGAAGAGAGTAAGTTGCTGAGAATCTTGAAGAGGCACCGATCCGCTTTTACTTGGTCTATATCTGATATTAGAGAAATTAACCCCTCGATTTGCATGCATAAGATTTTGATGGAGGATGCGTTCAAACCCTCCATTGAACATCAACGATGGCTAAATCCAGTTATGTAGGAAGTGGTGAGAGCGGAGGTGTTGAAGCTCTTGAATGCGGAAATTATATATGCTATATCCGATAGTGAGTGGATTAGCCCAGTGCAAGTGGTGCCCAAGAAAGAAGGTATAACGGTGGTGAAGAATGATAAAGATGACCTTATTCCTACACGGACCATCACGGGATGGCGTGTATGCATTGATTTTAGAAGATTGAATAAGGTGACAAGGAAGGATCATTTTTCTCTTTCTTTCATTGACCAAATACTAGATCGATTAGTCGGATATGAGTACTATTGCTTTCTTGATGGCTATTCAGGTTACAATCAAATAGCCATTGCATCGGAGGACCAAAAAAAGACTACTTTCACATGCCCTTATGGGACGTTTGCTTATAGACGTATGTCGTTCGGCCTTTGCAATGCACCAGTAACTTTTCAACGGTGTATGATGGCAATATTTTCTGATATGGTGGAAGAGAAAATGGAAACCTTCATGGATGACTTCTCAGTCTTTGGGTCGTCTTTTGATCACTGTCTCTACAATCTGGCGCTTGTTCTTGATTGATGTGAGAAGAAGAATTTAGTTCTTAATTGGGAGAAGTGCCACTTTATGGTTAAAAAGGAGATTGTCTTGGGTCATCGAGTCTCTTCCAAGGGGCTTGAGGTGGACCGAGCAAAGATTGAAACGATTGAGAAGCTTCCGTCATCGATTAATGTAAAAGAAGTTCAAAGTTTCTTGGGGCATGCCGGCTTTTACCGGTGCTTTATTAAGGACTTCTCGAAGATGGTGAAGCCGTTATGTCACATTCTTGAGAAGTATACTTCATTTGAATTCAATGAGACTTGCATGGAGGCTTTTAAGGCGATAAAGGAGAAGTTGATCACGGCTCCAATAATGGTTGCTCCGGATTGGGAGATGCCATTTGAGATTATGTGCGATGCGAGTAACTATGCCGTTGGCGCGGTGTTAGGCCAACGGAAGGAGAAGATCTTCTGTTCAATCTATTATGCAAGTAAGACATTGAATGATGCCTAGGAGAATTACACCACGACTGAGAAAGAAATGCCAGCAGTGGTATTTACTTGTGATAAATTCCGATCTTATATCATTGGGTCAAAAGTGATCGTTTACACGGATCACGCGGCTATCCGGTACTTATTTGCAAAGAGAGATGCCAAGCCGAGATTGATAAGGTGGATTCTTCTATTGCAAGAGTTTGATGCTGAAATAAGGAATAAAAAGGGGAGTGAGAACGTTGTTGTTGACCATTTGTCGATGTTGATTTAAGAAGACGTTGGTGAGGTGTCTAGCATAACGGAAGTATTCCCTGACGAACAACTATTTTCAGTTGAAAATACACTTCCTTGGTATGCGGACATTGTGAATTATCTTGCATGTAATGTGTTACCACCTGAGTTGACGGGAGCCCAAAGAAAGAAATTTCTTTTTGATGCGAAGTATTATCTGTGGGATGAGCCATTGCTATTCAAAAAATGTGCTGATCAGGTGATCCGTAGATGTGTTCTGGAGGAGGAAATGGCTAGTATTTTCCACCATTGCCATTCATCACCTTGTGGTGGCCATTTTGGTGCGACTCGGACAGCATCAAAAGTACTTCAATCAGGTTTTTACTGGCCTTCTTTGTTTAAAGATTCATATATGTTTGTAAAAACTTGTAATAGATGTCAAAGGGTGGGTAACATATCGAGAAGGCATGAATTGCCATTGACGTCAATTCTTAAGCTTGAGTTGTTTGATGTGTGGGGCGTAGATTTCATGGGGCCATTTTCGCCGTCATTTGGCAAGGAGTATATTTTGTTAGCGGTGGATTATGTGTCTAAATGAGTCGAGGCCGTAGCAACACCCACCAATGATGCCAAAGTGGTTTTGAAGTTCTTTCAACAAAATGTCATGACACAGTTCGGGACACCTCGAGCCTTAATCAGTGATGAGGGAACCCACTTTTGTAACAAAATGTTAAGCGCTTTGTTGGCAAAGTATGGGGTTAGACACAAAGTGGCGCTACCATACTACCCATAGACAAATGACCAAGCTGAAGTTTCAAACCGAGAAATCAAGCTAATTCTGAAAAAAACGGTTCATACTAATCGCAAGGATTGGGCGGTGAAGCTTGACGATACTTTATGGGCGTATCGCACAGCTTTTAAGACAATGATCGGCATGTCACCATATCGATTGGTGTTTGGGAAAGCGTGTTATTTGCCCGTTGAATTAGAGCACCGTGCATTCTGGGCGATTAAGAAACTCAACTTTGACCTAAAAGCTTCTAGTGCGCAACGTCTCCTCCAATTGAATGAAATGGAGGAATTCTGGCACGAGGTTTATGAGAATGCCAAGCTTTACAAAGATAAAACGAAGAGGTGGAATGATAAAATGATAGTCCGGAGGGAGTTCAGTCCGGGCCAACAAGTTCTATTGTTTAACTCAAGGCTGAGACTCTTTCCCGGAAAGTTGAAGTCCTGGTGGTCTGGACCGTTCCGGATCAAGCATATTTATCCATTTGGAGCTATCGAGTTAGAAGGCGAAGACGGACGAACTTTCCGAGTCAACGGATAGCGGATCAAGCACTACTTCAAGGATGAAGAGCGAGTTGTAGAGAACATCTCCCTCGTTGAAGGATAGAGCCGGAATTCATAAACGTCCATGCTAGGGACATAAAACCAAGCAACATCTTTTGATATGTCATCGAGGGTAACGAACATTCCCAACTTTTGCATAAATTACTTTATGGAGATCGTATTGATCTCGTAATATTATTTTTTATGGTGAATTGATGAGGCTAGATACTTAGGATTGAATTGCATGCTAAAAATCGTTTGAGGAACGAAGTGAAAGTAAGAGGTGTAGAGCAAAAATGTGAAAACTTGAAGAAATCCAGCTAAAGTCCTCACTGGCGTAAATTTGCCCAGGCGAAAAAAACCACCGCCCAGGCGAAAATTGGACAGAAGGCTGAGAAAACATATTGGCGTAAATCCGCCTAGGTGGAAAAACCACCGCCTAGGCGAAAATAGGAAGAAAAAGTCTGAGTTTCTACACTGCCGTAACTTCGCCTAGGCGGAAAAACCACCGCCTAGGCGGAAAAATGAAGAAAGGCTGAGTTTCTATACTGGCGTAAATTCGCCTAGGCGTAAAAACCATCGCCTAGGCGGATTTACAACAGAATCAGGGGAAACACACTGGTGTAAATTCACCCAGGTGGAAAAAACCACCGCTTAGGCGAATTAACATCAGAAGGTTTTTAAAAAGCAAAAGGCGCTACTTCATCTAGGCGTAAAAACCTCCACCTCGGCGAAGTCACGACAGCCCTGTTTTAAAATGCAACAGTCCTCTTCGCAAACGGCACTTCCCTTCTAAAATTTTCAAGAAACCTCTCAACTTCACCATCCCAAATCCTTTCCTCCCTTTGAAGATTCATCCTACATTGCGAAAAACTTGGATTTTCACCAAAAATCTTTATCCAAATGTTGGATTCCTTTTCCCATTTTCGAAAATCTAGGGTTAAACGATGAAACAGTGCGAGATCGCTATCCTCAAGTAATTTGATCAAAATTTTTCAACAAGTAAGTGTAAATGATCCTATTTTTCATTTAATTCTTGAAATATTTGCTTCATTTGCTCATTTATTTCAAAAATCATTGGATTTGGCTAGAACCCTAAACCCCTTTAAACCATAGATTACGTTTTTCATGCTATTAGGGATTTAGGAATGATTTTTGGTAAACCCTATCATGTTTTTGTGTTGATACACATTGTGAATCATTTATTTTACGCTACATTGCGACAAAAATATGATTTGGTTTTGGTTGGTGGGATATCTTGTGAAATTTGTATTGTTTGGTTTTGGTTGGCATATGTTTGATAAAATAAGGCATTGTGTGTTCACTGACATGGGTTTGAATTGCGTGTTCTATTGTTATTATTGTGGTTGGTGTTGTGATTGTGATTTATAGGCAAAATGGCAAAGCGTCGGGAATCCAAGCAACCACGAACGGAAGAACCTCCAGCTGCCTCGGATTACAATTCTCTAAAATTTGTCTCCAAGAAAGCCGAGGACTATTACAATAATAATGAAAGTAAGCATCCCGGCATTCGACAGAGGGGGTTCGGACCTCTGCATGAACTCCCTGAAGAATTCCAGACCGTCATTCAACAAAGAAGATGGGAACAGTTCTGTGCTTCACCCCTACCAGGGGAGTTGTCCCTCGTACGCGAGTTCTATGCGAACATTACCGAGGCCACGGGATTTCAGATAAGGGTCCGGAACATCCCAGTTCTGTTCAGTGCGAACCACTTTAACGAGTTACTTGGATTGACGGGGCCAGAAACCTCCTGAGATTTATCTGATGCTGCTACACCAACAATAAGTGCGGTGATTCAGGCCCTGACAACGGGTAACGCCTAATGGAAGAACACATGGCAGGGTTAGGCCATCTTCAAGGCGCGGTTTCTGAAACTGATCCCCAAGATTTGGCATCAATTTATCTCTGCCAATTTGCTCCCTACCTCTCATGTGTCCGATGTTTCCAAGGAGCGAGCATTTATGCTATACGGCATTGATAGAGGGACGCCCGTCAACGTCGGTTGGCACATTTATTCTTCAATAATTTATACTGCCAGGACGACGAAGGGTGGCCTTCCTTTTTCTTCTTCTTCACCACTCTCTTTCAATGTGCCGGAGTTCGTGTCACGTCCACAAGCCCCTTTCCACCTATAAAGCCACTCAATTTTTCAATGATTAACAGGTTGTGGAAGGGCAGACCAGGTGAGGGAGAAGAGGGTCCGGAAGAGGAAGAAGCTGGCCCTTCAGAGCCACCGACGCCCACATCCCGTCGCGACCAACTCACCTAGATTTCACGAGATGTCCGTAGTCTCCAATCCGATATGAGCCAACTCCAAGCTAATTTTTCTCGGATGGAGAGCTACATGGATAACTACATTCGGCAACAAGATCAAAATCAATGAGTTTTATTCGACCACCTCGGAATCGACATGGCGCGTTATACGCCCGTGCCGCCTTCCGTGACTGATGAGCCGCCACCACCATCTCCTCCCCAATGAACGGTAGAAGGTTAGACTTGTATGTCTTCCCTCATAGGTATGTGTCCGCCCCAGTTTTCAATACTTATATTTCTATTCTGCTTTGGGGGTATATGATATGCAAGCATGTAGATTTTGTTTTTTTGGGGGGATATGAAGGATGACAATTTTTTTGATGTAAATGGGACAAAATTATTTTTGTGGACAAAATTGTTTATAATGACATTAATGTTAAATTTTTGTAAATTTTGAAATACTTTTTGTTATGCATGTGTAATGTTTAGCTATGCATGTGTAAGGATCATTAGCATAAGTAATGTTAGTTTGTAGAATTAGAGTAGATATGTTAATGAATATAGTTTTATGTGCATGCTGAGTTTTTGAGTTCGTCCGAACCATATCCCGATGATGAAAATTACCCCATAAATTTCATATTGAGGTCGGGGGTAATGCCATTCACGTGTGTTTTGTGTGCTTAGCATGTCAATTAGGTGAAAATTATTTTGATTCTAAATCGCACGATCGCATAAACTCATTGTATAATTAGTTGAATGATTTGACGCCGATTATTCAGTAATAAGTTCTTGAGAGAAATGAGGAATCTAGAACTTGACTGGGGGAGGCTTGAGGCGAAATTATAGGTAAGGTAATTCCGGAGGCATGATATAGGCCTTCATTTTTATCGCTTGAACCGTTTGAAACTAACCTGAAAAATTTATTCATTCGTTCTCCTGTCGAAGCCATAAAATTTTCACTTCTGAACTTGTTTCAATACTTTAACCAAGTAAATCTTCCAAAACCATTGTCGCTAAGAATAAAAGTGAGAATTGAGTGAAAACAAGTAGCATTAGATTATGATAACTTGAAGCGGGCAATCAGGGTTTCAGTTTAATTATTTTTGGTTAAGTATAAGAGTATTCACTTGTCAATCCTTTAGTTGTATTTACACGCCCCTAAAATTGTACAAAATTGAATAAGTTTGGGGGTGTGTGTTAAAATAAAAATAAAAAAAAAAAAAAAAAAAAAAACCACTATGTGAATTTAGTGTTTAATTTCGGTTGTTGTAACAAGTGAATACAAGTTTACTTAATCTTGTTCAAGGTACTATCTTCAAAGATAGGGGGTTATGAGAGAGATTTAGCTACAAGCATTTGTGTAAGACCCCGATTTTTAATATACGAATAATTTAAGTCACGTTTTAAAATATTTTGAAAATATCGGGGTGGACTACGATATTAATTATGTGAATTAAAATTTTAGGGGTTAAATTGAAATTTTATATAAACATTTAAAACTTAAGAAGGGGTCTAATTACTATCCTAACTAAAAATAAATGGGGTGTAGTGCAAATTATATATATATATATATATATATATATATATTATAGAAAGAGAGAGAGGGAGTTGGTAAAAATGTAGGGAGGAGAGAGAGGCCACATGGCCGGCCTTTGATCATTCACTTTTCATTGTATATATATATATAGATATTTATACTTACGGGAGAAGGATCGAGAAGGTGAGAGAGAGAGAGAGCCGGAGGAAGTGTGGATCGTCGAAGGTTTGGGTTTGGCCGTCGGTGGCGAGTTCTCGTGTTCGTCAGGTGTGTGTGTGGGCTGTTATGTCTCTGTGTGGGTGTGGTTAATATTCTGCCCAACTGTTTCGGTGTGTGTGAGTGTCGCCGTCGGTTAGTTGGCCGGCGGTGAGTTAGTGTATTCTGTTGACGGTGGGGATGATGATCGTATGTGTTCCCTGTTTTCTATTATAGCAGGGTGTGGCTGCGTGTATGTGTCCCGGCGGTGAGGGTGGTGCCTTTTTCGTTTGAGTGTGGGTGTGTTCTTCTGGTGGGGTGTCACCGGCTATGGGTTAGAGAGAGAGAACTCGTTGGTGGTGTGAATTTTGGTTGGCGGGGTGTGTGTGTGTCTGCTCATTTGTGGTGTATGAGTGGAAATAGGGTGTGTATGTGTGTGGGATGAATTCAGTCGGAGTTGGGTCCGACGGTGGTATGCCATAGGGGTGTGTGTGTATGTCTAATGCTGCATGTGTGTGTGTTTGTTTCTGATGTGTGTGTTGTGTATGCTGTGGGAGTGTGGTTGTGAGGTTTGGGTGTGTTGTATTGTGTGGGTGTGAGCCGATGGTGAGAAGAGAGGGAAAGAGGTGGCTGAGATCTCAAAACAGAGCAGGAGGAGAAAGACGATTACCGCCTAAGCGGTGGATTTTTGCTCAGGCGGTGAAACTGCAGTGTGCAGTTGAGAGAAAAGGAGAAGCAGTCACTTGTTTCGCCTAGGCGGTGGGACGTCGCTTAGGCGGTGGGGAGCAGAATAAAAAATACATGGAATTTTAGGGAGATCCACGATCGGTTCGGAGCGGGTAGCATTTTCTAATTTATTTTATGAATTCTAAATTTAGTTTCTAACCTTAGAATATCAAAATGAGAATAATAAACAATAAGATCGTTTATATGAATTAGGTGTAAATCGTAAATTTTAACGACGCTAAACTAGTTGAATAACATCTTCATATATCAAAACGTGGGGAATGGGAAATTTATGAACGTAGGGCTTGCATTGTACGATTAAGTTATTTTCTCTATAATATTAATTTAGGCCTTGTTACAAATAGGTTCAAAATTGTCGAAAGTTCAGTAGCGGATATTTGGTGGAGCTTTTGAGAGCAGAATATCAGGTGAGTGTACTGTCTTCTTGCCAAACTATTTTTATATCTATATATGATAGAAAAGGGTTATATTTAAATTAGATGCTTTTACAAATGATATGGATCAATCCAGTTATGGGTGAGTTGGTAAAATGGATTTCCATTGAATTGTTTGGGTTTTAAAAAAAGAAAGACTTTATAAATAATCTGTTGGATTTGGTGGTTTTAATAAAAGGTAGGAAAAACATGATTTTGAATTAAATGGGTATTTTGGAAATGAGGTGGATGTTGGTAATTTGACGGTGCCATAGATTTGACGGTGGTGATTATCTGCTTGGGCAGAATGGTGATTTTGTTTGTAGCTTTACGATGACGTTTTTGTTTTGACGATGTTGTTGGTTGGTCTGTCCGGAGGGTGGTCCGGCAGATGGGTATTGATTTGTCATCTGATGATTATATGATTGAGTTGACTATGCCATAATTTATGTCCTGTCCGGAGGGTGGTCCGGCAGGTGGTGATACATATTATGTCCTGTCCGGAGAGTGGTCCGGTAGGTGGTGATTTATATTATGGCCTCCGGAGACGTCCGGTAGGCGGTGATCTGCGCAGTTAGGTCCGCTAGGAAGGCATATCCTACGGATGGTTACGGTACCGTTGCAACTCCCGATCGTGAGATTAAAACGATCACTATGACTTAGCCGGTGGGTATGGGATTGAGATGTGTGTTTGAGTTGTGGTGTTTTATATATATTGGGTGATTTATTATTGTTTATGGTGATTGGTCTTGTTTAATACTGGATGAATTTGAATGGAACTTATTTATACCGCTTTACTTTCACTGCTTATATACTGGAGATTTTACCAACTGTGTGGTATTTATATATTTACGCTTGATCCATTTAAATGTTGTATTATTTAGAATGTACTATTATTATGTTAAAAATAGTTTTTACTAAGAAGGTAATACACTCGCAGGTGAATCTTTTAGGAGACGGTCCCCTACTGGCATTAGGTGGAGTCATCTGAGAATTTTTTTAAGTTGAGCTGTCAAAGGTGAACCATATGAAAGAAAAATATTATGTATGTCTTGTATAATGAATTGTATAGTAATGTATTCACTTTTTAATGTATAAGAAGTAGAAATTTAATAGGTGATGTCATGTTGTCGTCACGCCGGCCCTGGGATGACGGGTGTCCGGGACGGGTTGTGTCAGTTTGTACCTCGGGTATCGTTAAAATTTTAACAAGTTTCTATTTCTATGATACCCTTGGTCGTTCCCCAAAGTCAAACCAGGCCTTATTGATCTCGGTGAATGTCCGAACCTACATTAGTGGATAGTTGAGCCCAGTCAAGCATATGGCTCTCCTGAATGTTTTAACAAGTTTAAGTCATGACCTTATTCATTGAATAATCCAGTCCGGTGTTTGATTAGTTATACATCTGAGTTCTCACACACACACATTTCAATTGAATCTAAAATGATTTTAACTGATATTGAGTGTTGAAATTCTAGAACACCACGTGGTGTGTGTTATTCCTTAACCGGATCTGATTATGGGTTGTTGAGGGAATAATAGCATGGTTTCGTTGATTGAACTTAAATCTCACAGGTGTGTATTTCTTATTTGTTAATGATTACTTATTTTTAGTTTAGAAATTAGCTAATTAGTGTAGTTAGTGTTATTTAGCATTATGGTGTTTTGCTCGAGGACTAACAAAATTTTAAGTTTGAGGGTATTTGATAGGTGTAAATACCTATCAAATTTTAAATCGAATTTGCCAATTTTCGAGTATTTTATTGAAGTTTGAATATCTTTTTAGCTATTTTTATTAGTCAGGAGAAGGGACGTAAACAATCGGCAAATTGAGCGAAATGGTAGAGAAAAGGGTAGCCAAAAGATAAACAAATGAGGTTTCAAAGAATAGCGCAATTCTGCCTAGGCCAAGTTTCCACCGCCTAGGTGGAAATCTGTCAGAAGGTTGATAACGTTGAAGTATTGAAATCCGCCTAGGCGAAGTTTCTACCGCCTAGGCGGAATTTCGTCAGAAGGCTGGAAGTGCTGAACTGCTGAAAATCTGCCTAGGCGAAGTTTCTACCGCCTAGGCAGAATTCCGTCAGAAAGAAAGAAGAGAAGAATTTAGTCCTCCGCCTAGGTGAATAAACCATCGCCTAGGAGAAATTCTAACCGACTTAAATTCCGCATAGGCGAAGATTCTACTGCCTAGGCGCATTTCGCAGAACAGTCTAAAATATCTGTTTAGATATTTTTGAACCCCTAGGCCTATTTATACCTCTTTCCCACGTCTGAAAGTTGTGGTGGATGAACCCTAACCCTAGTAGAGAGTTCTTAAGCTATATTTTGAAGATCAATAAGGAGATTCATCATTCGGGCAAAGAAGATTCACTTGCGGACTGATCATTAGCGATACTGAACCGTCTCACTTTCAGATTTGATCATTCTTCTCTTGTTTTTATCTTTGTAATTACTTTTTCATATCTAAGAATGTTGAATCCCTCTTATTTTGTATGGCATATAACTAAGATCTTGTAGTATTAGTTAAATGTTACTTAGGTGTAGTCGAAATCATGTAATTGTTAAGTTGAAGGAATTAATGTTACTTTAATGTGTTATTTGTCTAAATCCGATTGTGTTTACCATTATTCTTGATATTATGCTTGTATTGATAAACCGAGAATACGGGGTTTGACACTCGGGAGAGGTAACCCCAGATTCGGACTAGGGTAAATAAAACGTGAAGTTTTAACGACCCGGGAGGGCGTTAGAATGTATGCAATCCATGACGTTGGCTAAAGACTCATGCGACCTAGGGTCGTAAAGGCGTTGAAGGGGACTTCTTCATTGACACGAAGTCGTGTAATCTCCCGTCTGACACTCGGGAGAGGTAACGGAGGAGTTATCGATACAGAGATTGTCGGAATAGATAGAAAACCATTATAGCTAACTTAATGACATCGATTATGCATTATGTGAAAGAAATCAATACCTAAGTAATTAGTGTAATTAGAACTAACCTAATAGTTGTCATTTATCTTAGTATATTAAATAGAAAACAAACAAATTTTGATTAGTCGAGATAATATGAAACTATTTAAATCACAATACTCAACCGAATTACACGTCATTCCTAGTGGAACGATATTTGATCTTACAAGATCCATTATATTAAAACTAGACCTCGTATACTTGTGAGTAGTCAATACCACGAGGACGATAGTGTGAATCCTCGTGCGTACACATATACCTTCCGACAATTGAAGAACCATAAGCGTAATTACCGACGCATGATTTGGAGTTGGTGACGATCGTGGTTGCCCTGAAGATTTGGAGACACTACCTGTATGGTGAGACTTGTGAAATATACACCGACCACCAGAACTTGAAATATCTGTTTACTCCGAGAGAACTAAATCTAAGGCAGAGACGTTGGATAGAATTGATCAAGGACTATGATTGTACTATCCACTATCATCCTAGAAAGGCCAATATTGTAGCGGATGCTTTGAGTCAAAAATCGGCGAGTTCGGTTGCACACATTCAAGTTGTTCATACCAATATGTATGCCGAGTTGAGATCTTTACGAGTCCAGTTAGCAGTTGGTCAGACGGCAGCGTTGCTTGCTACTTTAACTTTGAGACCGACATTGATTGACTGTATTATAGAAACACAGAAGTCAGATGCCCAACTGGGAAAGATCAAAGATGAAGTAAAAAGTGGTTACAGAGCTGACTATCGTGTCAGGGATAACGATGAAGCCTTGATGGTTGGAAATAGACTGTGTGTACCTGATGACGTCAATCTGAAGAAGGATATCTTGGAGGAAACGCACAGCTCAACATACGCTATGCACCCAGACAGTACCAAAATGTATTGGGATTTGCGAGAACTCTATTGGTGGAATGGAATGAAACGAAAAATTGCTGACTTTGTTGCCAGGTGTTTCGTTTATCAGCAAGTCAAGATCGAGCACCGACGTTTAGGTGGGTTATTGCAACCTCTACCTATTCTAGAGTGGGAATGAGAGTATATCGCGATGGATTGTGTTTCAGGATTATCCCACACTGAAAAGGGACATAATTCTATTTGGGTAATTGTTGACAGGCTTACTAAATCTGCTCATTTTATGACCGTAAAAACGACATACTCTCTGGATAAGTATGCCCAATTGTATGTTAACGAAATTATCCAATTATATGATGTGCCAGTTTCCATAGTATCAGACAGAGATTCGAGTTTTACTTTGAAGTTTTGGCCGAGTCTCCAAACTACTTTAGGTACCAAGCTGAAACTCAGTACTGCCTTTCATCCTCAGACTGACGGTCAATCAGAGCGTATGATTCAGACATTAGAGGATATGTTGAGGGGATGCGTTCTGGAATTTTCTGCCAACTGGGATAATTACTTGATGTTAATGGAATTCGCCTATAATAACAAATACCATTTGGCAATCGAGATGACACTGTATGAAGCTTTGTATGACAGGAGATGCAGGACTCCAGTCCAACAGACTGGACTGAAGTAGGGAAAAGAAAATTATTGATGTCAGATATCGCCCAAATGACAACAGACAAAGTAAAGGTGATTCAGGAAAGATTAAAAATTGCTTAGAATCTCCAAAAGGGTTATGCTGACAAGCGAAGGCGGGACAGCTGATCGACTTGCCTTACCACCAGAAATATTCAGATTATACGACGTTTTCCACATATCGATACTTAGAAATTATGCGCTGGATCCTTCGCATGTGTTGACTTCTCAATCAATCGAATTGGAAGATGAGTTAACGTACGTTGAGGAGCCAGTCCAAATTTTGAGTTGAAAAAAAAAAAACAAGTGTTGCGGACGAAAACAATTAATTTGGTAAAGGTGCTCGGGCGCAGTCATTCCGTAGAGGAAACAACATGGGAACGAGAAGATGGGATGAGAGATAAATATCAGCAATTGTTTGGTCAAGGTAACTAAAATTGCGGGACAAAATTTCTTTTAGGGAGGAAGGGTTGTAACCCTAATTTCCGCACGTACATATTCATTAACTACATCTTAGAATATTTAGAAAATAACGGGGTAAATTGTGTTAAATAATATTTATTTTAAAAACTTTAGGGGTAAATTTATAATTTTAAGAATGTTAAATTTTAAAATGGGTTTAAATAATAACCCAAAGGAACTTTAGGGAGGATTTATGTAATTTGGGAAAACAAAAATGATAAGCATGAGTCAAGTGAGCTGATGACGTAACCCTCATCTGCACCTATATATATATATATATATATATATATATATATATATATCCTCATGCACGCACATGGAAACCTAAAAAGAAGGAGAAAAAACAGAGCACGAGAGAGTGGGTTCAGTCGATCGGTGGTATGTGTGGTTTGGCCGGCGATGAGTGTGAGTGAGTGTAGCGGTGTCGATCATCGGTGGTATCGGTGGTGTGTGTTTCGGTGTGGGTGTGTGTTGCCGTGCTGGCTAAAGCAGAGCATAACACAGAAACGGCGGGCGGTGTGTGTCATAAATGGTGACCGATGGGGTGTGTATGTGTGTTTCTGCTCATCCGGTGAGTGTTTGTATGCTCTGTTTCTGATCGTTCGTGTGCATGTGTGTTGTTCTGTCGTCCGACCGTGTGTTGTGTGCACTGTTGTGTGTGTGTATGTGTGGGTATTGCTCAACTGATTTTGTGTAGGTAGGTCGTTTGGTCCGATGGTGTGTTTGCGTGAGTGTGGGTTATCGTCGGTTGTTAACGGCGGTCATCGAACGGTTATGTGTGTGGTGTGTCGTTTGGTCAGATAGTGAGAGTGTGTGTGGGTATGGGTGTGCCGTCGTGGGTCGGCTGAAACGAAACAGAAACATGGAAGACTGTGTATCTGTGTTTCGGTCAATGTAGGTGGGTGTGTGTCGCCGGCGGTGAAGGGGGACAGTGAGGATCGGCGGCGAGAACCTGCAGAACAGAACAGGAGGTTAGTGAGAGAGAACACGTTGTCGTAGCGGTGAGCTCCAGTAAGCTGAATCCAGACAACCGATAAAGAAGAAAAGGAAAAAAAAAAGAAGAAAAAGAAAGGAAAACGAAAAAAAAAAAAACAAATAAAAATCAAAATTCAAAAATCCAA
The DNA here is from genome assembly GCA_016647705.1 of Eucommia ulmoides. Lineage (NCBI taxonomy): Eukaryota > Viridiplantae > Streptophyta > Magnoliopsida > Garryales > Eucommiaceae > Eucommia > Eucommia ulmoides. The sequence goes on along the minus strand of CM028333.1, from coordinate 5,332,388 downwards.
CTTCTCGGCCGGCGGGAGATTCGGAACAGGTAATGATTCCGTCGATTTTTATTAAATTAAATTAGTAGAATTAAAATTTTCGTAATCGAGATAATAATTTCTGTAACCGTTAATTTTAATAATGCTGCACGACGAATATTAACGTAGCGAAACGGGCGAAATAAAAATTTTGCATAATTAAATTCGGGAAATGGGAAATTAGGTAATTTAGGGCCTACATTGCATGTTAGGTTATTTTAAATAAAATATTAATTTAGGCCCTATCGCTATTAGGTTCGCAGGTGTCAGCATCCCGATAGGTTTTAGACGGTGATAGTTTTGTAGTGCGAAAATCGAGGTGAGTGTATTGTCTTCTATGTAAATTTACAAATCTTATTTTCATATAAATTGTATAAAATGTGCTTATTTTAAATGGACGATTTTGCAACTTATATGAATTAAGTTGGTTTTAAAGGTAGGAAATGATTTTTGGATCAAGTGGTTTTAAAGGTGGAAAGATGATTTTTGGATTAAGTCGGTTTTTAAGGTGGAAAGTGATGTTTGGTCCGACTTTGCCATAGTTTCTTCTCGTTAGGTAGGTATGACCTACGAGACGTGGATTTTATTCTCGTTAGGCGGATATGACCTACGAGATGTGGATTTTCTTCTCGTCAGGCGGATATGACCTACGAGATGTAGATTTTCTTCTCGTCAGGTGGATATGACCTACGAGATGTGAATTTTCTTCTTGTTAGGCAGATATGACCTACGAGATGTGAATTTTCTTCTTATTAGGCGGGTGTGACCTACAATATGTGGATTTTCTTCTCGTCAGGAGGATATGTCCTGCGAGATGTGGATTACCTGCTAGGCAAAGTCCTGTAAGGTGGTTTGACCTGTCAGGAGTGCAAAACCTGCAGGTGGTACGGTATCGTTGCAACTCTCGATCGTGAGGTAAAAACGATCATATAACTAGTAGGAGAGGATGTGGGAAGTATTATATATTATGTTGAAATGTTTGGAGTGATTGATTTAAAATACTTGGACGGGTTGATTTAAAATAACTGGATTGACTGATTTAAAATATTTGGATTGGTTAACTTAAAATATTTGTATTAGCTATTTTAGATGTATTATTTCTTTACATTGGTGGCAGTTGGAAATTAGTTTCTAATATGGTATGCGATGTATAGTATTATCTTTATAGTATTTCATTTTACTGGTGGCAGTGGAACTGAATTTTTAACCGTGTATGTGACTATAAAATATTATATTTTGAAAGGTGGTATTTAAAATTTATGCTTGATCCATTAAATATTTTTTGTTATGAAGACAATACACCAATACAAATTTTTGATTTCAGGTACCACGGCTAGGAGTTGGTCCACTACTGGCACTAGGTAAAGTCTGGTGGTAGTGTCGTGTCGGAGGTAAGCCGGCCGGATGTGAACCGCGGAAGGTTCATGTACTCTTGTGTTTTTGGGTTGTGAATATTTGGGACTGGTGTGTTCTCAAATATTTGGATATGGGTAGGTATATATTTTTAGAAAAAAAAATCTTACAGTAGTGCGAGTGGGTATGTGTATATGTATGTATGGATATTCGTGGACGACGTCACGCCCGACCTCGGATGACGGGTGTCCGGGGTGGGGTGTGACACTGCGCTTTCCCATTCACCCTTGGGTATGGGTCGTTTGTTGGGACCTCGGGTTGTGTTCGTCGCAGCTCGCTCCTAACAACATGTGAATAGTGGTGGCATTTCACGTCATCTGCATGACCGAGGGCATTGAGCTGTTCCGATCTTTTTTCCTTGCAAAGTTGATGCTCGGGAGGGAGGGTTGGTGCTACATCATTGCCCGACAAAAAATCCTCCGTGGCTCTGACAATTCCATCAAGGATTGGAAGCCCAACTTCTTATTCCTCAGAGGAAATGATGGGAGTTCAGCTCGGCTGCTAACATGGACTACCTGATCCAGATGCATTGGGGGACCGTGGGTAAGTACTAGCCCAGCGTGAGTTTATTATTTCATCCTTCTCGACAGATCTTTATGACTTTTTCTTTTTTACATTTTTAGCCCAAAAGAAAAACAAGCCGAGCCCAGAGATCGTTGCGCGGAGAGACCAGGTGGTGAAAACTAAATTCAACCACATCAAGTCGCTGATCTCGTTGTCTCTATACGATATCTACTTTTGGAGCGATCCATCCCTCCCCGCACCGGTTTTAAAGAGAAGCTCGAAGAACAGTAAGTCACCTTACCCCGGCTCAATTACTTTTTCGTATTTGTGAGTTTTTTGTAATTCTTGTTTTGACTATTGTTGTGTTTCTTATAGTCATGGACATTGAGACAATGCAGAGGCTGGCCATGGAGCAAGTTGAGCAGAAGGCAACTGGAGAGGGCTCTCAGCTGGCAGGCTCACACCAGGGCTCACAGCAGGCCTCTCAGCCAAGAGGGAGAATCCAGGGGATGGAACACACATCAGCTCGGTCAATCCCCATGGGACCCCTCCAAGGTCGACATCGACAAGCAGGGCCTCGACACCGGTGAGAAGCTCTCTGACCTCAGTGGCGTCCATACCCCTGGAGGAGGAGAGCCCAACCTCTGTTGAGAGGAGGGATAAAGAAAAATAGAAAGTGAGCATGGCCAAGCCCCAGAAGAAGAGCAGGAGAGAAGGCCAGCCAAGGCAGGCCAGGATGTTTGTTGCTGATATCGACCTCCAGCTAGACCGTCACATCCTTGATACGCCCGACATATCCCGAGCTTCATCCACAAGATCACCCCCTGAAGATCAGAACCGAATTGCTGCAAAGTCCGACGCCAAGCTCACCTCCGAGTTGTATAAGAACATCTTGTCTGTTAGTTTTTGATCTCGATTATATTTATGGACTTTACAAATATTTTCATTTTTTCATCCTCACCGACTCCTGATTACAAGCCGTAACATTGCCCTTGAGAGGCATGCGCAAGTTAGAGGTGGCAACAAAGAAGCACTAGGCTAAGGTCTGATTGTTCTCAATTTTATAGCAAAATTCAACCCTAAATTTGTAATTTTGTTAATATTTTTATTAAATTTTAATTAGTAATAATACACTTTATTGTTTTTGCAGGAATAAAGTTAGAAATAAAGAAATATGGAAAAATGGCGAAAAATTGTCAAAAAAATCGAAATTGAAAAGGAAATAAGCCAACCCGCGACCCAGAAATTGGGTCTGTAAAGGTCGACCAGTTGAGGAGGGACAATGAGAAGTTGGTGAAGGACAAGCAATCCCTGATCAAACTGGCCGAGGAGTTCAAGGTCAGGGCCAACACGGCGATCGAACAGCTCGAGAAGTATGCGGCTGACTAGGAGACGGCAGTGGAGCAGGCCAAAAGGGGAGCTGTGGAGACCTGGAAAAAGATCCAGGACTATAAAAACCTCGAGACCCGGATGAGCGCGGCGGTGATAAAAATGGGTTTCGATGCTGCTATCAACTCTCTCCGACATCAGCACCCCAACATAGACCACATAAAGATCAAAATGGAGTTCTCCAGACCGCAGGTTAGAGGTAGCCAGGTCGGCAATGTAGGGTCCAGTGCTGGTGGCGGAGGAGGCCAAGCTGGATTGGCTTCTTAATCACCCCTTCTTCATCCCAGTTAAAAACTCAAACTTGTAACTTTTTTCTTTTCTTTTTGTTTTGTTTTCATTCTAGCCCGGAACGGGCTTTGTAACGATAGGCTTTAGCCCCACTTTTTGTAACAACTTTTAAAGTGAATAAATATAAATTTCTTCAATTCTCTTGTCTGCTAGGTTACATGGTCAGCTTATCTTGCACACTTGCACGATTATTCGTTATTCATTACTTAATAAAAGTAATTGACCTTAATCAATCAACCGTAAAACCATGAACTAGTTCGGACATCGTCAAATACTTGAATTTTAATAATCGAATAGCTTAATCAGCTCGGTGATCGTAAAGGAACAGTCACACCAACCACATATTTTCCAACTCTCAATGTCTTTGTTCAGCTTGGTGATTTTTGGTCACTTGGGCTTTTTTGCAATGAACTTGGGTGCCCTTGAGATCGAGAAAGTTTGCAAAATCAACATCTGAAATAAGGTTGGCCAATTGCTTCAAATTAGCTCAGTCACTTCTAAGCACTTGGCAGCGCGTTTTGAGTTTTTTTTTTTTATTCAGACGCCGCAAGTGTAAAATTTTTAAGAACTGGGCAGGATTTCACATTGGCCTTAATTTTATTGCCAAGTTGTTTTCACTTATAAATTTTGGACTTAGGACTATCATAATCATCATTACAACACCGAGAGGTCACACCTCAATCAAGCGAAACACCGAGAAGAATTTAACCTTCAATCATATGTCATACTAAGGAGACATAGTCTCACTTACATGTTTGGGAGATCAGGTCGGTCCACCACCCTTTTACCCTTTTCTTCGATCATTCTGCCCCCCCCGGCCGACTACATGAGCTCGGTTTGACTGTGCTCATGTGGTCGGTTTATTGGTTAGGGTGCTGATCTGAGTGGGTCCTCATAGGTAAGTTCTCCATAGTTAAGCTGTAATACCTCGAAAATTTATATTTTTAAAAATATTATTTTATATAAGTCTAATATTTTTTGGGATTATTTTATAAATTTATGGTATAAATAATATTTGATAATTTTTGGGGTAAAATGTTAATTTTAAATTGACTTTTAATTGTCTTGAGACTATTGTGGTATTTAAAATGTGCTTTTAAGAGTTTTGAGGTATAATTAATATTTTTTTATTTTAAAGGGGCCTTAGTGTAAATAAAGAAAAAACATAATTAAACAAGTGACTCATATGATTTCCTTCCTAAGAAAGGAAATCAAAATGAGCCATAAGATGCGCACACACACACATATATAATGCTAGGAGGTAGCCATGTGTGTGTATGTTTATATAATAATAATAATAATAATATTACTAACCCCATAGATACCGAAACAGTGATTGAGAGGCATATTATAACAATAATAACACAAGTAAAGGTCACATGATTAGCATTTAGGAAGTTTTAGCGATAAAAATGTTTGGTTTGGATGTCGATTTTAAATTTCAAGTAGAATTTTTAACTCTTTTAAAAATTATATTTAATCTCTCTCCTAATTAGAATACGAAAGTTGTCGTTAATTTTTAATTGTTAGTTTTCATGAAATTTTTAGGATTATTATGTGGAATTTATGTGAAAAATATGTCTATGTGTGTTATTTGGGAATTGATTAAATACACGTATTAGGGGGGTTTAAATTCTACTAAGCGCTAGCTCACAACCCCATGGTTTTAATTGCAGGGCTGATGAGAATGAAATGGCGACAGGAACTTTATTTGAATTTCTATTTGTAAAAATTGTATGTATTATTTACTGTTGTAATCGGTGAATTCGATAATTATAATTATCACCGTCGTATTTGTAAAAAAAAAATCTCAGTTTTATTAATAATTTAATATTGGTAGATTCGGTATTAGAATTGGAGGAATTTCTTATATTTATAATATAAAAATAAAATGTTGGTTATTTTATTTGAATTACAATGGAAACGCCACTGTTGGGAGTATAATGGAAATGCCACTGGTTGGATAATTGGTTGTGTTTGGTAGCAAGGATTTGGAATTGGAATTTGGAATTTCTTTAATAAATTATAATTGAATTTATAATTGTATTTCAATTATAGTTGTATTTGAATTTAAAATAATTGTATCTAATATCTACTGTGTTAAAATTGACTCGATAAATTAAATATAATTATCAACGTTGTATTATAAAATTTCTCAGACTTTTAATTAAGAAAAATGTTGATTATTCAGTTTTAGCGTTAAAATAATAGTATTATTTGTTTTGGAAAAAACTTATACACTTACCTTATCTAATTAGATCAATCTGAGATTAGTGAAATATTCATTTTAATATAATTAATTTATTAACAACTCTTTTAATATCTTCAAGGGCCAATTATTTTATGCTAATATTTTATAACTTCATGTTATAAAATATTCCACTAATTAATTGCATGTTTTAATATTATTTTACTTTTAATATAATTCGCCAATGATATTAGGAGGTAATTATCTGAATAATAATGTCTCATTCAAAAATTATACCAACTATTGATATTAGTTCAATAGTTGATCTTGTTCGGATTTTTATAAAAATGAAATATTGGATATTTGATTTTAGCATTAATTTCATTGAGGGGAGAAACCGCGTAGCAGCCCTGGAAAACCGGGCCGTTACACAGGCTCATACTTGAGCCTTTTCGGGTTTCTTCAAGTTCATCCTTATAGGAGCACCGTCCTTTTAGGTTGCTTGAGCTCCGCTCGGCTATAAGGGAATGAATGCTTGACTGTAGGCCCTCAGACCTGATCGGTGTACTGCCGTAGGTGGATGACAGCGGTTAGCCCTTGGGCTAACACTACCAACCTGTGTAGATGATCTAATTATCACCCTCGACGCTGTGCGTTGGAATGACGTTGCTTCTTGAAGATCGGCTGGAGGGCTGCCTGTTCTAGTCTATTGTGAGACAGGGGGCTGCTCATCTCCGACTTCGCACATTATTTAGAGATTAGATTAAGGGCGACTCGCCTCCGTCCATGGCAAGACGGAGGGCTGCCAATCTCCGCCGTTGCACTTGTGTAGATTTTGGAGATTGGAGAACACTTTGAATCGAACACCCTTTATATTGAATGAAAATTTAATTACAAACTTTGGTAATGGGAATTTTTGTAAGTTTAAGGAGATGTCCCCTCTCTTGGGTAGTAGTGCTTCAGGTGCTCGGCGTTCCACGAGTGTCTCAGATGTACCCATTCTTCAGTTTCTAGGTCGTAGGTATCGGGTCGAGCTACGTGTGTTACCTGGTAAGGCCCTTCCTGGGTGAGAGCGAGCTTGCTAGCGTTCTGATCCTTGGTGGCCAGAGTGACATTTCTAAGAATGAGGTCTCTAATATCAAAAGATTGAGGTCAGACCATTTTGTTGTAGTATTGAACTGCTCTTTACTGGTAGGCGACCTAATGAACCCGAACTCTCTTCTTTCTTTCTTCTAATAAATCCAGACTCAAGGCCAGACCTGCTTAATTTTCAACTTGGTTGAAAGAAGTCGCGGTCCATGGTGATGGAAAACCGATTTCTACCAGGATAACGGCCTCAGACTCGAAGGTAATTGTGAAAGGCGTCTCACCGGTTGGGGTCCTGGCTGTCGTATGGTAGGCCCAAAGCACGGGGTACATGTCCTCCACCCACAGCCCCTTCGACTTATCCAACATTGTCTTCCAATTTTGAAGAATGGTTCTGTTGGTGACCTCGACCTAACCGTTGTCTTGGGGGTGGCCTAGGGAGGAAAAGTGTATGCTGATCCCCAATACGGAGCAAAGGTCGATGAATAGGTCGTTGTCGAACTGCTTCCCGTTATCTGAGACGATGGCTTTGGTGAAGTAGTCGATAGCAACGACCAAGAATTTCCTCTGGCTGGTACTTTGAGAAACTGGTCGAGGAGGTCGATACCCTACTGGGCGAAGGGTCATGGGATGGTCATGGGCACCAGCTTGGTTGGTAGTGCATGAGGGTGTACGACAAACCTCTGACACTTGTCGTATTTCTGACGAACTCCCTCCCTCGCATCTTTTAGTATTCTTGGCCAATAGTAACCGTGCCGGAGTAGAGTCCGGTTTAATGACCTGCCCCTCGAGTGGTGGCTGCAGATCCCTTCATGGACCTCTAACATGACATATTCGGCCTCCTCAGGTCGGAGACATCTGGAGTAGAGACCCGAGAAAGATTTGCGATATAATACTCCATCAAGGAGGATGTACCTTGCTATCCGATATCGTATTCTTCTAGCTTCAGCTCAGTCCTTGGGCAATGTCCTATCGGTGAGGTAGCATCTAATCAGATCCATCCAGGTCAAGTTAGAGCTGAGAGCACATACAGTCGCGACCTCATTTGGAACAACGGTACTCAGCTCGACAAGGTACTCCATAGGTATAGATCGCTTAAGCGTATACCCCATCTCCGAGGCCAGGTTAGCCAATGCGTAGGCATGCCTATTTTATTCCTAGAGTATCTTCTTGACTTACACATTTTCAAGACTACTTATCAAAACATTCACCCTTTTCAGGTAGGCTATCATGCTTGAGTCTTTAACTAGGTAGTCACCGTTCACTTGGTTGACCATGAGCTAAGAGTCGCACAAGACTTGGAGAGTCTTTACATTGAATTCTCGAGCTAATCTCAGTCCCATAAGAAGGGCCTTGTACTCTACTTCGTTATTTGTAGCTCAAAATCCAAGGGGCATATTCTACTTCCTCCTTGTCTGGGGCCATGAGAACTATCCAGGCCCTAGAACCGTTATGGTTGGAGGATCTGTTAGTGAAAAGTTGCCACAAATCGGGCCCCAGGTCGGTGGCCACAGCCTGGGCTTTACCGACTTCTTTGGCCAATGGAAAGGTCTTCTCGCCTGCTTCAAGGTTGGCGCTGGGCTCTTTGTCCAGGAAGGTCAGCTCAACTATGAATTCGGCTAAAACTTACCCCTTGATCGTCGTTCTAGGCCGGTATTCAATGTGGAATTTGCCCAGTTTGAGACTATACTTCATCAACCGCCTAGAAACATCAAGAGAGTAGAGAATTTGCCTTAAGGGCTGATCAGTCAATACGACGATGGTGTGACCTTGGAAGTATTATCTTAGCTTTCTCGAAGCAATCAACAGGGCATAGGCCAACTTCTCAAATCTCGTGAACCTTATCTTGGCATCGGTGAGGACTTTGTTAGAGTAGTAGACCGGGCTTTGGATGTCGTCTTCTTTCCTAACTTGGGTAGCGCTTACAGCCTTGGTAGACGCCACAATATAGAGGAAAAGGTCATAACCTCTCCTCGACATGCTGAGCAGGGGTGCCAAGGAGAAATACTTCTTTAGCTCTTGGAACACCTTCTCGCACTCTTTGGTCCATTCGAATGCCTTGTTCCCTTGGAGGATTTTGAAAAATGGAAGGCACTTCTTGGAGGACTGGGAGATAAATTGGTTCAGGGCTGCCAACTGACTTGTAAGTATTTAGACTTTTTTTTTTGTTGCAAGGTGAATCCATACCTAGCACGACACTAATCTGGTCGGGATTGGCGTCGATGCCGCACTGAGATACCATAAAGCCAATGAATTTACCAGCAGACACCCCGAAAATGTATTTGCTTGAGTTAAGCTTCATTCGGTGAGCCCAGAGTTTGTCAAAATAGGCTTAGAGGTGTCCGAGGTGATTTTGAGCTCGGCTGCTCTTGACCAGCATGTCGTGGATGTACACTTTCATCGTCTCCCCGATTTTCTCTTTGAATATTTTGTTGATGAGTCTCTGGTAGGTTGCCCTTGCATTGCGGAGGTTGAAGGGCATGACCTTGTAGCAGTAGGTGCATGTGTCTGTGATGAACGGGGTCTTGCTTTTATCAAGCAGGTACATCAAGATCTGGTTGTAACCGACGTAGGCGTCAAGAAAGCTCAACTGTTCGTACCCAACCGTGGCGTCAATCACGATGTCGATCCTTGGAAGAGGGAAAAAATCCTTTGGGTATGCCTTGTTGAGGCCTTTAAAATCTACACAAAGGCGCCATTTGTTATCGACCTTAGGAGCGAGGACCACATTGGCTAGTTAATTCGGGAATTTGACTTCTTCCATGACATCGGACTTGATAAGCTTATCTATTTCATCTTTGATGGTCTTCTGTTAGTCTGGGTAGAATTTCTTCATTTTTTGATAAACAGGAGGGTGGCGCACGTCGACATGGAGCCGGTGCATGGCCACACTGCGGTCAATCCCTAGGAGCCCGTGATGCGACCAAGCAAAAACATCATAATTCCTTTGCAACAGCTCAGCGAGCTTGGCATGTTGTTCCTTTGATGGTCAGGTGGATGGGAACTTCAAGGAGATCCTCGTGGGGTCGAGGACTGGGTTCATTATCTCGGGGATTATCAATTAGAATGAGCTCAATTTCGCTGTCAAGGGCCATAAGCTCGGAAAATGATAGGTGATGCTCCCTGGGCTCAGGCCCATGCAGTAATTGTTATTTCTTCTCTATTGCCCTCTTTGCACAAGCTCGGGCTATCTCTTGATCTCCTCGGACCTCACCCACCATGGAACTGGTGGGAAACTTTATTATCTGGCGATAGGAGGAACTGATGGCCTTCAGGGCGGTTATCTTCAATTACCTCATGATTGCATTATAGGTCGATGATCTATCTACAATAAGGAACTTAGACCATACAGTAGCCGTTCTAGGCTTAGATCCCACCGTGACGGGCAGGGAAACCTATCCTAGCGTGCTCACAACATTTTCTCCGAAACCAACGAGAGGAGCCTGCACGGGCTGCATAGCGCGGGAATCCACATTCATCTTGTCGAAGGCCCACTTGAAGATTATGTTGGCAGAACTGCCTCCATAGACCAAGATCCTTCCTGTCTTGAAGTGATTGATTAGGGTTGATACAACCAAGGCATCGTCGTGAAATGTATGCACCCCTTTGAGGTCGGTCTCGCTAAAGGAAACGACATTGTGCATGGCAGCATCAACCTTGCTCATCTCGTACACGTCTTACTCCGTCTTTCCCTTTTTCTTGTGCTCGTACTGGTAGTGCGTAAATACGTCACTACTTCCATCGCAAGTGTATGGGTCAAGTTTTAGTAAAGTGGAAAGAGTAAGTGTTGTCGTATCCATAGGGATTGGTTGAAATTATCATTGAGTACCATAATTATCATAACCTAACTTTATTTAGGCGATAAAAATGTAGTTTTTTTTTTTTTTATTATTATAATTAAATATACTAAACTAAGTTAATTAAACTAATTATACTAATATACTGGTATGACATTTAAAGGAAATTATTGCCTAGGGATTAACTTCGTCCACTTAAACGTGTTCGTTTTAATCTAGTTTACATTAATGACGTTCATCCTATCTGATAATCTCGATATTGAAATCTCATTCACTACCTCTCCTGAGTGTAAAGTGAATGAATATATAACTTCGCGTCAACGCCGAAGTCCCTCTCGAGCATCTATACGACACTTGGTCACATGAGTCTCGCCCCAACCTCATGGATTGCACATTTTTTAACTCCCTCTCGGGTTATTAGATCGTCGTGTTGTGTTTAAACCCTAGTCCGAATCCGGGGTTACCTCTCCCAGTGTCAAACCCGTATTCTCAATATATCTAAACAAGTATATAAACATGGAATAACGACAAACACAATTGGATAAACACGAACAACCATTAAGGAAACATAGATTTTATATAAATGACGTTTTTATGAAGTACATCGATCCCTAGACAATATATGTTTAGCTACATATAGTTGTAGCCCTAAATACAACTAAAGACAAGCTGTTTACAAGCATTCAACCAATCTAAGAGAGAAAGAGAAAAACGAGGAGACTAACCGTTATCCGAAGATGCACCGCTAAAACCGCTCTGAGAACGCTTTCTCTTTCTTCACGTGGTGATCTTCTATTGGTCGAATGACCTTGGAGCTCTCAAGACTCCTGAAAACGTCCATCTTTTGTTTGGAGAGAATAGAGACGATATTTATAGAATTCAAAATATCTTAAAATATCTTAAAAATCTGCAGAGTGATCGTTGCAGCGGTGGATAGGTCGGTTGGATTTATGGCAGTTGACTACTGCAGCGGTGGAGCTTCAACATACTCTCTGTATTTTCACCGTTGCAGCGGTGGATGCAGGATCTGATTTTAGCCTTTTTGCTATTTTTCTCCACCGTTCTTCTACCACTTTGATCGTTTATGGACTATTTTAGTCCCTTTTCACCCCAAATACCTAATTTAATACAAAATAAATAAAAACGTATTAAAACATAATAAAACGCTATAAAAATACTCGAAAACTATCAAAATTGGCTTGAGAATAAATAGAGAAATAAAATCTATCACGTACTTTTTTTAGGAGGAAGACATTTTACCCTCGAAATTCAGTCCGCCATGGATGACGTTGATTTCCCTGTCCACCCTCTAGTCGTCGTCATCACCGAGGTTGTTGTCCCGGGGTGGAAGTCAGTTGTAATTTTTCTTCCGCCACTGACCTCTGTGTTCATCTCGGCGATCACCACCCCAAACTGGGGTTCTCTATTATTCTGCGCATATATACTCTTTTAATTAGGGCCTCTATCTTTTCCTTTAATTGGAAGACTCCTCGGTGGATAGCCACGGTCCTTGTGAAACTTGCAATACTTGTTGACCGACCTGCCCATAGGCTTCTCTCTTAGAGGGGGGCAGGCGGAAAGATTCCTTTGTTAGAGTTCTCACAAAAATGGTGGAGATTGAAGTTGTAAAGGGGGTGAACCTGTGTTGGCGAGGCCCTAGGGGTGGATGGGGTCTCTTGTCCCCGGGCAGAGGCCCTAACTGCTCCTTAGCTTAAAGTTGTCGCCATCCTTGAGATTGGCTTGACCCTTCTTTTTCTACGTCCCCCCTCTTTCTCTCTTTACCATGTCGAGCAGATCGGCCTCATAGAAGCTGGTACCATGTTTCAAGGTATCGCGGAGGCTAAGAGCTGACCATGAACACAGGTCGTATGACAAACTCCTATACCTCAGCCCATCAATGAAGGCATTCAGGGCAAATAACACTAAAAAAGTCGTGGTTGTAACGGTGGCAACAGAAGACAAAAGTAGAGGTCGTGTGACAAAGGAAGCAAGAATCGGGGCGGCGCTGGCGCTGGCGGCGAAGGAACTAGAAATCTTGGTCGTGGCAGGCGATGCATTTGGAGGCGGAGGAATAAGGGGTTGGATGAAATGGGTGAGAAGAAATTGATCTTTGGATTTTGCAGTTAGGGTATTTTTGTCATTAAAAATTATTTAGGGGGAGTTGATATTATTTTTTTCAAAATAAAAATTATGAATGAGTTTATACCGCTTACATTTTTTGTCATTTTGTCCTGAATTACAAATCTGCCATGTCTTTTAAGAAAGACTGATTACCCTCTTTTAGGGGTGTTCACAGTTTGGTTTGGTGAGGTTTTGGAGATTTTCAGTCCCTGAACCGAGGTCCTCGGTTTTCATCTCCTGGAAACCGCTCCCTGACGGTTCAATTTTCATGTTTAAAGAAAACCAGACATGCAGTTTTTGGGCGGTTTCGGGCGGTTGCGGTTTATGCTTGGGAGGAGTAGGAGCATGAACAACCACATGCAAAGAAAACATAAACTCGAGCTACCAGACTCAAAAATAGAAACCAACAACACAAAACTCAGCCATAAATAGAAATCAACCAGATTTGTAACAAATAGAGAAAAACATACCAGATCTGCTAAGGCGATGACGGATTTGCGAGCTACCAGACTGGAATTTCAATGGTTCGATTACGCGGCGTTCTCTCGACGAATAGGGTTGCGAATCTTGTGATTAAGGTTGCTATGGTGCGATTGGGGCTGCGATGGTTGCGATTTAGGGTTGCGATCTCTTCTCGCGGCAAAGATTTAGGGTTGCGATAATTTAGGGTTGCGATTGAGGAAGTCAGGAGACGAGCTAAAGTGTGAGAGCTGAGTGTTGATCGTGGATTGAGGAAGTGAGGAGGCTAGGGTTCTATTACTATTGCATGTATATATTTATATAAACCCCAAAACGACATTATTTTGGGGTCTTCAGTGCAGTTCAGTGTGAACTGCGGTTCACGAGCCTTAAACCCGCACACCGAACCGGGTGTGCGGTTTTTTTGAGAAACGTAAACCGCTCATGGCGATTTTTTGTGTAGGGGCGTTTTTTTTTTATTTTTTTTTGTCGATTTGGTTCGGTTTTTTGGTTCACCGGTTTTTTTGAACACCGCTACCCTCTTTGACCAATTTTTTCCTGGTAATAAGACAAGAATGCCCTTAACAATATATATTTTATTCTTTTTTAAAAAAAAATTCACTAACACCCCCTATTTTTAAAAAGACCGATAGGATGATGCTTATGAAGCTAGTGATTGGAGGGGAGGTGATTAACGTTATTAGTGTGTACGCTCCTCAAGTTGGACTGTAAAAAAATATTATACGAGAATTTTAGGAGAAGATGGACGAAGTCGTTTAAAGTATACCTAACCAAAATATATATATATATATATATATATATATATATATATATATATTGGGGGAGACTTGAATAGACATGTCGGGAAGAAAATGAGGACTTTCGAGAACGTACGTAGTGGTGATAGACTTAGGGAGAAGAATGCAATGACTCAGATGATTTTAGATTTTTCTATGACGTATGATTTAGTTTTTCTAAATACATGCTTAAGGAAAAATGGATGATCACCTTATCATATTTAAGAGTGGTCAGAGGAATAGCCAGATAGATTTTGTCCTTACTAAGGCGAATGATCGTTTAATATGTAAGGACTGTAAAGTCATATCCGGAAAGAGTATTGCTACCCAACATAGACTAATGGTAACTGATCTCAAATTTCAGGGGTGAAAATAGGAGTTTAAGATAAGTAGGCATGCAATGATACGTTGGAGAGATCTAAGAGGTGAAAGGATGGAGTTATTTAAGGATAAAATTAGCAATGATGAGTTATGAAAGAGACATGAGGATGAGAACATAATGTGGATTGATATGACGAGTCATATTAGAGAGATAAAAAGAGAAGTTTAAGGAGTTTGTATAAGGAATCAAAATTTAGGGCGTATGATAATTTATATCAAAAGTTAGATACAAAAGAGGGACAAATGTATATATTTAAACTTGTTAGACGACGTGAACGAAAGACTAGAGATATTGGAAGTGTTAGATGCATCAAAGACGCTGATGAAAAGATACTAGTGAAAGATGAAGAGATTATGGAACGATGAAAAAGTTATTTTTATAATTTATTTAATAAGAATGATGTCGAAAAATCTAAACTATGATTGCCTAGTTTATATTCAGATAAGATTTATAGGTTTCATAGAAGAATTAGGGCTTTAGAAGTTAGAATAACACTAAGGAATATGCGAATTGGAAAAGCAGTAGGGCCAGATGAAATCCCTATAGAAGTGTGAAAAAGTTTAGGAGATATTGGGATAGAGTGGTTGACTAGATTTTTCAATGATATTTTGAGAACTAAGAGAATGCCTAACGATTAGAGGAGGAGTATCTTAGAGCCCATCTACAAAAATAAAGGGAATGTTCAAAGTTAAACAAACTATCGAGGCATAAAACTTATGAGTCATACTATGAAACTTTAGGAGAGAGTGATAAAATATAGAATAAGATATGAAACGAGCATAGAAGATAACTAATTTAGATTTATGCCCAACCTATCAACAACTGAAGCTATCTATTTACTCAGGAGATTAATGAAAAAATATAGAGAAAAGAAGAGAGATTTACATATGGTATTTGTGGACCTGGAAAAGGCTTATGATAGGGTACCAAGAGAAGTTTTGTGGTGGGTGCTAGAAAAGAAACAAGTATCCAATGAAGGGGTGTTCAAAAAACCCGCTGACTCGTTGACCTGGCCCGAACCCGCCCGCAACCCACTGAGTTAACTCAACAACGGTTGTGAGTTTGGGAAACCCAGACGGCGACCTTTCTTTTCCTTATGTCCTTCCCGATTTCTTCCAATTTCCAAATTTGATCTCCAATTTCCATATTTGTAGCCTATAAATATGGATTTTTTACTCCTTAGAGTTGGAGTTCCATACCGATTTCGAGTTTTCAACTTTCGAGCCCTACTTCTTCACTGTATTCCAACCCGACGACAAAGACGACAACGATTTGGGCCTTAGCTAGTTCGCTTACCAGATCGAAGACGACGACGACTACGATTTGAGCCTTCGATCGTTACTTCACTGTACCAGATCAACGATTCGAGGCCTAGTTCTGTATGTTCTCTCACATCTGCTTGCGATTTGTTGTTCTCTCATCCATACTAGTATGTTTATTTTGTCTGATTGATTATTCTGTGTGATTGCTATATGTTCTCTCATCTATGCTTGCGATTTGCTTACTAGATCGAAGACGACGAGTACGATTTAAGCTTAGTTCGCTACTTTGTTGTACCAAATCGATGATTTGAGCCGTAGTTCGTTACTTCGCTGTACCAGATTGACGATTCGAGCCCTAGTTCTGTATATTCTCTCATCCCTGTTTGCGATTTGTTGTTTTCTCATCCCTGTTTCTATGTTTATTCTGTGTGATTGATTATCGACCAATTATTTCCGATTGTTTCTGTAATTCTGTAAGTTTATGTTGTCTAATTGCTTACTTCTATGCTTATGTTATCTGTTCTCTCATCTATTCTTGCGATTTGTTGTTCTCTCATCCCTGCTTACTAGTTTTTTATATTCATATGAATTGGATTAGATGGCTAATTGGACAAAGTAGTGATCAGATTCAATTCTGATTGATACGTGTATTAATTTGTATGTGATTCGTATATGTATGTGAATTTTTATGTGAATTCAATTTAGATTCACTCTATTTTGATTAGTATGTGAATCTGAATTTAGATTAGAGTGATTTTGATTTAGTCTATCAATTTGATTTTTGATTTCTGATCTTTATATGATTTTGATTTATGATTTTTTAATTTAGTTAGTCTCTGAATGTTAAAAACTAATTTTATATGTTTAGTTAGTGATATCATTATATAAACACATCCAACATAACTAAAGAATAATTTTTTCTTTCTTAATGTTTTTAGATTCAAAATGGATATTGCTGATGGTGGTGAGAATATTGTGCCTAATGAAATTAGAAATACTGGAATAGCTAATGCGAATGCGATGAATGAGCATCCACCAAAACCTAATAAAAGAAAACGCTCTTATGTTTGGGAACATTTTACTCGTTTGAAACAAAAACCCGGTTCAAAAGATTCACCTAGGGCTTCTTGTAACCACTGTGGAGAAACTTACTATTGTGGTAGCAAGAAACATGAAACGTCGGCACTAAAATCTCACATAGAATTTCAATGTAAGAAAATTGAGGGGAGGAAGCTTCCTAAGGGTCAAAGAACATTGGGATTTAAACCAAAGAATGGTACTGATGAGGGTTCGGGTCAACTTGTGAGTTGGAGTTTTAGTGTCACTGCATGTAGGGAAGCGCTAGCCAAAATGATAATTGTTGATGAGTTTCCATTCAGATTTGTGGAGAATGATAGGTTTAGAGAATTAATGCACGTTGCTCAGTCGAAATGGGTAAAAATACCTAGTCGAACGACGGTGGCTAGAGATTGTATGACTCTACATGTAGCTGAGAAGAAAAAATTAAAAAATTTGTTGAAGGGACAAAGAATATGCCTTACCACATATAATTGGACATCTGTGCAAAATTTGAATTATATGTGTCTCATAGCACATTACATCGATAGTGATTGGAAATTGAATAAGAAAATATTAAATTTCTATTTAGTTATAAGTCACAAGGGGGAAACTATTGGTAAGGTAGTTGAATTATGTTTGCTTGAGTGGGGTATAGACAAATTTCTCCCATTAACCGTTGATAATGCAAGTTCTAATAATGGGGTAGTTAAATTCTTGAAAAAGAAAACCAAAGATAGACGGGGAATCGTTCTTGAGCATGAATTTCTTCACATGAGATGTTGTGCGCATATTTTGAATCTTGTAGTACGTGAGGGTTTGAAAGAAATGGACGAGTCAATTGTTAAAATTCGAAATGCGTTAAGATATGTTAGGGGCTCTCCATCTAGAATGACAACTTTTAAGACGTGTGCAGAAAAAGAAGGTATCGATTGTAACAATCAAGTTTGCCTAGATGTGCCAACTAGATGGAATTCAACTTATTTCATACTAGATAGGGCAATCAAATTTCCAAAAAGATTTGAATGTTTAGAGGATGAAGATGCACAATACCAATCACTTTATAATGATAACGACATTGGTGATTTAGGAGAGGAAGTTGATGGGAATAATATAGGGAAACAAAGGAGAATGGCTTTGGGGCCACCAAATAGTGACGATTGGCAAAAGGCCAAATCATTTGTCAAGTTTTTGAAACTTTTCTATAATGCGCCCTTGAAATTTTTTAGGTCTTTATTTGTCACTTCCAATGCTTTCTTCATGGAACTTATGGTCATTAAAGGGGCAATATCAAATTTGTCAAAAAATTCTAACATGTTTCTCTCTTCTATGGCAAAAGGAATGCAATCTAAATTTGACAAATATTGGGATAAATTAGACAAAATGAATCTGTTGTTGTTAGTTGCTATGGTCCTTGATCCTCAATATAAATTGAGATATATTAATTGATGTTTGAAAATAAACTACGAAGTTGTAATTGTGGAGGAGATAATGAAGAATGTTATGGATTCTTTATCCCGTTTATACGATTGGTATGCATCGAATAGAATTGGTAATGTGTTTGTTCAAGAAAATGTAAGTGATTCATTATTTGAGAGTGTGTTGGATGAAGAAAAAGAAGATGCCCGTGCTTTATTTTAATCTCAGTTTCGTAAGCACATAGCAGAAGAATGTAATATGTCTAGTAAATCAAAGTTAGATAAATACTTAGATTCCCCAGTAGAAACTGAAAGTAATAAGTTTGAAATTTTGGGATGATGGGAGAGTAATTCAACAGAATATCCATTTATTTCTCAAGTTGAAAGGGATGTATTAGCAATTCCGGTGTCCACGGTTGCCTCTGAGTCTGCTTTTAGTACGGGTGAACGAATTTTAGATCCTTTCCGTAGTTCGTTATCTGCAAAAATGGTTGAGGCTTTGATTTGTACTCAGAATTGGTTGCGGTCTTCAAAACCAATTAATCTTCGGGAAGTAATAGAACAAGTAGAACAATATGAAAATATCGATGAAGGTAATATTCATTATTCTCTCTCTTTCTCTCTCTATATATATTTAATAACTCTTTTATCTTTTATTGATTATGGACTTGACTATAATTTCTTTTGTTCATATTGTTCTTTTGTGTTAGGACTTATTGAATTGAGTTCGGTAACTACAGTAATTGATAATTGATTGATGTTAAGCTTATTTAATTTTTCAAAGTAAGGATTATTAAATTGCAGATATACATTGCATTTTTTTTGTATTTTTTTTTTTGTGAAATTTTACTTTTATTTTAAACGTTATTTGTTTTGATTTTGGAACTTAAAACATGTGATCGATGTGGTTTTGGAGATATAAAGTTTGGTTTCAACCTGTAAGGTTGCAATTGATTGAATTATTTTATTTTATTTTTGGTTATTTTAGAATCTCATTTATTTCAATTATTTAGTTTATTAGTATTGGTTGTGTGATGTGTAATAATTTTGTTTTATTTTTGTTTTTGAAGTTTTAATTTTTGATAACTGCAATTTTTTTTATTTTTTATTTTTTTGTGTGTGTTCTGTTGTTTCTGTTTCTATCTCATCTACTAAAAATAAAAATAAAAATTGTGGGCTGTTGCATATTTTTTGTAAAAAATGAAATCTTGTAATTGGGCCAAATGGATGAAATAATCAGCCCAAACTTGAAAATCTATATTTGTTATCTAATTTTGTATAAAACAAGCCGACCCAATATGTGGGCCCAACCCGCTGGCCCACCCGACCCCGACTCGCCAACAACTGGGCGGACCTGCAACAGACTCGATTTATTTTTATTTTTATTTTGGCCCATACTATTCCAACCCATCCATGTTCGGCTAGCCCAATGTACAGGCCCAAATCCAGCTCGCCCGACCTGTGAACAGTCCTAAATCCAATGTGTATATCGATATAATTAAGGATATGTATGAAGATATAGTCACTAGTGTTCGAACAGGAGGAGGCGATACTTGTGTATTCCTATTAATATAGGCTTACATCAAGGATCATCTTTAAGTCCTTATCTCTTCGTTCTAGTGATGGATGAGCTCACAAAACATATTCAAGATGGAGTATCTTGGAGTATGTTGTTTGCGGATGATATCGTATTAGTGGACGAAAGTAGAATAGGTCTTAATACTAAGTTAGAAAGATGGAGAGAAGTGTTAGAGTCTAAAGGTTTGAAGGTTAGCAGAAGCAAGACAGAATACATGCATTGCAATTTTAGTAACGCCCGGAGAGACGGTGGTGCGGTCAAAATTGGAGACGAGGAGGTACTGAAGGTTGATCGTTTTATATATTTAGGTTTAATGATTCAGAGTAATGGCGAAATTGAGGAGGATACTACACATAGAATCACGACAGATTGGTTAAAGTGAAAAAGTGCAGTTAGGGTGATTTGTGATCGTAGGATTCCGTTGAAACTTAAAGGAAAGTTCTACAAAACTATTATAAGACCAACACTTCTTTATGGTTCAGAATGTTGGGCGGTAAAAACGAATCATGTCCAGAAAATTAGGGTGATAGAAATTAGAATGTTGCGGTGAATGAGTGGGAAGACAAAAATTGATAAAATTAAGAATGAAACTATTATATAAAATTTATGAATAACACCCATCGAAGAGAAAATTAGAAAAAATCGTTTACGATGGTTTAGGCATGTACATAGAAGACCCATAAAAGCACCAGTGAGAAAATGTGATTTAGTTCAAGTTTAAGGGACTACTAGAGGGAGAGGTAGACCTAAGAAGACATTGGACGAGACTATTAAAAATGATTTAATGATATTAAACCTGACGAAGGGGATGACTCTTGATCGATCTCTATGGTGTAAATGAATTCATGTAACTGACCCTACATAAGTGAGACAAAGGCTTAGTAGTTGTTGTATACTTTTTGCCTCTAATTTTTTGAACAATTACATTTACCCCAACCCCAACCCTACCTTCCCACTACCCCAACCTCATCTATTGTTGCCCCCCATCAGAATCGTTTGCTGCCCTACTACCAAAGCACATATCCGTCGAAGTACCTCAACCCCCCCCCCCTCTCTCTCTCATGTTTGTGCTCTGGTGCATAGGTCGACCAAAGCACAAATCCGGTCTATTTCAAAATCATGTTTTGGTCTCATGTTTCAACCATCGTTCTCACTTTTCAGAGGTTCAATGTCAATTACACTAGTCCACATTCTCGTAATTTCATTAATTCATAATTACTTTTCTTTTTGGTTTACGGTAAGGTATGTGCGGATTAGTTTATATGCACTTCGACGAGTCAATTCTTTTTTTTCTTGGTTTAAGATAGGGTGTATTTGAGTTAATTACGCACACCGACTAATCATCTCTTTCACAATCTTAAAGACACACTTCTCAATATCGATTTGACGCATTTATAATAATTTTTTTTTACAGGATGGACGAACTCTTGTTGACAAGAAAATGACACATGGCTTTACTACCCGGAGTAACAACTCTTCAATAATTGATAATTACCTAATGTACCCATTGTAATTAACTGTTTTTACCTCTTTTCTTTTCAGAAAACGAGTATAGCGTCGACAAAGAAAAAGAAAATGGATAAAGCAAAACGATGAGTTTCAAATTGAGCGAAACGCAGAACGTAGTCGTGGGCTCGGCTACTTGTGAGATTCAATTCTGGTTCAGCAAAGCGTCTTCTGTCTGAGAAGATAGATCTACAATCAGGTAATGTGAAAACTCGGAATTCATTATTGCCGACGCTCGGTTCAGCGTTCACCTCAGGTCGGTTAAATCACTTCTTCAGATACATGCATAATTGCATATGAACAATGCAACCTGATATTTTCTGTAAATTGAACTATATTGTTCTGTTTTGCGATGAATTACATTTATTTAGCTTATGAACACGATGTCTTCTCGATTGATCGATTTTATGAGTAGAATTAGATGCGGAGCCCTTGAAGAAAAGTTCAGATGCATTTTTTTGCATGAAATTATTTGGTGTGTGAGAGAAACTAAGGTTGATTCTGTGTTTCTGATTAAATAATAACTCGTGATTTGAAAATTTGGAAAGTTCAATCGAACTTTTTGGTGTCTAACAAGGATCTATGGGAGCAAATAGCGAAGCTGCATACGCTATGCACCGTCATTTTTCTCTTTCGGTGTTTGTTTTTGAATTTTTTCGCTTCTGTTTACTTAACGAATTTGAGTGTATGATTTTGCTGCATATATGACCCCAGGAATAAATGATTTTCATGAACTGCTGAAGCAGCTAGGCATGCAATTACCTTTTGAAATCAGCATCTAATCACGATCTGATCAATAAGTTATACCCGTACACGTGACTGCATACTCTGAATTTAGTCAAATTAGCTCACAGTTCTGTGCTTGCATGTGTCAATCTTTTTCAGATGAGTTGCTTCATAGCTACAACTTGGAAGGTCGGCTGTCATGGGTCTTTATAAGAACAATAGTGAGGTATTGCCTAAGAGAAGAGGCATTACTGGTGCATTTTTCGAGTTCCCTCGTAAAAATGAACATGGTTTGCATTAATCGTCGTGGGAGGAGGTGTGCTCGGATTTCAAGTCGCAGATTATTGTTTTGGGTGTTTTCACTTGCCGTGCTCTTTTCCATCTATTTAGCAGTTTTCGGCATAAAGCTGATATTTCATGGTGAGTTAAAAAACGCCTTGTATTTATATGTACTCTTAAAAGGATAAATGTTTGGAAGGAATCTGCAGTTCATCTACATTGGACATCAACATCCACAATCTACTGCGCTGAATTGTTATTTCAGTTGTGATATAATTGACATGCTACGTGACCAGTTCCTTGAGTTAATATGTTTATTTTCAAAAGCCGAACTGCGGTGTAACTGGTTGTTAGTAGTTATAGGTGATTATTACCTTTGGCCATTTATGATAATAGAGTCTGAGAAATGAGGACATATTCACTAGGAGCATTTCCATGGCATTCTTTCTTCATGATATTTTAATGATTTATTTTATCTATTGCTTTTATTGATGCTATTGGTTTTATCAATTTTTTTTTTTCCGGTAACTGAAAATTTTGTTAGTTTTTCTTATTCAACATGCCAAGACATAACAGTAGCATGTTGTCTACTTCTACTGCAGTATTTTTTTACACTATTGCTGCATTTAAAATCTTGAAGGTACACATGTGAGCAACCATAGAATTAATTTGTTGACATTTTTATTGTTTTCTTTCAAGCTATATGCATGTCTTATATAGTCATTTGCAGGTGTGGAGAGCGAGGCTACACATTTGAGAAAAGTGCATACAGAATTATCAATATCAAATACCTTAGAGCACCCAGTTAAAAAGCCCCGCAGGCCACGTAAGATTTTTTTTTATGTATTTTTGTCATTTTTTTCTCATGCTGTTAAATTATTCAAAGAATATTTGGGACATCTAGCAATTTATGGATTTAACCTAGAATGCTTAAAAAGCCAAACAAATTCAATGGAGAATCAATTTATGTTAAGTGATGGCTGCTAATTAAATCTTTGAATTATATGCCTCTTTCACGCGTTCTTGATGAGCCTTCACATTGAAATGATATTTTGATTAACTGTAACTGCTTCTTTCTGTCCTAATTTGTTTTGTGAAAAGGGATTCCTATATTTCTACTATTTCTGTCTTATCGTGAAGTTGAAGTTCTGATAACTTATTTTGATGGGTATGAAGTAAATAGTGTAATCGACTACCACTTAAAACAAGTTCATTTTGATCTAAAAATACCATATATGAGCAGTGAGTTCAGTCAAAGTTTTGAGGAAATTAGTTTTGCCGCGACACTGCAAGCAAATCCAGGAAAAACTCTCCACTTAATTTGCATGGAACTAAATCTGAAAATGGCAAAACTTTATACCACCCATAAATTAGGTAAGAGAATCCTGAAAGGTTCAATTTGATTATCTTATTACAGTCCCATACTAATAAAAACATAAAAACGTTACGAACTCTCTGGAAACAGGAGCATACTCTCCATTCCATGAAAATATGAAAACATTAATAGGAATTGGAAGCTAATTTAGACTGGTTTCTTGCTGTCCCTCATTTCTTTTGTTGTTTTTTGTTCACATTCCTTTGGTCTGACTTTGTACTTCTGTAGACTAAATGCATGCATATAACCTTTAATGTTGTCACCTCAGTAAGCCTAGTATTAGTTTCAATTCTTTTTACTTCATCTTCTCCACACTTGGTATCGTTCTTTAACTATGTTAGTTGATTGAATTCATTCCGTGATTTTTGTTGTTTGGTATCTCTATAATCCTAGTGTTTGTTCTGTTTACTATCATACTCCTGTTGACATTCACTTCACACCCTTATTTGGTTCTTCAGGGTTTATCTCTTGCGATGTTCCGTTTCTAGACTCCGTTGATCATCTTGTTGAGCCCAATGATGTGATGAATTCAACACAATTCTCGTTGCAATATGTTGAAAGGGAGGACAGAAGTTTGTCGAACAGTCCATTTGAACCCAAATTTGGAGGATACCAAACACTAGAAGAAAGGGAGAGATCTTTCCATGCAATAAATCAAACAATTCATTGTGGATTTGTGCAAGGAACAGAGGGATCCCCAAGCACTGGGTTTGACTTGGATGAAAGAGACAAGACATACATGAGGACATGTGGAGTTGTGGTATCCTCGTGCATATTTGGGAACTCTGATTTTCTGAGAAGGCCAACTAGCAAACTGGTAATAATCTGTATGAAGATGCGCACAATATCTTTTTTGAACAAAACCTACATCATCATCACAAGACATAATAAGTAACTTGAAAGTTGTGGTCATCATTTTAAGCTGCTCATCATGGTTCTACACTTCCAAAGTATGCAACAATACCATTCAAAATAGAAATATTTGAATCTATCATAGCTAATCTCCACAGTTTTAGCTAAAGTACTTTGTCAAGAGTTATATATGCTAGAGAAAGACGTACTTCATATACCGTTCTATGTTTCACCATTTGATAGAAAGGCACTTCCAAGAGTTAAAGAGAGGAAATTTTGAGATTGGAGATATTCCACGGTGTAGAAGCGGAAAACATTATTGCCTGGTACTTTTTCATTATTTAGATCACATTCAAATGTCTTATGATCATATATCAAACCAATCACACTCTGGATCAAATTGGATAATACCTCACTCTCTTGATGTATTCTAAAGAGTAGTGTCCCTAAACATACTATTATTTGAGTACACAGAAAAAAGTGACTTCTAATTTTTCAATTTTGCAAATAGCTCCAAGGGCTGTAAATTTTGCCGAACTCTCAGTTTTGCTGGTTGAAAGTGGTTTCTTCAATTTAACCAATCAAAATTTTGTTCTTTACTCACTCTTTGAATGATGCTAAAGTTACTTGTCTGTTGCAGATCAGCGAATATTCCAAGACACATGTTTGTTTTGTTATGTTTGTTGATGAACAAACACTATCAAAGCTGTCTAGTGAAGGAAATTCTCCGAATGATCAAGGATATGTTGGGTTGTGGAAAATAGTGGTTGTGAAGAACTTACCATACAAGGACATGAGGAAAACTGGAAAGGTTCCTAAATTTTTGTCACACCGTCTCTTTCCATCGTCTAGGTGATTCTCCAGACTCTCTTCTGTGGAACTCATTTATTCTTCTCTTTCAATTTTGCCGACACTTAAGGGTCCGTTTCGTTGTCCTTTAATTTGCAAATTGTAGCATTTTTCAGTTTGTAGTATTTCTCAGTTCAGGTTATGAATTGTTATAGTTTAGTATTGGTTTGTAAGAATTAGAACACTTAAATTAACTATCTAACCATTTTAGGTCAAGTTTAGTTGCTATTTTCTTGTGTAATTGGAGTAAAATAAAAAAGGGTAGCCCAGTTCACGAAGGTGCCCAGTTTTCTTGTGTAATTGGAATAAAATAAAAAAAGCCAATCCAATGCACGGAGGCTCTAACCATTACAGAGTCTGGGGAGGGTTTGGTGTACGGAGTCTTTCCCCTGCATACAAAGAAGTTATTTTCATGATTTGAACACGGAACCTTTGGGTTACGATGGAACAACCATACAAATAATATGTAAATTTGATTAAAACATAGTAAATCAATAAATATGCAGCTCAGTTCATAAAAAATAAGATAATTCATAAAATAGGATAATTTAGACAACCAAACGGGCCCTAATAGTGTCGATCCATTTCTAATGATTTTCCCCCTTCTCTAGGTACTCTATCTGGCTCGACAGCAAGATGCGACTTCTGATCGATCCGATGCTGATCATTGAATATTTCTTGTGGCGATCGAAATCTGAGTATGCAATTTCAAACCACTACACTCGCCACTGTGTCTGGGAGGAGGTACTCCAAAACAAGCGTCTAAACAAGTACAACCACACAGCCATCGACGAACAGTTTAATTTCTATCAATCTGATGGTCTCACCAAATTTGACCATTCAGACCCCAACACACCTCTTCCAAGTTGTGAGTGCGAAATCACTCATCTCTCCTCTTTCTCATATTAAGATTGTGTTTTTTCGCCTATTTTGCTGATTTCAGTTTTTACATTTTTCAGATGTGCCTGAAGGTTCATTCATCATCAGAGCTCATACGCCAATGTCAAATTTGTTTTCATGCCTTTGGTTCAACGAAGTCAACCGTTTCACATCACGTGATCAATTGAGCTTTGCATATACTTTCCTCAAACTGAAGAGAATGAATCGAGACAAACCGTTTTTTTTTAAAAATGTTTAAGGTAATTTATTATTTTATCATCTCAGGGGCAATCTAAGTACAATGGTAAGGTTGTTCCATTATGACCTGGAGGTACATGGTTCAAATCTTGGAAACAACCTCTCTGTATACAGGGAGGGCGGGAACCTTCGTGCATTGAATTGCTCTCTTTGTTTAGGGCGATCTAAGTAAAAATTTTGATTATTATGGTAATTTATAGGAGTCACTTTGTATGCAGGACTGTGAACGCAGATCCCTAGCAAAGTTATTTCATCATAGGCAGTCTAACCTCAACCTCCCCTAACTGCTATCTGCTCCTCGATTAGTTGAAATTCTTTGGTTCCTGGTTAGATTCAGGTACTCTATTCATTTCCCTGTTTATTCTATTCATTCCAATTCAAAAAACAGGGTGGCATTTGATTGGTGTTTCTGTTCCCCACCCAAAAAATGAAAATCTTGGAACGGAAACATAAAAACAGGAGCGAAAATGAGTTTTTGTGCTACGTTCCCAGTTTTTTTAGACCAAATATGCGAACATAAAAGAAATGTTTGTTAAACATCACCTAGGTTATCCGAAATGGCCAGAAAAAGGTGATGGTTGTTTTTTTTGCAGACCCTGTGGGCGTTCTTTGGGCTGGCGGTTTTGAGCTCACTGTACAACTACAGATCTAATATCTTAGGGAAGCCCATTCTACAGTGTTAACTTGTTAAATTTTTTGATTTGGGCATGGTTTAAGAGATGCTAAGAATTGCACAGTTTTGAAGATGCATTCACTAATACATCCCCCTAAACCCTTTTCCATGTGTATTCCTTGTTTTTTTTTCCCCCATCAATTAGTCAAGTGCATAATTGTGTGCATGTATATTAGTTCTTGTCAATGGATAGATAACTTGATGCTCCAACTTAACTCCATCAGTGTATGTTTGGTTGGATGGAAAGTGGAAGGAAAGGAAAAATAAAGAGCATGTAACATTTCATGAAAATGTGACTGAAGAAAATTATTCACTCAATCCACTTTACTATTTTATCTCTATATATTCATGATTATCGTCATCGCAGCAACAAATACGAATGTTTATTTCGACATAGGTTAAAATAGATTTGTAAATTAATTTATAGCATATTTGCAACAACAATGATCAAATTTTTTTTATATATCAACACAACAAATATTTAATGTTAATATATGTATCTAGGTTTTGGCTCAATAGGTTAAATCTTAAGTCCATCATGTTCAAATTAGGGATGGTCATGGGTCTGGGGGCCCGCCTAGTCCGAACGGCTCGACCCTATTTTTTTAGGGATTGGGCTTAGGGTTTGAGCCCATGGGCCGGGCCGGGCCTGGACCTAGGTATTAGGGCCGGATCAAAATTAGGGCCGGGCTTGGACAAGGCCTAAAAATTTTAGGCCTAGTCCGGCCCGGCACGAAGGATATTTAAAAAAATAAAAATAATATATATATATACACACACACATATACATTACAATACAATCCTAATATTTGGAATATTAGTTTCCTTTAGAAATTGTAATTTTAATATTTCTTGTTGGTTTAGTTTGTTTGGAATATTGGTTTGTTTTTAGAAATTATAATTTTAATATTTCTTGTTGATTTGGTGTTGAATTTTTTGTATTTTTTTTTTATTTTTTTTTTAAAAAAATAGGGCCGGGGGCCCGTGGGTCGAGTTTTGGGCTTAGAATTTTCTTATAGGGCCGGGTTTAGGCATAGAATTAAGGCCCAATCACGGGGCCGGGCCGAGCTAGGGTCCAACGTTTTTTTGTAATACACTAGTCTAAGCCCGGCCAGAACCCGGCCCGGCCCGGCCCGGCTCGACCCATGACCATCCCTAGTTGAAATATGATATCTATGTATTTTGTTATTTTTGGTACCTTTATTGTAGGGCATTATTAGTCAATTTATTTCGATGATATGTTTTCTAATTTAGCTTGCTCATGCTGCTATATAATTAGGGATATAGAATCTATTCTGAACATATCAATACAATTCAATATATTTTTTTCATTTTCCTATATCCTTTTTGGTATCGAGAGCCAATTTTTTTCCCATCCAAAATCATCACCAGCATGCCGCTGCCATTATCTCCCTAAACCGCCACTACTATTCTCTCTCCAAACCCTAGCCGTTGCCGCCCTACCACGAACCAGCCGCTGCCATTATCTCTCGAAACCCTAGGCACCGCCGCCCCACTATGAACTAGTTGAACCCTAACCAACCATCGCCTCAAAACCCTAATCAGCTACTGCCTCCAAGCTCGAAATCCTAACCAGTCATTGCCTAGCTCGAAACCCTAACCAGCCGCCGCTGCCATCACTTGCTGCGAGCTCGCAAACCCTTCGCATGCTTGAAACCCTAACCAGCCGTCGCCCAACTCGAAACCCTAACCAGCCGCCGTCGTCACCTGCTACAACCTTGTGGACCTTGCGAACCACTCGAACAAACTTGAAACCCTAACCAGCAACCTCGCCATCCAGCAACTGCCATCACCTACAAAGTTCCAATTCTCACCGCCATCATTTGTTGCAAGCTCACGAACCCTTCGCGACCAACAAACTCCCAAAACCAGACCCTTGTGCACCATCTTGTGCGAACTAATCGTGATTATTGTGCTCTGTTTGTTGCCGCCCAACATCAATCCATCATCAGGTAGTCAGACTGTTCTTCGTCCGAATAAGTAAATTTTTGCTGCTCGTCGCCGTTGTTCTCCATTTGTTGGTGTTCTAGATGTCTTAAGCTCACGACCATCTCTTCAATTTATTGAATGATTAGGTAACTACGTCTCTGATTACCCTTCTCATATTGCACCTTATTTTTTCAAAGCCTGGTCAGTCTTCCGTAGCATTTGTCAGCTTGTTTCATTGCTACAATCTCATCTCATCTGTATCAATGGCATCCGGAAAAAAAGGTAACAGTCCAATGTGTTACCGCTGTTTTACTCAATGGGGTGAATTTTTCTGTCTGGTCTCGCTCTCTCCGTCTCTACCATGGTGGAAAACGTAAGACTGGATGACTTGACGGCATCGAGCCAAGACCAGATATCAATGATCATAAGTTTGCTCAGTGGGATGATGATAATTGAACCATCCTCGGGTGGATCTTCAATTCTATGGGGGACCGGATCTATAATATCTTAATATTCTATGAGACTGTCAGAGGTTTATGGTCTGCTCTTACGGAGATGTATGCCTACTCTTACAATGAATCATGGATCTTCAAGCTTTACTGTGAGATTTTCCATGCCTCCCAAGCATCTTTGGGACTTTCAACTGCGGATTACTTCGACTACCTTCAATCTTAATAGGGGAACTTGCGCAGTATAAACCTTTGAGTGAATTATCTGAGAATGCTGCTGAGATTGAAGCCAAGCGCCAGGATCATCGTCACACATACCATTTCTTGATGGATTTAAATTTGGAGTACGAGAATTTTCGCACTTAGATTTTAAACACATCACCAATGCCAAACCTATATAATGCATTCTCTACAGTTGCCAACGATTCAAAACGCAGGTTTCTTCTCCCACGTGAAGTCACTTCTTCAATCCTTGAGCAAATGACCTTTTCGGCTCCCTCTGGTCTTCGCCCATCAGGCACGCAACCATACTGTCAGCACTGCCAAAAGCCTGGTTATCACATTGACCATTGTTATAATCTTCATCTTGAATTAAAACCTCGAAACCTAAGAGGGAGGGAAGGAAAAGGAGGACCAAATATTGGTGTTATTGCTGATATTGTGCCCGATTCGACAGATCCCCTACCAGCTCCCCTGGATCTTTCCCACGTCCAGGCCCAACTTGCCTAGCTTCAGGCTTAGTTAACCACTTTGGCATCATCTTTTGGCCCCATGGTTGCTCTGACCTCGGGTTCTCCTATTGCGCTTCATTGTAACTCTGGTCGCCCTACTTGGATTTTGGACTCCGAGGCTAACATTCACATGACTGGTGAGTTTTCTACCTCTTCCTCTCTTGTTTCGCCTATCAACCAATCTATGTGCATTGCAGATGATACTTCTATCCCTATTCGTTGTTAAGGAGATTCCTGCTTGTCCCCCGATATCACTCTTCACTCTGTTTACTATGTTCCTAAATTTACCTATAATCTACTATCGGTTAGTCGTCTTGTTAAAAATCTTAACTACATCGTTGTTTTCTTACTTGATCATTGCTTCTTGCAGATCCTGACTACGAGGAACATTTTTAGCAGAGGATATGAACGCAATGGCCTCTACTACTTTGGAAGTCCTCCACCTCCAACCGTTCCACCTTTTAGTATGCAAGCTTATGTATTATCTATTTTTGATTCCTTTATCTGTTCTTTCAAAAATTTAAACTTGTGGCATGCCCATCTAGGACGTGGAAATTTTCAGGATTTATGTTGGTCGTTTCTGTCTATTAATAAAGCTTGCACGGATTTTAAATTTCAATGTGTGGTTTGTGAACTGTCTAAACACACGTACCTCTTACATTCCTTGCATGCACTGTACCTCCCAAGCATTTGATCTTATCCATTCTGATATTTGGGGACCCTCTTCTATTACAATCATTTCCAAACACCGCCATTATGTTACCTTCATAGATGATTATAGTTGGTGCACTTGGGTTTATTTAATGAAGCACAAATCAGATGTTTATATTCACTTCACCCACTTCCTTCAAATGATAAAAATCCAATATAAAATCGCTGTGTGCAATATCAAGTTAGATAATGGGCGGGAATACTTATCCGATGAATTTCGGGTTGAGTTTAATAAGCAAGACATCCTTCAACAACTTTCTTATCCCTATACCCCTGAACAAAATGGTGTGGCGGAACGTAAGAACCATCGCATCATGTCTATAGTCTGTTGTCTTTTGCGAGTAATGAATGTTTCCAAATCTTTTTAGCACACGACAATTCTTACTATTGTCTATATCATTAATCGCACACCGAGCTGTGTCCTTACAGGCAAAACCCCCTTCATATACTACAACCCACTAGCACCATTTTCTGTATCTACCCTGTGTCTTTGGCTGTATGTGTTTTGTCCAAATTGGAGCCTTACTCGCACTAAGTTAGATGATAAATCTATCCGGTATATTTTTCTCGGCTATTCTTCCATGTCGAAAGGATATAGGTGCTACGATCCAGTTACTTACCATACTTACCATTATCTCGATGTTACGTTCCTCGAAATTGTATCCTATTTTTTCGGTATTATACCTTCTCAACCTATTGAGGAAGCCACTACCGCCCACTTCTGCGTCCTATTCTTTTATTAGATATATCTTTCCCGCCCACATCACACCCACCACCTAACCCCTCACCCTCCCCCTTACGGGTCTACTCTCGTCGTCCACGTGTCTCACATCTCCTACTGACATCTTCTCCGAACTCAGGTATATCTCCATTTTCCATTATCTCTGACCCTGTGACCCTGTTCCTCCTCGTTACCAGACTCGAGCATGTCGCCCACCATCCCGCTATCCCTTTTCATGTTGTACTAATCATTCGATTTTCAAGTATTTGTCTTTTCAGGATCTCTCGGATCAATATTGTTGATCCCTAGATTTTGATGGATAATTAAATGTTGTTATTTTTTGTGGAACTAACGTGTTTGCTGAGTATTTCAGAACAAGAGTTCCATTTAATTGATTATGTTAAAGATATCATGAAGAAGATGTAAAGGGTGCAAAGATGAATGCAATGAAGAAATGAAGAGTGTTGAAGATCATGAAGAAATTAGGTGAAAATAACTCAATACTCTTAATGTAACCCGAATTAGGATCACACACGACACTATTAAACGAGTTATCTTTATGTGTGTTTTGATATTGATATGATAGAATTTAGGATCCTAATTAAAGATTTGATATGTGCTATTTATGTGAAATTGAAAATGATAATTGACCTAATTGAAAATAAGGTTCAAAGTATAAAAAGTTGAATTTTAGAGTCAATTCAGTCAACTGAGAAAAACAATCAGTTAACTAAATCAAACAGTGTGTTTTGGAGTGGAATTGGTGAATGAAAGGACCATCCAGTTTCAATGGGTCAATTGATTAAAAGGAATCGGTCAACTGTTTAAGTTAATGAGGTTTTCAGAGCAAATTGGAACTTCCCTGCAACATTCGGTCAACCGAACGGAAGAAATCAATCAACCGATTGGGAGAAAATTGGTCAACCGATTGGGTAGAAGTTTGGTAGGGCATGGTCTCTGCACTGATTGGTCAATCGAATTGGATGGATCGATTAACCGACTAGAGTTTATGGATTGGCCTGGTTTCGATGCTCTTTCAATCGGTCAACCGAACACCAGGGATCAGTCAATCGACTATTTCGGTTGAGATTTCGAGGAATTTGGTCTTCCCGTAAAAAACTAGCCATTTTTTATAATTCCAAGGGAGATAATTGAGGGATCTGATCTTATTAAAGATATGGTACATGTATTTTAATATCCCTATTGGTTTGGTCCTTGTAATTCACGATTCTCTTAATTTAAGTAGTTAAATACTCCTATTTTTGTGTTTTTAAATTGAGAAATATTTCATGGACTTATTTGAAAGATTTAAGAGTTATTTTTAAGTGGATTACCCCATTAGAGGCATATCTTTTGAAAAGTAGTCATTGGAGGGTTTGTTATCAATCTATATATATAGACCTGCGGGATTGAGAGTAAAAAACATCAAGAACCACTAGTTCTAAGCTTTTATAAGAGTGATTATTACGCTGAGATTTCTGTAAGAAATTTGTGTGAAGTTCTTGATTTAAAGCGCTGTTAAATTGGCATCACCAATTTATGCTATTTTGCAATTTTGTTTCAATCTTTGGTGTTTTCCCAATGAGTTCTTTTCAAGCTATTGTTCTTTATTTTGATTTTATATTATTATTGATTGCTTGGTTATAAGATTGCTAGAAAATCATTTTCAAGCTTAAAAGCCTGCAAATATTTTTTAAAACGATTTTGTGTGTTTATCTGATTACGTACTTTAATTTGTGCTACCCACATTTTTTATTAATCAGATATTAATCTACCTCACATTGTATCTCTCACGTAGTAAATTTCGGGACATTAATTGAATATATCTGTATTGAGGTGGTTGAAGTTCCTTATCAAAAGAAACTCATATTTTTCTGTATTTGTGAGTTTGAGCGGATTAGACATGGTTGGGCTGGTGTCTAGTCATGGTAGCTAAGTTTCGATTTTTTTTTCTGTGATAAAGATTAGGGTTTGATTTTTATTCTGCAAAAGGTTAGGTTATTTTTTTCCCTTGAAAAGAACTAGGTTTTGATTCTCTCTGTAATTGAATTAATTTTGAGTGAATTGTAAAAGTTTAATCTTTACCTATGAAAATGATACTTAAGAGCGTGGTAAGGTTTTGATTCTTCTTATAATAGATTAGGTTAGCCTTTAGCTTGATAAAATATTAGGTTCTTCCTGAGCTTGGGAAAATGAAAATTATAAAGGTTGATTCTGAGCTTGGAAAAATAATCGTTGTAAGGGTTTGATTTCTACTTTTTTAAAAAATAAAGGGCTTAGAGGTTGCGAATCTCTGTGGAGCTCGGGGGACTGGATTAGGCAAGGCTGACTTGCTGAACTAGAATATATCTTGGTATGCTGCATGCTTTATTTTCATTATATTCTGTTTGGGTGTGCACCTAGAATTAAACACTTATCCGCTGTGTAACGAAGATAATAATTGATTTAAGAAAAAATTATTATTTGATAATTAAGTGTTGAAAGATTTCATTGTTTAAATTTTTGTTACTACACAATTCACCCCCCTCTTGGGTAGCTCATTGGGCCAACAAATATAAATCCTTCCTTAAACAAATTGATTCGGTTGTCATTTCTCGCTTCATTCGTCATTTCTTGCTTCGTTCATGAGGCCTACCAGAATCCAAAGTGGGTGGCCGCTATGCAGGTAGAGATGGATACCCTACAGTGGAATCAGACATGGGAATTGGTTGACTTGCCGACTGGTGAATGACCGGTTGGTTGTAATTGGGTCTTTAGTGTCAAATATCTGGCTGATGGATCGATTGATCGGTACAAAGCAAGACTTGTTGCTAAGGGCTACACACAAATCTCGGGCAAAGACTTTGGCGCCATTTTTTTTCCCGGTTGCAAAGTTGACTACTGTCCAGCTCTTTGTTTCATTGGTTGCATCCCATTCTTGGCCTCTGCACCAGTTAGATGTCAAGAATGCATTCCTTAATGGTGACTTGGCTGAGACTATCGATATTGAGCCTCCACTAGAATTTAGAACTCAAGGGGAACATTCGGGCAAAGTCTATCGACTCCGAAAATCTCTTTATGGACTTAAGCAGTCTTCTTGTGCATAGTTCAGCCGATTTAGGAAAGCCATCCTCACTATGGGGTTTACCCAGTGTCACTCAGATCATAGCTGCTTTATCCGTCGCCAACATTAGGGACAATGCATCATTATCTCAGTCTATGTGGATGACATTATTATCACAAGAGATGACGCACCTGACATTCAACAGGTAAAGAAGGATCTCTAAACAGATTTTTGACATCAAGGATTTGGGTCATCTCCCGTTACTTTCTCAGTCTCGGTCTCGGAGAGGTATCTCTCTATCTTAACGAAATATTCCATTGATCTTCTTCAGGATATTGGGATGCTTGGATATAGATCCGCTTCTATTCCCATGGATCCGAACCTTGAGTTAACAGCAGACTTGAGGGAATTATTATCAGATCCGTCAGTATATCAACGACTTGTGTGAGTCGCCTCATCTATCTGACTAATACAAGACCATATCTTACGTATGTTGTCAGTGTTGTGAGCCAGTTGATGCACTCACCACGTACACGATACATGGATGTTGTCAACCATATCTTTCGGTACCTCAAAACATGCCCTGGTCTTGGCCTCTTTTACATGATAGGGGCACATGAGGAACTTTCACGCTTTACAGATGCTGACTACGCAGGATCGAAGGACGATAGACCTCTAGCCTATGCACCTTTAATTCATGGGAGACACCTAATCTCGTGCAAGAGTAAGGAGTAATTCGTCGTCTCCCAATTTTCTGCTAAAGGTGAGTATCGTTCCATAGCACAAGGAACGTGTGGACTTCTTTAGTTTCATTCTTTTCTGACCAAGCTGGGACTTCCCTTGAGAAACTCATCTAAGCTATTTTGTGACAACAAATTCTCTAAAATGCTATCCTCAGACCCAATCCTCCATGAAATGAGAAAGCACATCGAGGTAGATATCTACTTCATTCGTGAAAAAATTCAATCGGGAATCATCATACTTACCTTCATCTCATCTCCCAAACAGACTGCTGATATTTTCACCTAGTCCACATGACCATCTCTTCTTCAGTCAGCTATTGGTAAGTTACGACTCATCAATATTTTCGCCCCAACTTGAGGAAGAGTGTTGAAATACGATATTTATGTATTTTATTATTTTGGTACCTTGATTGTAGGACATTATTAGCCCATTTATTCCGATGATATATTTCCAAATTTAGCCTGCTCTTGCGGCTATATAATTAGGGATATAGAACCCATTCTGAACATATCAATACAATACAATATATTCTTCTCCTATTTCCTTATATCTTTTTTCATTAGGAAATTTTAGTCGTTTATATATAGACACTTCTCTACATGTCTCTAAAATATATATTTCACCCATCAGTACAATCATCTTATATTCTGTCTCAATATTCTACATTTTAATTATTCTAATATGGTATCCAGAGCAAACTTTTCTTAACCGTATTCTTTCTAAAATTTTGCAACCATAAAATTAATTTTTTTCAAAGCCTTTCATTGTCTTACCGTTGCCAACAACACAATATCATTTTTTCACAACCCTATGTCAAATCATGGACCACCATCATACTTGTCTTGAAATGGTGAGTCCAACGCCATTAGAGAGAAGCCCAATCACCAAAACGCGTGCTCTCATGCACCTCCAAAAGTGCTGGAAATGTCCTCTACTTTGTTGAGTCTTATAGGCTTCAAAGTTGCTCTGACATCAACTCTGATCACACTGTTGGAATCGTCTTTCTGGTACGAAGCAAACCACACCAACCATGTTCCAAAATAACCGCTCATGTGCTTTCATGGGCCATCCAAACTTTTGGCTGGTCTGCCGTAGATCCCACTCGAAATCGCCACATCAGTCGTAGCACGTGGCGCCACATCAGTGCCACGCCATATTAATTTCAATTCTTTTTAACAGAAACCAAATAAGGTTTCACTTTTGAAAATACCTTTATGAATTCTAAACCAAAACAAATTAATCTATTAATAAATTATAATATATTTTCTAAATATTTTTTTATGAAGAGTTGAAATTGATTTAAACTGATATGTTTAAATTATGAAATTTTTTGAAAAATTAAGTTACGATCTAAAAATTTCACATCTCTACTTCCAAATAATAAACTTAAATTATATTTTATTTATTTAAGTTTTATTACTTATTATGTTTTTATATTTATAAATTTGAAAATCAAATAAAAAATGAAAATACAACTTATATGTTTCACACGTGAGCAACACTTGAAAAATGCAAATTGGATTGGGATCATGCTAGCTATCATCACCAATTACATTTTCAATTTTTGGATGGTTTACCAATTTAGTCCCTCAATTATTCAACCACTTTTATTTTGCTTCTCGATTTCTTCTTCTTTTTCCAATTTAGTTCCTCAATCTATAAGTCTTTTCATATTTTAACCCATTTTTTTTAACCTTAAATTTAGTAATAATATTAAAATTTAAATTTAAATTTTTTTTAGAAATAATATATAAGATATTAAATTTATTAATGATATATGGACGTTAAATTTAATAATAATACTAAAATATTAAATTTATAGTTAAAAAAATAAAAAAATATATAGAAATTATAAAAATTAAATTTAACTTTTTTTTAGAAATAATATATAAGATATTAAATTTAGTAATAAAACTAAAACATTATATTTATGAAAATTAAATTAAAAATTAATAAACAAATATAATATACAAAAATTATAGATATTAAATTTAACAAAATTAGAAATAATATATGCATATTAAATTTATTAAGAGAAAATATAATATACAGTATTATGCACAAATTATAAAAATAATATATGGACATTAAATTTAGTAATAATACTAAATTATTAAATTTATGAAAATTATTCAAATAACATATGGACGTTAAATTTAGTAATAATACTGAAACATTAAATTTATAGAAATTAAATTTAAAAAATAATATAAAAGAGAAAATATAATAGAAATTAAATTAAAAAAAATAGAAATAATATATAGGATATTGAATTTAGTAATAATACTAAAATATTAAATTTATACAAATTAAATTAAAGAAATAATATAAAAGAGAAAATTTTCGATTTGGAAATTATGAACATCAAATTTATAAGAAAATTATAGAAATAATATATAGACATTAAATTTGGTAATAATACAGAAATATTAAATTTATAAAAATTAAATTAAAAATATAATATATAAAAATTCTGAACATCAAATTTATGAAACTTATAGAAATAATATATCGACATTAAATTTGGTAATAATACATAAATATTAAATTTACAAAAATTAAATTAAAAAAATAATATAAAAGAAGAAATATAGTTTATGAAAATTATGGACATTACATTTACAAAAATTATAGAAATAATAAATACATATTAAATTTAGTAATAATACTGAAATATTAAATTTACATAAATTAAATAAAATAAATAATGCAAAAGAAAAAATATACTACACGAAAATTTTGGACATTAAATTTAAGAAAATTCTAGAAATAATATATGGACTTTAACTTAGTAATGATGTTGTAACATAAAATTTATATAAATTAAATTAAAGAAATAATATAAAAGATGATATATAATATATAAAAATTTGTGGACATTAAATTTAAGGAAAATGATTTTTGTGGTCCCTGACAAATGGTTCGAGCACTGAATTGGCCCTTGGTATTTGGAAGTCGACACATTGGATCCTTAACATTTCATTTTCGTTTCAAATTGGCTCTTCTGTTAGGTTAACATTAATGGTCGACGTGTAAGTAAGAATATTTTGGTCATTTCATGTTAAAAAAAATCAGAGTAATTTCGTCATTTTATTCAAACTAATTTAATAGAATCTATTTGTACATTATTCTAAACTTAAGGGTAAAAAATATAATTAATTATTTTCATCGAAGCCCCCTTCCCACACTCACAGCTAGGGGTGGGCAATGGGCAGATTGGGATGGGTTGGGCTAAAACTGCGAACCAAACCAATATTAGGCGAGTTGGGTTAGTTTGAATCGTGGACCGCCTAATGATGCGCGGGTTGGGGCGGGTTGGATTGTACGGGTTGGTTAGTTTAAACCATCCGCTACCCAATAGTGTACATGTTAAGCCTATTTTCGGGTTGAACTAATTAGAACCGTGGATTGTTCTTGAAATATAATAAATGTTGCTAAAAAGAAAAATCATTACATTACAAAAATTTATAGAAAAATTGTGATAAAATTATAGTAACAAAAAAACAAGAAAAAAAACTATAATGTAATTTGTAAACCATCACAAAAATAGAAAAAAATTACAAACGTAAGTAATAAAGTCTAAAACGATGTCATTTTGTGCATATTCCGACGGGCGGGTTGAACCTGTAAGAACATGGGTCAAACTGTAACCTGCCCATTCATGTGCGAGCTTCAAGATTTAACACCCACGCAATGCGTGGGTTAGTATTGAGTGGTTTTTTGCGGTACAGGTTTGCGGGTTGACTCGATCCGTTGGATACCCCTACCCACTGCCTACTGGTTCATGCCCCTGCCCCAACCTTACCCTTTGTTTCATTCCCCCAGCCCCTTCTCCTCTCGGTGACGACGAACCAAACACCACTGCCGCTCCAACAGTGAACTACAGCCGCCGCTCATTCAAGCTTTCTTTCTCTCTCTTTCTCTATTTTTTTTTTCTTTTTTCTCTAAAGCCCCGCCTGTTTTCTTCCATTTATAGACCCAGATGGCTGGAGACGAAGTAAGAAACTTTTGTTTTTGTTGGTGAGTCGGAGGAAGAAAACATGGAAACAATAATCGAAGGGGAGGAAAACGACAAACCGTCGGATTTCTCATCGCCTCAGGTGGTTGAAAATCCTGTTATCAATGATTCGAAATAAAATCTGAAATTAGGGTTTTGGAGGGTAAAGCGGTTAAAGGAGGAGGTGAGGAGGCTGCGTTGAGGAAAAAGGCGGCTGATGTTGTGGGAGATAATTCCATTGATTCAGCTCTGATTTTAACCATGGATAACCTTATTGGAGCTGAGGTTTTGGAGAAGAAGCCTCTGGCAGACCACAATTTGAACCCTAATTCAAACGAAATGGCAAAAGAAGCTAATGTTGGGATTTTAATCCCTATAGACCTAAATCTATAATACCTTAATCAACATGTCAAATCACCAAGAGTTCTAATGTACACGTAAATTACGTACCTGGATCCATTACGATCAATTGTATTCTGATGCGGAATCCTATGATAATCGATCACGAGAAGAATACGGATCGAAACAGGTACGTGGTCTTTCTCAACCAAATCTCCGGAGTTCCTCGATGAGA
Source organism: Eucommia ulmoides (assembly GCA_016647705.1). Classification (NCBI taxonomy): domain Eukaryota; kingdom Viridiplantae; phylum Streptophyta; class Magnoliopsida; order Garryales; family Eucommiaceae; genus Eucommia; species Eucommia ulmoides. Next base: position 5,292,314 of record CM028333.1, on the reverse strand, counting down.
TTCGTGATTCTCTTCCAGATGGGGAGAAGAGAGCTGTCAAGACGATTTGGTATTATTGGGGACCATAACCCTAATATTATATATTTATATGGTGTGATTAGGGTTCCCAAAATTTCCTAATCACCCCAACAGTTTTCGGTATCTACTCATTTGGACCCACATTCTTTTTAGTAGTTTATGGGCTTACCCAAATTAATCAGATCACTTAATTTTAGCCCATTAAATTTAAATAACAAATATAATTGTATTAATAATATGTTGTCCATAATTATATTAGGAAATAAATTTTCCTAACAATCTCCCACTTGGGCTACATATTATTCCTGAAACAATTAAATCACAAAATTTCTTAGGCGTGCATTCGTATGCTATTTATCCTTAAATTTCTCCTTAAACAATCTGGTCCATCTTATATACCAACAATGGAATTATCACAACTTATATCACAATACAGTCGTGACTAAATCACGATGATCACCATACCAATACACTCAATGACAAAGATCAAATATGGATGAGTAGCATAAAAATTACATGCAATGTGATGTTAGACATTTCTATTTCCAACTGGTCTAACTTTAGTCTTTAGTGAGATCAATTCTTAGTCTTTCTTTCCTTATTTTAAATCACAATTAGAAAGAATACAGTCAGAGTAAATAAAAATTTAATCCATCAATTTTGTTCTGCAGAAATCAAATATATATATCTAATAAAAGAATATTTAACAAATACAAACTCTCACTAAATCAGCATATTATCAAATAAAACCACACCCATATGAGCAGCGTGCTTAAGAAATACCTTAGGTAACAAACCTTTAGTGAGCGGATCTGCAATCATGGAGTTTGTTCCCATATGTTCTATAGATATAATCCTACTCTGAATTCTCTCATTAGCAACCAAAAACTTGATCGGAATCAGAATACCCAATGATCTCCAAATAATCTATCTTCCGATAAGTGAGCATGTAATCTTTTGTTTTATGTAAATACCTTATAACCCATTTGGCTTGTTTTCAACGATTCATTCCAGGGTCGCTTAAGTATCTGCCAACATTCTAAATATGAACGCTAAATCCGGACGCGTACATAATGAGCGTACACAAGACTCTCTACTGCCGACGCATAAGGAATCTTCTATATTTCTTTCTTTTCCAACTCATTCTTAGGGCATTGAGTGAGACTAAACATGTCTCCTTTAGCGACAGGAGTATTTCCTAGTGCACAATATTTCATGCCAAATCTAGCAAGTCGCTTATCGATATAACTCTTTTGTGATAACCCAAAGGTACCCCAAGAGCGATCTCGGTGTATCTTTATTTCTAATACAAAAAAAACGTCCCCAAGAAAAGTCTTAGTTAGAAATCTCTTGGTTTTATTCAATAAGCCTATATCGTTGCTAGCTATCAATGTGTCATTGACATATAGCACTAAAAATAAGGAATTTACTCCCACTGAACTTGTGGTATACACAATCATCAACTTCATTTACCTCAAAACCATATGAGACAATGATTTGATGAAATTTGTGACACCATTTGACGGGAAACTTGTTTAAGACCATAAATAGATTTCTTTAACTTGCAAACCATAGACTTTGGATTGCTTGATCCAAAGTTTTCTGGCTGAACCGTATATATCGTTTGATCAATGTCTCCATTGAGAAACGTAGTCTTGACATCCATCTAATGTAGCTCTAGATCAAAATGAGCCACCAGTGCCATAATAGTTCTAAAAGAGTCTTTCGAAGATACCGGAGATAAAGTCTCTTTGTAGTCTATGCCTTCCTTTTGAGTAAAGTCTTTGGCGACTAGATGAGCTTTATATCTATCGATGTTACCCTTCAAATTCCTCTTAGTTTTAAATATTTATTTACAACCAATGGGCTTCGCACTTTCAGGTAACTCGACGAGATCCCAAACGTCATTGTCTTTCATAGAGTTCAACTCATCCTTCGTGGCATCAATCTATTTTTTTAGAATTAGAACTATGCATGGCTTGATAGAAGTTGATTGGGTCATCTTCTGTTAAACCAACACCATCTTCATGTTCTTGGAGAAAGACGATATATTCATCCGAAATTACACTTCTTCTTTCTTTAGTGGATCTCTTTAATGACACTTGTTGAGGTTGTTGACTTTGTTCTATAGGTTGTTTTTGAGGAAGAATCTCATTGTTGTCTTGGTTTGGAACAATGTCAGGAAAAAGAAGCCTGAACCTGAACATTGTTATCCAGTCGGAACAATGTCTTTAACAACGATATTTATAGAGACCTGATCACTGTCAATAACATGTTCCCCTTCGAAGAAAATCGTGTCTTGAACAACAATAGGTACAAAGACCTAATCACCTTCAATAACATATTTTTCTTTAAAGACAACATTTGTTCTCCTCCACCCTTAAACTCAACACTCTCAAGGAATCTCGTATTTCCCATTTCAAAGAAGGATCTTGATGTGGGATCGTAAAACTTAAATCCTCTTGATAGTTTAGTGTACCCAACAAAGCAGCAACTAACTATTCTTGAGTCCAGTTTTCTTTTATTTGGCCTGTAAGGCCATGCCTCATCTAGACAACCCCAAATGTGTAAATGTCTTATGCTAAGCTTTACGCCTAACCACAATTCATAAGGGGTTTCAGTCACCGCTTTACTTGGTACCCTATTCAGGATATATGATGCAATCTTAAGTGCTTATCCCCAGAGTGATTCTAGTAAAGAAGAATGAATTATCATACTTCTTACCATGTCTTTACGCGTTTTGTTTCGTTTCTCAGCAACACAGTTCATGCCAGGTTTGCCCGGCATGGTGTACTTTGGGACGATTTCGTATTTCTCTAGGAATTTAGCAAAAGGTCATGGACGTTTTTTTCCTGATTCGTCAAATATCCCGTAGTATTCACCATGGTCCGATTTAACAACCTTAATTTTCTTTCCAAGTTGAAGTTCAACTTCAGCATGAAAGACGTAAGTACGTCCAAGAATTGAGACTTCTCATGAATTAAATATAGATACCCATAATGAGAGTAATCGTCTATGAATGTAATAAAATGTTGTTGTCCATTCCAAGATGCCGTAGGGAATGGTCCGCAATACGTATTAAAACTAAGACACTAGAACTCCTATTAGTACCCAATTTCCTTATGTTTGCTTGTTTCCCCTTTACTCATTCAATACGAATTTTGAAATTTGTTAAATCAAGGGGATCAAGAATTCTGTCAGAAACAAGCATCTATATTCTTTGTTTAGATATATGTTCTACACGCTTGTGCTAAAGTATGACAAAATTTCCATTAGCTAATTTGCGTTTTGTACCACGATCAGTTGTTTGCAAGGTTTTATTACGTAAAACAATAGTATCCAACAACTGTAGATTATCAATTAAAGAACCAATTGTAATAATATTTGAATCTCGAAAAAGATCGAGGTTATTATTTCCAAATGACCAAGAAAAATCAAATTTGTCCAAAATAGAAATAGAAATCAAATACTGTCTAAATGACGGTATTACTTATGTCTCTTTCAAATCCAAAAAGTAACCAGTCTTTAAGGATAATCCAAAAAGTCCCTATTGCCTCAATAACAACTATTTTGCCATTGCCTACATGGATGCATCTTTCAGCATCAATTGGCTTTTGGCTCCATAGGAAACCCTGTATAAATACATTTATATGAGTAGTAGAACCAGAAACTACCCACCAAGTGTGACTAGGTACAGAAGCTAAATTAACCTCAGAACAAACCAGAGTGAGAAGCATACTCTTCTTTAGACGTCATGCGGCGTACTTGGAACACTCTATTTTTATATGTCCAACTTTCTTGCAGAAGAAATAGGTAAAATCCTGACCCTGATTCTTTTGCAATTTGGACTGTTGTGTTCCAACTGCAGCTTCTTGACCTTTATTTCTTTGTCGTTTCTTACCCTTAGAGATAGTGGTTAAGTAAGCACTTTTTTTTTTCTCACTTAATTCTTTTATTCTTCTTACACACAGTCAGATATGAGTTCATTAAGAGTCCATTTATCCTTCCGAGTATTATAACTCACCGTAAACTGACTGTATTGTGCAGGAAGATAAATGAGTACTAAATGCATGAGCTAATCCTTAGACAACTTTAACTTTAGTGTCTTTAGTTCCGAAGCGACATTGGACATTTCCATAATGTACTCCATTACATTCTTTTTTTCCTTTTATACTTTATTGAGACATGATTAGCTAAAAGCGTACTTGTCTTTACATTTTTGTTTTTTACAAAATGTTTTTCTATATTCCGTAGGAAACGTCTCGGTAGTTACCTCATCGGATATACCACCCCTAAATGTTTTCAGAACGCTGCGTTGGATCATCATAAGATTTATGCGATTAGAATGGTCCCATATCTCATATTTTCTTTTATCCTCAGGGGAACTTTCTTCAGCGAGAGATGAATGATGTTCTTTTCTTAGTGCGAAGTCAAAATCCATGCAACCAAGAACAATTGAAATGTTCTCTCTCTAATCCTTAAAGTTTGTGCCGTTAAGCACTTGAATAAAATTTATGTTGACAGTAATAGTAGCAGTAACTAAATAGAAAACAAAATAAACAAGCACACATACAATTAATCTAAATATGGGGACCCATCAAGATACCTAACACAACATTAATTCCTAGTCTTTGGATAGATGAATTAACTGTAATTGATACTCTCAGTGCATGAATCAAATGTTGATAATAGGTCTTGTAAAAAAATAAGCATTTCTTTGGACTGACTTATTGTTCACATGGAAATTTGATAATCATCTCACATTTATTCCCGCAGGTATGTTTATTATTTGGCTAAACAATAACCTTCCTTTGGGCCGATTATTGATTGCATAGATAATAATCATACTAATCTTAAACGATGTTTATTATTTAGTTAAACGACAACCTTCCTTTGGGCCGGTTATGATTTGCATAAATAACAAACATCAATGTTTATTATTTGGCCAAACAATAGTCTTCCTTTGGGCCAGCTATTGCTTGCATAAAATAATAAACATTTATATCTCAATATCCCAAAATAAAATAAACTACACAACAGAGATTACTTTGGTAACATATTGGTTAATTTTAATTTATTTCAAGATATAAGATTATATTAGTTGACCGTTCTTATGGTCCGTTGATCGAATGTCGTGAAACGAGTTAAAGTTTTCGACGTTGGGCATTCAATTGGTTAACTTGTTCTTAAAATTGGAATGATTGGATCTGTTCTTAAGCCGTCGGTTGACTGACCATGAAGGATCGGTCGACTGATCGGTCATCCTAGGAAAAGGTTGGGATCCTGAATTAATCGGTCGACTAACCGAAAACGTTCGGTCAACCAAAATTGGGCAACCTTAACATCCTGTATCGATCGGTTGACCGACCATAAAGGGTTGGTCGACCGATTGATCAAAACCCCAAAATTGACATCTTGAATCAATCGGTCGATCGATGGAGAAAGGTCGGTGGACAGATCGATTCAGAGCCCAAAAACACCCTTTTATTGAATCGGTTGACCGATTTAACCCTAATTCAACCAGATCCAATTTAAATCCCAATTTTAACTATGATTCAATTTTATTTTGGAATAACTCAAAACATGAAAGTTGTATATCTCATTTTGAGATTTTCATAGAATTTTGAATCACCTTAATCGGAGTTCGTATGCGAAAGTTATGGCTGAAATACGAACTCGTCCCAAAACTATCTGAATCGTCTATGAATAGATCGGTTGACCGATCAAAGGGTCAGTCGACTAACCTGTCCAGATCTGGTTCGTTTCTTTCATTTCTGCGGCCAAAATACCCCAAAAAATCCAAATTTTAGGATTTTTTTTCTTCCCTTAGATCCATAATATTTAGAAATAAATCATATAAATCATGCAAAACACATAATAAACCTTAATGTTTTCTCCCATTATTTTCACAAATAAGCCAACTTTGATGGAGAAAACACAAACTCTAAAATTCTACGAACTTGAAAATCTTAAGAACCCTAATAATTTAACATGAAGTAGGCTCCAATACCACTTATTGGGATTTTAATCCCTATAGACCTAAATCTATAATACCTTAATCAACATGTCAAATCACCAAGAGTTCTAATGTACACGTAAATTACGTACCTGGATCCATTACGATCAATTGACTTCTAATGCGGAATCCTATGATAATCGATCACAAGAAGAACACGGATTGAGCGGGTACATGATTTTCCTCAAACAAATCTCTAGAGTTCCTCGATGGGATTAGCGATTTCTTCTAGATAGGAAAAAGAGAGTCTTTAAGACGATTTGGTATTATTGGGGACCATAACCCTAATATTATGTATTTATATGGTGTGATTAGGGTTCCCATAATCGCCTAATTACCCCCAACAGTTTTCGGTATCTACTCATTTAAACTCACATTCTTTTTAATAGTCTATGAGCTTACCCAAATTAATTAGATCACTTAATTTTAACATATTAAATTTAAATAACAAATATAATTGTATTAATAATATGTTGTCCAAAATTAGATTAGGAAATAAAATTTCCTAACAGCAAATTCTGAAGTGAATTTTGGTGAATCTGTGGGGAATTTCGAACACAGCAATTGAGATAATAAGGTGGAGGGAAATTCAAAATCAGATATGGTTGGCCCTTATTCAATCAGGATATTCCACTCAAGAGGCTTGTAAGGCGCTGGAAATCCCTTTGCTGCAAATGCAAGCGTTCATTCCTCGTAACCGAGCTTGGAAAAATAACACGAAATTTGGTTTTGTTAGATTCAAGCACAAGAAGGATGCAAGTCGGGCTCTTGATGCCTTTGAAGTCAGGTTGGTTATTGGATGGATGGCTCAGATTCACAAGACAAGACCAAAAGGACAATCTCTTGGTATGAAGAAGCAAAAAAGTTGAGCTATCCAAAATAAGAGCTAAATTTGGAAAATTAAGGAAGGGTTTTGCAATGCAAAAACAGGTGCATCGATAGTAGTTGAGGAGAAACAATTCCTAAATTCTATGCTTCATCTAAACGAGAGGAAGAGGGGAATGGACAACTCTTTGGTAAACGGCAGAACATTTATTGAAGCTACGGAACATCGAGGTAACAGTGAGAGTGGCTCATTGAATATTGATAAAGAAAAAATTACTCTGTTTTTGCAAGGGGACTACCAGGAAGATAAACCCAGAAGATAGAGAGAGAAATATAGAAAGAGAGAGAAAGAGAGAAATAGAGGAGATTTATGTTGTTTGAGAGAGAGACAGTAGATGGTTGAGGGCTTGTGAGATCGGCCACATTTGTTTAAACTTGCTTGAACTTGCAGGGAATGGGTATAGAAAATACACATTTGACCTTCAAGTTTTTAGATAAAAAATAAAATGACCCCTATTAAAAAATTTAAAGGGTATTAATGTATTTTAACAATAATTAACAGAAAACTTAATAGAATGGTCAATTTGGGACAAAAATAAATGTTAAGGACCCAATATGTCGACTTCCAAATACCAGAGGCCAATTAAGCACTCGAGCCATTTGTCAGGGACAAAAATGTCATTTTTTCTTAAATTTACAGAATTTATAGAAATAATATATGGATATTCAATTTAATAATACTGAAACATTAAATTTACATAAATAATATATGAATATTAAATTTAGTACTGAAATATTAAATTTACGAAAATTAAATTAAGAGAAAATATAATATACGTCATATAATATATGAAAATTATTGAAATTAAATTTAGAAAAATTATAAAAATAATATATAAACATAGTAATAATACTGAAATATTAAATTAAATAAATAATATAAAATATAAAATATAATATATGAAAATTTTAGACGATATATTTAAGAAAATTATAGAAATAATATATGGACAATAAATTCAGTAATTGTAACGAGTCGGTCTCTTAGGGGCACCATTCGCTTTCTCCTAAAGAAAAAATAAAAACTAAAAGTCTATCACGAATATTCCAACACCCATAAATCTGATCAATTTTACAAATGTAACGATTCAAGCTCTGATACTAACTACTACTTTATTATTATTCATGATTATTACAATGGCACCAATAATTAAATCATTACAAAATTAAATACAAATCATAAATTGATAATTGACATAAACTATTTTTCTCATCTTCTTCTCCTACTCTCTCTTCTCCTCTTCTTTTCTTCTCCTCTTTGCTTCTTCGTCTGATCTCTCATCTCCCTCGTCCAACTATCTATCTATCTATTATAGAAATAATATATAGACAATAAATTTAGTAATTGTAACGACCCGATCTCCCAAGACCACTACTCGATTTCTCCTACAAAAAATTAAAAACTAAAAGTTTACCACGAATATTCCAACAACCATAGATAGCCATATGAACTACAACCCTATCTCTTTTTACTAAATCTCATCCATTTGTTCCTTTAGCATTGATCGAGACCGTTCATATATACCCAGTCTTGATTTTTAGATAGATAATATTATGTACATAATAAATCATGGGTCCACTACTTTATATATATATAATAAATATATGAAAAAATTATTATTTAGTCTTTATAAGATATTACTAATAAGAAAATGATCCACCAATTGCTATAATTAAGTTTTCGATCCCCGTAGCTTTATCAGAATTTAGTCCTTGAAAATTGCTCTTCTATGTTTACTGTATTTACAAACTATGCCACTATACAAAGTTTTTTAGAAAATAATCATCCGTTATTTGTCCATATTTTTTTCTATTATTTACGTAAAATGTCATTATGTTAAAAAATCATAACGTGAATATTCATATTTTCATTCTGCTATTTTTCAACATTTCAATAGATTTTAAACTCTCATTTTGCTATTGTGAATGTTAATTGTTCCTTACGTGAACAAATAAAAAAATAATTTGATATGAACATTTACCAAAATCACCCGAAATCAAAAAATTTAAAAATAAATAAATTAAGATCAACCAAAAAATAAATCGATTTGAATATTTCATCAAACCACATAAATGTTCTCCAAAACACCACGAGCAAATATTGAAAACCCCTAAGATCAACAAAATGTAAATCGACACGAACATTCACCAACCACAAAAGACATATTCATTCCGAAACTAAACCAAAACAAATCTAAAAACCTGTGCGAACATTCACAAATAAAAAAAACCAAGAAATATGACAGAAATCTAAGATAAAAAAAAAAACATTCCAAAAAATTTCATAAAATCAAAACAGATCTAACAAAATCAACATGAACGTTCACTAAATTGAATGAACAACCTCCAAACCATACACTAGAATGAATGTTCACTCCGAGTGACAGATTCACTCTAAAACTAAATCAAAATAGATTTGAACTCTGTGTGAACATTCACAAAAAGCAAAACTCTACAAAAATCAACAAATACAAACAAATCTAATAAAAATCGGCATGAATGTTCACCAAATCGCAAATGAACATCCGCCAAGCCACATTGGAATGAACATTCAGATTTGGGATATTTTATATGAACATTCAATCAGATCTGGAAAATCTATAATTTTCCAGATATGGAAATAGAGAGAGAGAAAGGGAGAGGACGACGATAGCGACCATGAGCACTAGCGGCGAGGAAACGGACACAGTGGCGACGGTTCACGGTCTCCGATCTCAAATCTGTACTTCTTACTCTTCGATCTTCGATCTCATGCTCTCCTGCGCTCTCTCTCTCTCTCTTTCTATTTGTTCATGGCCGTTCGTATGTTTGTTGTCACCACCGCCGTTCGTCCGTTAGTAATCGCGCCGCCGCCAATGCCGTGAGTTTACCACAATGAACATTCACAACAAAACATTCTCTGATCTCAAATTTGGAAATGGAGAGAGAGAGAGACCATAAGATACAGCGACCACCACTATCAATCGACCACCACCGTAATCGACCACAGCAAATGGATGCCCAACGAAGAGGAAAAAAATTGGAAACAACAATGTTTTGGCGCAGAGAGAGAGGGACGACTAAAAACTGAGAGAGAGAGAGAGAGAGAGAGAGGGACAAATGTGATCTAGACTTCTAAGATCTGGGATTTTCGGATTTGAGAGAGAGAGAAAGATGAAAAGAAAGAAATAAGGATGTTCATTGCAATCAACCACCGCAATCCTCCACTGCAAATCGTCCACCGCCTGTTCGTCCTCAAATCGAGCACCGGAAGGGTGCCAATGGTTCATCGTATTGAGAGAGAGGGACGATAGTAGTTCGGCGCATTAAGAGAGAGGGGCGGCAGTAGTTTGACGACAGTCGTTTGGCGCATGAATAATGAATATCAAGGCATTAAGAGAGGAACGATAGTGGTTAATGAAATATTAGGGTTTGGTAAAAATGGGAGGAGGGAATAAAGTATTAGGGTTAGGATTATTTATTTTTATACAGGGGTATAAATGTCCATCCATTTTTATTTTTTTATTGTTAGAATTTTTTTATAAGAATGTTTAAAAAAAATAAAAAATCATATTTAAAAAAAAAAAAAAGGTTAATTGAGGAGAGAGAAAGTAAAATAAGGTTTAAAGAATAAAACTCTCTCTCTATATATATGTATATATAATTATAAAGGGGTTATACCATTTATCTCTCCTGTCTTTTTTCCCTAAACCAAATACCTCCCTTGTCATTTTACAAATATCAGTCAACCCCCTGTAGTTTTGCATTTAGGCAGTTAACTACCCCTGTCAATATAGAATTGCTAACACAATATTTTTAATGACGAAAATGCCCTCAAATTAATTTAGCCTCAATTAAATGACACAAATTCCCTTTTTTAATTTAATGTATTGGACAATTATACCCCTCTTGTACAATTTAATATATTGGACAATTTAATATGCCATTTTCCCCTTAATTTCTTGATTTTTTATTATTTACTTCCCTTTTTTAATTTTTTTCTTCTACTGGTTCATTTTTGGGCTGTAATTTTTTTCTTGTTTTCTATATTGCTTGTTCAGTTTTTATTCAATGTTTGTTTTATTTATTTTTCTGTAGATTCGTTTTACACTGTTGTGGTCTTTTTTTTTTGTTAATTTTTAATTTTTACTCTTTAATTTCAGCTCATCATAAACACAAAAAACACAAAAATAGTCAATCTAAAATCGACCTATACCTGTAGTAAAAACCAGTCTAAAATCCATAAAAAAATTGCTAAATACAATAGAAACAAACCACAAATCAACCAAACTTAATAGCATATAGCTATTGCAAAAACATACACCATTCTTCAAAAAATTACTTGTTCAACAAATTGTAGTTTGTTAAAAAACTACATCATTAGTAAAAGAATTACAGTTTTTTCAAAATAAATTACAGCTTCTTCATCATTTCTAGTAATTGCCGAGGCTTGACTTTCTTGCGGTGGGGCAGCAATTGGATGTGGTGGTGGTGGTCTAAGAGGACAAGTTCTCTTGTTGTGACCAAATTGAGTGCAAATTTTGCATCTTATCGTCTGCCTAATCTTCCCACCGACTTCTTGAGGTGCAATCCCCTTGCCCTTCTTCCCTGGAGGGTCCTTTATCTGCTCCTCTCCTTCTACTTAGCTTTGGTCGTCCAGCTCCTCTTTTATACAAGGGTGGTTGGAGCATTTCAGAAGGATTGTACTTTTAGAGCTTGTGATAAGGAATTGGGTGAATCATCTCCTTATGCACAACTAAGTAGGTATCTTTCGAGAAGGCTTCATCGCAATAATCTTCTAACCTTACTCTCTTATAATTGATGGCCTAGGCAGCATGCTTACAAGGCACTCCACTAATCTGCTATTCTCTACAAACGCACGTCTTCTTCCCCAAATCCACCACATGACCAACCCCCATCTCATCAACCACTTCAAACTTTTGCCCGCCGACAAACAACACGGTACATTTTTTCCTTTCATCAACATTCTTCTTCAGTTTTTCCCTTATGTTCCTAGTAATCTTTTCCTCCCAACCAACCATTTTTTCATACCGTTTTTGTAATCTCACCATTAACTTAGTCCTAATGCCTTCCAATAGTGACAACACAGGTTTTGTTCTCAAGTTCCCTAACCAACTATTGAATGATTCTACAAGATTATTCATAATGTGATCACATTTCACAGCCTCATCAAATTTATACCTTGCCCAAGTCTCCAGTGGATGATCGATTAACCAATTGTATGCATTCTCATCTAATGCCTTCATCTTCTCCATTGCATCAAGAAAAGCTTTCTCATTGTAGCTTCGGGCTGCTTTCCAAAACGTATTCCTCATCAACACACTAAGGAATTGTTTTTAAAAAATTAGCTAGCAAATAATGGCAGCACCTTCTGTGACTAACTTGAGGAAATACCTTTGCCACAGAAGTCTCAATAGCCTGTGAAAGTATTAAAATTAGAACGATAATCATGCAATACATAGTTAATGAAAACCAAAATAAATATAATTCAATTAAAATGAAAATAATTTTAATACAATTTACCTTGTGCCAGTCTGACATAATAGTGAATGGAGCAGTACACCTTGCCCTCCCTATTGCCTCTTTCAAAGCTGCAAAAACCAACTCTATGTCTCAATTGATTCACCGTCAGTAATCTCAAAAGCTAATGGAAACAACCCATTATTCCCATCAAGTGTCACTGCAGATATCAAGACTACACTAAATAGCCTAGTGTAAACTGCACTAAACAACCATTGATTTTGAACAGATGCAAACTACACTAAACAACCTGGGAAAAAAAAAGAAGGATTTTTTAGATTTTCGTAGAATTTACCTGAGTTTTATTTTGACGATTGCGGAGAGATTTCGATGACAACTGTCACACCCCACCCCGGACAACCGTCACCGTGGGGCCAACGTGACGTCGACATGACATCACCTGACCGTCAAACCAACTCATAAAAAGACAATATACATAAAACAATATAAAATCATCTATACAACATATACAAAATTTTGTGCTATAGGGACACACCTGTCCCAAAAATAAGAACAACAGAATAGATCTCATGAACCTCTCTTAGATTTACCTCTGACAGCTCATCTCAAAATACTCTCATATGACTCCATCGCATGACACGCATAACTCTAACTAGTGCCAGTAAGGGACCGACTCATAAATTTGCTCCACCTGCGAGTGTACTGTCTTCTTAGTAAAAATATTTTATAATAATAAATCATTCTATAACATCTAAATGGATCAAGCGTAAGTATATAAATACCACATAGCTCGTAAAATCTCCAGTATAGAAGCAGTAAAAATAAAGCGATATAGATAAGTTTCATCCAAATCCATCTAGTATAAAATCATACCAATCACCATAATAAATAATAAATCACCCAATATAAGTAAAACACCACATCTCAAACCACTACTCCACCACAACACACACTGGCTAGCCATAGTGATCGTTTTAACCTCACGATCGGGAGTTGCAACGGTACCGTAACATTCGTAGGAATGCCTTCCTACGAAATATCCACACCCCTTTTGGGGAGAAATATAATCTACATCCCTTATGGGGAGAAACATCCACATCCCATGGGAAGAATCCACACCCCTTACGGGGAGAAATATAATCCACCCCCCTTTCGGGGAGAAACCACACCTTTTTCGGGGAGAACAACTATGGCATCGTCAAAACCATCAATATAGTTAAAAATCCACATCCCTTACGGAAAGAAATATATTTTCACACCAGATCGTCAAAAATTCACACCCCTTATGGGGAGAATATAAACCACACCCCTTTCGGGGAGAATTTTCAAACTTACATTTATTCAAACCACACCCCTTACAGGGGAGAATTTCCAAACCACATTTTTCTCTCTCTTTTTAAAAGTACCACCCATTTAGTAAAAAAACTATTTTTCCACCTTTGGTTTTAGAAAACCAAGCATTATTAAAAAATCAGATATTTTTTCACTCTTTTAAATCACCAAAGCCAACGAATCATTTTTCAACTTTCTTATAAAACCAACATAATTTACCGAAAATCCATTTTTCCTAACTCACCCAAAACCTGCTTGATCCATATCATTTATAAAATCTTACAGTCCAAGTAACACTATTTTACACACATATTTATATATAAAAATAGTTTGACAAGAAGACAGTACACTCACCTGGCTACCCGCTCCGAACAATTTTTACAAATTATCCTCTACCGATACTCCGATGACTGCGAACCTAATAGTGACATGGCCTAAATTAATATTTTATATAAAATCATCTAATCATGTAATGCAGGCCCTAATTTTCGTTATTTTTCTGCCCCCACATTTTATTATGTAAAATTATTATTCGATTAATTTTTCATTTAACAGTCCCCAAATTTATTATTCTGGTTACAAAATTTTTATACTATAATTTAATTTAACAAAACTAAAATAAACTTAACGGAAAAACGTTACCCATTCCGAATCGTTCACAGATTGCGAGACGGATTTTAAATTTCTTGGGGTCATTTGTGTGGTTTCTTCTTCTTATTTTTTCCTTCTTCTCTCTTTTCCTTTTTCCGTTTTGTTTCCTATTTCTGTTTTGGCTTCCTGCCGTCTGGCCACACACACCCCTTCACACCTTTCACCGGCGGCGACACGCGAACAACACCTACAACCTCGCCGTCCAACCAAACGACACACACACCCACAGTCGCACAACACCCCCAATTACATACACACCCACACACGCTGTCGAAACAACACACAAACACATGCCGGGCGGAAAAACACACGCACACACACTAGTCTCACCTCCTACACTCATGACGACACACACAACCACACCATTGACGGCCACACACACACACACACACACACACACACACACACACACAGAGCAGCAACATACACACAGATGGCGACGACACCGATCACCGACGACCATCGACGACGAACAAAACGCACACACCCCCACAACATTTGAACGGACACACACACACGATCATTGTCGACCATCAACGACGAATAGAATACACACACCCATACATTCCCACAATCGCCAGCCCATCAGGACAGAACCCACACACGAACTCCAGCGACGTCGACAGCGAGGGTCAAAACACACCCACCGGCCCTGTTTGGTTTTCAGTGAAATCAACACACACTCACAGTGCACACAGAATACACACTCGTCCGATCACATGCACACACTGAAACACACAATATTGATCAACGGTTGATCGATGACGACGATACCCATACACCGCCGGTGAACAGGACACACTCCGATTCTCTTCCTCTCTTTCTAGATTTCTGAGTTTCTTCTTCTTAAGCTTTTCCCAATCCTTCTAGCATGAATGAATCCTATATATATGCATGAATTAAGTGGATGGATGTTTGATCTCTTCACGCCACGTCGCTGGTTCTCTTCTCTCTCTGTCTTTCGCCCTCACTGCACACACATGCACGAATATATGACTATATATATGAGTTTATATAAAGACCCATGTGCTTAAATACTCTTCCCTCCCCCTAATTTCTTAAAATCTTCATTTTAGTTCAATTCAACATTTATGAGTTTCTAGAATTATAATTTCACCCTTCACATTTTAAATATTTAGATTTTAATTGACAATTTTACAAATTTTACCCATAAACTTTTAATTTGGTTTTTAATCAACTCAATTTTTTACCCCGAATTTTTTCTAAATGCTCTAAATTGAAAATAATGACGTACATGCTAAAGTCCGGGTCTTGCAACAACAATCCTTCAAGCCGTCAATAATGACCTTCCGACGACGACCAACGCAACCTTCAACGAAATGGATAAGCTTTAGATGACGATTAGCTTCCAGTGACGAACGAAAGAGCCTTCGATGACGAGCTTCCGACGACGAATGGACGAGTCTTCGACGACGAGCTTCCAACGACGAACGGACGAGGCTTCGACGACGAGCTTTCGACGACGAACGGACGTAGCCTTCAATGAAATGGATGAGCTTCAGAAGATTATGAGCTTCTGACGACGAACGAACAAGCCTTCAACGATGAGCTTCCGACGACGAATGGACGAGCCTTCGACGACGAGCTTCCGACGACGAACGGACGAGCCTTCAACGACGAGCTTTCGACGACGAGCAGCCTCCAGCTCCGGTGTGGAAATGAAATGACGAATGGATGAGCCTTTGACGAAGAACCTTCTCTCACACTCTCAAACGACCATCTAAAATAACTTGATGGAGTGAGTATGCAAGAAAGGACGTGGAGTGGAAATGGAAAAAGTACTTAATCTTGGAAAAAGAACAAAAAGAAAGTCCACTTTTTCATCTTGGAAAAAGTTTAAGATATCCAATCCATCTTGGAAAGGCAAAAGGGTTTAATGGTCATTTTAATTAGTTTTTTATTTTTGCACAAAATCACATAAAAATAAGGGGTATTAAGGTCTTTTCACACAAAAAATCGGTAAAATAAAATTGACTGGTATTTGTAAAATGATAGGGGAGGTATCTGATTTAGGGCAAAGACACATGGGAGAAAAATAGTATGACCCCTAATTATAAATATATAAATAAATATGGGCTCCACCATTTTTTTTTCTTTACATTTTAACCCAAAATTTAATAGGTACACCAATACTCCATATATTATATAATACTAGTTTTAAACCCGCATAATATGCGGGTTTAGAAAAAATCATATCAGTATATATTTTTTATTTGAATATTACATATACAACAATTAATCGTTTAATTTTATATTTAATTTATCTTATGAAAGTTTGAAAAAAAAAAAAGTTAATGCTGAAACATAAAAATAAAATTATAAGCTAAAAAATAAATAATGTCAATCTTTGAAATAATTATTGTTCATCACTCATATTTATTTTTAGAAAATTGTATATAATCGGTAAATAATCTCCTAGAGGATTTTTTAAATTTTCTATTTTCTTTAAATAATAGTTTTAAAGTAAGCTAATAGGTCTTTTTTTTTTTTTTTTATATTGTTTAAAAGTTATATGTAATTAATTGATGGAGATAGATAATTTTATTAAATGGTTGGAGAGGGAAAGGGAGATAAAGAGATAAAGTTACGTATAATTAGTTATAATAAAAATAATATTCAATTAAAATATGAATTTTCAATGAAGGTTATAGTCATTATCATTGGAAAAACTTACAATGATATCCGCTGTCATTTGGAAAATATCTCTGACCTTCACTTCCTTTGATATTAAATATAAAATTACATATTTATCCTTGATACTATATTATTAAAAAAATTAATTAAAACTATCTAATAAAAAATTACTCTTATAACCCTCTTAAAATAATTACAATTTTAGTTTTTAAATTCTATTTATGTAAATATATTTATAATTATTTTTAATATTTTTGGGATCAAATGATTGTTGCTACATGTTTTAAGTATTTAAAAAGTACTTCGTGCTGATTTTTTAGAATTTAAAATTACTATGAGAATTAAAAATTGTTGATTTATGTAATATATTTTCTATACTATTTTTTTTTTCTTTTTGGGATCAAACGATAGGTTTTTGTGTTTTTTAAGTACTTAAAGAGTACTTATTGCTGAAATTTTTAAATTTAAAATTACTCTAAAATTAAATATTTTTTTAACTATTAAATTTAATTACACTTCATATATAAGTTGTTTAATTTAGTTTTTTTTTTTTTTGAATTATTTGGTGAAGTTTTCATATGAGATTTTATTTACGAATACTTTTACTCGGTTAAAAAACATTAGCCTTGTGGATTTTCTATTTGTAATTATAACTATTTTTTAAATTAAAATAATTATAGATTTTAATATTATTATTATTACTTATTTATTTTTTGTGAAATTTCTAAAAGGCTTGAAGGAGGTTTATTGATGAAAAAAGAAAAAGGAAAAAAAAAAAAAAAAAACATAAGAAATTAGGAAGTGGTAGTAATAATTAATGAAAAAAAAAATAAAAACTCACCAAAAAGCTTGAAGGAGTCATTCTCAAGCCTCATTGAAAGTTTTTATCTCCTTTTACTTTTATATATTAGTATTAAATTATTATTAAATTTTAAAATTACATTTATAACCCCCAATAATTATTAAACATTCATCTATACCATAACATTTATATAATATACAAATAACTCCCCCAAAATATTTAACTTAATTTTAATAAAATAATGTTTCAAAAAGTATAATTTTTCAGTGGTATCACAGTAATAATATCAAAATATTAAATTTATAGAAATTGAATTAAATTCATTTTTTAGTGAAGACACGGATCATACACTAGTAATATATAAAAAAAATCTTTTATAATTTACACTCACATTCTCTCTTCAATCCTGCTATAATTTATTTTAAAAAATATTTTTTTAATCTTTTTTTCTTTCTTCACTTCATAAACAATACTCTTTCTCTTCTACTTCTCTTTCTTGGATATCACAAATTAATCATCACATTCTTTAACAATTATATTTTATCACTTATTTCAATTTTTATTTTTATTAAATAGAGCCAATAGAGATGACAACGATTCGATTTTGCACCAATTTCACTAAAACCCAAAACCAAAACTGTTAGATAATACCAAACCCAAAATCGAACTGTAGATTGCCGGTTCTTTAGAAGTCCATTTCTAAATCAAACTGTTTAATTTTATATAAAACAAAAATCGCAAACCTGATAAGATTTTTTTATATATTTATTAATTTTATCTAAGAATACAAATTCATAAAATCGTAAAGAAAAACGTAAATCAAATACAAAACATAAATTCAAAATAAAATCAAAACTAAACGAAAAAATCATTAATTGTTACAATAAACATTCGAAACATAATTAAAGTACAATACATAAAATTCACATGTAATAAAAAAAAAAAACAAAACGAAAACAAAAAAATAGAGGTGTCTATCTATATACTAAAAGTAGAAGATAAAATTTGAGAATAAATGAGAGCTCAATAAATATATTTCTTGCATTCTCATTCATTCTCAATTCACACCTTTAATCCCCATTAAATACTCACAAAATCCATTCTTTTCAATTTTCCATCTTTAATTAATATTTATTTAAAAAAGTTTTAAATGATAAATAAATAAATAAATAAATAAAAACTATAAATGTTTCACTTGCTGGACTTTTTATTTAAAAAAAAATTCTTTCTTTTTCGTTTTTTATATTTTTTGTTTCCCATATAAGTTTTGATAGAAGTAATTTTTTTTTTCTTTTTATGCAAATAATTTCATACTTACTATATATATATATATATTTATATTATTTATTTCTCATATAAGAATTGATAGAAGTAATGATTTATTTCTTCTTTTTATGCAAATAATTTCATATACAAAACGAGATAAAAAGTACAAACACTATAAGTTTTAATTGATAAATATATAAATAAAAACTATAAATGTTTTACTTGCTAGACTTTTTATTTTTAAAAAAAAAAATCTTTTTAATTTTTTATATTGTGAAATACAAAATTTGAGAATGAATGAGAGCTCAATAAATGTATTTTTTGCATTCTCATTCATTCTCAATTCACACATTTAATCCCCATTAAATGCTCACAAAATCTATTCTTTTCAATTTTCTTTCTTTAATTAACATTTTATTTAAATAAGTTTTAAATGATAAATAAATAAATAAATGAAAACTATAAATGTTTCACTTGCTAGACTTTTTATATAAGAAAAAAAAATTCTTTTTTTTTGTTTTTTATATTTTTTGTTTCTCATATAAATTTTGATAGAAGTATTTTTTTCTTTTTCTTTTTATGCAAATAATTTCATACTTACTAGACTTTTTATTTAATATATATATATATATATATATATATATATATATATATATATATATATATATTATTTGTTTCTCATATAAGAGTTGATAGAAGTAATGATTTTGTTTTTCTTTTTATGTAAATAATTTCATATACAAAACGAGATAAAAAGTACAAACACAATAAGTTTTAAATGATAAATAAATAAACAAAAACTATAAACGTTTTACTTGCTAGACTTTTTATATAAAAAAAAAAAAAAAATCTTTTTTATTTTTTATATTTTTTATTTCTCATATAAGTTTTGATAAAAGTAATGTTTTTTTTTTAAGCAAATAATTTCATACTTGCTAGACTTTTTATTTAAAAAAATATATATATCTTTTTCTTTTTACATTATTTGTTTCTCATATAAGGGTTGATAGAAGTAATAATTTTTTTTCTTCTTCTTATTCAAATAATTTTATATACAAAACGAGATAAAAAAAATATAAACACAATAAAGAGTAAAAAAATAATAATTAAAAAATATAAAAGCTCTTTTTTAATTTGACTGAAAATATTACTAACTAAATTCTCATATGAAAACTTCACCAAACAATTCAAAAAAAAAATAATAAAAATCATTTGGGTAAATTATCCAAATGACAAGGGGTATCAGTGAAACTTATCCTAATAGTTCATGGTTGTTTTTATTATAATTAATTAAATGTGATTTATCTCTTCCTCGCCTTCTCTCTGTCCAATCATTTAACTCTCTCAATCTATTAATTACATATAAAATTTATTAAATTTCATTTACTCAAAAGAGTATTCCAATAATTTTTAACCAAATAATAGAAACTATTAAATAATATAAAAAATACCTATTATATTATTAAATTCATAATATTGAAGTATTAAACATATCAGTATTATTTGATTACTTTGGTTGCAATATCTGGGAGCAAATGCATAAATTTTAGTAAATAATGACTTTTATAAATTTTGAAAATAAAGATACTATTAAAAATTACATAAATAATAATAATAATAATAATAATAAAAAGTAAAATAATATTTCTATATATTAATTTTTAGTAATATACTATAAAATAATAAACAAATAACCATAAATTAAGATTAATTTTATCAACGTTTGCAAGATTTTTTTTAATTTAATTAATTTATATCGTATTTATTTTCTTTTTGGGTGAAATTATTATTTGAATCATAATTATTTTTTGAAGTAATTTAAAATGTGAAGCAGGGAATTAATCATACATTTTTACATTAATTAAAAAATATATATATAGCTAAAAACTTTTGAAAAGTCCCTTTAGAAGGTTGGTTTTTTTTTTTTTTTTTTTTTTTTTTTCCGAAATTAAATATAAGTGATGACATTAATAATTTTAAAGATTGACACTAATAATTTTTTATTTTTATTTTTATTTTATTTTTTAATATTAAAATTCATTTTTTCTATATTTTCATAAAATATATGAATTATAAAATCAAAGGATCAACTGTACGTATGTCTAAAACCAAACCATTCGATTCGGTTTGGTTTGATTACTCATTGATTCGGGTTCAATTGTCATCCTTAAGAGTCAATTTTTTTTTTTTTTAAATTCCTTTTAACATCACTCTAAATAAGTACAACATTGTAAGATAAAACCCATTCAAACATTACCTAAAGTTTACGAAAAATCAAATGTGACCAAAAAAAATTGATACAACAAAAGTAAGTTTTAATTGATGGAATAATACCATAAACACCCACTCAATTCTTTAATAGAATCACGAAAATCTCCTTAACTTTAAAAATGTATTGAAAGGCCCCTTGTACTATTTTGTCAGGGCACACTAAGACCCATCTTCACATTAGCTTCCGTTTTTACCCTTTGAAATTTTGTTGACCAATTTAACCATCATGTTCTAAAAACAAAGACATTATTACCCTGACGGCATATTTGGTTAGATGGAATCGGGAGCGGAATGGAATCGCATTCCTCCCTCAATTCCTATTCCGTTGTTTGGTTCTCCAATGGAATCACTTTTATGATTCCATTGGGATGAAATAGGGTGGAATGAGATTCCATTTGAGATGAGGTAGAATAGGATTCCAACCCAATGGAATCAACATCCGAAATTACATAATAACTCTTATATTTAGGCCCTTAAAAATTGAGAACAAAAATTAAAAATTAAGAATAGAAACAAAAATTAGAAAACATAAACAGGAATTAGAGAACAAAAAAATTGAGAAAAGAAATAGAAAATTGAGAACATAAACAAAAAATTGAGAACATAAACATAAAATTAGAGAACATAAAATTGAAAATGAAAACTGAAAATTGAGAACAAAAAATGAAAATTAAGAACAAAAATAGAAAATTGAGAACATAAACTGAAAATTGAGAACAAAAAAAAAATTAAGAACAAAAACAGAAAATTGATAACAGAAAATGAGAATATAAACTAAAAATTGAGAACAAAAACAGAAATTTAGAGAACAGAAAATTGAGAACGGAAACTGAAAATTGAGAACAAAAACTGAAAATTAAGAACAGAAATAGAAAATTGAGAGCATAAACAAAAAATTGAGAACATAAACTGTAAATTGAGAACAAAAACAGAAAATTAGAGAACAGAAACTGAAAATTGCGAACATAAACAAAAATTAGAGAATAAAAACTGAAAATTGAGAATAGAAACAGAAATTAGAGAACATAAATTTAAAATTGAATGGAATAGTGAAATATAATAAAATTTTGTAATAAGGGCATAATGAGAATTTTATTATATTTCATTCCATTCCTTCACTCATTTCATACCAACCAAACAAGATAATAGAATAATAATTTCATAAGGGCATAATGAGAATTTTACTATATTTCACTATTCTATTCCTTCCCTCATTCCATACCAACTAAATAAGATAATGGAATAACGATTTTATTGACAATTCATTTTCATTCCTTCTTTCATTCCATTACTTATTCCATTCTATTCCACCCTCATTCCATTCCGTCCAACCAAACGAGCTCTTAGGGTATGTTTGGTTGGACGGAATCGGGGGGGAATGAAATCATCATTCCGCCCTCGATTCCCGTTCCAATGTTTGATTTTCCAATGGAATCACTTTTGGTGGCGTTTGGTACGTGAGATTCGAGATGGGATTGGAATGATCATGAGAATGATCATTCTATTTCTATGTTTGATACATGAGATTTAATCATATTCTCATTATCAAAGAATCTCTAATCTCACAAGGTATTGAATTAACTAATACCAAGATATTATCTTGGTATTGATTAAACCCAATTACATGGGATTAAATTTTAATCAATAATCAGCCAAAAAACGAGACCAAATATTAAGCAAATATTTGAATTGGAATGAAATTTAATTAAATTAACTATTATACCGTTTGAAATTTCAATTAAATTACTATTTTATCCTTTGATGTCATTCCAATACCGCATGTAATCTTTTTCGTCACCAAACATACAAATGGTAATAACCATTCCATTTTATTAATATACTAATTCTAATCTTATTGTCATTACATTCCAACGTACCAAACGCAACGTTTGTGATTTTATTGGAATAAAAAATAAGGAAAGGGGATTCCATATTAGATGGGCTGGAATTAAATCCAGCCCAATGGAATAAAAATTAAATTACAACCAAGCCCATCGCATGATCGAGCTCGATCCAACCTTAGTAGCCCATCGCATGATTCGTTTGATTTAGTGTCAGTATTCCACAAAATTGGCTTCGGCTTACATTATTACCAATAAATTGATTAGTTAAAAAAATTTAATTTAATATCAATTTTTTGGCATTTTCACATTATTTTTATTAAAAAAATAATAAAAACGACAGATACTTGGGCCCCTTTTTCTTTTTTGTTTTTCCCTTCTAAAATTCTTTTTTCTCTCTCAAAAAACTTGAAATAGAAATATAAATTTTAGAAATAATTTTGTTTTGTTCCCGAAATTTGTTCTACAATTTTGAGAACAAAATAAATTTAATTCTATAATTCTTGATATTGTGAAATCGTTCTGTTATCTGTTTAACTATTTAACAAAAATTGACATGCGTCCCTTCTTAAATTGGTCACATGTCAATTTTGCATTAAATAATCTAATAGTTGTTAGTCCCTGGAATGAAATTGAAAACGGTCAATGTTTCTATTTTTCTGTTTCTACCTGGGATTAAAATTACGTTTCCGATCTGGAGTATTTAAGAAATAAAAACATGTTTGGTAACGACCATTGTCCTGAAATTGTTTCTATTAATTTGCCTTTTTTTTTCTTCTTTAAATGTATGGTGGCCGACCGGGTGATGATGGCCGACAAGTGGTAGTGAGAATAATTTAGTGGGAATGAATAAGAATCAATATTTTTTTGTTTATGAAATTCTTAAGGAATTCATGAAATAGTCCTAAATTGCTCCCAAATTTTTGAAAATAAAATATGTTTACCAAACGCATTTATGTACATTAATCCCAAAATTTTGGGAGTAGGAACAAGAATTAGGAAACAAAAACAGTAACCAAATGGGATATTAGAAACTTAATCAAAAAAATTGAAACATAATTTTTTTTAAAAAAAAAATCTCATATTTTGTATTAACTCCCTTTTTTTTAGGGAAAAAAAATATTTTTATATTTCATTCCTTCACTCATTTCATACCAATCAAATAAGAGAATGGAATAATAATTTTATAAAGGCATAATGAAAATTTTACTATATTTTACTATTCCATTATTTCCCTCATTCCATACCAACCAAACAAATGAATGCAATAGTGATTCTATTGATAATTCTATTCAATTATTTTCTGTTGATGTCAAATAGTGGTGACGGGTCAACGGTATGGTCCGGGAGGATATCGGGGACACAAGACGGCTGACAGTGTTGCAATTGGTTGGATTCACGGGTGATGGCAATCTCCGAGCTGAGCTCCACTCTTCTACTCCGAGCACCTACACAAAGACCCATAGGGGTTGTGCCCGGTAAAGTCCTTCCGGCGTGAGAGTAAGTATCCGGGGGAGAAGGGCTGAAAGTATAGTGAGTTCAGTAGTGGTCACGTACCTCTGGGCAGTGGGTGCCCTGGTGTATTTATAGGCGCCAGTGCTTGATTAGTGCCACGAAATTAGGAAGACGAGCTCGGGTTAATTAACCTAACCCGCTAGGCAGCCAATGAGCGGGTAGGTTAACCATCTAAACGTCTGGGCTGGTTTTCGAGCCCATATGCAGAGGCCCATGGGCCAGAATCTTACGACGGCCTGGTGAACTCTCGAGTGTGGAGGTGGCGAGTAGAGGGTGCCTCAGCTCGTCAGTTTGGTAGGTTGAATCGCAGTTTGCTGGTCTGAATTTTTTCACTGAGACGGCCCTCAGCTCGGCTGGAGGGGCGTCCCAGCTCAACACTGAGGGGACTTCAGCTCTCAGTTCGGCCGTTCTTCTATACTTGGGCGAATATTGACCACGTGGTGTACCTGACGAGATTCCCCTATATCAGTTGCCCCCCAAGTCCCGAGGGCGTGAGAGAAACGTGACGGGCTCGAGATTTTGAAAGAGCAAACGGGTAGTAGTAGTGAAAGACGATCACAAAATGCAAAAGCGGCACACCATTGACCCTTGGGGGGGAAGAATGGCGGTAAGAAAGAGGGCAAAAAGCAGAGTCCAGGCTGATGATAAGACATTTTGTCTGTTCGGCAGGTCGACAGTCCGATTGAAGTGGCGGTGATCAGTGAGAATTTGGAGTCTTTCATGTTTTGAATGTTGGCCGAGCTGAAAATACGTCAGGTCGTGAGGTTGGCCAGTTTCAATGCCTTAAAATTTTTCCAGGGTGGAAAGTTTGAGAGCCTCCTCCATTTTGAAAGTGGCCGAGCTGAGAGTCCGTCAAGTCGTAAGGTCGGTTATTTCCAATACCTTAGAATTTTTCAAGGGTGGAAAGTTTGAGAGCCTCCCCTATTTTGAAAGTGGCTGAGCTGAGAGTCCGTCAGGTCATGAGGTTGGCCATTTCCAATGCCTTAGAATTTTTCAAGGGTGGAAAGTTTGAGAGCCTCCCCCTTTTTGAAAGTGGCCCAGTTGAGAGTCCGTCAGGTCGTGAGGTCGGCCATTTCCAATGCCTTAGAATTTTTCAAGGGTGGAAAGTTTGAGAGCATTTTTCCTTTTGAAAGTGGTCGAGCTGAGAGTATGTCAGGTCGTGAGGTCGGCCATTTCCAATGCCTTAGAATTTTTCAAGGGTGAAAAGTTTGAGAGCCTCTCCCATTTTGAAAGTTGCCTAGCAGAGAGTCCATCAGGTCGTGAGGTTGGCTATTTCTAATGCCTTAGAATTTTTCAAGGGAGGAAATTTTTAGAGCCTTCCCTCTTTTGATAGTGGCCGAGCTGAGAGTCCGTCAGGTCGTGAGGTCGTCTATTTCCAATACCTTAGAATTTTTCAAGGGCGAAAAGTTTGAGAGCCTCCCCCCTTTTGAAAGTGACCGAGTTTAGAGTCCCTCAGGTTGTGAGGTCGGCCATTTCCAATACCTTAGAATTTTTCAAGGTGGAAATTTTGAGAGCCTCCCCCTTTTTAAAAGTGGCCGAGATAAGAGTCCGTTAGGTTGTGAGGTCGGTAATTTCCAATGCCTAAGAATTTTTCAAGGGTGGAAAGTTTGAGAGCCTTCCCCCTTTTGAAAGTGACCGAGCTGAGAGTCCGTCAGGCCGTGAGGCCGGCCATTTCCAATGCCTAGAATTTTTCAAGGGTGGAAAGTTTGAGAGCCTCCCCCCTTTTGAAAGTGGTCGAGTTGAGAGTACGTTAGGTCGGCCATTTCCAATGCCTTAGAATTTTACAAGGGTAGAAAGTTTGAGAGCCTCCCCCATTTTGAAAGTGGTCGAGCTGAGATTCTGTCAGGTCGTGAGGTCGGCCATTTCCAATGCTTTAGAATTTTTCAAGGGTGGAAAGTTGGAAGCCTCCCCCTTTTGAAAGTAACCGAGTTGAGAGTCCCTCAGGTTGTGAGGTCGGCCATTTCCAATACCTTAGAATTTTTTAAGGGTGGAAAGTTTGAGAGTCTCCCCCTTTTTGAAAGTGGCCGAGATGAGAATTCGTCAGGTCGTGAAGTCGGTCATTTCTAATGCCTTAGAATTTTTCAATGGTGGAAAGTTTGAGAGCCTTTCCCCTTTTGAAAGTGACCGAGCTGAGAGTCCGTCAAGCCGTGAGGTCGGCTATTTCCAATGCCTAGAATTTTTCAAGGGTGGAAAGTTTGAGAGCCTCCCCCATTTTGAAAGTGGCCGAGTTGAGAGTACGTTAGGTCGTGAGGTCGGCCATTTTCAATGCCTTAGAATTTTACAAGGGTGGAAAGTTTGAGAGCCTCTCTCATTTTGAAAGTGGTCGAGCTGAGAGTCTGTCAGGTCGTGAGGTTGGTCATTTCCAATGCTTTAGAATTTTTCAAGGGTGGAAAGTTGGAAGCCTCCCCCCTTTTGAAAGTGGCCGAGCTGAGAGTGCGTCAGCTCGTGAGGTCGGTCATTTCCAATGCCTTAGAATTTTTTAAGGGTGAAAAGTTTGAGAGCCTCCCCCCTTTTGAAAGTGGCCGAGCTGAGAGTCCGTTAAGTCGTGTGGTCGACCATTTCCAATGCCTTAGAATTTTTCAAGGGTAGAAAGTTTGATAACCTCCCCCTTTTTGAAAGTGGTCGAGCTGAAAGTCTGTCAGGTCGTGAGGTCGGCCATTTCCAATGCCTTAGAATTTTTCAAGGGTGGAAAGTTTGAGAGCCTCTCCCCTTTTGAAATTGGCTAAGCGGAGAGTCCGTTAGGTCGTGAAGTCGGCCATTTTCAATGCCTTAGAATTTTTCAAGAGTGGAAAGTTTAAGAGCCTCCCCCCTTTTGAAAGTGACCAAGCTGAGAGTTTGTCAGGTCCTAAGGTCGGCAATTTCCAATGCTTAGAATTTTTCAAGGTAGAAAGTTTGAGAGCCTCCCTCCTTTTGAAAGTGACCGAGCTAAATGTCCGTCAGGTCATGAGGTCGACAATTTTCAAAGCCTAGAATTTTTCAAGGTGGAAAGTTCGACAACCTCCCCCCATTTGAAAGTGGCCAAGCTGAGAGTGTCAGGTCGTGAGGTTGGCCATTTCCAATGCCTTAGAAATTTTCACGGGTGGGAAGTTTGAAAGCCGTCCCCCCTTCGATTTTGTCCGAGCTGAGAGTACATAGGCTCATGAGCTCGGCCATTTTCCATGCCTTAGACTTTTTGCAGGGTGGAAAGTATGAGAGCCTTCCCCCCTATGATTCTGTCCGAGCTGAGAGTCGTAGGCTCGTGAGCTCAACAATTTTCACGACTCAGACTTTTTGAAGGGTGGAAAGTTTGAGAGCCTTCTCCCCTTTGATTTTGTCCGAGCTGAGAGTATGTAGTCTCGTGAGCTCGGCCATTTGCTATGCCTTAAGCTTTTTTGAAGGGTGGGAAGTTTGAGAGCCTTCCCCACTTTGATTTTGTCCGAGCTGAGAGTACGTAGGCTTGTGAGCTCAGCCATTTTCTATGCCTTAGACTTTTTGAAGGGTGGGAAGTTTGAGACCCTTCCTCCCTTTGATTCTGTCCGAGCTGAGAGTACGTAGGCTCATGAGCTCGGCCATTTTTTATGCCCTAGACTTTTTGAAGGGTGGGAAGTTTGAGAGCCTTCCCCCATTTGATTTTGTCCGAGATGAGAGTCAGTAGGCTCATGAGCTCGGCCATTTTCATGCCTTAGACTTTTTGAAAGGTGGGAAGTTTGAGAGCCTTCTCTCCTTTGATTTTGTCCGAGCTGAGAGTACGTAGGCTCGTGAGCTCGGCCATTTTCCATGCCTTAGACTTTTTGAATGATGGAAAGTTTGAGAGCCTTCTCCCCTTTAATTCTGTCCGAGCTGAGAGTACGTAGGCTCGTGAGCTTGGCTATTTTTACGCCTTAGAATTTTTTAAGGGTGGGAAGTTTAAGAGCCTTCCCCCCTTTGATTTTGTCCGAGATGAGAGTACGTAGGCTCGTGAGCTCGGCCATTTTCCATGCCTTAGACTTTTTGAAGGGTCGACAGATTGAGAACCTTCCCCCCTTTGATTCTGTCCAAGCTGAGAGTACGTAGGCTCGTGAGCTCGTCCATTTTCACGCCTTAGACTTTTTGAAGGGTGGGAAGTTTGAGAGCTTTCCCACCTTTGATTTTGTCTGAGCTGAGAGTACGTAGGCTCGTGAGCTCGGTCATTTTCCATGCCTTAAACTTTTTGAAGGGTGACAAGTTTGACAGCCTTCCCCCTTTTGATTTTGTCCGAGCTGAGAGTACGCAGGCTTGTGAGCTCAGCCATTTTCCATGCCTTAGACTTTTTGAATGGTGGAAAATTTGAGAGCCTTCCCTCTTTTAATTCTGTCCGAGCTGAGAGTACGTAGTCTCGTGAGCTCGGCCATTGTCACGCCTTAGACTTTTTGAAGGATGAGAAATTTGAGAGCCTTTCCCCCCTTTGATTTTCTCCAACCTGAGAGTACGTAGGCTCGTGAGCTCGGCCACTTTCTATGCCTTAGACTTTTTGAAGGGTGGAAAGTTTGAGAGCCTTCCACCCTTCAATTCTGTCCGAGCTGAGAGTACGTAGGCTCGTGAGCTCGACTATTTTCACGCCTTAGACTTTTTGAAGGGTGGGAAGTTTGATAGCCTTCCCAACTTCGATTTTGTCTGAGTTGAGAGTACATAGGCTCGTGAGCTTGGCAATCTGCCATGCCTTAGGCTTTTTTGAAGGGTGGAAAGTTTGAGAGCCTTCCTCACTTTGATTCTATCCGAGCTGAAAGTACGTAGGCTCGTGAGTTTGGCTATTTTCCATGTCTTAGACTTTTTAGAGGGTGAGAAGTTTGAGAGCCTTCCCCCCTTTGATTTTATCCGAGTTGAGAGTACGTAGTCTCGTGAGCTCGACCATTTTCCATGTCTTAGGCTTTTTTGAAGGGTGGGAAGTTTGAGATCCTTCCCCACTTTGATTTTGTCCGAACTGAGAGTACGTAGGCTCATGAGCTCTGCCATTTTCCATACCTTAGACTTTTTGAAGGGTGGAAAGTTTGAGAGCCTTCCCCTCTTTGATTTTATCCGAGCTGAGAGTACGTAGGCTTGTGAGCTCGGCCATTTTTCATGCCTTAGACTTTTTGAAGGGGGGAAAGTTTGAGAGCCTTCTCCTTTTTGATTCTGTCCAAGCTGAGAGTACGTAGGCTCGTGAGCTCGGCCATTTTCGCGCCTTAGACTTTTTGAAGGGTGGGAAGTTTGAGAGCCTTTCCCCCTTTGATTCTGTCCGAGCTGAGAGTACTTAGGCTCATGAGCTCGGCCATTTTTACACCTTAGACTTTTTGAAGGACGGAAAGTTTTAGAGCCTTAACCCCTTTGATTTTGTGTGAGCTAAGAGTATGTAGGCTCGTGAGTTCGGCCATTTTCCATGCCTTAGACTTTTTGGAGGGTGGGAAGTTTGAGAGCCTTCCCCCTTTGATTGTGTGAGCTAAGAGTATGTAGGCTTGTGAGCTTGGCCATTTTCCATGCCTTAGACTTTTTGGAGGGTGGGAAGTTTGATAGTCTTTCCCCCTTTGATTTTGTGTGAGCTAAGAGTATGTAGGCTCGTGAGCTCAGCCATTTTCCATGCCTTGGACTTTTTGAAGGGTGGAAAGTTTGAGAGCCTTCCCCCTTCTAATTCTGTCCGAGCTGAGAGTACGTAGGCTCGTGAGCTCGGCCATTTTCCATACTTTAGGATTACTAAAAGGTGGGAAGTTTGAGAGCCTTCTCCCTTTTGATTTTGTCTGAGCTGAGAGTATGTAGGCTCGTGAGCTCAGCCATTTTCTATGCCTTAGACTTTTTGAAGGGTGAAAAGTTTGAGAGCCTTCCCTCTTTTGATTCTGTCCGAGCTGAGAGTACGTAAGCTCATGAGCTAGGCCATTTTCACGCCTTAGACTTTTTGAAGGGTGGAAAGTTTGAGAGCCTTTCTCACCTTTGATTTTATTTGAGCTGAGAGTACGTAGACTCGTGAGGTCGGCCATTTTCCATGCCATACACTTTTTGAAGGGTGGAAAGTTTGAGAGTCTTCCCCCCTTTGATTCTGTCCGAGCTGAGAGTACGTAGGCTCGTGAGCTCGGCCATTTTTACGTCTTAGACTTTTTGAAGGATGGGAAGTTTGAGAGCCTTCCCCCCTTTGATTTTGTCCAAGCTGACAGTACGTAGGCTCGTGAGCTCTGCCATTTTCACGCCTTAGACTTTTTAAAAGGTGGGAAGTTTGAGAGCCTTATCCCCTTTGATTTTGTCCGAGCTTAGAGTACGTAGGCTAGTGAGCTCGGTCATTTTCCATGCCTTAGACTTTTTGAAGGGTGGAAAGTTTGATAGCCTTCCCCTCTTTTATTCTGTCCGAGCTGAGAGTACGTAGGCTCGTGAGCTCGACCATTTTCACGCCTTAGACTTTTTGAAAGGTGGAAAGTTTGAGAGCCTTCCCTCCTTTGATTTTGTCCAAGATGAGAGTACGTAGGCTCGTGAGCTCAACCATTTTCCATGCCTTATGCTTTTTTTAAGGGTGGGAAGTTTGAGAGCCTTCCCCACTTTGATTTTGTCCGAGCTGAGATTATGTAGGCTCGTGAGCTCGGTCATTTTCTATGCCTTAGACTTTTTGAAGAGTGGGAAATTTGAGAGCCTTTTCCCCTTTGATTTTGTCCAAGCTGAGAGTACGTAGGCTCGTGATCTCAATCATTTTCCATGCCTTAGGCTTTTTTGAAGGGTAGGAAGTTTGAGAGCCTTCTCCACTTTGATTTTGTCAGAGCTGAGAGTACGTAGGCTCGTGAGCTCGGCCATTTTCTATGCCTTAGACTTTTTGAAGGGTGGGAAGTTTGAGAGCCTTCCCCCATTTGATTTTGTCCGAGCTAAGAGTACGTAAGCTCGTGAGCTCGGCCATTTTCACGCCTTAGACTTTTTGAAAAGTGGGAAGTTTGAGAGCCTTCCCCTCCTTGATTTTATCTGAGCTGACAGTACGTAGGCTCGTGAGGTCAGCCATTTTCCATACCTTAGGATTACTAAAAGGTGGGAAGTTTGAGAGCCTTCCCTTTCACACGTGGCAAATGCGCAACATGTGCCCCCCATTATGACTTGCGTGATAGGCTATACCACTATCGTTGGATGGATGCCACGTGGTCGTAGCGTTTTAATCAAGGCATCCCCAGTCGTTGGCCTGGGTGACCTTTCGTTTGGGCACACCCTCTTTTTATAAATGGTGGCCCCTACCTTTCATTTAGCACTTGCGAAATTTCCAGAGCTTATTCTTCCTCCTCGGCAATGGTACTTTTTGTCTCCTTTGTCCGAATAAAATGTCGGGGTCCTCTTCTCATTCTTTATTTTCCACTTCTGGTTCTATTGCCGACTCGGGATCCGACTCCTCGGAACGGTCGTCCTCCGGCTCCCTTCAATTCAGGGTAGAGCGACGTCCTGCTCCGGGAGACACCTCCTCGAGTGCTATGGCCAGGATCCATGAAATAAGCGGTGCTATCCAATCATGTCCAGAAGACTGTGCATTCGTGGTGAGCCATACCGACGAGAGCGGTGGGGTATCTACATCACTTGACACTGGGGTCGGGGTCCCTCCCAAAACCGTCACAGTGGTGGAGATCCATATCGGCGTCTCCATCCCCAGGTTACTTTATGAAAATGAGATGCATAACGCTGGGCCAAAAAAACTATTCATAAAAGTCCCACCCTCGAGTCCGGTATAGAACACTAAAACAACCATGACCGAAGAGTTAGTCCTCCACTGTCAGAGCGAATTTTTCATCCCAGAAGAGGTCACGACCATTGTTCCAGGGCCCGACGATCGGGCCTGTATGCCACTATCTGGCTTCATGACAGTCTATAAGAAACAACTGGAGGCGGGTATTCGTTTTTCTCTCCACTGGTGGATCAGGGCCATTTGTGCGGAGTACCATTTGTGTTCATCACAAATTGCTCCAAATGGTATAAGGGCCCTGGTGGCTTTGTATATCATCTTCCGGGCGAGGGACTCGAGCCGAGCACTGAGCTCTTCAGGGCTCTGTTCTTCCTTAAGCCACTCTCCTAGGGCGCTGGGTGGTGTTACATTTCGTCCAAGTCAACTTTCCTGAAGGACCTGAACTCTTCCATTCACCGATGAAAGCCCCAGTTCTTCTATATCGGAGGAAGCGGTTGGCAATCCAGCTTGGAAGAAGAAGAAAGGTACCCCCTCCAGATGTAATGGGAAAAAGTTGGTAAGGCTGCGGTCCCTTAGGGAGAGTGTTTTATTTTTTAGGTTTACCATTGCCTGCACACTAACACCCTTGTCTTCATGATCTTCTGCAGTTAAAGAACCACCCAAGAAGAAAAGACCGGAGCTGAGCAGAGAAATTACCGAGCAGAGAGACAAGGTCTTGAGGATTGCCTTCAAGGACGTGAATACCCTGCTCGCCTCTCAGCTCTTCATAGCCTTCTGGTTTTTACCACAGGACATCTCAGCCATACTCGATTTCCTCCTCGACTTAGACAATGGTAAGGAATTTTCTGCTATGTCAATTCTTCATACTTGGTAATTTTACATGTGTTACGCTCGATTCACGTAGATATTCTTGTATAGAACCGGATGTTGTCGGTCTAGACAGAAGAATTTCTAAAAATATTGTTGAATATTGCAGCTATGGACAAGGCGATGGCGGTCCAGAAATTTCTCTAGAAGAAAGCCAAGGAGGCTGCCGAGGCGGAGAAGGCGACTAGTTCTGAACATGCTGGAGGATCGCAAGCCGTCCAAACCACACGGCTTCCCAGGACGCCAACCTGGAGTTGCTCACCTGCCCTGCTGGGCATCGTTATCAGGGACACACCCTAATCCAAGTCGGGTTCTCGGCAATTTGTGCACACCCTAAGTGGTGACTCATCTCCCCGCCATTCTGACAAGGGAAAGAGAAAGGCCCACGAGGGGAAGCAGAAAAAGCATAAGTACTTGAAAAGGGCGAGGTTTGTGCCCGGGGCCTCATTCGAGCCGATTGTTGATGGATCTTTTTTCGGGGTCCCGAACACTAGGCTGCCGGCTGATTGTGCGCTACTGAAGAGCCCTGAGGTGATGTCGGGCTATCTCCGTCGCATGATGCCTCCCAACGATAAGGAACTGATGGAGGGGGAGAGCATCGGCAACATGATGCGCCAGGCCATTTATGATCAAGTCTCCATAAAACTCTTCCACAGTTTACTTTTCGTTTCGCTTTTTTCCACTAAATTTTTCTAAGTGTGATGAATTTCTCGTCCTTACGCAGTGCATGCTTCGGATGTCGGTGGTTTTTGGCCGGATCTCTGAGAGCATAATGGAGGAGGCCATGTTGAGGTCCGAGAAGAATGTTGCCGAGGTGAGGGTGAACCGCTTGATCGACGACCTCCAGCTCGCTGCCCAGGCCCACCATAGCCTACAAGCTAGGCACGACCTCGTTACCAAAGAATGGGACATCTTTGAAAGACAGAAGGTCGACCTGGAGAAGAGGGTGAAGGAACTGGAGAAGAAGCTCAAGAGAGAAGAGCAGCAGAGAGGGAAGACTATCCGGTGAGCAGAGCAGAAAGCCGTTGAGGATTACAAATCCAGTGAAGAATTCGAAAATCAGAAGTACGAGGTTGTTGCCGAATTCAAGGATGACAGCAACAAGGCCACGCTCCGTTTCCTTCAGAGCCATCATATGAAGTTTGACTGCTTGGGCGTTGGGATGGAGTTTCCCCAACAAGGTGAGCTGGCGGTGGAACGGGTTGTTGAAGGGGCTTTCGAGGGGCGAACTCACGAGGCTAGTGCTGAAGATGCTGGCAGTGAGGAGGCCGAGGGCGATGAAGACACCAATGTCGACGTTGTGGACGTCGAGGGCGTTTCTAGAGAGAAATAGGTCCCCAGCCCGGCCTTTTTGGAAGACTTAGAATTTTTTTTTTGGATTTTGTTGAACTCTTTTTGTGCTATTTTTTTTTAATATATTTTGACTGTGTATACGGGCAAGAACCCTACCAATGTAAGCCCTCATTTTTTGCTGAATATAACACATCAAATTTTTTAGACTCTTGTTCTCAATTCCTTCTTGCCTCTCCCTCCTTCTCTAGGATATAGTAGGCAATTTGTTCTGACCTTTTGCCCTAACTCGGACAAGTGTTCGTGAGTCCAACCCATGTGCTCGGAATAGGGTTGCAGACCTTTATAATTTCATGATCCCACAATCTTGTACGTGTGCCGAGTCCTCACAGACCTTAGTTCAAAACTTACCACTTCAAATTTGTTGTGGAATCTTTTTGGTGAATAGTTGTCACGGTTGTGATCACCTTGCCCCCCAGCCTATAGTGGGAGTAGTTTCACTGCTCGTGTTACTGGTTGTGACGTGATTTATTGGGTCAGTCCACTAGGTATCTTAGCATGCCAGAAGATCAGTTAAGTAATAAATTGCATTTTTTTTTTTGAAAAGCCACTATATTAATATCAAAATACTTCATACTTTGCATGCGAATGAAACAATTACAAAATGACCTCAGTCCTACAGTGGTATTGCTTGAGATGGTCGACGTTCCACGGGTATCATAGCGGAACGCCTTCCTTAGTTTCGAACTCATAGGTGCCCGGTCTTGCAATACTTATCACGCGATAAGGTCCCTCCCAGCTGGGGGCCAACTTTCCCGTATTTGACTCCTTGGTCGCTAGGGTAACCTTTCTGAGGACCAGGTCTCCGATGTCAAAATGGCGTGGTCGCACCCTTCTATCATAGTATCGAGTTGCCCACTGCTATGCCGCTTAGCATACTCGAGCGTTCTCTATCGTTCTTCCAAAAAGTCCAAGTTAAGGGCCAGCATTGCGTCATTCGTCTATTGGTCCTGCCCCTTGAGTGACATTTGAAAGGTTGGCAATCCAATTTTCGTAGGAATTACGGATTCGGATCCAAATGTCATTGTGAATGGTGTCTCTCTGGTTGGGGTTCGGGAAGTGGTGTGGTATGCCCAGAGGACTGGGTAAAGATCCTCCACCCACCTCCTCTTGGCTTTGTCAAGCCTGGTATTTAAATCGTGCAAAATTATTCGATTCGCAACCTCGACTTGTCTATTAGCTTGTGAATGACCAGGGGACGCAAAGTGTGTGCGGATACCTAGGCCGGAGCAAAAATAAACAAACAAATCGTTGTCGAACTAAGTTTCGTTGTCGGATACGATTGACCTTGGGATCCCAAATCAGCACACCATCGACTTCTATACAAAGTCCCAGATCTTCTATTTGGTGATACGAGCCAGGGGTTCGACCTCTACCTACTTGGTGAAGTAATCGATAGCGACGAAGATAAATTTCCTTTGACCGGTGGCCTGAGGAAAAGAGCCCAACAGGTCTATTCCCCACTGGGCAAAGGGCCATGGGCTCACCATGGGCAACATCATTGTTGGCGGTAAATAGGGGTTGGGACCAAAACGTTGGCATTTGTTGTATTTTTTTACAAACTCATTCACGTCTACCAACATTTTTGGCCAAAAATACTTTTGGCGGAGGAGTTTGCCAGCCAAAGCCCTGCCCCCCGAGTGATTGCCACAAATTTCCTCATGGATTTCTCTCATGACGTAGTCGGCCTCTTCCCGCCGTAAACACCGAGAGTATGGTCCAGAGAAAGAACGTCGATAAAGGACCCCATCCAGAATGCCATATCTGGCAGACCTGTATCGCATCCTTCTTGCTTCGTTGTGGTCGTCGGGTAGCGTCCCGTCTTCCAAATATCTCTGAATGAGGTCCATCCAAGTGGGATGGTCATGAAGCTCATAGATTGGAGCAACCTGGTCAGAAATCACTATGCTTGGAGCATCCAGATACTCAACAGGCACACTTCACTTCAGGGTCAACGCTATTGTCGAGGCCAAGTTTGCCAAGGCAACAGCGTGCCGGTTCTCTTCCCGGGATATTTGGGACACATTGACTTTTTCAAATTTCTCCATCAGGGTTTTGACCCTTTCAAGATACGTGGTCATACTGGAATCCTTTGCCAAATAATCCCCGTTGACCTGGTTGACGACTAGCTAAGAGTCGCAAAAGACGGACAACGTCGTCACATTGAACTCCCTGGCCAGGCGGAGCCTGGCCAACAGATCCTGGTACTCTACCTTGTTGTTAGTCGTTCTGAACCCTAGCCTCATGGCGTACTCCATCTCCTCATTGTCTGGGGTAATGAGCACCATCCCCTCTCCACAACCACTGGTGTTAGAGGATCTATCGGTGAACAACCACCATGTTGCTGGACCGGTATATGGGCTTAAGTCCCCCAACGTTCCCCCTTCTCCCACTGTTTTAGCTTCTGGGTGAATGGTGGGTGGCTCATGGTCCTCAGAAAACGTGAGCTCAGCGATGAAATCTACCAGGACCTGGCCCTTGATGGCTGTCCTAGGGCGGTACTCAATATAAACCTGACCTAGCTCGAGGCTATACTTCATTAATCGCCCCGAGATGTCTGGTAAATATAAAATTTGTCTTATCGGCTGGTCAGTGAGGACGACGATCTCGTGGGCTTGGAAATACTGTTTCAGCTTCCGGGAAGCCACCAGTAGGGCATAAGCCAGCTTCTCAAATTTAGTGTACCTTATCTCGGCATTCGACAAGATCCTGCTAGAGTAAAAGACTGGGTGCTGGACACCGGCGTCATCTCTTACAAGAGCAGCGCTCACCGCTGTTGTAGAGGTGGCAATATACAGGTATAAAGTTTTTCCATCATTCGGGATGTTGAGCAGAGCAGTAGAGGATAGATAATTTTTGAGCGCTTGGAAAGCCGACTCTCATTCGTCGGTCCACCCAAAATTCTTGTTGCCTCTGAGCACTTTGAAGAACGGCAGACACTTCTTCGACGCTCTAGATATGAAGCGGTTGAGGACAGTGAATCTTCCTGTCAGCATCTGCACCTCCTTCTTATTCCGAGGAGAGGCCATCCCGAGGATCGCATGTATTTAATCGGGGTTAGCATCGATGCCACGCTGGGAGACCATGTACCCCAGGAACTTTCCCACAGAAACTCCAAAAATACATTTGTTTGGGTTGAGCTTCATACGGTGAGCCCAGAGTTTTTCGAAGCAGTTGTGGAGATGTTGGGTGTGGTCAGGGACCCTTGAGCTCTTGACCAACATGTCATCAATGTAAACCTTCATCGTCCGCCTGATCTCCTCCTTGAACATTTTGTTCACTAGTCGTTGATAAGTGGCTTCGGCGTTGCTCAGCCTAAACGACATTACCTTGTAGCAGTATGTACCCTTATCAGTGATTAACGATGCTTTGCTCTTATCGAGGGGGAACATTGGGATTTGGTTATACCCGGCATAAGCGTCGAGGAAACTCAGGCGCTCGTACCCTTCTGTGGCATCTATGATTATGTCAATGCTGGGCAGGGGGAAGAAGTCTTTTGGGCAGACTTTATTCAGGTCTTTAAAATCAACGTAGATGCGTCATTTATTGCCAGCCTTGGGAGCCAAAACCACTGGTAGGGCGTAAAATACACCGCTACTTACTCTCGCAAGTATACGAGGTCTAAGTTTTAATATAGTGGATCTTGAAGATCGAATATCATTCCCACATAGAAAAGTGTGAATAATTGAATACCGCAATTTACGTAGTCTCATATTATCCTGACGATTAAAGACATGATTTAAAATTAAACTAAGTTAAACTACAATTAGTGGGTTAATCCTAACTAAGTTGATTAATTAGGGATTGATTTCGTTCACTAAATACATGTTTGATTTCGTTTAGTTAACAATAACGGAGTTTAGGTATCCGACAATCTCGGTTCGTAAACTCCTCCGCCACCTCTTCCGAGGGTAAGACGGGGGAATACGCGATTTTGTGTCGACGAAGAGGTCCCCCTCAATGTCTTAACGACTCTAGGTCGCATGAGTCTTGACCCAACGTCATCGATTGCAACCAACTAACGCCCTCCCGGGTCGTTAGATCGTAACGATGTGTTTACTCTAGTCCGAATCCAGGGTTATCTCTCCTGAGTGTCAAACCCTAGATTCTCAAATCCAACCCTAATACCATTACAAGCATACTAATATCGTCATCAAATGATAAACACAATCGGATTTAAAAGCAACAACTGTTAAAGAAACATACTTTAAACCAAACGAGTATTTACACAACTACATATATCCCTAACTAATCTTTAATTAAACTAACATGTTCTTAGTCAATACAATATTAAATCAAGAGGATATCATCAATATCAATAATAAAAATTAAGTACAAATATGGAAACAAGGGAAGAAAAATCAAATCTCAAAGTGGAGTAGTCCACTTTCGCCAAAGAACAATCCTCCCGAGCTTCCTCTTCTCCATTGATGAACTTCATCTTCTAGCTCTTCAAGAATTGGCCAAGAACACTTCCTAAAACTAATCTAATCTACTTCCTAAATTATCTAAACCTAACTAAGGTGGAAGGAGCTCTCCAAATATCATTTTTTCCTTTTACAATTGGGGGAGAAAGAGGTTAAAAGCAAGGTTTTTGGAAAATATCTTCAAAATATCTAAAAATAGATATTTCTGCACAGAGTGTCACCGCCTAGGCGGTGGTTTAAGTTGGTTAAGCTTCTGTCGGATCTTCGCCTAGGCGATGGTTTCTTCGCCTAGGCGGTGGCTGTTGGCACAACATTCTGACGTTTTCTCGCCTAGGCGGTGGTTCAGCACTTCAACACTCCAACATTCTGTCTCTTTTCTGCCTAGGCGGTGGTCTTCATGCACCAAAACCCAGTTCTTCACGTTTTGTTCACCGTTTCTTCACCGTTTTCGCTTGTTTATTGCCCTTTAATGTCCCTTCACCTGTTTTACACTAAAACAAACTAAAACACAATTAAATATAACTAATACGCTTGAAAACTAACAAATTCGGTTTCGAAATAGATAGGTATTTTATACCTATCAACCACATTCGCCAACCAGTCAAGGAATTTGACTTCTTCAACGACGCCAGATTTGATCAATTTATCCATCTCTACTTCAATTATCTTTTGGCGCTCCGGATGAAATTTTAGTCATTTTTGCCGCACGGGAGGATGGTGTGGATCAGCGTGAAGGCGATGCATCGCTACGCTCAGATCAACACTCGGCAACTCATCATGGGACCACGCAAAGACGTCATAATTTTGTTGGAGCAGTTGGATGAGTTCAGTCCTTTGTTTGGATGTGAGACTAGCACCGATCCTGACGATTCGCTCTTCGATGGTTGGGTGTATGGAAATCTCCTCTAGTTCCTCGTGAGGTTAGGGACTGGCCTCCTCCTCTCTTGGATCATCGATGGGCACAAGTACTGGTCCCTGACTCAGAGCCATGAGTTCAGAATCTCCGAGCCCTAGCTTTGCCTTTGATTGCTATTTCCCCTTCTCTAAGGCCCTCCGAGCACAAGCCCAGGAGGACTCTTGGT
Organism: Eucommia ulmoides; assembly: GCA_016647705.1. Taxonomy (NCBI): domain Eukaryota; kingdom Viridiplantae; phylum Streptophyta; class Magnoliopsida; order Garryales; family Eucommiaceae; genus Eucommia; species Eucommia ulmoides. The sequence goes on along the minus strand of CM028333.1, from coordinate 5,252,249 downwards.
TACCCCTCACTACTCCCACACCTCCCTCCGTGGGGAATTTCATCGATTGGTGGTATGGTGAGCAGACAGCCTTGAGGGCCACTACCGTGGATTGACCCATGATTACGTTATAGGGTGACAGCCTGTCCATGATTAGGAATTTGGTCCAAACAGTGGAGGTCCGTGGATGGGCTCCGATGGATACTGGAAGTGAGACCCACCCGGCAGCGTTCACAACATCCCTTCCAAAATCGACTAGAGGGGCTGTCGACGGCTTTATCGTGCCGGAGTCCACATTTCTTTTCTCGAACGCCCATTTGAAGATAATATCAGTGGAACTACCACCATCCACTAGGATCCGTCCTATTTTGTAATGATTGATGAGAGCCACAATGACGAGGGCGTCGTCGTGAGGGACGCGTATATCCTTGAGGTCCACCTCGTTGAATAAAATAACATTGTGCTCCGCAGCATCAACCGTGCTTACCTCGAATACGTCTTCACTCGCTTTTCTCTTGGATTTGTGCTCGTATCTCTTCTTGGAAGAGAGAGTCTCTCTCCCAAGGCCTAACCCGCCATGGATGACGTTAATCTCACTATTAATCATTTGTTCGTCATTACTCCTACTCTCTTCTGACCTGAGAGAGGCATAACTTATGTTCCTTCTTCTTTTACGACCCCTATGCTCGTCGTGAGGGTCGTGGTCTTCCGTTCTGGGAGCCTAGTCGTCCCTTCGAACATAGCGACCAAGGTATCCTCTGCTAATGAAGGCCTCGATTTCTTCCCGAAGTCAGAAACAATTCTCGGTGAAGTGTCCCCGATCTTTGTGGAATTAACAGTATTTGTCCATTGATCTCTCCATTGGTTTTCCGCTGGGGGGTAGAGGAAGAGGAAAGAAATCCCTCTCCGCATTCTCAGCGAAGACGGTGGCCACCGAGACCGTGAGCGATATGAAGTTCTGTTGGCAGTTCCCCTGGGGTGGGAATGGTCTCCGATCCCCAAGCAACGGTCCCAGCCTTCCTTCTGCCTGCAGCCTTTTGGATCCATGATGTTTGTTCGGCCCTTCTTCAGCCTTCCCATTCTTCTTTTGGCCTCCTCCTCAATTCTTTCGGCTTGCTTCCCTTTCATCAGCATTATGGAACCTCGTGCCTCTTTCCAAGGCAGTATCTAGAGTAGGAGCTGAGTTAGAGTAGAGGTTATATATGAGACGTCGATGCTTCAGGCCGTCGATGAATGCGCTCATTGCGACCACATCGCTGAGCTCATCGCAACCGATGATCTCTTTATAAAACATCTCTCCATAATCCCCCAATGATTCATCGGGTAGCTGCTGGAGTGCGAGGATGTGGGCCATGGTTTTTGGCCTACGCCGCGACTATCTAAATCGCGAAAGGAAGAGCAGCTCTATCTCATGAAAATTAGAAATGGAGTCTGGTGCCAAAGTTTGAATCCATGCCCTGGCGGCCCCCGTAAGGGTGAGGAGAAATGTCTTGCATCTCATTGCTATTGAGGCGATGTGTAGGTCCATATAGGACCTAAAGATGGACAAGTAGTCTGTCGGATCAGTGATCCCATCATAGAGGATCATTTTGGGATGGGTGTATCGTGCGGGCAAGGGTTCCCTCAAAATTTCATCAATGAAATGAGATCTTACCTCCGAAGGAAGCCCGGCCGGGCCTCTGGTCCCTCGGATCTGTTGTAAGGCTGCCTCCTCCATGCCAGTTAGGCGCCTCTCCACCACTATCTCGGCCCCTGGCTGGACTCGAGCCTGACTGAAAGCGGCGCGAGGTAGCAGCTGTCGTGGTGGGGAATGTGAATCTACCCCCCGAAAGCGACGGGGGTGATGATCAGACTATACGATATTACTATGCGCGGGGGGAGACTCGACTCGGTCGCCCCTCCTTCACCTTCGTAGGGCGTGAAATACACCGCTACTTACTCTCACAAGTATACAAGATCTAAGTTTTAATATAGTGGATCTTGAAGATCGGATATCGTTCCCACAGAGAAAAGTGTGAATAATTGAATTCCGCAATTTACGTAGTCTCATGTTATCCTAACGATAAAAGAAATTATTTAAAATTAATCTAAGCTAAATTACAATTAGTAGGTTAATATTAACTACGTTGATTAATTAGGGATTGATTTCGTTCACTTAATACATGTTTGATTTCGTTTAGTTAACAATAATGGAGTTTAGGTATCCGACAATCTCGGTTCGTAAACTCCTCTGCCACCTCTTCCGAGTGTAAGACGAGGGAGTATGCGACTTCGTGTCGACAAAGAGGTCCCCCTCAATGTCTTAACAACTCTAGGCCGCGTGAGTCTTGACCCAACGTCATCGATTGCATACTAACTAACGCTCTCCCGGGTCGTTAGGTTGTAACGATGTGTTTACCCTAATCCGAATCTAGGGTTACCTCTCCCGAGTGTCAAACCCTAGTTTCTCAAATCTAACCCTAATACCATTACAAGCATACTAAGATCATCATCAAATGATAAACACAATCGAATTTAAAAGCAACAACCGTTAAAGAAGCATATATTAAACCAAATGAGTATTTACACAACTACATTTTTCTCTAACTAATCTTTAATTAAACTAACATGTTCTTAACCAATACAACATTAAATCAAGAGGAGATCATCAATATCAACAATAAACATTGAGTACAAAGATGGAAACAAGGGAAGAAAAATCAAATCTCAAAGTGGAGTAGTCCACTTTCGCCAAGAAACAATCCTCCCGAGTTTCCTCTTCTCCATTGATGAACTTCCACTTCTAGCTCTTCAAGAAATGGCCAAGAATAGTCTCTAAACTAATCTAATCTACTCCCTAAATTATCTAAACCTAACTAAAGTGGAAGGAGCTCTCAAAATATCAACCAAGCCTCATCTCACTTCTAAGAGGGTCTAGGGGGTTCTTAACAATTGGTAGAGAAAGGGGTTAAAAAGAAGATTTGGGAAAATATCTTCAAAATATCTGTTTTCAGATATTTCTGTGCAGAGTGTCACCGCCTAAGCGGTGGTTCACCACTTAGGCGGTGGTTTAAGTCGGTTTAAGCCTCTGTCGGATCTTCGCCTAGGCGGTGGTTTCTCTACCTAGGCGGTGGCTGCTGGCACAACATTCTAACGATTTCTCGCCTAGGCGGTGGTTCAGCACTTCAGCACTGCAACATTTTGCCTCTTTTCCGCCTAGGCGGTGGTCTTCATTCACTGAAACCCTGTTTTTCACATTTTGTTCATCGTTTCTCTACCGTTTTCACTTGTTTATCGCCCTTTAACTTCCATTCACCTGTTTTACACTAAAACAAACTAAAACACAATTAAATATAACTAATACGCTTGAAAACTAACAAATTGAGTTTCGAAATAGATAGATTTTTCACACCTATCAGTGGAGGTGGTGACGGGGATCCCAAGACCCTAGGGGGTGCTAACTCAACCTCCCTCCGACTGATGTTGTGGGTCCGGGGCCTTGGGATATGCCCGTCGGAATAGATGATATGTTCTTTATCTTCGATCGCCAGTTCCTCCCGACCAGCGACTTAGACTGCCGGAAGACCCATTGGAGGGGCCGGCGGCAAGTGGGCCAGGACGATCTGGAAGAAGGTTTGGAATTCGCCGAGCTGACGTTCCAAGAGGTCGACGCGGGCTAGCTTAGGGGCTCCGGAAGTCTGCCCAACAAACAGCCTTGGGGGCAGGACTAGATCCACCTGAGCGGCGTGCTGAGTGGTCAGTCCTCTCGGCCCGGATGACGGGCAGGTGGAGACTCTCCGCAGGAGGTGCCTGGGGATCCGACCTGGGAATCCTTGACATACTCTACACGGATACGGGTGGTGGATTACTGCTGGTGGCAAGCGTTTGGTCGGCCTGGCGGATTTCCTTCTCAGACCTTGTAATCATCAAGTCTTAACTTCGTGGGGAGCTGACGATCAGGGGAGGCTTTTAGTGCGTTCCCACAGACGGCGCCAAACTGTTGATGTCAAAAAGTGGTGACGGGTCAACAGTATGGTCCGGGAGGATATCGGGGACACAAGACGACTGACAGTGCTGCAATTGGTTGGATTCAGGGGTGATGGCAATCTTCGAGTTGAGCTCCGCTTTTCTACTCCGAGCACCTGCACAAAGACCCACCGGGGTTCTGCCCAGTAAAGTCCTTTCGGCGTGAGAGTAAGTATCTGGGGGAGAAGAGCTGAAAGTATAGTGAGTTCAATAGTGGTCACGTACCTCTGGGGCAGTGGGTGCCCCGGTGTATTTATAGACGCTAGTGCTTGATTAGTGCCGCGAAATTAGGGAGCCGAGCTCGGGTTAATTAACCTAACCCGTTGGGCAGCCAATGAGCAGGCAGGTTAGCCCTCTAAACGTCTGGGCTAGCTTTTGAGCCCATATGCAAAGGCCCATGGGCCAGAATCTCACGACGGCCTGGTGAACTCCCGAGTGTGGAAGTGGCGAGCAGAGGGTGTCTCAACTCGTCAGTTCGACAATTCGGATCGCAGTTTGCCAGTCTGGATTTCTTCACTGAGACGACCCTCAACTCGGCTGGGAAGACATCTTAGCTCAGCACTGAGGGGATTTCACCTTTCAGTTTGGTTGTTCTTCTATACTTGGGCGTATATTGACTACGCTGTGTACTTGATGAGATTCTCCTATATCATTTTCTATTGATGAGATTCTCCTATATCATTTTCCATTCTATCCAACCAAATGAGCCGTTTCCTAATTAAGTAATTGACCAAATAACCCTTTTCCTCCAACTAATTAAATGCGAAGATGATTCACTCTGTAAACTCTCTCTCCTCCTACTAATAATCACATATCCACCTGTACTGAACTGAACAACACTGCCCAGCCGAACAACACCGCCGCCAAACGCCAAAGGAAAAGCTTCGTCCTTACCAGGCCCTCACCAAATCTCCGATTCGGCTTCATCCTCAAGTACCTCTGTTCCCACATCGATATTTTTGGTAGTTTCCAATTCAACGTACCCTATCACACCCCTCCCCCCCCCCCCCCCTTCCTCCCTCTTACCTCTCCCACGTGGGCACACATGGAGATGACTTCAACTCCGGCGATGAGGAATATGGCCGCTCCCTATTTGGTTCCAAACCCAAATCACAACGCAATGTCACCTTCGTAATTAGCAACTTCAGTTCCGAGTTAGGGTTTTCTGACCACATACTGGACGACGGAATCACAATCTCTGAGATTGTGGGTTCAGGGTTTCTTTCAAAGCGCCCGAAGACCTATCAATGTCAGTCATTGAAAATGAAGAACAAGTTGAGGATACTACTTTTTTCCGAGAAGCAGATGATAACGGTATTGAAGGTAAAAGAGTTCTTAATTTACGATCCTCTATTAGGCAATTGGGGCTCAATCACCATGATGCCACTTACTGCCTTGGTTTTTGTTGTTGAAATCGTATCAATTTCTTATGGCTTGCTTGTTTGCGATTCTACATGGAGGGGTGTTTGTTGCTGCTGCAAACTATATCTTGGGGAAGTATACTTCATTTCCCGAGGTAGATATAAGTCAAATCATTCGTGCAAATCAAATATTACACTTAAGAATAGATAGATTTAAATTCTAATTAACATTCACAAATATTAGAATAAATATTTATTTTCGTTATCTCACATGTCCCCTAATGTTGATTGATTTGCGCATCTCTAAAACCATCGATGTAATACCTTATTAATTGAAGTTAAAATTTACATCAACACCTTTCTGAATATCGTTAATTAGCAATAGGAGAACCTGTGAAAAAATAGAATAAATGAGATAATATATAATAAATCAAATTCTAATCTATTAAGTATTACTTCTAGAAAAGGAGCAGTACTCTAATTGGCAAAATTATACTGGACAGACAAGTCACTGCAAGTTATGCATCAGTGCACGACTCATAAAAACAAAAGTAAACCTTAATCGTTGTAAAACTCAAACTTGATTTTATAATGAAAATTTTAAAAAATTGGCTTAAAAAATATTTATTTATTGACATAAATTTACAAATTAATTAGCAAAATCAAGTGTTGTTGGGACTAAATAAGGCATATATTAATTATAAGGGGACAAAAGTGTACAAAAATAAATATCTTTCATCTTGAATTCTACCCCATTTGGAACGCCATGGTACCACTCATCGGCTAAAAAAGTGAAAACTCCACATGGGGTGACGGTCAAACGACAAATGTGTATTTCTCAAATCTACCCCGGGTTCGTAACCCCGGCGTGTAGCTTAAAAAAGAAAAAGAAGAAGTAAGATCGTATATCTGGTTTTGTGAACACTTGGTATTTATAAAATTTGGATTTTTTAATATCCAGAAATGGTAATCCCGGATTTTTGTGCCCAGGATTACTAACTCCGGGTGATTTGTGTTGTGTAAATAAGATAGAAAAAGACTTGTTTTTAAAATTTTATTTTTAAAAATATAATTATTTGGTAAACAACTCTACGATGTATAACCCCCTTTAATCGACTATCATCTAAAAAAAAACAATAAAACACATAATATTTATTATTAAATTTTAGTTATATATTAACAACAATTTTTTTTTTAACTGAAACCTTATTAACAACATTTTCAAGGTTTCACTCTTGAAAATGCCTTTTTGAATTCTAAATCAAACCAAATTAATCTATTAATAAATTATAATATTTTTTTAAATATATTTTAAGAGTTAGTTAGAATTGATTAAAAAAAAAAAAGATGGATATAATTAAATTATAAAAAAAAAAATATTTTTTTAAATATCTTTTAAGAGGTGAAATTGATTCAAAAGAAATAGATGAATATAATTAAAAAAAATTAAAAAATTAAAAAATTACAATTAAAAAATAGAAAAATTACTGGCTAGAACCATTATTAACAGTAATCTACCAATAAAATTTACCTACTTTTTCTTGCACAAAAAACTCTTATGCCGGTGATTTCTTGCACCGATTAGTTCCTTTTGTAAAAATGGTCAGCAACCAGATTATCGAAATTGTCCCTCCCGTTATTTCGGGCAAGCATCGCCTTGCCGTCGTCGTCAACGCATTCGCAATCCAATTTCACCGCTGTCACTGTCCCGACGAACTCCCGCCGTCGCCTTCCAAATCCGACGCCTTCCCCATTGTCACCGTCCAGATTCGACTTCTCCACACCACCTTCGTAGCTCAGATCCAAGTGTTTCAATAGATGCCCTCACCTTATTTATGCTCTGTTTCATCATTCTGGTGGGATTTTCTTTATTTAGAATGAGAAAAAAAAATAGTAAAGTGAGTATTAAAGGTTTTGGAGTTCATTTTTAACTATTTACACATTGCACCCTGCAATTTACAGTTTGTTTACTTAGATGCAGAGAGGTGAGAATTTATAGTGAGAAAAACGTGGCTCTTTATTAATGTTACATGTAATATCCCCTTGAAATATAATAAGAGAAATGTGGGTCAGTGATAATGTGTGTCTATGTTAGTAAGAGAAATTAGAAATCGCATAAATGTTACATGTAATATCCTCTGAAATATAGATGTTACATGTAATATTTATATAAAAATATGTTTTGCATATAACATTAATTGAAAATAATTATTGATATAGATATTACATGTAACATCCATTGAAAATATATTTTAAAATAATTATTGATTATGGATATTACATATAATATCCATTGAAAATATTTTTTTGAAAAATAATTATTGATATAGATGTTGAATGTAACATCCATTGAAAATATTTTTTTGAATTCTAAAAATATTAAACAGTGTTAAATTGGATGTTACATGTAATATTCCCACATAATACGATTTATACATCCAAAAAATATGATTAACATATTGTAAAAAAAATGACATTTTACTGATTAATATAGTATAAAAATATTAATTTTACAATATTAAGAATTACGAAAAAATCTGTGTGTTTTGATGTTGGCATTAAAAGTTACATAAAAAGGATAATTTTGATAAGAGAAAACACAAAAAGAGTTGCTGGTGCATGAAAAGAGTGATGAGTTTAATCTCATTGCCTTTTAGGACTTCTCAGTCAACGCTCCTTAAAAAATTTCACATCTCCACTTTTAAATAATAAATTTAAATTATATTTTATTTATTTAATTTATTTATTATATTTATAAATTTGAAAATTGAATAAAAAATGAAAATACTAGTTAGATATTTCACACGTGAGCACGATTGCAAAATGCAAATTGGATTGGAATCATCACTCATTACATTTTAAACGTTTGGTCGGTTTACCAATTTAGTCCCTCAATTATTGAATCACTTTTAATTATTTCATTTTAATTTCACACGTTTCAAATGTTATTTTCAAGAGTTGTTGTGGTTGTGATTACACGTCTACTCTTTGAATTATTTTGCGCCACGTGATATAATTAGAATAGATATAAATAGAGCTAAAGTACCTTACAAAATTTTCACTAAGAAATAGCCATGGACACCTTAATCCTATACCCTCTGCTCATTTTAGCACTATACACTTTCACAAAGCATTTCCTCCACAAGATACAGAACCTTCCACCGAGCCCATTTCCAAATTTACCCCTCATCGGCCACCTCTATCTCTTGAAGAAACCTGTCCACCGGACCTTATCCAAGATCTCCGACCGTTACGGCTCTGTAGTGCTCCTCCAGTTCGGCTCCCGCCGTGTCCTCCTCGTCTCCTCTCCGTCGGCGGCGGAAGAATGTTTTACAAAGAACGACATCGTCTTTGCGAACCGCCCCCGGCTTCTCGGCGCCAAACACCTGGCCTACAACCACTCCACCATTGGCTGGGCGCCCTACGGCCACCACTGGCGCAATATCCGCCGGATCTCGACCATCGAAGTGCTGTCTTCCCACCGCCTCCAACTTCTCCACGACATGCGCGCCGACGAGGTCAAGTTCATGATCCGTAGGCTGTTCGCCGACTCCGCTGGCGATCGGACGGTGGAGATGAAGGCGGTTTTCTTCGAGTTAACGCTGAACGTGATGATGAGGATGATAGCCGGGAAAAGATACTACGGGGACAATTCGGCGGAGGCGGAAGCGGCGCGTGAGTTCAGAGAAATAGTAGAGGAAACTTTCCGTCTGATAGGTGCGACGAATATGGTCGATTTCTTGCCGGTGATGAGGTTGGTGGGGGCCAGAGGCCTGGAAAAAAGAATGATGGTGCTGCACAAGAAGAGAGATAAGGCAATGCAAGACCTGGTCGAAGAACACAAAAGAAACATGGCGACGAGATCTAGAGAGGGAGAAAGTATTCCGGAGGTCGCCGGAGAAAAGAAGAAGACGATGATTGAAGTTTTGCTGTCTCTCCAAGAAAAGGAACCGGAACATTACAGCGATCAAATTATCAGAGGCATCATGACTGTAAGAAAATTCATCCATAGTCAATTTTATCATAATTCTAACTTCTTTTTTGGGTTAATTAAACTTTACCTCACGTGGTTGGATATCGATTTGCATTTACTTCATTTGATTTAAAAATCGTCATTTACTCCCTGTGATTAGATTTTTAAATCACTTATTCCCTGATATAGGGATAAGTGCAATAAATATTTAATCACAGGAAAATAAGTAGTAATTTTTAAACCACAGGGAGATAAACTGCAAATTATCCAAATTACAGGAAGTAAAATACTATTAATTCTTTTTTTTCATAACTGGAGTGTCGTATTAATTTTTTAGACCCGCAATGGCTCTAATATATATATATATATATATATAATTTGAATATTTTAATATTATAATTTTAATTTCTTAATCTACATATCATATTAATTATATAGTATTTTTTAAAGAATAAATATTTTTAAGATTTGACTTAAAATTTATATAAGTTAGAGGAGAAATATATGAAATTTTAAAAAATTGTAATTGATTTTTTCTTAAAATATAAAAATGTATATTTTCAAAAAGTGAAGAACGATTACTTCATAGAAAATCTAGGGTCAGAATATTAATAATAGAAAAAAAATATTTTCCTAAAGAGATTTGAGAGATGTTTTGTTTTCAGTTATGTTTTATTTTTAGTGTTACCTTTCACTTTTAATATATAGTATATGATATGTAGGAATTGTTAGCGGCCGGAGCAGATACATCCGCTGGAACCTTGGAATGGGCATTATCTCTCCTACTGAATCACCCCCATGTTCTAGAAAAAGCCAAGGCCGAAATCTACAATCTCACTGGTGAACATCGCCTGATCGACGAATCCGATTTGGTCAATCTCCCCTAGCTCCATTGCATCATTAACGAAACACTACGGATGTACCCTGCCGGCCCACTCCTCGTACCCCACGAGTCGTCCGATGATTGTGTTGTAGCCAATTATCACATCCCACGTGGCACCATGCTATTAGTAAACTTATGGGCCATACACAACGACCCGAAGATATGGGTCGATCCGAGAAAGTTTGAACCCGAGAGGTTTGAGGGGTTCAAAGGGGTGAAAGATGGGTTCAAGCTGATGCCATTTGGGTCGGGTAGGAGGAGTTGCCCCGGGGAGGGGTTGGCATTGAGGATGGTTGGGCTTGCCTTGGGCTTGCTTGTCCAGTGCTTTGAATGGGAAAATGTGGGTCGAGGCCCAATTGATATGACAGAAGGGGCTGGGCTTACTATGCCCAAGGCCCAACCCTTGTTGGCTAAGTGTCGCCCTCGTCCTGTACTACTACATCATCTTTCTCAAAATTAAATCAATTTTTCTTTTTCATCTAAAACACCTATGTTGTATTACATCATTTCGTGTAGGGATGATCATGGGCTTGGAGGCCCGTCCAGCCCATCATCATTTTCTTAGGGTTTGGGCTTAGTGTTTTAGCCCATGGGCAGGGCTAGGGCCCAAGGACTAAGGCCCATTCATTTTTAGGGCCGGGTTAGGTTTGGCAATTTTTGTTTAGTCTCGGCCTGACCCGGACATTTATATATATATATATATGTATGTAACATAATAAGAGAGAGTTGAGTGCTCATCTTGTAATTTTATGTTTGAGGTAATTTTGTTATTATTTTTCAAATTTAGTTAAAGTAATAATTTGGCAAAATGTGGGTCAATTTGGTAATTATTCTCACTTGTTAGTAGCTTCCAGAAAGGACCTTTTGTCCATTTTGCTATTCTCCTTTTGCTTTACCATTCAGCTAAATTTATAGAGAGGGGAAAAAAAAGGAGAAGCTTTGGCGACATATGATCGCACGACATCGCCGTTGGCTATTGAAGAAGATTAGATCGGCCACTCCACGAGATCATCGGTTATCGAAGACAGAGATAGAGCGCGCGACAAAGAGACGGCGGTCCACTCCACTAGATCGTCGTCGCCTTGTCTTTCATTGGTGATGGAAGATAGAGAGAGAGAGACACACGGAACATAGACGAAGACACAGAGAAAGCGACGAGGCTACGTTGCTCCAACGGCATTCCACTGTACGATGTCACCGTCGCCTTTTATGGCGACATCAGATTGCGACCGTCGGTATTAATCTCTCTCTCTTCCTCTGTAAATCTATTCTCCCGTTCTCTACATATGTTATTTTGTTTTTAGAATTATTTTGCTACTCAGATCTACCTAGAATGTTCTTTTTCATTTCAATTTAGAAAGGGCATAATGACCCCTTACCTTTCACTCATTGGGTTTGTCGATAAATTTGGCATTTGTTAAGGGTTTTGTTCCCAGATTTGTACAGTATTTGCTTACAGGGTTGGGCGTCGATAAATTTGGCATTTGTTTAGGGTTTTGTTCCTAGATTTGTACAGTATTTGGTTACAGGGCTGGGCTGGCCCTAGGGCCGGGTCGGGCTCGGGCTTAGCATTTTCTTGTAATACTCTAGGCTGAGCCCAGCCCGGCTCATGACCAACCTTAATTTCGTGTACTATAATCGATTGTAACTTAGTAGATATTTAGTTTATTTTCCCTATAAGAGATTTAGAATTTAACCTCTCTCTTTCCAATATATGTACTAAAAATAAATAAATTTGTGTACTATATTTTGTATGTGTCTATTGTAAGAAAATGTCAACTATAGTAGCTATATGTTTAATGCAATAATATTTTAGTATGTTTGACTTTCTAAATTTCGACTCTCTTGGAGAACACTATAAATTAATTTTTAAATTTAATCTTGAATATATCATGCCAATGTAGGAAAATTTATATTTATCCTCAAGATTGTCCAAGGAGATGATTGATTAGTCGATGTATGCGTAAGTTGGTTCGAATATACCTTATTGTATAGTTAAAAAAAGAGAAAAATACAATTTAAACCATCTAACTATTGACACATTTCTAAGTAGTCCCTCTAAATTTAAACGTTTCATTTCAAACCCTCTACATAACATAACGTTTCTAAATGATCCCTCCGTTAAAGATTTTGTTAAAACCAACAGAATCTTAGAGACAAAATGGTCTTTTAACGTTTTTTTTTTAATTTTTTAATCATTTTTAAATAATTTTTTTTTTGAATCTCTCTCTCTCTTCCTCCCCTTCCTCTCTCTCTCTCTCTCCCGCCACCTCCCCCTCTCTCTCCCTCCTTCCCTCTTCTTCCCCTTCCCCTTTCTCCCTCCCACCCCACCCCCTGTTGCAGGGAGTGAACTCACCCCCGTAATAGGGGGTGACTTCAGCCCCTGTTGCGTGGGTGCAATACACCCCCTGCAACAGGGGGTGGGTTGGGAGGGTGAGAGGGGAAGGAGAGGAAGAGGGAGAGGGAGGTGGCGGGGAAAGGGAGGTGGCAGGGAGAGGGAAGGAGGAAGAGGGAGGTGGCGAGGAGAGGGAAGGAGGGAGAGGGAGAGAGAGAGAGAGATTAAAAAAAAATATTTAAAAATGATTAAAAAATTTTAAAAAACGTGAAAAGACCATTTTGTCCCTAAATTCTGTTAGTTTTAACTGATTTTCTAACGGAAGGACCATTTAGGAACGTTATGATACGTAGAGGGTTTGAAATGAAACATTTAAACTTAGAGGGACTACTTAAAAATGTGTCAATAGTTAGAAGGTCTAAAATTGTACTTTTCCCTAAAAAAAAAAATCTTTAAATTGAAATTTGAATTTGAGGGTTTTAAATTTTATGACTCACTGTTTCACCTAATTTTAATATAGGTTTTTTTTTTTGAAAAATTTAATAATTATATAATAATTCAAAACTATTACAATACATAAAAAATTATTAGATCGTTAGATACGATGTATTTTCAAAGAACACAATCCGTACGTAGGTGGATTTGTTGTTGTTACATTCCGGTGTGAGAATTAGTAGAGTTTAGGCATGAATGAGTTTTGGCAAAATTTTCCTTTATTGAATTCAATGTCCATTGAATTGACAGTTCTCCCTTGTATTTATAACCGTGAGAATACTTGTTTGACAATTTTTTTTCAAGATCTCAGTCAATCTGCATTAATCCTTGAGAGATCTACAGGATTGAGGGATTTATGCTCGTTAAGTGAGTGATCAAATCTTTTTTCCTTATATTGATGTTTTGTAATTGGTCCCAAGTAATTACGCGAGCTATGGGTATGTATGCCCAATTTCTCATATGCTTGAGATGGAGCAATTTTGTATGTCCAGAAATTTGAACCTAGATATACATCTCCACCCAAAAAGGCCCAGTTGGTTGATACAGTAGTGGTAACCATGAGGTTGGCATCGTCATTATCATTATATATTAATGTAAAATTGTACTCATAATGAAGCTATTAGCTATGTACTCATAATGAAGCTATTAGCTATGCAAGATGAGATATGAAAAGTAGAATCATAGGAGATTTATTAAAATTTTATTTTTCTTAGTCTGAAAAGTCTCTTATAAAAGGTCTCAACCTTTTCACAAATCCTTGTGATGGCTGTATGTCATGTTTATTTTGTAAGCTCCCTGGATTTATCTGAAAACCTAAATTTTGGGTGTTAAAAATTTACAGCACATAATTTATTTTTATTTGATTTTTGTTATAATAGAAGACAATGTTGTGCGACTTATTTTCCTTCTCGTGAACCATAGGAGCTTCTAGCACTACAATGAGCAAATCTCATTTTCTTTAAGGGTTCAAGCGGCGTACAAGAAATTTGAGGATTATGTTGATTTGAGGATTACATTGAAGAATTTGTGACCACAAAAGGAAAGTATAAGTGATTTATTTAGATTTTGCTTATTCTTTTTATATCTATTTTATATTTCTCAAGTTGTATATATATATATTTTTTTTGTTTTATTGTATTTGCTTAATAAGTGTATTTTTACTTATTTTAAATAAAAATTAGTTGATTCATTTTAGAAATTTATGTTCTATTCATTTTTTTTTTGTGTGTAAAAAATGTTCCAAAAATCTGTATTATTCATGTCTAATTTTTATTTTTATTTTTAATTTTTAATTTTGTTTTGATTTTTTTCAGATTTTAGTTTTAGACAATGGACAATATCAATATTTTGATGAACACAAATGATTATTCAAAATTTTCTTCTTTTGAAGTTTAGGGAAAAATAATATAGAGATTTCTATTAAGTTCCAATGTGTCATTTTGTTATTATATATACGAAAAAGAAATTATTCACTTTAACGTTTCTTTATCTTTATTGTTTTATGTATTTGGATTTGTTTTTGTGGCTCTTGCTTCGTAAGTTACTTGTTTTTAAATTTGGTTGTGAGGTTCATATATAATTTGTGATAATATTAACGTATATTTATAAATAAATTATAGATTTTTACTGTAATACCTCAAAAAATAAATATCTTTAAAAATATTATTTTATATAAATTTAATATTTTTGGGAGACTGTTTTGTAAATTTAGGGTATAAATAATATTTGATAATTTTTTGAAGTTAAATATTTATTTTAAATTGACTTTAGAAATTTTGGGCCTATTATGTTATTTAAAATTTATTTTTAAGAGTTTTGGAGTATAATAAGTGACGAATTATGAAATCAATTCATGAGTCACCACTGTTATTGTTATAATAATAATAATAAATAAATAAAAAAATAGATGGCAATGGAATTAATCCACCGCCACTGTATGCTATATATATGTGTGTGTTTATATAAATATATATATATTATATTTCGATTAGGATTTCGGTTTGGATTCCAACTTTGGATTTCAGGTAGAATTTCTAACTCTTTTAATATTTGTATTTAATTTGTCTATTGAGTAATTTACATTATTATTGTCGGTGAATTTATCGTTGTTAGTTCGCATGAAATAATTATGATTATATAGAAATCATGTCAATGTGTTTTACTTGTTGTATTAATTAAATGCACGTATTAGAGGGGTTAGAGTTCTACTGAGCGTTAACTCACAACTCTATAGTTTTGATTGCAGGGTCGGTGAGAACGAGACGATGAGAGGAATTTTAGTTAAATTTGTATTTAAAATTTTAATAGTTGTATTTATTATTTATGGTTGTAATCGGTAAATTCAATAATTATAATTTTCGTCGTCGCATTGTAAATTAAAATATTTTTATTAAAACGAATTATTAAGTTCTTGTCGCCATCGCATTATAAATTTACCAGATTTTATAGAATGAAATTTGGTCAATTAGTTTTAATGTAATTTCTCCAAAGGGAGAAATCACGTGACGACCCTAGGAAACCGGGTCGTTATATTTACACCTATGCCTTCAGGCACAAGTTATACACTAGTTATATAATAATTCAAAATTATTACAATACATAAAAATTATTAGATCGTTAGATACGATGTATCTTCAAATAACACAATCCGTACCTAGGTGGATTCGCTATCGTTACATTCCGCTGTGAGAATTAGTAGAGTTTAGCTATGAATGAGTTTTGGCAAAGTTTTACTTTATTGAATTCAACGTACATTGAATTGGCAGTTCTCCCTTATATTTATAGTCGTGAGAAGACTTGTTTGACAAAAAAAAAATTGAGATCTCGGTCAATCTCCATTAATCCTTGTGAGATCTGCAGGATTGAAGGATTTGTGCCCGTTAAGTGAGTGATCAAATCCCTTTTCCTCATATTGATGTTTTGTAATTGGTCCTGAGTAATGGCGTGAGCTATGGGTATGTATGCCTAGTTTCTCATAGGCTCGAGATTGAGCAATTTTGTATGAGCTCGGAGTGAATCCTTGGGTACCGAAATCATGAAAGCATTTGAGGTCTTAAGATTAATTATGTCCTCATTCGTTTGTCTCATCTTGTTGAATCCCGGATAATACCCTCAAATTCGTGCTTTCTCTTTTTTACATGTAACTTTAATAAGGATTATCCGAAAATACTACTCGTCAAACTCTATAAAACAAATGTAAACTCTCTTTACATTTTTAAAATCAATTATTACACAACTTAATCTTTTTTTATTTAAATTTAAATTATTAAAAAAATCAATTATCTGATTTTAACTATTAAATGTTAATATAATTATTTTAAATAAAAATTTTATAAAAAAAAAAAAATTTAAGATTGTAGAAAGGATTGGTTCTTTGCCATATTGACTTTGTGAACATGACAACCAACCTAGTATATATAATAAAATAGGACAGACATAAACCTCTAGACAAATCTCAACAGTTCTTTGTCTTCCAAAAAAAAGAACGGTCCAAATTGATCTACAAAATTAACATAAATATAAATTAACCTTATATATCTTATATCTAATTGAGAGAGAGAATATATATTTTTATACATGATTGAGGAGAAATAATATATTTTTTCTATATATAGAAATAATCTATGGACATTAAATTTATTAATAATACAAAATATTAAATTTAAAAATAATAATAATATAATACAATATAAGAAACTGAAACATTAAGGTGGCGTTTGGTAACTGTTTTTGTTTCCATTCCAACAATGGGATGGGATGAGAATTTCGTTTCCTTCTTGGGAGTAGAATCGCTTTTGGTAACGATAATTTTTTTTTTATTTTTTTTTTTAGGAAAAGAATGGCGTTTGGTAACAATTTTATTCTAAAATCAATTTTTATTTTTTTTTTGAGATTTTTTTTTTGTTTTGGCCAGGCGACGGCGCGAGTGGGTGACGGTGGCGGACGGCTGGCGGCGGTGACCGGCTGGTGATGCCGGAGGTGACCGGCGGAGACGGCGGACGGTGGTCGGCCGGCGAATGAACAGTGAAATTGGTTTTGGGAATGGAATGAAAATTATGAGAAACAACTTTTTTTTACTTCTCATTTCTTAAGAAAAAAATGGACACAATTTTCAAATGGAAATGGAATAGAAACAAAAATAAAAATTACCAAACTCTATTCCCAAATAGAATTCCCAAAAATCTAGGAATTGAATGAAAAATTCTGGAATGGAAACGGTTACCAAACGGGGCCTAAATTTACAGGAAAATAAATTCAAGAAATAATATAAAAGATGAAATATAATATAAGAAAATTATAAAAAAAAATATATGCACATTAAATCTAGAAAAAATGCTAAAACATTAAATTTATAAAAATTAAATTAAAGAAAAAAATATAATATAAGAAAATTATGCACATTGTAATTAAGAAAATTATAGAAAAAATATATTCACATTAAATTTAGTAATAATAATGAAGTATTAAATTTACAAAAAATTAAATTAAAATAATATATAGAGAAAACATAATATACGCAAATTATGCACACTAATTTACGAAAATTATAGAAATAATATATAGACATTGAATTTATAGAAATCAAATTTAAAATATATATATATATATATATATATATATAAAGAGAAAATACAATATACAGAAATTATCGACATTAAATTTAGAAAAACTATAGAATTGGTATATAGACATTAAATTTTGTAATAATAAAGAAATTTAAAATAAAAATTATAAAAATAATACGTGGATATTAAATCTAATAATAAATTATGGAACAAAAAATATGTCTAAAAAATCAACAATGTGAACATTTCTAATATTCAAAAATACTAAAAAAAAATACAATTGTGTATTTATGAAAATAAAATATAGTCTTGTGAATGTTCACACTATTGTCAAATTATCAATATTTACTCTCAGTACAATATTCACATCAGTAAAGTATCTTTGACAAACATTTCATGTTATGAATGTTCACAAAAAATACGAATCAGAAAGTCGTAATGCACTAAATTTAATAGGGTTATCAATGAGAATATTCACACTTTTTGTGACTAATGCAAATGTTGACATTGTTAGGAACAATAGATAGAATTAAATTTAATAGCAATTACTAGTGTAAATATTCACAACCCTATTTCTAGAATTGTGAATATTTAGGGTGAAAACTGCAGAGTAAAATTCACACTTTTATTCAAATTGCAAAATTTTATGAGAACCCTAAAAAGTAAAAACAAGATAAGAACTAAAGCAGCTCCCTTTTGCGGCGAAGAGGAATGACTTCCATAATCCGTCCCAGTTGCGGCGAAGACGTCGATTCAAGAACATCAAAGATGAACGGTCAACCGCTGATCCAAACGTGCAATTTTCGATTTTCGATTTTCGATTGAGATCTATGGATTTAGATCTGAATGAAAAAGTGATGACGAAGGAGGCGTTGCCAATGGTTTCTCTAATTCCCGTCACCGTCCAATTTTCGATTTCCTATTTCCAATTTAGATCTAGGGATTTAGATTTGTTTTGTCATTGACGATTCACAGTAGATCTGTTTAGATCTATTTACTAGGGTTTTAGATCTGTTTAGACAATAGAGATAAGTCATTGGCAATCAGAAATCGAAAATCAAATTTCCCATCACCGTGCAATTTTGAGTCTCGTATCTTGACGAATCGGATTTCTCGTCACCATGCGATTTGGAAATTAGATTTCCCATCTCATTAATCGTTCTGAATCCATTCTTGAGACCCTAGGGTTGAAAGGGGATATAGAGATTAAATGCACTTTTTATTCCAGTTCAGTGATTTGTGGGAGGATAGTAATATCATTTTTTTATCTGTATTTTATCAATTGTCATATGCTTATAATCTTGTGAAAAAAATCTAATTTACAACACGAATGTTTAATTGTTTTTTTCTACATTAACTCTTAAATAAGGGTTAAATAAAGGGAAGGAAAAAAACTTTATTAATTAAAAGTTTCAAGTGCTTAAGAACAAACTTGATCTCAGACTCAGGTATGAGATGGATTCGGAAAGGGAAAAGAAATGATTGTTCTTGTTCATCAAAAAGGACCACAACATCTAATGGAGTCGTCCTTCAATATAAGCAATGAATAAAAGAGAAAAAAATGAGAATTTCATTGAAACCCATTGAAGCTGCATACAAAGTTACAAACGAAGGAACAAATTTGAGTTTCCAACTGCATAAAGTTCTGATTTTTTTTTTTTTTTGAAAAAAGGAAAGAAAAGCCAAAACGGCCCGCCAACAACAAACAAGTGAAATCCCGCCGGAACAGTTTTCTTCAGGCAAGATACCTGTACAACCGTCTGTCGGCAGCATCCCTCTCCAAGAAATCGCGCTCAATAAGAGACTCAATCCGTTTCTTGATCTCACCCGGGTTTGCCAGAAAACGTGACTGGAGCTGCTTCATTACCTCTGCGATTAT
The DNA here is from genome assembly GCA_016647705.1 of Eucommia ulmoides. Classification (NCBI taxonomy): domain Eukaryota; kingdom Viridiplantae; phylum Streptophyta; class Magnoliopsida; order Garryales; family Eucommiaceae; genus Eucommia; species Eucommia ulmoides. Next base: position 5,232,774 of record CM028333.1, on the reverse strand, counting down.
ATTGTTGTGATCGAGCACCCTCCTCGATTTCATGATCCTCACTATCGCCGCCTCAATCTGTGGCTTTCTGTCCTCCTCCACTCTCTGCCTTGTCTCCTGTTTTTCTGGTTCGGACTCCTTTTGAGCAACAACAGTCCCTATCTTCACCTTATAGAATTTGCTCACAAATTTATCATTCACAAAGAAAACATCCTCCTCCCCGATTTCTTTACTCATCGGCTCTTTTCGAAGAACGTTTTTTCCCTTCACGCAAGCCAAAGATTGTAAGCACCGTTTCAAATCCGACGGTGGAATCTCAGTTGCCTGTTCAATCTCCCTATAGCAGAGCCGATCGGCATTGTTGAACAGCATGAGCACACACATCTGGTATGTGGAGACGTTCAGCTCGTGCCTTTGCGATTTACCGAATGTGGCTTTCATATCGGCCGTTCCCATGTTGGTTTGCCATGACAATCTCCGTCCCGTGTGGGTCCCAAGGTAGAACGACCGGAATCTCTCGCACAGCACTGACACTTCCGCCGGCAAGTTACAGGTCATTCCAGGCTGCGTGGGCCAAGACCCGGTTGTCAGAACCTGGACAGCCAAAGTCGGCCCGTCTCCTAATTCAGGTCCGTGGGCCGTATAGAACCCCTGCATCGTGTCCTGAGACGTTTTCATGTCCGTAAACATGCCTTCCAATTTCGAAGTGAATTGATACCCGCACTCGGTCTTGAGCTTCACAACTAAACTCCTCTCGGCATCGTCGGACACCGTTTTTCCAGATAGAAGCCGTTTCGCCAAATGTTGTTTGTAGTACTTTTCAAACACGTCTTTTTCCTGCAAGTAACGGAACAACATCATCACCTTGTCGAGAATAACCTCGACATCCTCCTCGCTCACGCCCTTCAGACCTTTCCTCAATTTGTCGTCCACAAACAAAGAAATGAACTCGGGCGAACGTGCATTCAGATTAATGAAGAATTCAAAAGACGAATTCAAAGCATTCTGAAACGTCTTGTCATTACCAAACGATAATCCAATGATCTTATCGTACTTGTCTTTTTCATTCAATAGGCACTGGACATACTCCACCGGATCCTTCAACCTCTCCGGATCAGTCACAATTTGTTTCCCGGTCTCTCTAACGTGAGCCGTCATTACCTCCCGTATCCTCGATAAACCATCTGGAACCCTCCGGAACAAACTGTACATTCTTCCCAAATCTTCGTACCGATCATCCATAAGCATTTTGACCAATCCCGAATTCTCCATCTCCACTAGCCTCAACATGTGATTTGCAATCATCTCTTTTTCAACAACACTCGTTATCTTGATTTCGCTCTTCGCATCCAAATAGTGCGACACCCTCTCGATTTCTTCGTTCAGGCGCCTCTCCGCCTCCTTCAAATAGTCTCCACAGTCACAGCACTCGACAAAATTCTGAGACTCGGCCCTGTAGAAATCGGCCGAGACTTCAAGAAACGGCTTCTCGAAGTCTTCCTGGTAAACGGAGGGACCTAAATCCATGAGCATCTTGATTATGTTCCTCATTAGTCCCCGGTTTATGACTTCGCCAGTTCGTTCTTTTAGTACAAGCTCCAGGAGTGTATTGAGAAGCCTTGCCTGAATTTTTGGGGAGTGTATGATGTTGTCCCTCCAGAGATTCAGACCGAGTTCATGGACAGGGGTTTTGTGAGTGCCTGGGACAAATGTTCGATCCATGTACATCAATATGTCGCGAATCATCTGCAGTGCCTTGTTGTGATCCGCCCATTTGCTGTTCAGCTCTTCCAGGAACAAACCACCTTGGGCAGCCTCTATGGATTTAGATATTTCTTGTAGGTGGAATGTCATGGTTGAGACAAGTCCAGAGTAGAGTTTCTCGCCAAATTTGTGCAACACCATGTTGTAAGCATTTCTGCTCCATGCCAAAAATAAATAAATAAATAAATAAAGACATTTTTCGGGATTGTATACATATAGAGGGAGAGCATTTAAAGCATCTATAGATGTCCCCAATTAATTCAGTAAAAAAGTCCTAGTAATATTAGCACAACAAGAAGGATTGAGGGGTATCTTTCAGGGTAAGAGAGATCAAAATTGATTTCTATCAAAATCGTTTGAATGGTTTCCATTTTCCAATACCCATCAAATATTTTTCAATTAGGTAGCATTCGATTTCCTGGAATTGGAGCCTTGGAATTGGAATTACAAATGACTGCCTGTGAAAATCTAATCAATTTCAATTCCAAAGCTTGAATTTCATGCTACAAAAACTGCCTTGCCCTATGTTTGGTTGCGTTGAATTGAAATTAGAAATGAATGTATGTAAATTGTACACTTACGAAAATTTACAAGTGTTCATTTTTAATTCCAATTCCATGGCTTGAATTCCGTGCTACCAAACACTACCTTAAGGTAAATACAAAAAAAAGTTGTCTCATTTCCTCACAATGAGGCGAGGAAGACTAGAATTCATCTCTGGTTTGCCTCTTTAAATACTACTACAAAGCAACATAACTAGTAGACTTATAATTTCCAAAATATATTTTTTTTTTCATGTTCTAACCCAACTAGATATGGCAAGTCATTAGCTACCAGGGAAATGCTTACCACCCCATGATGGTATGATCACCCAAAGGTCATTGCAAGGTAGAAGGCTGTAATCCCCAAAATGGGATGTGCTGTATTTTAATGGTCTTAGGTTACTAAACTCAACCAAAAGACGGTTTAAGAGCAAATAAATTTTATTCTACTTGTTTAAAGTTTAAACTTGTATGTATTAGTGACAAGAATTTCGGTTATTACCATGTTTATTTGCACTAAATAGAACTTTTGGTAATTATGCCGATGCTCTGCACTACATAAGCGTGCCCGAATGGATAGATCAAAACAGGAAAGAAAATGTTCACTAATCATAAAAATCTGAAAAAAAAGATTTGTTGACTAAAACTTAAATGACATGTCATATCAAATTATAAAATTTAATAAGACAATTATCACTACATAGAGTTTATCATTATTAATTGCAAATATGAAATTTGATATTTCATGACATATCTACTACTTCAAAAGCTAAACCAATATACTGGAGTTTTACTAAAATTTGGACTCCTAACCTAAATTAAATACAGACAAAACATGCCAGACAGAGATAGATACAAGGGAGTACGGTTGACTGATAGAATCCATCAGATACCATAAGTTGTAATGATTGGAAAAATGGTTAGAAACACCGCAAGATTTGCCAAATCTAGATTCCCAAACATCAGTAGAATCATAATAAAGTACCATAAATAGCACACCAACAGTATAACACAAGAACTATACTTTATCCTAAAGCATCGTGAAATGCAATTCTAAAGCATAAGAAGAGATCGCCATTAGATCACAAGTAACAAAATGTCAAAATGTTTTCTTATAAATGTTATTCGTCATCACTTATGTTTAAGATATAAATGCAATGGAATCTGAATATACAAAGAAAATATTGCTCCTCCCTGACGGGCGTGGGGGGATCGTAAATGTTATGGTAGAAATAATATGATGATGCCCATTTGGAGCAATCGTATCAATTTGCCAATCGCTAGTGCTCTAGTGAATTGTGGTAACTATGGATGACGACAGTGATATTGAAAATAATGTGAAGGGAGCCATGGCGCCCATCCGAAGCTTAACGAAAAACAAAATCAAATAAGATGGGAACTTTTGGAATTGGTGCAATGTCAGCCCATGGGTTGCTGGAGGCGGTGAATGAACTATTTTTAGTTCCATCAAGCCTTAGTTTATGTACATTTGAAGTTTATTTCCATAAAATTTGGTCATAATTAGGTTTTCTGATATTTAAAGAGTTAAGAGTGTTCTGCACTTTTGGGCATTTTGGAGATGGGTTGCAGTTGCAACCAATTTTTTGGTTGTGTCCATTAATGTCTTTACGTCATATAATGTTTTATTTTTAGTACCTTTCTGTAGATTTTCTAAACAAATTTGAAGTTCCCTAATGAAGAGTCCAAGACTAAATAGGATATTGACAGCTGTATAAATTAATGTAATCTTCAGGAGAAGAAAGAGTATCAATTTCACAGAAACTTGAGAAGTTGTTAAACTTTTCGGACTTGTCTGATGCAAGTCCAAACCCAAGGCGTGATGGAAAAAGTCTCTAAGAGTGAGGCCAAGAGTTTTTTCCCCCTTTTCTGGTTCAAGGCCACCGTTCATGGTACAGGCCCTTAAACTTCATTTCTATGAGTTGAAACCTTAACGCAATCCAACCTCTCTCAAAACGTTCAAAATCCTACAATTTTGTAATTTTTAGCCACCAAAAACAGTCCCATCTCCGCTGTTGTTCATCTTTCCTCTATCAGATTTTGACATCAAACTCATAGAAATTAATCCCAACCCCCTAAAAAAAATCTACTACTGCATCATAATGTCAAGTCAAAAGCAAATGAGCTGACGATCTAAACCTATCTACGAAATAGTCAAAAGCAAATGAGCTGACGATCTAAGCCTATCTACGAAATCAACAACCAAGTATGAAGATTAAGCAAATAATAGTAAGTTATATCGAACATCCGTAAATACGTTAAACGTTTTAGAAATCCTTGTAGCATGTGTGCAGCTGAAGCTATTTAAATCAAGCAAAATCAAAGACATCAAGAAATCGGAACCTATAGAGCTCTTCGAAGCTAAGGCCACTGGCGTTGTGGTTGTAAATCTCGTGAATTGCGTGCTCCAAAATCTTCCATGTCTTGTCAGCGTATTTCGGATCAACCACCACCTTGTGCTTAAACGCCTCTATCTGAAAATTCCTCTTCCTCTGATTATTGTTCATCTTCTAAACCAAGTAATTGCTGAACCACGAAAATGGCCGATTTGGATTAAATTTGAGATTGAGATATGAAGAAAAATCAGGAAAAGAATCGGATGAGCTATTATGATTTGATGTGATAAGGAAATCGAGCTATGATCGATAAGAGTAGGTGAAAACAAAACGTCGAAATTGTTAGATAACCTCCCCCGTAGGGCTACGAGAAGAGAGGAGAAGCGAGGTATCCCTGGTTCTTATTTTTCCTCTCAATTTATTTTGTTATTTTAATTTTTTAATTATAGGTTAGAGGAGTCTTCTATTTTGTGAATCTTGTGCCATTTTTTTATTTTTTTTTTCTCTCTCTCTCCAAAATAACACAAACAAGGCAAACAAATTACTCTGGGCACATTTCAATTGCCTTTTTGTCCATCTCCTCAAATAAAAAATCCTCAATGTTTGTGGTAGGAATTTTTGGGAATTTAAGGATATAGGCCCCATTTGCTCCTCTCTTAGTCAAGGTATCCGCAGACCGGTTAGTTTCTCTATGAAGCAAACTGCAACGTATAGTTGTTCAACACAAGAAGTCTCATGCATTCTTCAATGAGATCTTTGTACCTATGCTCCTCAGGGCACGAGTTCTGAATCAAAGCCACAGCATCCGCTGAATCTGTTTCCACTATAACATGTGGGTAATCTCTATTAGACTTTTCAGTTCTACTTCTAAAGTCGTGCAGTTGTCCAAGCACCAATACCACATTTTCTTGGATTACTTTTCGTACTCCTGACCGTATTAAGTTTAAGATAACTTGCCAAAGAAGAATCCCAAGTAAGTTTCGGGAATGATAAACGTATTAGGATATTTGGTTCTAAGAAAGATTTAAAGAGATCACGATTGATTTGCAATTCGAATCAAAATAGAAGTAGAGGTATTGCAATTTGTCGTGACCAATGTCCCGCGAGCCCCCCAACATGTTATTGTCATACTAAAAAATCACAAAGAGATGTATGAGTGATGCACAAGCTAGTACCGCAAAACAAGAAACCATCGTGGATGATGTAATCAAGCTAGTACCCCTAACATGTAATCCGCAGAGATATCATGAAAAATGACACCAAAATCAGGACAAGTGGAATACTCATTTTTCATTCTTTCAAAACTGACAACATGAGCAATCAAAGAATATGAAACATACAAACTTGACTAAAAGCATCCATATGTTTGTTCACTGTTCCAGGTCTATGATTAAGGACAAACGTATATTCCTAAAGAAACTCTACCAATCCCGTATGTTTAGCACCATTTTTTTTTAATAAAAAATATCTAAGTGCTTGATGGTCAGAATATAAAATAAACTCTTGAGTTAATATATAGTATCTCCAGTATCAAAGAGCTTGTACAACATAAAACTTTTTATAATAAATAGAGTATTTTTGTTTGGATTTATTAAGTTTTTCGTTGAAGTAAGCTATCGGGTAATCTTCCTGACTCAACAAGGCCCCAATTCCAATGTTAAATGTATCACTAGTAACTAAGGGTGGTCATAGACCCAGGGGCCTGCCCAATCCGCCTAACCCATTGTGGTTTTTTTAGGGCTAGGGTTTAATTAATATGTATTAAGTAAGATTATCCTTATTAAAAGGTGAGATAACCTGAATTAATATGGAATTATGAATGTATTTTATTTTAGTGTGAAACGTGAATGAATGTTTTTTATTTTTATTTTTATGAAAATTAATATGTTTAGTACTAATTAATTTTTTATTTTACCTTGGCGACAGTCCAAATTTCTTCAAGATCTTCCGGCGATAGCTAGATCTTGGTCATCAAGGTCCAGATTTGGTTGATGATAGATTTCCAAACGATGACCATTTTTTTCTTCTTCAGATCTATTTTTTTTTATTTGTTTTCATTTTTTGACTTCATGATTTTTAGCTATTAAATTTTCAGATTTTTTTTGGTCTATATTAAAATAATTTTTTATTTTTTATAGAAATGTGAAAAAAAAAAAAATGAGAATTGGAAAAACAATAGGATCAGAAGAGATCTCTATAGAGTTATGGAGAAGTTTGAGAGATCTTGAGATAAATTAGTTGAATAGATTTTTCAATGACATTTTGAGGACTAAGAGAATGTCTTATGACTCGAGGAAAAGTATTTTATGTTGGTAAAATATGGTCGAAAATGAATGAATGAATGAATGAATTATTTAATCAATTCTTAATTAGAGAATAAAAATAAATAAGAAACAATTTTGATTTCTTTATTATAGAAACATTCCAGATGACATTATAAGAAAAGATATTGCAATCTAGAAGGAAAACAAAAGCATTAAGAAGAATAATTGTTGTAAAATAATAAAAGAGATAGAAACAGAATACTTCTTGTGTAATAGCAAGAAACAAAAATAAAAATGTCAAATAATAAAATATCGAGGCAATCATTTGACGATTTGTCCTTAAAGTATATTTCACCCCCGCTAGGTGCTTACGGTTGAATGAGCATCTGTCCCCCAAGATACAACAATCAGACTACTACTGGTACCAGCATTAGAAACTAGAAGCCTAACGAACAAGAGAAGTGCAAAACTCTTTCAAAACAAAAATAATGAAGTCAAAAGAAATTTTATGCTGAAAACAAGAATGCAATGCAACTTATGGATGCCTAATGCTGAGAATGCATATTCTTTTATAGGGAGCAAAAACCAACCTAAAGAAGTCTGAGATTTAAGGCATTCAATAAACAATAGTAACTTTCATGCAATTACACACCTGAAGAGTCTTCAGGTTTTTGTAACTCTCAGCAGTTACACATCTAAACAGACAACCTTCAGGTTATAACTTCTCTCAAGTTATAAAACATGCAATACGTACTTTAGGCTGTACAGACAAAACCACCAGCGGAACTATTCAAGTTATAACTTCCTCTCGTTTTTACTTTTCACAATCACAGGCAGAACCACCAAATGAAACAGGTGGATTTCATGATAGGGGAATTTATTCTTATGTTGGATATGGTGTGTCACCTCAATATCATCCTTCTTATTATCTCAAGTAGTTGTAGTCATTTTGATTTTGGGGATTATTTATAGTTTTTGTGTATTGATGCTATCATACGTAAAAGATAAACTCCTATTTGATATGGTTGTTTAGTTATAACACCACTATTTTTCTTCCATAAATTACAATGCAATTACATATAAATAAACAATTTTAGCCTCCTCATCTCTCTATGAAATTGAGTCAACAGTTTTAACCCTGATCCCTAAATAATTTCTGATAAACCCACAAAAAACATAGCAATGTGTTTGTGTTTTTGTCTGAGAGAAATGAATGGAAAACTGGAAAGTAGAGGGACAAGAGTATGAAGAAGAATGTATTGTTGTACAATTTTTTTTTGAAAAGAAAAGCTGCAAATGGAAAATGGGTAAGAAAGGAGTATGTGATGAACGAGCGAGAGAGAGCACGCTTTGGTTAAAGAATAGAGAGAGAGAGGGAAAAAAAACTATAAAAAGATCAAAACACCTTTAAAAAAGAACATGTGCAATGCACATGTTGGCCTTTCTATTAGTTTGGATGACAAAACTAACAAAATGGCCAATTAAAATCGCTAACATACTTAGAGGGTTTAAATTAAAATGAAAAAACTTATTAAATTACATAGAAATATGTCAATAATTAGAGGGTGTTAAAGATAATTTGCCCTTTGTTTAAAATAAAATTTGTTGTTAAACAATATCTCTGCACAAGTTTTGAGCTAGACCAGAACTTATTAACAAAGAGTTCATCAGTTTGTTTAAAGTTTTGTTATTTCTTTCATAAACTCTATTTTCCTGAGGTAAATAATGTAACGGTCCAGTTTTCTAAGGCCATCATTAGGTTTCTCTCTTGGGAGAATTAACACTAAAATCCAATCATCAATATTTCATTTGATATAAATTTGATAAATTTTACAGTTATGGCGATAATTATAATTATCGAATTATCGCGTCGATTATATACCCTGTGCCATTTTATCTACTTATTAGTGAAATAATTGTACTTATTATTCTAATTATAAAGCCACTTATTCTATCAAATTAGTGGCATATTTTAATTTATTAGCCGCACTAGAATATTAACCATCACTAATTTGAATACTATTTGAATTACCATATGGTAAATAATTTAACGGCCTTTGTTTGATAATCGGACTTTCTGATTTGATTTTTCAACAGTAAATAATAAATACAATTATTACAGATTAAATAGAAATTCAAATGAAACTCCTGGCGCCGCACTATTTTTAAATACACTCAAATAAATTTTTCGGCGCCGTTTCGTTCTCACCAGTCCTACAATCAAAACTGTGGAGTTGTGAGTCAACACTCAGTAGAACTTCAACCCCTCTAATACGTGCATTTAATTAATGCAACAATTAAAACACATTGACATGATTTTTGCATAATTTTCACACAATCATAATTATTTCATAAAATTTAACAGGTAGAATTCAACAATAATAATAGCATAAATTACATAATAGAAAAATTAAATACATATATTAAAAGAGTTAAAAATTCTACCTGAAATCTAAACCGAGATATCAAATTGTTGCTAAAAAACATTCTGAATATCCTCTGAAATCCGAAGCCGAAATCCGAATCGGAATTGAAATACTCAAAAAAATATTCAAATTTCATTACACTGCAACTTTCTCTTATACCTATCATTCTCTTCTATCCTTAATATTTATATTAAGGTATCCTATATATTATAACTGATAACGTGTAAATTAACATATATATATATATATATATATATATATATTGTTATTATTATTATTTATTATTATGACACATAATAATACGTGTCACTATTGCATTATCATATATGTGTTTAGGTTTATTTGGTTTCCTTCATTAAGAAGGAAACCATTTGAGACGTATATTTATGTATTTACACAATATCTCCTTAAAATAAAGAAAATTTTAATTATATCTCAAAGTTGTTAAAAATATATTTTAAATAACACGATAACCCAAAACAGTTAAAAGTCAATTTAAAATTAACATTTATCCTTCAAAATTATCAAATATTTTTTTCCAAAACAATCTCAAAAATATTAAACTTATATAATTTTTTTTTTAAATATAAATTTTTGGGGTATTACAATCTACCCTCCCTTAAATAAATTTTGTTCTCGAAATTTCATTCAAAACAATAATAATTCAGAATCGCACCGCACGGTCATGCTAGTCACACTCAATTCTAAAACAGTGGTTCTCTATGTAGGGTCCCATAACCGAAAATCACCCATAATTCATAATCGTCAAAATCTGTTCCACACATTGCAACATTTTCATTCGTAGTGGCCCACATTATATCTAACAACCTACGGACATGGTGTACTTCGATCGATAACACTTAGCACAAATAACTAATTGCCAAAGAATCTTATATTTTCAAATACTTCCGTTGTGCTACTATAATAAAAGTAGTAATAAATAACAATATATCTTTAAAATATCACGGTAGTCTCGCTGGATTGGGTGTATCTCAATTCCAACAAGTCTACGACCTCCATAATTTTCTCACTTGGCATGACTTTTCAAGTCTACTGTCATATCCTGTAACCAGCATTTATCAATTCTATCTAACATTTTTAATCAACATATTCGCAACCAACATTATAACTAGTAGATAACCAAAATTCCACGTGGACTGACTCGTAAGACTAAAAATAATCGTCTCCAATATCCATATTAAAATTCCAATAATCTCGTAAATTTTTTCAACTTCAGATAATAAATTTTTCGAAATACATCTGAAATCATACAAATACCTCTCAACTACTTAAATACATTCAAAAATATATAAATACTTGTTAACCACATAAATATGTCTAAACCACATAAATATATCTCGAAACACATAAATACATTTCAAACCACATAAATGCGCTTCAAGACACTCAAATACGTCTTAATCATATAAATATATTTCAAAACACATAAATATATCCCAACCACATAAATATGTCCCCGAAACCCACAAATACGTGTCAAACTATAAAAATCAAATACTTCTCAAATCACATAATTATGTCTCCAAAGCCACGTAACATATTGAGTTCAATACTGAATTCAATACTCATGTAAACTATATAAACAAAAAAATATGACATAAGGCCCCCAATCACATTTCTACAACATCAATTAAGCTCAAAATTTCAAGTTAACATTCCCATGTAATAATTGGCTCCCACTAGTCTTATAGTAACCCTCCACTCCGACTCCACCTAACGCTAGTTGTGGACTAATATCTATCTAAGTTTATTTTTATCGATGTACTGTCTTCGTAATATAAAAATATTTTGTAGATCAAATATTTTAATCAAAATTCACTTTTCAACAACATATAACCACACTAGGCAGTGTCCAAATTTCAACAGAAATATCATCATAACAGAATCATCGATTTGAAATCAACAAATCAACTCATTTTTATATAATAAAATACCATACTTCCTTACCAAGCATATGATTGTTTGCCTCACGATTGAGAGTTATAATGGTACTGTAACATGTCCAACTATGTCATCTAAAGTGGCTATCAGTGTCAGGGTTATTTAATATCTCCAATGGTAGGAGCAACCACCCTGCAGGACTTGCTTTATAAGTAACAACATATATCCACCATGCAGGACTTGCTTGACAGGTAACAACATATATCAACATATCACAAGACATGACTTCCTGATGAGAAGACAACTATGACATAGTCGGATAATAAAAATTACTTTTCACATTTAAAAATTTACTTAATTCGTATCACGTTATAAGATAGTCCATTTTAATGAACCCTATTTTTTCACATTTTAGTACGAAAAAATAATTTAGCAATTTATATAGAAGACAATACACTCATTTTATTGGTGTATGGTCTTCATAATATAAAAATAATTTATGAATCAAATATATTTATTAAACACCACTTTCCAAAATATAATATAGATATAACCGCACACTGATCCGAAATACAATTCCACTGCTACCATTGCAATAAAATAATGTATTTAAATTCACCAACCAAATTATTTTGATATATAATAAAATACCGCACACATATGTTCCTACTAATTATAGGATCGTTTCACCTCATGATCGGAATTACAACAATACCGTAACCTGTACAAATGTGTCATCTAAGGTAGCAATCAGTGCCAGAGCCATTTAATATCTCCAATGGTATGAGCAACCACCCTACACGACTTGCTTGACAGATAACAACATATATCCATTCTGCAGGACTTGCTTGACAGGTAATAATTATATCCACCCTACAGGACTTGTCTAACAGGTAACAACATATATCTATCATGTAGGACTTGTCTGACAGGTAATAACTATATCCACCCTGCAAGACTTGTCTGACAAGTAACAACATATATCCACATCTCGCAGGACATGACGAGAAGACAATTATGGCATAACATGATAATAAAATTATTTTTCACCATTAAAATTCTACTTGATCCATTAATCATCGTAAAACCATCAATTTCATCAACACTTTTTTTTTTCTCAAATTACAACAAAAATATAATTTAATAATTTATATAAAAGACAATAAATATTTTTAAATTAATATTTTTAATTCAACGACAATTCTTATGGTTCACGGCTAACACGATACTTATCAAGGCTTATTTAATTTATTATTGGTAAGTTACATTAATCAACCGTCACCTAAAATGTTAATATGTTCAAATTAAAACTGTAGGGACCAATGTGAAATTTTGATCGAACTTCGAGAGTAAAAAGTGTCCAAATCCCCCCCCCCTCCCCCCTTTTTTTTTCCTCTTTCAGTGTAGTGAGTGTTTGGCTACTAGGAATTGGAGCCTCAAAATTTGAAATTCGGAATAAAACCTAAGGTACAAATTGCAAAAACACCACTATTTTGTTTTTTTTAGCCTAATGGCAATCAAGTTTCTTAATAAAATTATAAATTCAGCAACTCTGATAATGTCCTTTCCATATATATATATATTAGTTATACCCCGTGCCTAAAGGTATGCATATAATTCACTGGTATATAATTTTAACACATGCAATTAACATTGATACGCATAATTAACCACCTTTTCTTCTTATATAACGCTCCAATGACTTTATAATTCATCAACTGCATTAAATTGAGGGCTTTAATGCCCAAAAAAATAATTTACAATTATAAGAATAAAAAAAAATGATACCATGGATTCACACATAAAATTAGCAGTATATTCAAGGGATACAATCATTATGCTAATCAAAATTTAAAAAACATCACAAATCAGAACATTATCAATCAATGCAGTCCAACAATGAAAATAGAACTTCACAGCAAATAGCGTTTGAATAGAATTTCGAAATTTTTATATCATTGTACTCTAGAAACAAAAAATTTTAAATCTCAAAACAAATTACCTTCAAGTTGTTTTCTTTCTTCTCCAAAAGTTGATTCAACAGCTTAACGCAGTCCGCAAATTCACAATTGTAATTGGAACTATGACATATGTGGCAACAAACCAACCTTTTCACAAATCCTATGCGATGCATACATGCGTGATGCTTCCAATTCCCCCAACTATGGTGACTCCCTGATAATCTTCAAATTAGACATAAATACTAACAAAAACTCTCAAATAACTTGTCATGATGGTATCTTCATTAAACCTAGAATTACTGTATTTTTCTTCCCCACCTCCTCGTTATCCAATTTGCATCTCTAATAGCTTCATCAGCATCGCAATTGATTTGTGATCGGGAGGAAGTATGCAATATTCAGTATTCTAATCACACCCACAATCTCAAATCAATAGTTCTGACTCTAAATAATGAGTTGAAAATTACTTAAAGATTATAAGTTACAAAATTCCGAAGTGTAAAATCTCTGTAGTGCTCACATTTCATAGAATGGCAAAAACGGAGTGTTATTTGCGCATTAATCAGATGGAGAAATCTCTAATGATAAACAATTTACCTTGGAATTAAGCCACATTCCCCTTTAATCATTCTCGCCCATCTCGTTTTCACACCACAACCTAGTATTGTCACCATTGCCAGACCTGCAATCAATGTCATCAACACACAATTTTCAACACTAACCCAATATAATAACACATGGAGATTTTGGATATTTCTTACAAATCAATTAAAAAATTAGATCCCATTTCAAAGGAAACCACTTCTAACGTGCGTTTCGTATATGAAATAGAAAGAAAGAAAAATCGCAGAAAAAAAATAAATAAAAAATCGAAGAAATAGTTGAAATTGAAATCCAAATCAAACTTGACATTAAATTTAAGAAACAGGGATTGTTTTCAAAGGTTCAATTGGTTTGTTCACTTTTTTAAGGTGCATGGTGCATGGTGAAAATGGTGAATTGGTGCATGGTGAAATAGTTATACTAAATTCATCCAGATCTCTTCACAATTACTAAAAATTAACCAGAAATTTCACTAAACCTTGATGTCTTCAAAAATTACTGAAAATTGACCAGAAATTTTACTAAATTCAACCAGATTCTTCACAATTACTGAAAATTCAACATCAACTACACTAAAATCAACCAGTGACCTTTACAATTACAAAGAGTTAAGCATAAATCAAATCCTATTCACATAAAAGCAATAAATACAGAGAATGGAATAGGGAACAAACGTGGTAGGTGAACGTCGAGGGAGGTGGGAATGATTGTTGAGATCTGATGAGCTCACAAGACGAAAGCAAGAGGCTTTACAAGGATAGCAACCGCCATGGGTGATGTGGAATGAGAACAGGAGAGTAGACTAAAATAAGACGAAAATAAAAAGAGAAATGAATTTTACCTTCAAAGAAGTGATAAGACTGATTTTGAGATAGAAATAAATGTTCAAGAAATATCATGAACACATAAAATGAAAAGAGAATGATGAATGATCTTTTCACAGAAATTTCAACTTCTAGAAAAGAAATTGAATGATGAAGTTCAATATACCTTAAAACAAATTTGAATGATGAAGTTCAATATACCTGAAATTCCCAAAATTGATTCAAGAATTATACAAAACCCAATAATCGCATGAATCAATTCATTTGAACAAATATAAACAACACATAAAATCTTGAACATAAATCAAGAACCAAAATAAGAAGAAAATAAAAAGAGAAGAGAGATAGGCTTACTGTGTACTGAGAGGCGTTGGCGGTAGTAGTTGGATGACGGCGATTCATCTATCTAGAGTTGGCATCGTGCAGACATGTCTTGGAAGAATGCTTAATGTCTATGGGTGGAGAGAGAAGGTAAAGTTGTCGAGGGAGTCGTTGGTGATGGCAATGGATCGGTATTGCTCAAGCTGTGGTGACGACGTTGGTTGGGAGATTTGAAAGAAAGGGATGTTAGAGAGAGATTTAGGAAATAAAGGTTAGGGCATGAAATGAGGGATGGGAAGTGAAATTTTGGGCTGGATCGTGGAGGAGAAGGTGGTATGATATGTTGGAGGTGATGGGTACAGCAATAGAGGTGAGATCGTGGGACTGGAAGACAGATTGTGGGAGGGTGGGAGGATTGATCGTTGGCTATGGGGGTGCTGGCTAGGGCTGATAAACACCAACCAAACAAAAGGGGAAAAATGGGGGGGGGGGGGGGGGGAGAAATAGGGGCGAGATTCGATACCCGGACCATACGACAATTAAGCACCTAAAAAACCAACCCACCCACAGCCAACTCAGCATTGATCTCATCCGTCCATTAAATGAAAGGTAATCCTAACCTTTAAAATGTCGTAATCAGCAAACACCTTCCTGATATATATATATATATAGTTGGAATCAATAAAAATTTATTATTTTTAAGTATTATCACTTGAGTAATGGGTACCATAACCCAAACCTAGGGCAGTCGCAAACTTATTCTGATACCACCTGTAACGGTCCGGTTAGATTTTTCGATTTGATTTTTCAATAATAAATAATAAATACAATTATTACAAATTAAATAGTGGCGTCGCACTATTTTTAAATACACTCAAATAAATTTTTCGACGTCGTTTCGTTCTCACCGGCCCTACAATTAAAATTATGGAGTTGTGAGTCAACGCTCAGTAGAACTCCAACCCCTCTAATATGTGCATTTAATTAATACGACAATTAAAACACATTAACATGATTTTCGTATAATTTTCACATAGTCATAATTATTTCATAAAATTTAACAGGTAGAATTCAGCAACAATAATAACATAAATCACATAATAGAAAAATTAAATACATGTATTAAAAGAGTTAAAAATTCTACCTGAAATCCAAACCGAGATATCAAATTGTCGCTAAAAAACATTCTGAATATCTTCTGAAATCTGAAATCGAAATTCGAATCGGAATCGGAATACTCAAAAAAACATTCAAATTTCATTACACTACAACTTTCTCTCATACCTATCATTCTCTTCTATCCTTAATATCTATATTAAGGTATTCTATATATTATAACTGATAACGTGTAAATTAACACATATTATTATTATTATTATTATTATTATTATTATTATTATTATTATTATTATTATTATTATTATTATTATTATTATTACACATAATAATACGTGTTACTATTGCATTATCA
Source organism: Eucommia ulmoides (assembly GCA_016647705.1). Taxonomy (NCBI): domain Eukaryota; kingdom Viridiplantae; phylum Streptophyta; class Magnoliopsida; order Garryales; family Eucommiaceae; genus Eucommia; species Eucommia ulmoides. The sequence goes on along the minus strand of CM028333.1, from coordinate 5,216,363 downwards.
TATATGTGTTCAGGTTCATTTAGTTTCTTTCGTTAAGAAGGAAACCATTTGAGCCGTATATTTATTTATTTATACAATATCCCCTTAAAATAAATAAAATTTTAATTATATCTCCAAGTTGTTAAAAATATATTTTAAATAACACAATAACCCAAAATAGTTAAAAGTCAATTTAAAATTAACATTTATCCTCCAAAATTATCAAATATTTTTTCCAAAACAATCTCAAAAATATTAAACTTATATATAATTTTTTTTTTTAAATATAAATTTTCGAGGTATTACAAATAAGGTGTTGTAATTTGGAAGATTATTCTATGTTGTGCACAAAACTCACCAAAAGGTGAAACATATTTTCCATCTCTATCATTACGCAACATTTTAATATTTTTGTTAAGTTGATTTTTAACTTCAGTATTATAATATACAAACATGTCTAATACTTCATCTTTACTTCTTAAAAGATAAATATAACAATATCTTGTATAATTATCAATAAAAGTAGTAAAATACTATTTCCCTCCTCTAGTTTAAACAAATTTTAAATTACAAATATCTGTGTTCACTAACTTTAGAGGTTCAATTTTCCGTTCAACTTATTAACAAATAGTTCATCATTTTGTTTAAAGTTCTATTCTTCCTTTCAACAAATCCATTTTGCTGAGGTGAATAAAGTGTTGTAGTTTGGTGAATTATTCCACATTATGCACAAAACTCACCAAAAGGTGAAACTTATTCTTCACCTCTATCACTACGCAATATTTTAATCTTTTTGTTAAATTAATTTTCAACTTCAGTCTTATAATATACAAACATGTTTAATGCTTCATCTTTATTTCATCTTTACTTCTTAAAAGATAAATATAATAATATCTTGTATAATCATCAATACAAGTAGCAAAGTACTTTTTCCCTCCTCTAACTTGTACAAATTTTAAATCACAATATCTGTGTTCACTAACTCTAGAGGTTCACTTTTCTGTTAAACTTATTACCAAAGAGTTCATCATTTCGTTTAAAGTTATGTTATTCCTTTCGATAACTCCATTTTTGCTGAGGTAAATAAAGTGTTGTAGTTTGGTGAATTTTTCCATGTTGTATACAAAACTTACCAAAAGGTGAAATATATTCTCAACCTCTATCACTACGCAACATTTCAATATTTTTGTTAAGTTTATTTTCAACTTCAGTCTTATAATGTTCAAACATGTCTAATACTTCATATTTACTTCTTAAAAGATAAATATAACAATATTTTGTGCAATTATCAATAAAAGAGCAAAGTATTTTTTCCTCCTTTAGTTTATACAAATTTTAAATCATAAACATCTATGTGCACTAACTTTAGAGGTTCACTTTTTCGTTCAATTGAATGGAAAGAAGTTTAAATCAATTTTGACTCCGCACAAGTCTTACATTTATGATTTGTATTATCTTGACATTTAGGAATTAAATTCATATTAATTAATTTATGTAAAATATCATAATTAACATGTCTTAAACAATCATGCCACACATTTAAAGACTCAATTATATAAGGAGAAGAAGTATTGACTTTATTATTATTGTTATTATTTGAGATTACAGTCATAACATTGAGCTTGAAAAGGTTTTCATTCATATCGTTTTTTCTTATATACATACCACTCTTAGTAAGTACAAACTTATCAAACTCAAACACTAACCTGAATCTCTTCTTACTCAACAACAATCCAAAAACCAGATTCTTACGGATATCTGGTACATCTAGCACATCGTTTAAAGGAAGTTTCTAACCAAAGGTCATCTTTAGCACGACCTTTCCCTATCCTTCAACCTTAGAAGTTGAAGAGTTCTCCATATAAAGCTTATCCTCAGATTCTACCATCTGATAAACGGTGAACATCTTCTTATCTGAGCATATTTAGCGGGTAGCACCGGTATACACATACCACTCTCTGGGATTGTTAGCGAAATTGACTTCAGATATAACCGCTGATAGATTCATCTTGAAAACCTCATCAGTATGGTGTTCCACTTTAGTCACATGAGCCTAATTTTTAGGCCTATTTCTTTTTGATACAACTCTCTTGCGACAATCTTGAGCACGATGCCCCCATCTTACCATAAGTATAACAGTTGCCCTTGAACTTTTTGATTGCAGTTCCTTTGTTTAAACTTGAATCGATTTACTTCATCTTCTTATGAGTTTCTATGGCATAGGCTTTTGACACCATAGAGTTACGACCCTCATGTTTAGAAGAGATCTGTTATTCTTCTTCGATTTTTAATTTGAGAACCAGGTCTTCAAGAGTCATCTCATTTCGTTTATGTTTGAGATAATTCTTAAAGTCACCCCATGATAATGACAACTTCTCAATCACAGCTACAACTTGAAATGACTTACTAAGAGTAATTCTTTCAGCATGAATGCCATGCATAAGGACTTGGAACTCTTCAGTCTGACTGATGGCCATATTTGAGTCCACCATTTTGTAGTCTAGAAATCTTCCACCTATAAATTTCTTCGTTCTAACATCTTCAGTTTTGTACTTCTTCTCTAGGGACTGCCATAGTTCTTTTGTCGTCGTGACCAAGCAATACACATTGTAGAGTGTATTACTCAGTCCATTCAGGATATAGTTATTGCATAGTAAATCAAAATATTTTCATGCATCAACAACAACAACAGACTGAGTGTCAAACTTTTCAGTTATGGTAGGAGCATCATCACGGAGGAATCTTGTCAAGTTCAATATTATCAGGTAGAACAACATCTTCTCCTACCATCTCTTGAAGAAGCTTCCATCAAACTTCTTCGACTTTTTTTTCATGTGGAGTCGGCACAGAATGCGCAATAGGTGCAGGCACAACAGGTGGTGCAACACCTTTATTTGCAGCTGCAACAATAGTAACAGCAACATCATTTGAAAATATATTTCTTATAAGAAAATACAAACAAAAAATATAAGAAACTTTGTTACTAGAATGTTTTCAAACAAAATATCAGAATTGTATAAAATAATTCAAAAATTTTGCTTTAAGATTGTTAGTAAAATATGGTTGGAAATGAATTAAATAATTAAACAACTAATTATTTAATCAATTATTAATTAGAGAATAAAAATAAAGAAGAAACAATTCTGATTTTTTTGTTACAGAAATATTTCAGATGACATTACACAAAAAGATATTATAATCCATAATGAAAATAAAAATAGAAAGAAGAATAATTACTGTAAAATAATAAAATAGACAAAAACAGAATACTTACTATATAATAACAAGAAGCATAATACTTACTGTGTAATAATAAGAAATAGAAATAGAAATACCAAATAGAAGATCGAGGCAATCGTTTAACGATTTGTCCTTAAGGCAGATTTCGCCTCCTCTAGCTGCTTACAGTTGAATGAGTGTTTGTCTTTCAAGATATAACGATTAGACTGCTATTAGTACCAACACTAGAAATCAGAAGCCAGACGAGTAAGAGAAGTACAGAACTCTCTCAAAACAAGAACAACGAAGGCAGAAGAAACATTAGGTTGAAATTAAGAATGCATTGCAACTTATGTATGGTTAATGTTGAGAATACATGTCCTTTTATAGAGAGCGAAAATCAACCTAAAGAAGTTTGAGATTTAAGGCATTCAATAAATAGTAGTAACTTTCATGTAGTTACACACCTAAAAAGTCTTCAGGTTTTTGTAACTCTCAACAGTTATACACCTGAATAGACAACCTTCAGGTTATAACTTTTCTTAAGTTATAAAATCTGCAATTTGTACTTTAGGCTGTATTTGGCTTAATTTTTTTTTTTGGATTTAATACAAACCATGCCAAGTCCAAGCTAAACATTCCCCAATCCAGACCCGAGCCCGAGCCCGAGCCTGAGCTCGGCCGGGCTGGTGGTCAGTTGGCTACGGCGGTGGTGCTTACTTGCTTTTGGATTTATTTATTTTATAATATTTAACCTTCTTTTTGTCCATATCTTTCAACGCCCTAGAGAACTTACCTACAAGAAGTATTTTGAGCCTTAATAAATGACTTTCATCTTTTTAGGTTACCGATGTGGGATAACCCTCACTACATGTCAATCAATATCTTCAAGTGGGTAATTTATTGAACATTTTTAGTCCATCTCCTAAATGACTTTACACAAATAAATATATTAAATTCATCTTCTCACCAAGGAGAACACATTAGTATATTTATATATTCCAAATTGTTATTGGGTCCTACAAATAATTGGGTCACAAAATACTCAAAAAATTATTCAATATAATATCTTAGTATCCATCTATAAAAATAAAGCAGATCTTGAAAGTTGTACAAACTATCGGAGTATAAAACTTATTAGCTATACTATAAAACTTTGGGAGAGAGTGATATAATATAGAATAAGACATGAAACAAGTATAGAAGATAACCAATTTGGATTTATCCCCAATTGATCAACCACTGAACCTATTTATTTAGTTAGAAAATTGATGGAGAAATACAGAGAAAAGAAAAATGATTTACATATGGCATTTGTGGACTTAGGAAAGGCTTATGATCAGGTACCTAGAGAAGTTTATGGCAGGTGTTAGAAAAGAAACAGGTATCTAATATTTATATTGAGGTAATTATTAATATTTATGAATGTATGATAACTAGTGTTTAAACAGGAGGATACGATACTTGTGCATTTTCTATTAATATAGGCTTACATCAAGGATTATTTTTAAGTTCTTACATTTTCATTCTAGTAATGGATGAGTTGACAAAATATAGATTGGATACATTGGAGTATGTTATTTGCAGATGACATGGTACTAGTTGATGAAAATAGAATATATTTTAATACTAAGTTGGAAAGATGTAGAGAAGCCTTAGAATTTAAAAGTTTGAAGGTTATTAGAAGTAAGACGAAATACATGCATTGCAATTTTAGTAATGTCCACTGAGATGGTGCAGTCAAAATTAGAGATTAGGAGGTTTCAAGGTTGATCATTTTAGATATTTAGGTTCAATAATTCAGGGTAATGGCGAAATCGAGAAAGATATTACTCATAGAGTCAAAGCAGGATAATTAAAGTGGAGAAATACAACGATGGTATTATGTGATAATTGGATACCGTTGAAACTCAAAGAATTTTTTTACAAAACTACAATAATACTGATAATTCTGTATGATTCAGAATGCTGGACAGTAAACACAAAACATGTCCAAAAAATTTGTGTGGCGAAAATAAGGATGTTGCGAGAGACGAGTGAATACGAGAATTGATAAAATTAAAAACGAAACTATTATAAATAATTTAATAATAACACTTATTGAGGAAAAGATGAGAGAAAATTATTTATGATTATTTGGACGTGTGCATATAAGACCCATAGAAGCGTCAGTGAGAAAATAAGATTTAGTTCAAGTGCAGGGGGCTATTAGAGGGAGAGATAGATCTAAGAAAACTTGGGACGAGACTATTATTATTGATTTGATGACATTAAACCTGATTGAGGAGATGAATCTTGATCGATCACTATGGTATAAACGGATTCATGTGCCAACCCTACTTAAGTGGGATAAAGATTTAGTTGTCGTTGTTGTATAATTTTAACATTTGTTGTTCATTTTTTGATTATTCATTGTGGTGACAATGGCGATAGTGATGACAAAAAATTATTGTGGTGGTGGTGGTAGCGAATATTTGTCGTAGTGGTAATAGTGGTGATAACTAATATTTGTTGTGATGACGGTAATAAGAATGTTTGTTGTAGTGATGACTGTGGTGATAACGAATATTTGTTGAGCTGATAATAATGATGGTGAGTATTTATTGTGTTGGTAGTAATGATAATGAATATTGATTGTGGTGGTGGTGGTGTTGATAGAAAATACTTATTGTGGTGGTAGAGGTGATGGTAGTAAATGTTTGATGTGGTGGTGTCGATAGTGATGGAAAATGTTTATCATGGTGACAGTGCTAGCAATAAATATTTGTTGTGGCAGTGGAAGTGATTGTAGTGAATATTTGTTGTTGAGAGTAAATATTTGTTAAAGTGGTGACTATGGTGATAACAATATTTGTCATAGTGGTGACATTCGATGATAATAAATATTTACTGTAGTGGCAACAGTGATAGAGATATTTTTTTATAGTTGTGATTAGATAATGAATATTTTTCGTGGTGATTAATATTTATTATTAGAAAATTAATTAAGGTATATATATATATATTTTATAAAAAATAATATATTTTTTGAATTGGAATTTTTTTTATATAAAAAAATTGAAAATAAAATAATGGGTTTTTTTTGGGGGGGGGAGAAATCCTCCTTTTCCTTTTCCCTTCTTTTAAACGGGCAATGAAAGCCCAATTAAAACTTGCTGACAGCACGAAGCCTTAAACCTTAGGGCCCAATTTCACACTGCGTGCTCTCAAATCCCCGGCATCGGACCACAGGCCGCCGCCTTCTTCCTCCTCATTTAACCATCACTGTCTAACTAAAGCGACCGCCCAGTCTCCACTTTTTTTGACGACGATAATCAAACTTCGTCAATCGAAATCCGGTTAGTTTTTTGAAAAAATCGGTGAAAAATTCATTTTTTAAAGTTTAATTGGTGAAAAGTCAATTATTATGTTTTGATTTAATAATTTAAATTAGATTTTACTTGTGTTTTAATCCCGCATTACAGGAATTGTAGGAATATTGTAAGAATTGTAGGGAGTCCTTAGTAAGTACATTGAATTTTTATAGTGAATTCGGTTAATGTAAGTATGTAACTAATGTTAATTATAATTTCATAATTGTTATTTTTTACACGTACTTTTTGTTATATGTATTTTAGTTACGTGTTATAATTACATATGTGTAGTATTTTGTGATATAACTAAAAAAATATCAAACTTTTTAATTACATATCAGAGACATGTAACTAAAAAGTTACATATTATTGAAACACGTAAGTAAAAAAATTAAATTTTTTAGAAAGGCATATAACTAAAAAGTTATACATTATTGGAATATGTAACTGAAAAATATCAATTTTTTTAGTTATATAGACATATAACTAAAGAGTTATACATAATTATCAACAAGGAAGGGGTCTTTTATAATTTCATTTTTGTCGATAAATCCGTGAGTCTAGAAATTCATTTCGGACAATTGAACCTTCTCGAACTGTTTCTTTTTAAGAACCAAAAAAAATTGTGCCAAAATAACAGATGCGAAGAAGAACAAAAGTCCTTGGACACGTAATGGATCTTGAAGTACTATTTCTGCATCCCCTGACCAAATCCACCTACATTAGGATTACTCGTTAATGGTTGATCCAATTTGATAGATATCTGTAACTAATTATATGTATTTTGTGTGATTTTGTGACATATAACAAATTTTTTTACACAAAATTATTACACGTAAAAAAAAATAAAAATTAATTACTTGTAACTAATACAGTAATATTATACACAAAGTAGTTATATATAATTGACATGTGACTATCATATGTGCAAGATTTCTACTTTTTTAAAATAGATGTGACTAAATTAAAAGTTTTTACCGTCTCTAGAATTTTTAACTAATTAGAACTTAAATGTAAAATCTCTAAAATTTTTGACCAATTAGAACTTAAACCTCCCACCTATTATTCGAAGATTTTTCCTCTCTTCTTTCTTTTTCTCCGATTTTTTTTCTGGGATTCGGTTATACCCTACCTTTCACCACGCCATTGCCCCTTGCCACCACCAGTTCAGCCCTCGTCGAGCTCGAGCAACACCAGAACACCACCGTAATCGTCTCCACCGAGTCAGTCACCTCTCATCTCTCTCTCTCTAATTTCATGGAATTGAAAAAAATGAATCGAAGCCCCTAGAAGTTTTGAGATGGCCCAATTAGACACCCACCTCAAACTTGGGGGCTAAAATTGCATTTTTCTCCGGTGAAGTCTGCTGCGTATTTTTTACGCCGAGAGGCTTTACAAATTGCCGCGACTGACGGACGTCCTTTCCATATTTCATTGCTTTGCCTCGCCGATAACCTCTGTTTCACCGGAGAACCTATTTCTACAAGTATCGTCAATTTTCTACTGACGTGATGAAATTCGTGTAATGTGCAGTTCAGTTTAGTTTAAGCTTTTATTTGACGGTTTATTTTTGTGATTTTACAGTTTCATTCATTTCATTCGGTAATTGCTGAAAATGCCAGAAGATCACAGCGCAGAGCGTCCTTTATTCGGCGGAGCAATCTCCAGTACATTCCCTCTAAGGTTCCAGGTCAGTTCAATGGTTCTATGATTCTACCTCAAAACAGATGCAAACTAATGTTGAATTTATGCGAAATGTCATGAATTTCTGTTGAATTATAGGATGTAAGCAATATGCGGCAAGTCCCTGATCATCAGGTTGGTGCATTGATCACTGTGTTTCTTTACCTATGCTTTTATTTTTGTTGTGTTTAAAATTTAAATTATTGAATGATCATGGGTGTTGTTTTTTTACTTTCCAAAATTGTTAATAGGAGGTATTTGTCGACCCCGCTCGGGATGAAAGTCTGATATTTGAGCTATTGGATTTGAAAAATGATGTTGCAGATAGTGGAAGTGCATCCTGGTTTCTTCAGGACCTCGCCAACGAACAAGACGCTGAAGAAACAGTGGTAATTCGCTGCTTCATTTAACTCGTTGGTCTTCTTTCCAATTCTGCTACGCGGTGTTATTCCCAAATTTGTCTAACAAATAGGCTTAATTGTGTTTACACTTCATTTAGGACTGGTTGGTTGTTTATATAATTCTTCCTCTCCATCTGAAAAACACACATTTGAGTGTTTTTTTTTTTCCAAGTCTAGGATGGAGGGGAAGAAATAGGATTATCATTTGATTTCTAGTTGTCCTTCATGTTGAATAGTTTTGGATTGAAGCATATTGATTTATAGATAGACATGCTGACTTAAATCAAGCAATCCGTGTTCTAAACGGGAGGAAAAGATGAAGCCAATTTGAATGAATTTTGGTTCACTCGTTTTCATTACAACATTGAACAGACATATTCTTCAATTTTTGACTACTCTTAATCATGTAGATAATCGAGCAGTCGGGAGTGCTCGAAGCTGGCTGGTTGCGTTTCAGAAATGTGCCTGCAACTGTTACAACTGCTGTTGGCCAAATGGTAATAACATGCCTATTTTTCTTTTTTAATTATACAGTAAGGTGGATTTGGATCAGCTTACACGCACCTCGACTACACACCATCGGGGGCTATCTTAAGGGCACAAACCCCTACATTGGCCTGGTGCTTTCAAAATTAAATTCAATATTTAATTCCTGAAGTGCTCAGAAAGAGAGTCGAACTCTGGGGCATCTTCCCCTGCCAACCGGACTAACACCTTTTGGGTAGTAATACCATGCCTATAGTACTGTGTGTTCTTCACCTCCTGTTTTTATATGTATCTAAATTTATTTCAAATTTCATGGCTTCCTTTGATTATTGGTGCTCTGCATTCACAGCAAATTTTTATTGCATTGTGCTCTTTAATCTAAGTAATCCATGTAAAGTTGCCTATGTCCTGTTGTCCTAACCTTTTTACTTCTGCAAATACAGTATCTTGTAGGCCATGTGTTTTATACAATTTCAATTTAAAGTCTAATGAGCTTCCAATTTTCATTGTATTCATTTTAGTAATAAAAGCTTGAACAAAAACTGCTGCGGCCTCTTTGAGCCATGTATAGAAAATTTGGGTTTCTTCAGAGAAAATTACCCCGAAATTTACTTTCGTAGTAGTAATATAAGGTCCAAATTTGAGGGTCCAAATTTGATTGTCGCTCCTCATCATCCTTGAAAGCGCTGAGATTGAAAATAGTCTGAAATGAATGAATGCTATGTAAAGTTATCTTGGAGCATCATGTGATCGATGAACAACTTCCTTTAAAAAAAAAAAAAAAAGAGATTCAGTTAAAATCTGAGACAAGCCATATATCATGCTCTTGGAGCATTCAGAAACATGCCGATAAAATGAGTTTCTATTTCTAATAGATCCGGTATTTCTTCTTCACCTTGCTCTCTGTCCATATGGGTGTTTTTTTTATATTTATTCAACTTCTTATACCATTCATGGATTACAGTCCATATCCAAGGGACGCCAAGGGAGGGAAGCACAAAATATAGTTAGGGTAAGCTTGTTTGATTTAATTATTGATTGATTTTCCCATGTTTTCACTAGATTGTTCCCAAAAAATGTCGGCCGAGTGTATTGAAACAATGGTATCTGCAGGTGTATTTGGCAAATTTGCGACTTAAGGAGGTCGGTACAGATGTACTTGTCACAGCATACGAGCCTGTTTTGATAAAGTAAGTACCTGTTACAGTAAATTGTTTGGCAATTGATCAGATAGCTCCTGTTTGACTGTTACGGTGCGTTTGATTGGACGGAATGGGAGCAGAATGAAATCACAAATCCATATTCGATTCCGATTCCTTTGTTTAGTTATCCTATGGAATCAAAACTTGATTCCATTGGAATGAAAATGGATGAAATTTGATTCCATACTTCATGGGGCGGAATCAGATTCCATAGTTCAGTATAATTATTTTTTTTCCGGGCTACACCTAAAATACATCACATCATTTTGGCATATAATTCTCAATTTGAAAAAAACTTTGATATTTCTTATAAATTAATTTTATCAAATAGAAACAAAATATTTTGTTCTCAATTTTATATTTTTATTTTGAAAAAAAAATATATTTTTTTTTTCCTAATATGCTGTTTTTGTTTCGGAAATAGAAATAGATTTTTTTTGTTCTCGATTTTTTTTAGAATAGAAACATGTTTTTTGTTTTCAGATTTCTGTTTATGTTTCCCAAACAAAAATATATTTTCTTGTTCACAAACTTATATTTCGGACAAAAATAAAAATGTGAAAGCGAAAAAATCAGTTCATGTTCACGAAATATAAACATAAATTTGAGAACAAAAAATATGTTATTGTTCTTGAAATAGAAACAAAAATTTGGGAACAAAAAATCTAATTATTTTCTTGAATCAGAAATAGAGCTTTGAGAACCAAAAAAACTACATAGGAAATGGAAGTGGAAATCTGAGAACAAAAAATATGTGTTTCTATTTTTAAACAAAAATATTGATATGTAAAAGAACATTATTCTATTCCATTCTTTAGACATACAATAACAATCAAATAAGATAATAGAATAGTGATTTAATTGACAAATCTATTCAATTACTTCTCTTATTCAGTTATTTTTCCTATTCCATTTCATCCAACCAAACGATGACATGTTAGTTATTGACTTCTAAGTTATAACCCTTGCATTTGTTTAGTAGAATCTCCTAAGCTTGTGTAATTACACATTAAGTAGCGTTTGGCCGGCACTGCAGCTGGAATTTCAAGTCTCGAAATTGGAATTGGAAATAAGCACGTGTTTGTTCTTAATACAATTGTGCTAATTTCTGGTTCCAATTCCAAGGCTCCAAATTAAACGCTACCTTAGCCTCTTTCCTCTAAACACTGAGCTAGCAAAGTTATATTCATGCCATGATACTCGTGCCTGTTTAATAAAGCTGAAAATTAAGTGGTGAAAACTTGCAAGTGTCGAAATTATCGGTACTGAATTTATTCAGTGATGAATGTGTTAAGTACTTGTTTCTTTGATATTTTTAGCCGAAAAACATTTATCTCTATGTAAATTTTTGTCTTTAAAATAATCTTTACAATTTTCTTTTTTTAAAACACGCTATTTTTTTTTTCAATTTAGTTATTTGCTCTATACATTGGTTTGTGTATTTGTTTAAAGATTTTATAGTAATTGTTAAATTCTTGTCACACATCAATTACTTGAGAGTTCTCAAACCACTATAAATCAAAGGAGTAACTCTTTTGATTTATGTAGTGGTTTGAGTACTCTTAAATGATCGATGTGGGACAAAAATCTAATATCCACCCTTAAGTGCAACCCCTAGTTTGCACAGATGATTTTATTACTAGAGAATGATGAAATATGTGCAACCTCCAGATTATAAAAAATATTTGACTACGAGGGAATAATGAGAAATGTATAATCTCTAAATTGCACAAATAATTTGTCTATGAGGAAACGATGAAAAATGTGCAACCCAGTAATGTTGTTTAATGTGGTTGTGGTAGATAGATTTTTTATTGTTTAAAGTGATAATTGCTAAAAAAATAAGTGAGTTATACATCACGTAAAATTTCAAATTATTTTTAAGTAATTGTTTAATTTGACAAGTACTTGATGAATTATGTTTTAAGCGCTTAATTATGTTGTAGAACGGGTCCTAAATCACCGACAATCCCATAATACTACTCCTCGTTTTTGGATTTGTTGTTGCAGCCCTTTGAGTGAAAGCGCTGGCACAGTTGGACCCGGTCTGGCAAGACCTGCTGCACAATCTGGAATCATGGCTATGTCTGAGGTTTTTAAATTTGCAGTTTCCACCTTCAAAGTTAATGATTGGAACCTTTTCGGTACCCCTGCTTGATAACTTATTTCTATGTATATCCTAAAGCAAAGAGGTTTTGGATTTTCTGCATATTATTAAGGTTAGGCTTGTTTTCATACATTCCTTTCACTTTGAAATCTCATCACAAAAAGTAGAAAAAGAAAGAGTCGTTGGGGGTAACACAACTTTCATCCAAAAAGGTGGGACCAATTTGTAAAGAAAGATTGATATTGGGGGTGGGATTGGAATTGTGTGTTGATTCTTCTTTTGGCTGCAGTTTTTGTATATATGAAAGTCTGTCTGTGTCGCCAAGAAGATGTTGTTCAAATGGTAAGGTACGTTTGAATTAAAGCAGTTGAGGGACCTCTGCAAGGTTAGAGGTTCTAGTCTGCGAATAAACACTTGTTGGTAAAGACAGTTACGCATTCCGAATGATATTAGTGTGGATGTGTTACTGTAAAAAAAAATAAAAAAATAAGAAGAAAGTCTGTCAGTGTCCTTTCACTTTGAATAACAACTGCTTTAATATATTTTTTTTCGCCAAAGCATGATGAGTGATGATTGAAGACTCAATCATCAGTGTGTGTGTGTGTGAGAGAGAGAGAGAGAGAGAGAGAGAGTAGCTGATTGATAGGGAAGAAATGGTTTATATTTGGGAATATTACATTTTTGGTCTAAAGTATGGATAAGATTCTATATAGACCGTGAACTTTGTTAAATTACACATTTAGTCCCTTGAGTTTTTCATTGTTTCAATCTCGCAAATTTGAAAACATTAATAATTTTGAATGAGAAATGGTTATGCTCAGGGCATGGTCTTCTAATGAGAATATTTTTGTCATTTAATCCCTCTTGAGCCTAATACGTTTTTTCATTATTTTTTCCTTAACTATTCATTTGAGGAGGGAAAGAGAAAGTCTGGGGAAAGAGAGTTTGAATCGTCGTTAGGAAAAAGGCGTCTTAAGTTTAGTAGAGTAATGAAATGACAAAAACATTCCCATTAGAAAATCACGTGCTGAACACTATATATTTACTGTCCAAAATAAAATTATATAGAATGATTTTGGGTCTCTATAAACCTCAAAAACAAGTTCATGAGGTGAGTTTTTCTCTCGTACTTGTAATCTGACTACCAAGTCTTTTTATATCCGACGTGAGATAAACTCAACAATCTTTCCCTCACATGGGCCTTTTGGTCGGTTAACTCTAGATCAATCTCTCGCTTTAATTGTTATAACTAGAAGTGTGTACGAGTTGGAGGGAGAGTTTGTGAAATCTCAATAATTAACCTATTGATTGGAACGTTATGCATGATAGTTGGGAGTCGGATTTTTCATAGCATGAATTATTATTATTATAATTATTGTGGCGACGGTCTACATCTAGATTTCTTTGGCCCTTCTTCATCACTAAAAATCAAAGTACAACGGACAAATTTTCAAATCATGTTAATCAAATTCATACTAACAACAAAAGGCAAAATGTGTGAAGCAAATTCTCTCTCAGACCCGGCAATTGCAAAAGTGGGTAGGTAAAATTCAGAGAGAATTGATAGCATTGTCCGCTCTGAAAACTATCTACATATATATGCATGTGGACTATACCATTACCATATGATATGAGCACCCACCCAACATAATGTAACTAAAGTCGTAAGGTCGGTTTGAGTTAAAGCGATTGAGATATCTTTGTAAGATCAGGGGTTCGAACTTATGAAAAAATATTTTTTGGGAGGAGCAACCACGTACCCCGAACAAGATTAGTTTCACTCCTGTGTTGGTGTAGGAATACTCATGCGTACAAATAAAAAAATAAAATAAAAAAATTATATGAGCACACATTACTCGTCAACAGTGTCAATGCCTTTATATCAAACAGCATATTTTACTTTTTCAGCCGAAAAGGAATTGCCATTGGTTCTCCATAATGTCCAAATGTAATCCAATGATATTAGGTGCGCAAATGGTTTTGTTGGATAGCGATACTAGGGGTTGTCCAATTGCACTCCACCTTTGAAGTCACTGGTTTTAATTTAAAATAGTTAAATTAAAAAAAAAAAAGAAAAAAAGAAAAAAGAAAAAAAGGGATAATTATTGTTGGTGTTTAAAATTAGTTAGCACTCCTACGTGGTATGGTTAACGTCCACGTCGAGATTTGTCTTCTGGGGGTTGTGCTTGCTGTGTGGTCGGAGGTCAAAATTCAATGGTCAACGTTTTTTTTAGTCCAAGCTTATATTTGCACGAAGACCCGTTAAGAGTGTGTATCGCAAAATCTCTCCGGCTTGATAGCAAGAACTTGGGGAAAAAACACAAATATTTGTTTAAGTGGGGTGATTGAGTATTACCTGGGACATTGAGTGCCCTGCTATTTATAGGAGTAGAGGTTGATTAGCTCCGCAAGGCTAGGACACTGAGCATGGTTAATTAAGGTAATCCTACACGTGACCAATGAGGAGGCACGTGGCGCAATTTAGGCCATTGGGCCTTGTCTTTTGGCCCATCAAAAGAAGCCCATAGGTTAGCCAAGATGAATAATAGATAAAGCCCTGCAGCCCACGGGGAACTAAGGACTTTCTCGAAGGTATAAGAAGGATGCTCGGTGGGCTTCCTAGAGATCGTTGGTCAGAGTCTAGCTTGGTTGTCATGGCAGAAAACCCCCTCAGCGCTGGCCGTTGATTGGTGATCGTCGAGAAGAGGTTGGTAGGCCCCATGACCTTGGTTGAAGGACAGTGCTCGTTGGGGAGCTCGGCGCTAGCAGGTGTCCTCCAGTATACGATCGGTACATGGTGATTAGGGTGGGCCCTTCAGGTGGTCTTCAAGAGGTTCAGTTAGTACGTGAGATGGATGTTGACCAATCCACCGTCATCTTCTGTGCCACGTGTTGCGCATTGGTTGGAAGTCAATGGGCGGTAGAAATACCCCCACATCAATCATCAATTCAATCATTCAAATAATAAAAAAATAGAATGGATATTTAACTAAGAGAGGCATGCATGAGTAGAGAAAGAGAGAGATGGGAATGAGCATGAGAGATGACGACAATGGTGCAGAGTCTAAATATACGTGCGCATGCCCCCGTGCGAGAAAGATAGAGATAGAGAGATAGAGACTCATAACAGAAAAGCGAGATGAAATGACAATTAACCTTAAAGTTAAAATGTTTGATTTCAGCAGTTGAATTTAAAATTTTATTCAATGTTATAGAATGTCTCGTAAGATAAGTGAACTGCTTATTATATAGTGTATATCTCACGCTTGAAAGCATGAGCTTCAATTTAAATAATTAATTTTTAAAAGAAAAAATAAGTTAAACATCAATCTAGTAATTCAAATAAAAAAAATCGAACAAGTATCTAATTGAGAGAAGCGTGCATGAGTAAAGAAAGATAAGAGCAAGCATGAGAGGTGCTGATGATGACAATGAGTCACTCTGTGTATGTGTATGTGTGTGAGAGAGAGAAAGAGACAGTGATAAGAAGGCAAGTAACCCTAAAATTAAAATGTTATTTGATTTGAACCATTGAAATTAAAATGTGACTCAACAATATAAATTTTCTCTAAGATAAAAGCATAATTGTTTATTCTATATGTTAGAATAATTAAGAGATGGAATGTTGGAAGAATATGAAGTGATATATTGATATTTAGGAAAAATACAACGATGAAAATATATATAGGAAATTAGGAAAAGCCTAGGGTTAAGGTTTAATCTAATGGACCAAGCCCATATACATATATTAACATCCCCTCTCAAACTCAAGGTAATAAATGAGACGTGAACTTGAATTTGAAAACTAGAGTGTGAAAGTGTCCAAGTGGATGAGTCTTGGTGAACATATTTGCTATCTAATAGGTTGATCTGATGGATTGTAGACAAACAGTATTCTGGAAAATGTGGTGATGAATGAGTGTGTGAGGAAAAACCTTACCTCACGAGCTAGTTTGTGAGGTGAGAGAGCCCCAAGACCACCCTAAACTACTATCAGACCCCAAGTTATAACAATTCTAATCCAATAGCTACATAGGGAAAGATTGATTAAGGGTTAGCCAACCAAAGACCTGATGTGTGAGGGAGAGATTGTTAGGTTTATCTTACAATGAATGTGAAAGGGGTTGGTGGTTAGATTTTAAGTGTAAAGAAAGCCTCACCTCATGAGTTAATTTTAGGGTGGAAAGAAGCCCAAGACTATCCCAACAGGTTTCGTGTAGTGTCATTGGATAGTGAGAAAGAGAGAGAAAATGAAAGGGAAATGAATGGCCGACGAGCCTACTTGTTGCATGAGCAACAATAACGACAATAGAGTTGAGCAACCATCAAGCAAAATAGAGAGAAATGGGGAGAGGTGAATTAGAAAGACCACGGAAAAGAGTAGCAACAGTGGAGGATTTTTTTAAAAAAAATAAAAATATATATATACTTATATTCATCAAGTAATGGTTATAGATAATTGTTTGCAAATATTCATCATCTTATGTATGCCTTGTTCAAATAGCAAACAAGACTGTGTACAAGAGCTTCTCTAGTTCTTTATATTGGGTATTTCCCTCCCAATTTGGGAGCTTTTATTGTCATCAGCATCTTTTGTAAAACCAAAAGTCCACAAAGTCCACTCACAAGCATATGAGCCAAAGAAGTAGGTAGATGAATATGAAAAGGACCCACATGAATTGAGAAGAAATGTTAGCAAATGTCTACACATGAAAAAAGCCAAAAAGTTGGAGAAAATGATCCAAATGCAGTAGAAGCAGGAATAATCTGGGAGCTCACCTTATTTGACAATTGCAGAGGCTGTGCAGCAATCGCCCACCATTTCTTGAAGCTTCTCAGTTTATGTTCAAACTGATGAACAGGAACTCAACCCTCCTCTATAAATAGAGGAGATGATCAAAGGAGATAGACAATCTTTTCTGCAAAAAACAGAGAAAGTGAGTGAGAGAAACCTTATCTGTAGGATGGTAGAGAAAGAGAGAGACAACATTCTCTAGTGAGGATGAAATACCACTGAGAAAGAGAAATAGATCATCTGCAAATAAAGAGTGCAGAGAGTAGAGAGCCTTAGATAAAATTTATCTGAGAGGAATGAGATAATCCTCAGATAAATTTTATCTGGGATGAATGAAGGAAACTTCATATTTGGGAAGAATAGTGAGAACCAATTTGTAAAGATTTCATCCACAATTAAAGATATTGTGAGAGTCAATTTGTGAAGATTTACCCACAAATTGAAAAAATATTTTTATGTATTGTTTGAGTGATACACTAAAGTGTGAGGTTTATAATCTCATTATTTGTTATAGTATAATATTTAAGCGGCCTATGAGTCCCGTGGTTTTTACCTTCATTAAGGAAGGTTTTCCACGCTAAAATCTGTTGTGTTATCTCTGTTCTATTTTGGTTTGAAAAAACATGCCGGGATTGTGAAAATATCATATTTTCACTAAATTATCCCGTCATCTTTCCCAACACTTTTGGTACCAAGTGTGAATCTCATGGGCAATAAATAAGTTTATTTCAATTTTTATCTCCCAAAATAGGGGTCTGGTTTGACTAGATGGGCCACTAACAGTTTAACCCAAATTATCGGGTTTGACAAGGTTTACTGTACTTCTAATTTAACTATAAACTCAATTCAGTTAAGAGCCGAGTGTAACACCCCTTACACATTGGCCTTCTTACTAGAGGAATTCTCTAAGTATGGAAGGTAAGTCTTGTATATATAGGCGAGGGGAAGAGGATACTCTTGGAAGCTTCCCATTTTCTAGAATATTCTAGAATATTGTAAAGAAATATGGAGTATCCTAGACACCTCTTTCTCTAGAATTTTCTTATGTAAATATCTAGTGGAATTCTCTAGATGATTGATTGTAGCCGTTAGATCGAAATGATCTCGGCCGTCCATTTTAAGGCTCTTGGCCTATATTAAGGGGAGGAAGTTCATTTACTTCTCACCAAGTTGGAATCAAGCAATACAAGCTTGCATTCTCCCAAGCTCTCTCTTCCTCTCCTACTCTTGTAAGCTCTCTAGTTTTCCTTACTTTTTTCCTTCTCAAAGTTTGTTTGCTTGTTTGTCTTGGTAAGACTTACTTAGCACTTCCAATAGGTTGGAATTGAGGCTAAGTTCCGTACGTTTACTTAGGAAAAAGTAAGTCCATGACAACTAGTATTAGAGCTCGAGGCATCGAGCTTGGACTATGGCGATGACATCAACCGGAACATCCAACGTAGAGGAGCCTATAATGGAACGCGGCCAGGAGGAGAGCCGCCCCACTACTCCTCAAGGTAAGAGAAACAAGTCTAAGGACCTTATCTCAAACCTTGAGGGGCGGGTGACTAGCCTAGAAGAAATGATGGCGAAAGTGAGGTCCGACTTTAAGGATATGGGGCAACATCTTGATCGCTTCAAGGCAGAAGAGCAATCCATTAACGAAGCAATGAAGGTGTCCCTCTATGAACTTGGTGACTCCCTACGGGGTGAGGTACATGCTCTTCGAGACCAAGTCTTCTTAGAGTTAAACAGCATAAAGAAACACTTCAAAGGCGAAGTTTCCAACGTTCAAGTTGAGTTAGAGAAAAGCCTTATAAGTTATTATGGATTTGAACTCACTAAAATCCAGGCAGAACTAGTGGAGACTCAATTAGATTGGCCTCTGTGCAAGCGGGCGGTATCGTTGGGGATTAACACCATTTGTGAGGTCTCGGACATCGACATTCCAAAAATGAACACTTTCTCGAGCAAACAGAATGCTCGAGAATTGGATAACTTTCTTTGGGGGATAGAACGATACTTTGTTGCCAAGGGGACAGTACGCGAGGCCTCAAAGATCAACAACGCGGTGATGTACCTTACAGATACAACACTACTATGGTGGCGCTGGAAAGAAGAAGAAATTTCCAAAGATACATGTGTGGTTAATGCGCTTGATGATTTCAAAAGAAAAATCAAAAAACAATTTTATCCTGAGAATGCCGAAGCGGAAGCAAAGGGTAAGCTACACCAGCTAAAACAAATGGGGTCTATCTTGGACTATGTGAAAGAATTCATAATTCTGACACTAGAGATCCCTGATATGGCCAACAAGGACAAATTATTCTACTTTATTGATGGGTTACAAAATTGGGCCAAGACGGAATTGATGCGCTGAGGTGTGCAAGACCTCTCTACCACTATAGTCGTAGCCAAATTGCTAATCGACTATAGTTTAAGGGGTGAAGCCACTAAGGCGAAAGACAGGCCTAGAAGGTACAATCAAGGCCAAGGTGAGGGAGACCACGGATCCTCCCAAAGTGGCTATGGAAATCAGGATGATGGGGGTCACAAACCCTCGTCCACATCTTGGAAGGAGATGTTATGGAATAGTAAGGATCAGTCACAGCGCAAGACTAATTGTTTCATTTGCGATGGACCACATTGGGCGAGTGAATGTCCCAAACGAAAAGCACTAAGTGCCATGACAACGGAGTACGAGAAAAAACACAAACAACAAGAGAACAAGGTACATATGGGCTCCTTTCGTGTGTTAAACGCTATTAAGGCAAAGTGCTCCAGGCAAAAAGCTTCGCAAAAGAGACTGATGTTCGTTGAAGCCAAGATTAATGGAGTGCTCACTAAGGCCCTTATCGATACTGGGGAAAGCCACAATTTTGTCTCATTGGATGAGACAGGACAATTGAAGCTTAAATTCTTCAAGGAATGAGGAACGTTGACGGCTATAAACTCGGCGGCCCAACCGCTACATGGAGTGGCATGAAGTGTACGTGCCAACATCAGACAATGGGAAAGAACAATGGATATGTCGGTGGTACCAATAGACGATTTCAAAGTCGTGATTGGCATGAAGTTTTTAAATAAAGTAAATGTTTTCCTTATTCCTTTCGCTAATTCAATATGTATCATGGATAGCGGCAAGGCTTACATGGTCCCTGCGGAACGTGCTGCCAAGATCGAGAAACAAGTTTTTTTTGCTATACAATTCAAGAAAAGGAAAGCCAGTTACCTTGCGGTATTGAAAAAAATAATAGATGATCCCATAGTACCCAACCTGCCCAACGTCCCAAGAAACATCAAAGCAGTCCTTGAAGAATACAAGGACGTTATGCCGAAGGAGCTGCCGAAGAGGCTATCACCCAGCAGAGAGATGGATCACAAAATCGAGCTGGAACTGGGTACCAAACCTCCGGCTATGGCACCCTATCGAATGTCGCCTCCGGAGCTTGAATAATTGAGGAGACAATTAAAGGATTTATTAGATGTCGGACACTTGCGAGTGTCTAAAGCACCATACGGGGCATCGGTGTTGTTTCAAAAAAGAAGAATGGCTCGTTACGTATGTGCATCAACTATTGGGCGCTCAACAAGATCACGATCAAGAACAAGTATATGATCCATTTGATCATTGATCGGCTTGCCAAGGCCCGATATTTCACGAAGTTGGACTTGAGCTTTGGGTACTACCAAGTCCGGATTGCCGAAGGAGACGAGTCCAAAACAACGTGTGTAACAAAGTACAGTTCTTTCAAATTCCTGGTCATACCCTTCAGCCTCACCAATGCACCAGCCATATTCTGCACCTTAATAAACAAGATTTTTCATCCGTTCCTTGATCGGTTCGTCGTAGTCTACTTGGATGATATCCTCATTTATAGCGAGACGTTGGACGAACATGTCCAATATCTCAAACAAGTCCTTCAAGTACTGCGAGAAAATGAACTTTACATTAAGGTGGAAAAATGTTCCTTTGTGCAAGAAGAAGTGTCTTTCCTTGGTCACAAGGTGCGATAAGGGAAGATCATGATGGAGACATGCAAGGTGAAGGCGATTCAGGACTGTGAACTGCCTACAAAAGTAACGGAGTTGCACTCATTCTTGGGACTTGTCAATTATTATTGGTGCTTCATCCAGAGTTATTCTAGCCGAGTTGCCCCTTTTACTGACCTCTTCAAGAAAGGCAAGGCATGGGAATGGTCCGAGAAGTGCCAAAATGCCTTTGCCAATTTGAAGAATGTTGTCTCAGAAGGACTAGTCTTATGTTTGCCCGACTATTCTAAGCCATATGAGGTTCACACGGACGCCTCCAAATTTATTATTGGAAGGGTTTTTATGCAAGAGGGACATTCAGTGGCATATGAAAGTCAAAAATTAAATGACACAAATAGGCGCTATACGGTCCAATAGAAGAAAATTTCCACCATTGTTCATTACCTACGAACTTGGAGACATTACCTCTTAGGGACTCACTTTGTTATCATGACCGACACCATCGCCACTAGCTATTTCCAAATACAGAAGAAACTGAGTCCAAAGCAAGCATAGTGGCAGGATTTTCTTAGAGAATTTAACTACTAGTTAGAGTACAAACCCAGACAAGTGAACGTGGTAGCGGATACCTTAAGTCGTAAGGCCAAACTAACATCTATTAGTAGTCCCAAATTCCCATTGCTAGATTGCATCAAGGAGGGACTACAACATGATCCCCTAGCTAAAAGTCTTGTTAGCATGGCTAATGAGGGGAAGATACGACGTTTTTGGCTAAGGGATGATCTTCTGTACACGAAGGGGGACATGCTCTATGTCCCTAAGTGGAAAAACCTTCAGAATGAGTTAATGAAGGAAAGAAATGATTTGAAGTGGGCTGGATATCCCGGCATAAGACGCACCATGGTGTTAATAGAGGATGCGTACTACTGGCCTCGTATGCGGGACGACATAGAGGCCTATGTTAAGACTTGTCTTATCTGTTAGCAAGCTAGGGTAGAACAACAACACCCAGCGGGATTGTTAGAACTACTGCCCATACTAGAGAGACCATGGGAGACTGTCTACATGGACTTCATATCGGCATTACCGAAATCAGAAGGCTGTGGGAGCATTGTGGTAGTAGTCGATCGATTCAGCAAGTATGCCACTTTCATCCCTACACCAGCCAACTGTACTACAGAGGAGACATCCCGACTCTTCCTAAAAAATGTGGTGAAACTATGGGGAGCCGCTCAACATATTGTCAGTGATCGAAATCCTCGATTCACTAGCCGATTCTGGACAGAGTTGTTCAAGCTACTAGGAACGGATTTAGACTTCTCAACAAGCTTTCATCCACAAATCGATGGGCAGACGGATAGGATCAATGCCTTGTTGGATATATACTTATGGCACTACGTGAATATCAACCAAACAAATTGGGCCAAACTGCTTGATGTGGCTCAATTCTCGTACAATTTGCAAAAAAGTGAGGCGACTAATCAAAGCCCTTTTGAGATTGTTACGGGAAGGCAACCTTTAATGCCCAACACCTTCGCAACAAGCTATGATGGGAAAAGTCTAGAAGCGTACAAATTTGCTAAGGCGTGGAATGAACAAACCGATATGGCTAGGGTTTACCTAGACAAAACAGCCAAGAAAATGAAAAAATGGGCAGACAAGTCTAGATGGCTGTTGGAGTTCAATGAGGGGGACTTGGTTCTTGTGAAACTTTTGCCACAACAATTCAAATCTCTAAAGAAAGTTCACAAGGGCCTTGTTCGGAGTTACGGGGGCCCGTTTCCAGTGATAAAATGTGTGGAGAAGGTCTTCTACAAACCCCTTCTCCCATCCAAGTTAAAGATATACCCTGTCTTCCATGTTAGTTTTTTAAAGTCATATCATGAAGACACGGAAGAACTGGGACGCGAGGTATCAAAACAAACGCTAATTGTGGTAGTCACCTCTTTCGATAAAAAAGTTGATTGCATACTAGCCGATCGGGTCATACGAAGGAGAGGTGTGCCAAATTACCACGAGTATTTGGTCAAGTGGAAAAACCTGTCGGATAGTGAAGCGAGTTGGGAACATGAAGACCAATTTTGGCAATTCGCGGATCACATCCAGAGGTTCAAAAATGAAGGCGCGATGAGGGCGTCACAAGAATAGGTGGGGAAAAATGTAACGCCCCTTACACATTGGCCTTCCTACTAGAGGAATTCTCTAAGTATGGAAGGTAAGTCTTATATATATAGGGGAAGAGAATAGGGTACTCTTGGAGGCTTCTCATTTTCTAGAATATTCTAGGGTATTGTAAAGAAATGTGGAGCATCCTAGACACCTTATTTTCTAGAATATTCTTATGTAAATATCTAGTAGAATTCTCTAGATGATTGATTATAGTCATTAGATCGAAATGATCTCGATCATCCATTGTAAGACCATTGGCCTATATAAAGGGGAGGAAACTCATTTGCTCCTCACCAAGTTGGAATCAAGCAATACAAGCTTTCACTATCCCATGCTCTATCTTGCTCTCCTACTCTTGTAAGCTCTCTAACTTGCCTTACTTTCTTCTTTCTCAAAGTTTGTTTGGTTGTTTGTCTTGGTAAGGCTTACTTAAATAGTACTTCAAAGAGGTTGGAATCGAGGCTATGTGACACACGGCTACTTCGAGAAACATAAATACGTAACATGAGACCTTCTATCTACATAGTTGAGTCAGGTAAGATCATGTTTGATATCCGTGGTTATTGATAATTTTAGAGTTATAATATAAATAAAATATAATATTTAATATAGTTTTGAAATGTGTGTTATTGGTGGCCCATTTACATCAAACCATGCAAATCCAAAAAAAAAAAATCTGAAAAGTTTATTCTCAAGTTCATATCAAATTTATAATCCTGTTGAAATTCAGTGCTTCCAAACTTTGAAAAAAAAACAAAATCAACGGCATAACACCATTAGAGAAAAAAAAAAAAAGACGTGTCAAACACAGAGACACAAACATGTCATGACAACTACTGTATAATATATAACAACCTTATTATTCATATACTTGCCTCCCAAACAGATTAACACTTGAACCGACATTATAATCAATGATTTTCAGCCAACTTTGTTCTAGTCAAGTCCTCTCTCTCTCTAGATCTTTCTCTTTCTCTCTCTGTATATATATATCCTTTATGGATTTTGTTAGCAAAGGAGATACTTGGTATCCAAGAGATGTTAATCCGATTGGTAAAGAGATATGTTTCTTTTCTTGTCAACCAGAGTTCAACTATCTTGAAGAACACTTCGAAAATTAAATCTTGAATGTATCAAGTTGATGTGAGGAGAGTGTACCTTTAAAATCAGGAAGGTGATTAATTAAGGTGTACATAAACTAATCCGGATATATCTTTCTAATTAAAAAAATGATGATGAAGAGAGACTTGGTCTGGAGGCCAAGGTCAATATTCAATTTCCATGCATTATTATTTTGGTTGGACTGAATAACATTTGCCAAACATAAAGGAGAAGAGGTCAAAATTGTATGAAAAAATTACTGTTATGGCTCCTAAAATTATTCCCTAATTCTCTGAATCATCTCAACACACATCTTTTTAATATAATTTTAATCGTTAAATGAAATTAAATGTGGGTTATTTACCAGAGTGTTTCATTTTCCTTATCTAGTGGGAGTAGTGTTGTAGGTCATCCTGTTGGGTCCTGGATTTTGGTGAGAGATGAGGGTATTAATTGTAGGAGTTGTACTTGGGAGTGTCTTGCTCAAGCTTTTGCTTGAATTGAAAAAGCAATACTGTTGTTTGGCCCGGGTGGATAATCTCTTGCTCTTGAAGACCTTGAGCTCCGGTTATTGGTTTTGCTTTTACAAAATTGTGGTGTTTTTGCATAGTTCTTTGTAAGGTAGTATTTTTTTTTTTGGTAATCAAGAAAAGATATTTCTTTGTAAGGTAGTTGTAATGTATAGTTGTTCTAGTATTTTTTTTTTTTTGGATGTTTTGTATTTTGAGACCGAGCCCCAAGATGCCTAATTTGGTTTTAGGAGGGTCCCCTATTAGGGGTTCTATAATAGCTCGATTTTCCAGGGCCGCCACACGGTTTCTCCCCTCGGAGAATTTGCACTAAAACCGAATATCCCATATTTTATTTTATAAAAATGTGAGAAATTTTACAATGCGACGACAATAATTATATTTAATTTATCGAGTCATGTTTTTTTTTTTTTGTACTAAGATATTATTTGAAGATTTAGACGTAGTATTGAGATAGAGTATTAAATGTGTAACAATAGAACATTATTCATCAGAAAATACAGAAATATTTAAAGTACTAAAATATAACAATTATAGTTGATGATTAATTTTATTGAGCAATTTATATTAGTACATGAATAGTATGATTATAAATATAAAAAATAATCAAGTAAATAATAATAAGGCAAAGACAATGGAATCTTAAATGGAACAATTACGCCCAACAGTTAACCATTATTTCTAGTTGTTTTTGTTAATCAGCTTGATTAATTCAACCAATAAAATCATACCTATAAATTTGATTATAACCGTCAATTTTACATTGTAAATAATAAATATAATTATTAAAAATTAAATAGAGGTTCAAATAAAATTCCTAGCGCAGTTTCACTTTCACCGGCCCTACAATCAAAACTGTGGGGTTGTGAGCTAACGCTCAGAAAAATTTCAACCCCTCTAATACGTGTATTTAATCCAACCTCAATTAAACACATAAATGTGTATCTCACATAATTTTCACATAATATCTCTAAATATTCCATGAAAATTAACAGTTAAAATTTAATGACAATTTCAGCATGAATCATATAATCAAGAAAGAGATTAAATATAAATATTAAAAGAGTTAGAAATTCTACCTGAAACCCGAACTGGACTATTTAAAAACATTCGAAATATATATAATCATGAAATTCTTGAATTTCATTTCTAATGCCTACTCTTAGCTCCAATGTCTCTTACCTTAATATGGTGAGAATCCAATCCTTATTCCATATATAAGGGCTCTTATTATAATATTGGTCAAGCTCCCAATATCCTCTTCATTCTCGCAACATATATATGGCATACATATAGAATTATCATTACTATTATTGTCAGTATTATATGTAACCTCTACACTTGTGAACAATACAACTTATATATATAAATATGGTTGTATTTGGTTTCTTTCATTAAATAGGAAAACCATTACAACCGTTAGTCTATTTATTTATTTAATTATTTACACATTGTCCCCTCCTAAAATAAAAAAAATAATTAATTATAACCCAAAATTCTTAAAAGTATATTTTAAATAGCACAATAGTCTAAAACTTCTAAAAATCAATTTAAAATTAATATTTAACCTTAAAAAATTATCAAATATAATTATTCCATAAATTTACAAAACAATTAAAAAATTATTCAACTTTTATAAAATAATATTTTCAAAATTTAAATTTTCGGGGTATTACAACCTACCCCCTTAAATAAATTTTGTCCTCGAAATTTCGTTCAAAATAATAATAATTCAGCATCGAAGCGCACGATCATATTAGTCACACTCGATTCTAGGACAATCGTTCTCTATATAAGATCTCATAATCGAAAGTCACCTATATTTTATAATCAATAAAAATCTATTCCACACATTGCCATATCTGAATTTGCGGTGGCCCATATTATATCCAATAACACATGCACATGGTGCACTTTAGTTGGTAATACCTAGTACAAATAACCAATTACCAAAAACTCTTATATTTCAAAATATTTCCGCTACGCTACTCTGATAAAAATAGTAACAAATAACAATATACTTTAAAATATCACGGTAGTCTCACTAAATTGGGTCTATCTCAATTCCAATAGGTCCATGACTTCAATAATTTTTTTCACTTGGCAGAACTTTTCCAGTTCACTGTCATATCCCATAATCAGCGTTTATCAATTCCATTCAATATTTCAAGTCAACATATTGCAACAACAAACATCATAAGCAGTAGATAGCCCAATTCTTTGTGGACTATCCAATGAGACTAATATCAATTCCAATATCCATGTTAAAATTCCAATAATCTTATAAATTTTTCATAAATATCACCACAATCTAAATTTCAAATAATAAATTTTTCAAAATACATCTAAAAACACTTAAATATCTTTCAAACCATATAATTACATCTCAAAATATATAAATATTTTTTAACCACATAAATACGTCTAAAGTACATAAATATGTCTCGAAACACATAAATATATTTCAAACCACATAATTATATTTCAATCCCATAAATGTGTGTCAACCCCATAAATACGTCTGAAAACACATAAATACGTGTTGACCACATAAATACATCTCGAAATACATAAATATATCATAAACCACATAAATATATCTGAAAACATGTAAATATATCGCAAACACATAAATATGTCTCAACCACATATATACGTCCCGAAACTCATAAATACGTGTCAAATTACAAAAATCAGATAAGACACAAATAGTCAATACTCACGTAACATGTATATAAAAATATTAGTAACTGAATATAAAGCAACCAATTAAATCACTTTAATATAATAAAATATCATAAAAATATTTTTCTACTAGCCATAGGATTGTTTCACCTCACGATCGAGAGTTATAACAGTACCATAACCTATACAAATGTGTCATCTAATGTTTCCATCAATGTCGGGACTATTTAATATCTCCAATGATAGGAGCCAACACGTGGTATAAACTACTATATCAGGATGATAATCATCATCGTCAACAACAACAACGATAACAACAACCGCTAGAGATGGTCATGGGCCGGGCCGGGCCGGGTTCGGGCCGGGCTTAGACTAGTGTATTACAAAAAAATGTTGGGCTCTAGCCCGGCCCGGCCCGGTGATCGGGCCTTAATTCTATGCCCAAGCCCGGCCCTATAAGAAAATTTTAAGCCCAAAGCCCAACCCACGGGCCCCCAACCCTATTTTTTTTTTTTTAAATTTTAAAATAAATACAAAAAATTCAACATCAAATCAATAAAAAACATTATAATTACAATTTTTAAAGGTAAACCAATATTCCAAACAAACTAAACTAACAAGTAATATTAAAATTACAATTTTAAAGAAAACTAATATTCCAAATATTAAGGTTGTATTGTAACATGTATATACATACATATATATATATATATAAAATAAATATATATATATATATATATATACATTTATTTTATTTTTTAAAATATTCTTCGGGCCGGGCCGGGCCGGCCCTAAAAAAAATTTAATCTTGCCCAAGCCCGACCCTAATTTTGATCGGGCCCTAATACCTAAGCCCAAGTCCTAAAAAAATAGGGCCGGGCCGTTCGGGCTGGGCGGGCCCCCAAGCCCATGACCATCCCTAACAACCACCTGCAGGACTTACCCTCCTGTCAGGTTACAACACAATCATATCCCGCAGAACATGTCATCCTGTCAGGTCACATTACTTATAATAAATGAAGTAATATTTGAAAATAATAATTTTCGTATAACTCAGTAATTCGGAAAAAAAAAATATTGATATGGAAACATTATTATTGATCCTAAGATTTTGATGAACAATTAAGTATTGATATTTTGGTGGAACTAATGTTTAATTAAAGTATTTCAGTGATTTAAAGTTTCAATAATGAAGACGTCAAATTAAATGGATGCTAAATGAAGATGTCAAGATGATGAAGAAGAATTAAGAGTTTGAAGAAATTAAAAAAAACAACCCAGGTGAATCTTAACTCTTAATATCCCATTTAGGAACACACACATGGCACAAAATATATTTTATCTTTTATGTGTGTTTTAATTAAGTTAAATTAATTGCTCTTATGTGAAATAAGAAGAAATAATTTTGAATGACTAAACATAGAATATAAGAATATTAGTGGAGCTAATTAAGAGAAGAAAATTGTTAAAAGGGAGAAATCGTAAAAGAAAATGAGTTAAAAACGTATTCAGAGAAGAGATCCAGTGACAGCAATCGACTGGTGAGTCGACCGGACATAGAAGCTGAAAGATCTTGTATCTCTAAGTTAACCGACAAGTCGACCTGCCAAGAAGGGCTGAACTATCTGAATCAATAAGTCGATTGATAGGTCAACCGGTGAAAGAAAGACCAACTCTCTGAATTTACAAGTCAACCGGGCGATCGACCGATGCACGCAGTAGCGATAGCTTGGCTACAACCTGATTTAGGCAGTCGACTGGGCAGTCGACCGAATGCACTTTTTCAGGATACTATTTTATTCAAGATTATATCCAAAAGTAGCCGCTTTTTGTTAAGATTTGAGAGAGATTTCGGGGATATTATCTATATTTAAGATACGGTTCATATACTAATGAAATCCTATTAATATGGTTCATTAAATATTAATGTTTCTCAATTTGGTACTTAAAATAGATTCTATACTTATTTATTAAGATTGAGATATACTTTGGGGGTTTAATTGAGAGATTTTAAAAATGTTTTTAAGAGGAATTGAACCTAAATGAAGTCATTGTGATATAAGGGGTCTATAAGATCTTTTATTTGTCATGATACATGTAAACTAGCCGTTAGAAGACTGATTAAATATTTCTTTAAATAAACCTGTGAATTTTTATTTATGACTAATCATTCTAAGAGAGAGAATCTATATGTTATCAAGAGAGATCAAAATTTATCAATTGAGTGAGCTTTTCTAAGAGATATCTTATTGAGAATTGTGTGAGCTTTTCTAAGCGAATCATCTGTTGATCATTGCTGCTACCTATTTGAAATTACATTGCAATACTATTATCTTTCAGTGGATTCTAGGTGAGATCTTTCCATATTGCTTATTGTTTGTTTATTATTCTATATTTGGAAATTAATCTTAGAAATTGTTTCTGATTTTTGGAGAAAATATTTTTTACAAATAATTTCTTGAATCTGATTATGTCCTCCAATTTGCTATCCATATCTTGTTAAAATCATATTTTTGTATCTCACTTATTTCTACCACTAATTAGGATATTAATTGAGTTATTGTTTATCTGGGGTGATAGAAATTCCGAGTGAGAATTACGTCTTATCAATTTTTGTATTGGTGAGTTGTGACGGATTAAATACCATTAGGGATATTTAATCAAGGGTAGTAGGGTTTCAGTCTCTTCCTGTAAAGAGATTGAGGTAGTGATTATTTCTGAATAAAAATTGTGTTTTGAGTGATTTGTAAAAGTTCTATCCTTACCTGTGAAAAGGATCGTTGGAGTGTTTGTGAGAGGTTTTGATTCTTGAGCCTTAGTGTTAAAAAGGATTAGGTTATTCTTTAACCTGTAAAAAGTAGAGGTTATTTCTTAGCATGAGAAAAATGATATTATAAAGGTTGATTCTGAGCCTATAAAAGAATCGGTGCGTGGGTTTGGTTCCTACCTTTAAAGGGATCTTGGTTTTAGTGGGTGTGACATCCGTGGAGCTCGGGGGACTAGATTAGCCAACAGTAGCTAGGTGAAGCAGTATAAATATTTTGTATGCTACATTACTACTTTATTATTTTTGTTATTTGGGTGCGCACATAGATTGATAATACTTTTCCGCTGTGTCATAAAGATAATAATTAATTTAGGTTTAAAATTAATTATTTTATTTATTCAAATTTTATTCTGATTATTTTTAATTACCCAATTCACTCCATTTCTTGGGTATTCTATTGGGCCAATAATTGGCATCAGAGTTGGTTTAACTCGAATTTTGTAGCTAACAAAGATCATATAGATTGTCTTGATTCTGATATTATGTATGCTACTGTCAACTTTGCCTCTCCTAATAGTCATTGTTCTGATCATGAGTCTGATATCATTTGCAATTATGAGAATACAGATAAAGCTATTAAAACGCTTATTGCTCTTACTTATGTTTTTGGAAAAGAGAATTTTAAACTAGAGCAAAATATTACAACTCATGGAAATAAGAAGTTTAGTACTATCAAATCTCTCAAGAAAAAGAATTTGGACAAATATTTTGAAACTGTTGAGTTTAAAAATGCTTTATCTAAAATCAGTAAGTTGTATGATAAAATTGAGCCTCTTGAGGACGAAATTGAGGTTTTAAAAAATAATTTTTATGATCTTCAACAGAATGAATTTAAAAGAAAAAATCTTAAAACTTTGAATGAGGCCTTGAGTATTGAATTGGATAATACAAGGTATGAGCTTGATAGAGCTCGTTTGAAAATTCATTCTGTTGAAAATGAGTGTCAAATTCTTAATAATGATCTTGAATTTATGCATAAAAAGAATTTTTGTCTATAGGTAAACGTTACTACCAATGAACGGTAACTTGAGAAGACTCAAAAGTAGCTTAGAGAAATAATGGATAAATTCAAGGATACTGAGAGTACTAAATATTTTGAAAAACTAATAGTTACTAAAGTTGTTTCTCAAAATCGCAGAAAATATTATGATCCGGTAAGAAACACTGACTATTCGAAGAGGCGTACTAACAGTATTAAGTATTTCTATTGTGGTAAATTTGGTCATTATGAAAACTCTTGTTATTTATTGCATGGTTACCTTGTCGGATTCAAAAATAATTGGATACCAAAAAGAAAAAATGTTGGTGCAGGTACAAATCAGAGATTCAAACAAAAATACAATGAATACCAAGTACCGACAAGAGGATTTGAACAAACAAGAAGGTTCAATGTATCTAATAAGAAGAATCAGTATGCGCCATATACAAGAGTACAAAAGCAACAAGCTCAATATATGAGAGCTGACAAATCTTATCCACAACAAATAGCAAAATACCAACTCAAGAAAAGATTCATCTACAAAATTTTGTCAAAGCAGCATGAAGCACCAAATAAAGGCAAAAAGGTTCTTACTGAATCAACCCAAAGAACTGTTGTTCCTAAGAAGGAGGCAATCAAGGTGTAAAATCTAGTATTGGTGGAATCAAAGGATGTCAAATCAGAAATTAGTAATCCACCTAAGGTACACACACCACTTGCTCCCAAAGATGATCTAGGTATGTCAAAATTTTTAAAGTTTAAGTTTATTAATTTTTGTTAGGGAGACTGAGCCTGTTCATTTTGAAATTTAGACGCTTGAAATATGTGTGTGTTTAAGTGTGTGAGTAAATATTTTTAAAATATATGTGGATCAAAATAAGAGGTAAAAATTGAGCTAAGAGGATCAAATTAGGTTTAAATGCACAAAATCGATTAAAACGGAAGAGAGCAATCGACTTATCAGTCAACCAGAGGTTTTAGGTAGGAATACCGAGAGGCACTCTGAGTTAATCAGTCGACTGGGCGGTCGACTAATTGTGTCGGGATATAAAAACCTGACTTCTTTATTGCATTTCATTCGAACCCTAAAACCCTTATTCTCTCAAAACCCTTCCTCTTCCAAGTTCGTCCAAGCCTAAATCTCACGAAATCAGTCCATTTCGGCTTAGATTTGAAGAATTTTTGGTTGAATCAATAAGACTAAGGCTTGGATTTGTGTGGTGGAGGTCATTCTCTCGCGAAAACAGGTTGGTCCTCTCCTATTCTAGGGTTTCGGTTACTTTTGCTGTTTGGCCTTAATTTGTGTGGCTATTTTTAGATTGATTGGTTGCTTGGCTTTGGTTTATTGAGATATTCTAGATTGGTTGCTTTAGATTGTGTAAAAAATGTCTAGAATCAAGAATCGTGCAAATAGGCCTAAGTTTGGCAATGTTTTCTTTCGAAGTGAAGAGGCTGAGAGAAAATACAATGATGAATTTGTCAATCGTAAGTTGTTAGGCTGCAAACCCACTGATTTTGTTGACTTAAAAGAGAGAGAAAATGATATTGAAGCGTATTTTAGAAATTTGGGATGGATTGAGTTTGTCAATCAAAAAGAATAGTGGATGCCGGTATGGGTATGGATGTTTTACAGCAATATGACCTACAATAATCTTGAGATTAAATCTTTTGTTAAAGAAAAAGTAATTCGTTTTGATGCGGTATTGTTAAACCACATTTTGGGAATACCTAGAGGAGGTGTATTTCCATATAATACCCTTAATTGGCTTTCAATAAATTTCAATAGAAGGGAAATTGCAAAAAAAATTGATTTAGAGGGAGACAAAGTAGGCTCGTTGTCCATTGAGCATCGATTTCTTCACTTGGTGCTGACTTATTCGGTTGTGCCTAGAGGGGAAAGTCATGCTAGTGTGAATGACTTTAATTTGTACTTGATGAATAAAATTGTGAAAGGGAGAAAGTTGAACTTAGCCCATATTATGATGGAGTATATGAGGCATCATGTTCATAAACTCTCGGAAATACTACCCTATGCGGATGCATTCCAGAGAATATTTGATCACTTTGGAATAATGGTTGATCCTGATGAGCAAATGCTTTTGACAACCACACCAGGATGGATCAATGTTCAAAATGTTTCGTTGATGGGGTATGAGTTCAGAGGAAATAGATGGGTGAAAAAGAGGACTCAGAAAAGACAAAAAGTGCAAGCTGCAAACGAAGAAGAAGAAAATGAAGGAGAGATAAGTATGGATCAGAAGATGGACTTTCTTCATGATCAGATTGATGATTTGAGAATTCATGTGGATTTGATGGATGAGAGAATGACTGGGCTAGAAAATAAAGTGGTCCAAATGAATACAAACATAGAAGCTGGATTCGGAAAAATCACGGGAAATCTGAAATAGATGTTTCAGTATATGCAGTCATCTCATCATGCCTACCAGCAGCAGTATAGCGCTCAACCACATTTTTCCAGACATCCTATGTATGGAGCACAACAGTTCTTTGGAGGACCTACTGTAGCAAGACCATCAAAAGTAGGACCATCTGGAGTTGGGCCATCTGGAGCAGTTCCTTCAACGCCATTTCATCAGCAGATGATCCTGGACCAATCATTCAGCCAGGAGTTCCATATCTGCAGCAGCCAACCACTAGTCCGATGGGACTTTACTACCATTTCTCTGGACAGAGCCCTCATTAATTTTTACTGGTGTGTTGTTATTCGGACAAGATCTAAAGCTATATTTTTTTGTTTGTAATAGTTAATCTAGGTTATTTGGATTTTCTTGACTTCTAGTGTTTAGATTTTGATGAATTACCTAGACTTGATCTAATTAATTAGATTTATTATCTCTAATGATGATCCACATTGTATTCGTTGAAAATGGTTTTGATGTGTTAAATGAATTTCAATTTCTTTCAAAAATTGAGTTGATGTGATATTTATCTATAAAGTAAAAGTTTTGTGCTTAAAAAGAAGATTAAATAAGTTTTAATTTTTAAAGTTGATCCAATGAGCTTATTATGATGATTGCCTAGAGTGAGTTACGTGGGTTCCCCCCTCCCTAAATTTGTTTTTGAAGATGACAAAGGGGAAGGAATTAGTGATATTTGTTTTATTAAGGGGGAGTATTCTAAAACTATGTTTTAATCAAGTATTTTTTTTTATTTATGTAAAAAGGGAGAGATTAGTGATGTGGAGAATTTTTTAAAAAAATTGTGCTTTATTGAGTATTTTAAAATTGTGCATTATTGAAATTTTCATTATGATACTTTAATGAGTTAAAGAACCTATCCTCAGATTCAGAGGGAGTGTGGTTATATTTTATTTTGAGAAAAACATCAAAGTTAATTGTTATCATAAAAAAGGGGGAGATTGTTGATCCTAAGATTTTGATGAATAATTAAGTATTGATGTTTTGATGGAACTAATGTTTAATTGAAGTGTTTTAGTGATTTAAAATTCCAATAATAAAGACGTCAAATTAAAGGAATGCTAAATAAAGATGTCAAGATGATAAAGAATAATTAAGAGTTTGAAGAAATTAGGGAAAACAACCCAGGTGAATCTTAACTCTTAATATCTCATTTAGGAACACACACATGATATAAAATGTATTTTATCTTTTATGTGTGTTTTGATTAAGTTAAATTATTTGCTCCTATTTGAAATAAGAAGAAATAATTTTGAATGACTAAAAATAGAATATAAGAATATTAGTGAACCTAATTAAGAGAAGAAAATAGTTAAATGAGCGAAATCGTAAAAGAAAATGAGTTAAAAACATATTCAGGGAAGAGATCCAGTAACAGCAGTCGACTGGTGAGTTGACCGAACATAGAAGCTGAAAGATCTTGTATCTCTGAGTCGATCGACAGGTCGACCGGCCAAGAATGACTAAACTCTCTGAATCAACAAGTTGACTGATAGGTCGACCGGTGAAATAAAGACCAACTCTCTGAATCTACAAGTTTACCATGAGGTCGACTGATATACGCAGCAGCGATAGCTTGGCTACAACCTGATTTGGGCAGTCGACCGAACGCACTGTTTTAGGATACTGTTTGATCCGAGATTATATTCAAAAGTAGCCATTTTTTGTTGGGATTTGAAAGAGATTTCGGGGATATTATCTATATTTAAGATATGGTTCATATACTAATTAAATCCTAATATGATTCATTAAATATTAATGTTTCTCAATTTGGTACTTGAAATAGATTCTATACTTATTTATTAAGATTGAGAAATAGTTTGGGGGTTTAATTGAGAGATTTGAAAGATATTTTTAAGTGGAATTGAACCTAAATAAAGTCATTATAAGGGGTCTATAAGAACTTTTATTTGTCATGACACATGTAAACCAGCTGTTAGAAGGCTGATTACACATTCCTTTAAATAGACCTGCAAATTTTTATTTATGACTAATCATTCTAAGAGAGAGAATCCATATATTATCAAGAGATATTAGAATTTATCAATTAAGTGAGCTTTTTTAAAAGATATCTCATTGAGAATTCTGTGAGCTTTTCTAAAATAATCATTTGCTGATCATTATTGCTACCTATTTGAAGTTACATTGTAATATTATTTTCTTTCTGTGGATTCTGGGTGAGATCTTTCCATATTGCTTATTGTTTGTTTATTATTCTATATTTGGAAATTGATCTTAGAAATTATTTCTGATTGTTTAAGAAAATATTTTTTACAAATAATTTCTTGAATCTGGCTACGTGCTTCAATTTGCCACCCATATTTTGTTAAAATCAGATTTTTGTATATCACGTATTTCTATCACTAGTTAGGATATTAATTGAGTTATTGTTTATCTAGGGTGATAGAAGCTCCGAGTGAGATTTACGTCTTATCAATTTTTATATTGGTGAGTTGTGACGGGTTAAATACCATTTGAGATATTTAATCAAGGGTAGTTGGGTTTCAGTCTTTTTCTATAAAGAGATTGAGGTAGTGATTCTTCCTGAATAAGAATTGTATTTTGAGTGATTTGTAAATGTTTCATCCTTACCTGTGAAAAGGATCGTTGGAGTGTTTGTGAGAGATTTTGATTCTTGAGCCTTAGTGTTAAAAAGGATTGGGTTATTCTTTAACTTGTAAAAAGTAGATGTTCTTCCTTAGCATGAGAAAAGGATATTGTAAAGGTTGATTATGAGCTTGTAAAAGAATTGGTGTGCGGGTTTGGTTAATACCTTTAAAGGGATCTTGGTTTTAGTGGCTGCGACTTCCGTGGAGCTCGAGAGACTGGATTAGCCAAGAGTAGCTTGGTGAACCAGTATAAATCGTTTGTATGCTGCATTACTACTTTGTTATTTTTGATGTTTGGGTATGTACATAGATTGATAATAATATTCCACTGTGTTATAAAAATAATAATTAATTTAGGCTTAAAATTAATTATTTGATTTATTCAAGTTTTATTCTGATTATTTTTAATTACCCAATTCACCCCCCCTCTTGGGTATTCTATTGGGCCAACAGACATCCATGGATTTAGGTGTCTTGACTAGAGTTTTTCTATTGTTCTTTTCATGTTACTGTTAACGTGCCATTTTTAGACGTTTGTATAACTGTTTTAACTAGTGATGTGCATGGTACTGATGTATGTGTACGCACCTCGTGATTTTATTAGAATCTTATGCTACTATGTAGAAAATTTAGTGTAATGAATTTTTAGACCATACATATACTTTATATACCACCTTGATTACATGTATATAGCACATTTAAAGCACATATTGTGTTTGATATGGTGGTTTGACACTTTGCATCCATGTGTTGCTACCATTATTTTACTTTGGTCTCTACAGTTTCAATTTGAACATATTAACACTTTAGGTAGCGTTTGATTAATGCCACTTACTTATAGTAAGTAGAGTGAGACTGAGTTAGTGCCGTGTTAGTTGTGGACCATAGTATTTGTTGTTGAATTGTGAGTATTGGTTTAAAGGTGTTTACTGTTTTTTATATAAATCGTTAAATTATATTTTTGTATTAAACTATGAGAAAAAAAAGTGTTGATAAAAAATGGACAGTTTTATGATATTAAATGAATCGAGTAAAGTTTTAAAGGTGAAAAATGATTTTTATTATCTTACTATATTATAGTTGTCTCGTTAGGAGGGCATGTTCTGCGAGAGATGGTTGGTTTTTACAAGAGGGCATGTCTTGTAGGATATTATTATTGTAACCTAATAGGAGAGCAAGTCCGGCAGGTGGTTGAATATATTGTTGATATGTCAGGACCTGACAGGAGGGTAAGTCCTGCAGGTAGTTGGATATGTTATTAATATGGTATTTTATACCATCATGTTGACTCTTACCATTTGAGATATTAAATGACCATGAAACTAATAGCAACCTTAGATTGCACAGTTGTATAGGTTACGGTACCGTCGTAACTCCTGATCGTGTGGTAAACGATCCTATGGCTAGTAGGAAAGTATATTTTGAGTAATTTATTATATAATGGTGATTTGATTGGTTGATTTATATTCAATTGACTCGAATTAAATTATTTTATCATAATGATATTCGTGAGATTTTGCTACCACTCATTGTGTGGTTATATTATATTTTAAAAAATGATGTTTGAAAAATATACTCGATCCATAAATTATTTTTATATTATGGGAAAAAGTACCATTTAGACCCTCTAACTATTGACACATTTCTAAGTGGTCCTTCTAAGTTTAAATGTTTCATTTTAAACCCTCTACGTATCATAACGTTTCAAATTCGTCCCTCCGTTAGAGATTCCGTTAAAACTAACAGAATCTCAGGGATAAAATGGTCTTTTCACGTTTTTTTAATTTTTTAATCATTTTTAATTTTAATTTTTTTTTAAATTTTTTCTCTCTCTTCCTCTCATTCCTCTCTCTATCTCCCACCACCTCTCTCTCTCCGCCACCTCCCTCTCCCTCTCTCCCTCCCTCCCACCCCACCCCCTGTTGCAGGGGGCGCAACCACCCCCTGTTTCAGGGGGGTGGAACCACCCTCTGCAACAGGGGGTGAAAAATCACCCCCTGTTGCATGGGGTGGGAGGGAGAGAGGGGAAGGGGAGGAAGAGGAAGAGGGAGGTGGCGGGGAGAGGGAGAGAGAGAGGAATGGGAGGAAGAGAGAGAGAAAAAAAATTAATTAAAAATGATTAAAAAATTTAAAAAACGTGAAAAGACCATTTTGCCCTTAAATTCCGTCAGTTTTAATTGAATTTCTAACGGAATGACGAATTTGAAACGTTATGATACGTAGAGGGTTTGAAATGAAACGTTTAAACTTAGAGGGACCACTTAGAAATGTGTCAATAGTTAGAGGGTCTAAATTGTACTTTTTCCTATATTATAAAGACAATATACCGATAAATATTTTTATCTCAGGTACCTCTACTAAAAACGAGTCCACTATTGACGTTAGGTAGAGTCAGAGGGTGTAGTGAGTTTTATTTTGGTGGTTGTCAAGACAACTGTTAGGAGTGAGTGCTTGAACTTTTGTAGTTTTGTTATGAAATAGTTATCCTTGTATAATCGTTGAATATTTTGAGTTGGTAAAATATATATATCTTTTCCTTTGAAAATCCATATCAAGAAGTAATTTATAAATACATAGGGTTGGTCGGGCGACATCAAGTTGACATCACGTCCGACCTCGGTCATTAGGGCCCGGGATGGTGTAGAAGATCGTGGGGTGGGGGACCTCTATAAGGTTAAGGGTTCAAGCCTACGGAAAAACAACTGTTGGGATTGATAACTACGACTCCGAACGAAAATAGTTTCACATCTTGTGTGAGTGTACATTCACGTGGGAAAAAAAAAATGGAATTTGCCAGTTGAAAATGACATCAGCCCTAAATAATAGCCACGTGGCCAGAACAGAGGGGGGTGGTACGCAAAACGTACTAATTTACGTTAGGGCGGGTGATGCGGTGAGTGAAGCTGACACTTGAGACTTAATTAGGAGGAAACCGAGGTTAAAGAAGGTTTTCAACCGTCAGGGGATGACGTGGCATTGTCAGCTCAACAACCAACTTTGCCAGACGAGATTGAGAACGACATTTCATTGCTGAGCTGGACAGTGGTGGGTCCCACCTCTCTGATTGATTGGAGCTTGTGGCCCACCACCACCACCATTAGCCTTTAGCCACCCGAATGAGTCGGCACCTATATTGGATAATTTCACATATTTTTTATTTTTTATATATTTTTTAAAAACTCATTTATAACTGATACTCTCTATATTTAAAACGTCGATCATAATAATTCTTTCGTATTTTATTAAGTATCATGAAGGTTCTTTTTTTTTTTTTCTTTTTTTTTTTATCTATCATGTATTTGAAACGTTGGTCACGATAATTCTTTGTATTTTAATATTTTTTTTATTAAAAAAAAATTATAACTGGTACTCTATGTATTAGAAACGTTGACTACAATAATTCTTTTGTATTTTATTAAATATGATGAAATTTTTTTTCTTTTTTATCTACCATGTATTTGAAACGTTGGTCACGATAATTCTTTGTATTTTGTTAAATATCATGAAAATTCTTTATTATTTTATTCTAGGAGCATATATTTCAAAATCATAGTTGAACAAGTGATGTCATTAATTAGATTTTAATTTTATCTTTCTTAATGTAGATTTATGAATAAAATCACTTGCCTTATCCCTCATTTTATATGTAAAAAGAATGTGATGTCATTAATTAAATTCTAATTTTATCTTTCTTATTGTAGATTTATGGATAAAATTACTTACTTATCCCTCATTCTATATGTATAAAGACCCAACTATTTCTTGTTAATTCTATTTCCTTTTTTCTTTCTTTCTTCCCTTTCTTTTCTTCTCTGTCTCCTCTCTCAATCTCTCCAAGCCACTTGAAAATTCAACCCTACCTCACCACCACCACCGGTTGAGGAGGTGGTTCAGGTTCAAGCAGTGCGACGGTATTATCCAAATTTGGGTTGGTGTTAGTGGATTGGGATATAGGAGTTGGTGGTGGTGGTGGTGGTGGTGACGACAGTGGCAAGAGGTGATGTTGTCTTGTCTATGGTTCAAGTGGGCTGGGGAGAGAAGAGGAGGAGAAAAAAATTATTAAAATATATAGATAATGGTAAATTATAATTGCGTTGATTTCGTCTAAAAACATATTGTTGAAAAATAAAAGTAAATAGATAATTAACTATTTTTCTCCAGAAAAAAGTCTGCATGGTATTGGATAAAACATAAAAGATTATCATGGTCAACGTTTCAAATATAGGAGTGTCAATGACAATTTTCTTTTACATATATAGCAAACCCATAATTGCAATAAAAATAAAACAGACAAAAATAAATCATAGTCTTAACTCCATATGTATAATTTAATTTGATAGAAATTGATCATGCACGTATCAATTGTATGGCCTAAGAGACTCCTAGTAACATAGCGACATTATCAATCACTCGTACTGCTGAGGACACGTGATATCTGGAGCGTTGAGAACCTGACATATATTTATATTGTATTGTTTTATAAAAATTATTTAAGGTTTTCGTTATTTAATTTTTTAGAATACAAAAATACTTTTAAATATCTAAAAAAATAAAATAACTGTTTTAAATAAATATATCTCAACCACCAACAGTTGGACAAATTTGGTTGTATTATTTACTAAAATTGGGTGGTAAGCCGTCTTCATCACCCGCATGGCACGTGATTTCTCGACATGCATCGTGTCCTAATTCATTCCCCCATCATGACCTACATCTATCATATGTATTTATCATTTTCTGAATTTTCATCCGTATATTCACAATAAATATTGCTAAATGAAATATTCTTTTGGGTTTTGATAAACAGTGTGTGAAATTAAAATTTTAATGAATCTAATCTACATATCATAATAATCATTATAACTTTATGGTGGAAAGTAATTATTGAAATTTTTTATAATAATTTTAGATTTTAAAAAAAATTATCACAGCACATTAAAGTTTCAATTTTGTGGACTTTAACGAAAAAAATAATCATATTCTTTTTGTCCTTATCTCCTGCCCATGTATGTATATATAAACTAAAAACCTATAAAATTAAGGGATATTTTCCATCTTATAAAAATATCACTTTATGGAGTCCTGTAACAGTGATTTTGTTACACATAAAATGGTCCTTAGAAAATTATTTTTGGAATCTTGGGACCTCTTAAAAAGTCTCCCAAAAATTAATAAGAACAATCAATATTAAGCTAAAGGAAAAAATTATGTGAGATTTGACTGTTTGTAAATTTAAATTATAAATCAATTCGATATAGTTTTTCAAATATTATCATTTTTTTAATAAAACGGCTTAGATTTACTAAAAGAATAATTATATGTTTAGAGAGATATTAACGTTTATATTCATGACAATTACTTTCAGTCACCCATATAATAACTAGATAATTTAATGTAATTTTAAATTTCAAAGTTGGAGGGATCTAAGGTGAGTTTCAGGGAACTATTCGAAAAGCTTAAAGCCGAAGGTCTTGGTTGGTAGTGTTCTTAGTAGTGTGAGTATTTGTACTTTTTCGTAACATTGTGTGGTTTTGGGGCCTTGTTCCGGGTGTTATTTTGGTGTATCAGGGTTAGGGTTTACCCATGTTGTGGCATACTGGTGTTGGGTAAATCCGTGTAAGGTGTGTAATTGGTGTGGATAGTTTGTAATGACTTTTTTGGGGGGTTTTGAGGGCTACACGATGAGCTTCTTGTCGTGTAGTTAGGGAAATTTTTTCTCTTATTTCTAATACAATTATTTGCCTATAAAAAAAAAACCAACTATATTTTAAATTATATAAATTATTTTTTTTATTAGAATAATATTAAAGCGCACTTTTAAGCATGAGTACTAATTAGTATTTATATTATAAAACACCCCGTAATATATTTTTTGGGTCATATTTCAATCACGTAATTGCTACATATTTTATTACAAAAATTTAGAACGAAGGTGATACTCTCTTCATCCTTTTCATTCTTCAAAACTTCTATTTCTTTCTCAAACCATAAATTGAAATATCTAAACTATATATTCTTCCCTTATTTATTTTTCCAATTCTTCTCTTTTGTTTTTTAATAAAAAAATGGCCCAAAATTTATCACTTCATATTTTTTCCTTATTTTCATTTTTATATTTTTGTAATCTCTATAGTGAAATATAAAATAATATACTTTCAAGGGAAATTTTTAAAATACATTATTAATTATTAGATTTGAAAATAAAAAACAATTCAATATACATTTTTTTTTTATAACTTTT
Source organism: Eucommia ulmoides (assembly GCA_016647705.1). Taxonomy (NCBI): domain Eukaryota; kingdom Viridiplantae; phylum Streptophyta; class Magnoliopsida; order Garryales; family Eucommiaceae; genus Eucommia; species Eucommia ulmoides. Next base: position 5,173,587 of record CM028333.1, on the reverse strand, counting down.
CAAAACATATAGCAAGTGTCATTTTCAAAATAAACAGACCACATACTTCTCATTCTCTCCATCTTCAATGGACAATTATTCAAATTCTCCACTTATCTTTTATTTATTTTTCAATTTCATTTTTTTATTCAAAACAATCTAAATTCCATCCATCCATATTTTTATTTTATTTTATAATTTATGTAATAAAATAAGAAAAAATAATAATTTTGAGAAACATTATTAGCCGTTAGTATTAAAAATAAATGAAAAAGATCAAATCTGAATTTGAGAAAAAAATTAGATTTTCATCCAAATAAAAATAAGATGGACATCCATCTTCTCCCAGTATGTAAATCCTTCTATTATCACTTATTTATTTTTAAATAAAAAATAAAAATATCATTGGAGGATTACACTTAAATAAGTCACTTATAGCTTCTTTTTTTTTTTAGTCGTTAAGTTAATTTTAACTAATTATTTACCTTTTCTTGTTCATTCATAGGGTTAATATCAAGTAAGGTTAAAAATAAGTTGAAAAAGACTAATAAATAAATTGCTCTACATACTACAATACGGGAAAAAGTAGAAAATTAGATAGAGAGACTTCACAATAAGATCATAAATATTATTTTTTCGGCAAATAAAAAATCATGTCTACATTATATTTATTTTTTGAGCACTTATTGATACATATTAATATTGTATAATTTTTTTTGCTTCTAACAAATTGTAGAAAAATTTATGCATGGTGATTAATTTTTTGTTTAACAAATAATATATATATAGAGAGAGAGAGAGAGAACCTGCATTCAAACTATATTATCAACAGATATTTTGTATAATATTTGTAAAATATTAAACTTGATTTTTTTTTTTTTTATTATCTGAATATTAAAATTACTATTTTTAAATTAAAATTATATATTTTAGTCTTTACCTTAATAAAAAAAAATGTTGGAAATTTAGACGGTGATATTGGTCGTCATTTCGGTGTCGGTCACTCCCACTACATTCAGTTATTTACTGTCATTTTAATAATGTAAGCTGTATGTTCTTATTCTAACTCTACGCAGGGTCATAGGTCAATGAATTAATATTAAAACGTTGGGTCAAAGTATTTTTATTTTGTATTTTTTTTTTTAAATTATGTTTAATCTTTTAATAGTAAAAACATAGAAAAGAAATTATATTTTTAATCCTTATGGAGCATCGTTTCATTAGACGGAATAGAATAAAGGTGAAATGAAATAGAAGAAGTAATGAAATGAGAGAAATAATATAATTAAATTATTAATATAATCTCTATTCCATTCTCTATTCCATTCACTTGTTTGGTTGATATGGAATGAGGGAAATAATGAAATAGTAAAATATAATAAAATTCTCATTATGCTCTTATAATAAAATTTTATTATATTTCACTATTCTATTTCTTCTCTCATTTTATTATATTTCACCATTCTATTCAATTTTCAGTTTCTGTTCTCTAATTTCTGTTTATGTTCTCAATTTTTAATTTTCGTTCTCTAATTTTTATTTATGTTCTCAATTTTTTGTTCTCTAATTTTCTGTTCTCAATTTTCTGTTTCTGTTCTCAATTTTCAGTTATCTAATTTTCTGTTTTTGTTCTCAATTTTTAGTTTTTGTTCTCAATTTTTTAGTTTTGTTCTCAATTTTCTGTTCTTTACTTTCCGTTTCTATTATCTAATTTCTGGATTGGGCTGGATCAGCGATGGACTTTTTTGTAATTTTAGTTTTGATTCCATTGGGTTGGATTTGATTTTATCTCATTTCAAATAGAATCTCATTCCCTTAGGTGGCGTTTGGTAACCGTTTCTATTTCCATTCCAGTAGTGGGATGGGATGGGATGAGAATTTTGTTTTCCTTATTCGGAGTAGAATCGCGTTTGGTAACGATAATTTTTTTTTTTTTTTTTTTTTTTGTTTTGGAAAGAAAATCGCGTTTGGTAACGATTTTATCCTAAAATTATTTTATTTTATTTTAGATTTTTATTTTTTGGCCGGACAACGGCGGCAGTGAGGGTGACGGTGCCGGACGCCCGGCTGCCGGAAGGTGGACGGAAAGTTGCCGGCGGCGGTGGTGGCCGGACAGTAGGTTGTCGGTGTTGCCGGAGGTGACTGGCGACGGTCGCCGGAGATGGCTAGCGGCCGGCGGATGAATAGTAACAAATGGTTTGGGAATGGAATGAGAATTATGAGAAAAATAATTTTTTTTTGTTTCTCATTTCTTAAGAAAAAAATGGGCACAATTCTCAAATGGGAATTGAATGGAAACGAAAACAAAAATTCTCAAACGTTATTCCCAAAAATCTGGGAATGGAATGAGAAATTCTGGAATAGAAACAGTTACCAAACAGGGCCTTAATTTTTATTCCAATGAAATCACTTTTGTGATTCCATTGGAGAACTAAACAACATAATAGGAATTGGGGACGGAATGCGATTCCATTCCGCTCCGATTCCGTCCAACCAAACATGCCGTTAATGTATGGAGTGAGTATTTATGTAGACCTGGAAGTTTATCAAATTACACATATAATTCCTCAAGGCTTACATTCGTTTCAACCCCGTAAAATTGAATTGTGCTCAGTACTAACCTTATAGTAGGAATATTTCATCATTTTATCGGAATCTAAGATGTTTTTTTTTATAACATTGATTCAAACTTATCTCTCTTCTTTAAATGAATCGTTGTTAGACAAAAATTAGGAAAAAACGTTTTAAGTTTAGTGCATGAATGAAATGATAAAATTATTCTTCTTAAAAGGGCACGGGTTGAGTAGACCAATTTTCCTTCCAAAATTATTAACAACGTTGTTAATTTTGCGAAAGTAAAACAAATGTAAACTTAAGAAACTAAATGCGCATTTTTAAAATCTCAGAATCCACATAAAAACCTACCCCATAATTTAGGTACCAAAAAGATAATTTTCCCAAGAACGAATGAAAAAAAAATCCCGATAAAAATGACTGAACTGCAGTGCCACCTATATCGATTCACCGGTTTAACCACATATAATTTTTTGGATTTATTTTTTTATCATAACTTCAAATTTTGTAATTCCTTATTCATTTAATTTACTCAATACAATAATAATTTTTTGAAAAATCTAATAATTCTGTTAAAAATTCAAAATTATTATATGACATAAAAATTATTATAATTTTTTACGTGAAAAAATTATAATAATTTTTATGTAGTACAATATTTTTGTACTTTTAAAAAAATTATTGTAGCATGTGGTTCTATGGATTAAAATAAAATTTATAGAATATTCAACAAAAAAATATTTTTTTTTTTTCAAAATAATAAAAAAGGAAAGAAAAATGGGATGTGGGTTCCACAGGCTCCCACTCACTGTCTTAAGGGATTTGAGTGATAAAGAGCACCGCACGTGGAGTCTGAACCAAGAGACTGTCCAACCACAGTCCTACTGCTCAAACTACCCTACTAATTAATTTGAGCTACCCCTATATAAATAATAATAAAAAAAAAAAAATTTGAAAATTTCTTATATGGACTAGCCATAGATCAAATTGAGATAATATTTTTGAATAAAAATAAATAAATAAATTTTTGATAAACAATTCACAAAAACATTGTAGTTTATGTTTTACAGTATTTTTTTTAGAAATTCAAAATTATTATAATACATAAAAATTATTGTAATTTTATAACGTACAATAATTTTTGAATTTTTTTATAGTAATTTTAAATTTTAAAAAATTATTATAATACGTAGATAGCATAAATTAAAATTTTAAAAAATTAATCCAAAAATATAATAGGTTAGAACACACACATATGAGTTTGTCACCCAAATCATATGATTGCAATAATTTATGGGGGTTGAAATGTAATTAAAAAAACTATGAAATTAAATTTTCATCCTCAAAAAAGCAAAAATTATCATAAAGAGCATTACTTTTTCAAAGCCCACCCATATAATTCCCACTCATTATGTTTGTTGCTTAAAGCTTTGCCCCTTCCACTTTCTCTCTCTCTCTAGTGAGAGAGATAACAGCACAGTCACCAGCTCCCACATGAAAGGAATTACTAAGCTACAGCCTAGAGAGAGAAACCTAGAGTGAGAGAGAAAGAGAGAGACCCACAAGGCACTGAATTGAGGGTCATACACAGATTAATAATACTAATACTATTTGATCATGGAGGGTGTAAATGGCAGTGGCTTCCGCCGGCCGAATTTCCCTCTGCAATTGCTGGAGAAAAGAGAAGAAGAAACCTCTTCAAGCTCAAGCTCCGGTTATCCCTCACTATCTATCTCCGGCACCGGAGAATCGAGCAGTAACCCGTTAAGTTTTAGCTCTCAATTAGCTCCTTCCGAGCCACCCAAAAAGCCTCCGGCGAAGAGGACATCCACGAAAGACAGGCACACCAAAGTCGACGGCCGTGGTCGTCGGATCCGGATGCCGGCGACTTGCGCAGCTAGGGTTTTCCAGCTCACTAGGGAGTTAGGTCACAGATCCGACGGTGAAACCATCGAGTGGCTGCTTCAGCAGGCGGAGCCTGCTGTAATTGCCGCCACTGGTACCGGGACGATCCCCGCAAACTTCTCCTCGCTCAACATATCCCTTCGGAGCTCCGGCTCGACGATTTCCGCGCCGTCACATCTGAGGCACGGTCAGTTTAGCCCGCTGAGAATCAGAAGCGAATGGGAAAGAAGTATCGAAGAGACCCACCGACGAATTCTGTTCGCCGGAGCCGGGTTGTCGTCGGAAAGTTTATCACCCGTGATGAATTTACAATCTAACAAAGAATCGCGCGACATGTGCGCTGATGCGGGGGGTAGCTACATGCTGCAATCGAACTCCGGCTCAATCCTGGCGGGTCACAGCCAGATTCCGGCGAACACGTTCTTTATGAGCGGCGAACCCATGTGGGCATTTCCTTCCATTGGTAACCAAAACGTATACCGAGGAGGCGCAGTGTCTAGTAGTGGCCTACATTTCATGAACTTTCCTACCCAAATGGCAGTGATGTCAGGGCAGCAGTTGGCTTCGGCCACCTCCGGCGCGGTGGCAGATGGGCAAATGAGTATGTTTGCTGCACTTAATGGGTTAAGGCCGGTTTCGTTTTCCGGCGGAGGATCAGAGTCTCACGCGGGTGGGTCTAATCTGAATCATGGCCAGGATGATGGTAGTCATGATCGTCACTGCTAGATCAAATATTATCATCGATCAATGTATGGCTGGATCATGCTTATGAGCTTCTGATTTCATTTGCTTATATATATATATACATATATATTTCTTAATATAAGGATAAATATTAATCATATGACTTTGAAAGTTGCAGGGTTAGGCTTCAAGTCTTGTTGCTTGAAAATTTGGCTTTAAAATTTCGTCTTGATTAATTCCAGTATCCAGTAATTTTAGGGTTTGAGAGAAATACATAATATAAGAAAGTTGACTGCTGGTATTGCATATAATTAGTTCTTAATTTCATCTTTGTCAGGAATATATATATATATATATATAGGCGAGCTTTTCCATTTTTCATTTATCTTCTTCCTTCTTATTTTCGTTAGGCGTATAGTTTGAAATTATTTAATCGCAAACAGTTTACATATGTAAAAAATTAAAAAATTTATCTGCTTATTTTCAATTCCTCTATACTGGCAAATACTATCCGATTGAAGTTATAATATAACAACTTGTAAAAATTCTAAACTATGTTTTGATACCTCAAAATGATATGATTGCTTGATGGATAAATATTGAGTTATTGGTGTACAATATTTTATGGTTTTGAATTTAAAACTGTATGGCATCTATGTCTCATTTACTCACTCATCTATTCATTTAGGATTCATATCATTTTTTGAACAAGTGCCCAAGATGTATTAGTACTTAAGAGGAGGTGTCCCATTGCCTTGTTAATCATGGTTCAACTCTCATGAGAAACACTGTAGAAATTAAATCATAACACTGCAGAAATTAAATCTTGAATTTAATCCTTAATGCACTAGGCCGATGTGGGAGAGTGTACCCTTAAGAATCGGTTGGGGAGTTGATTAGTCGAGATGCACATAAACTGACCTAGACACACCCTACTGTTAAAAAAAAAAAAAAAAAACTTCTGGCCATGGACTGTTCTTGAGTAATTCGATTATCATAATGAATTAACTAAGCACAATCAAATGAAGTGTCAAGCATTGACTCTGTTTGGAACCGGGGGGGGGGGGGGGAGGGGGGGGGAGGGGGGCGGATAGTTTTTCCTATGTTGTGTTTGGATGAAGGGGGAAGGGCTTTTTTGTGTGTGTAATATGACTGTTATACCCTTTGGTATATGTCTAGAAGATTAATAAAAGGTGATATGTGATAAAATAAATGAAATACGGCTAAAATAGTAAAATTATGGAAAAACTGGAAGGAAAGATTGAATCGTTCCGATTTAGAAAGATCGATTCAGTTTCCTTCCAATTTTTTCTTCCTAATCCACCTTCCCCTCCCCCGTAACTCCGCTAAAAAAAATGTATTGGTTTTTTAGACTATTTTAATGCAAATTTGTGGTTCATTAGTTAGTTAAAAAATTACCTAGGTATTAGTCTAGATTATTTCCTTGTCAACCAAAATTCGACTTTGAGGAGCATTTCGAGAATTAAATTTTGAATTTAATTATAAATGCACCAAACCGATGTGAGGAAATATGCCCTTAAAATCGCCTAAGAAGGTGATTAGTCAAGGTGAGCGTAAACTGACCTGAACACATTTTACCGTAAAACCCAAGAAAAAAGGTAGTTAAAAAATTACAGAGAGTACTGCATTTTCTTCCTGCAATATTCTGATGGGGGGTAAAAGCAATATATATAAGTACACACATATACGGATAAGCACGTTAACAAGAGAGAAATGGGTTCCTGGTTCCTGTTTTGATTCTTCATAGGATTCGTACACATACATGCAACATCTTTTATCATAGTACTAGTATTAAGGTTCCATCAAATTGAGAAAAGGGTTCTTATTCAAAGATGGAAGATGGAGGAGGGGAGCCCACCTTTTCCCATTTTTAAGCCTTTTAGTAGAATCTCAGGTGGCCACTGCCGAACCCTAGTTGATGTTATATTACCTCAATATCATTCAAAATTTGATAAGTACCACCACAAGAATCATTCTATTTCTTCTACCTTTTTCTGCTTTCATTAAGGCCCTACCAGTTTATATACATATAAATCCTCATTTTTGATTGATTAGATGGTTTATATATATGTATGTATGTGTCGTATGCACTCGCTTAATGGACAAAATCAAATTTGAAAAAGAAAAAGTGTTTTTTTTTTTTTCATATTAAAATTAGGGTTTGTTTTGCTATTCGTAGTTGTCCTTCCTGCAATAATGGTTATTTATTTGTTAATAGAAGTATTACATTAACTACAGTTTATAAATGGAGTGATGCAAATGGAGTGGACTTTAATTATAAAACTCATTCCATTAATAATCTATCAATTAATTTTGCTTAGGCTACACACGGCTCACTGGTATATATTTTCGGGAGCAATTTACTTACTAATTTTAGATCTGGATAATCTGGATAATATGTGGGTCTAGAAAAAATATATTAATATATATTTTTAATATAAATAGTTTGATGTTATAATTTTGATTATTGATCTACATATACGATAAAATATAGAGCATTTTTTAAAAGAATTTTTTTTAAGGTTCACTTGAAATTTATACAAATTAGAGGAGTATATGAAATTTTAAAAATTATAATTGATTTTTTCTAAAAATAAATGGGTAAAAAAATTAAGGATAATTAGTTCATAAAAAATCTAGTGTCAGAATATGCTAATAGGAAATAAGACCTTGGTCATTGATTTGATATGAATAAAGAGATTGAAGAGATGTTTTATTTTGAGTCGTGGTTCATTTTTAGTTTTAACTTCTACTTCTAATATATATATTATATGATATGAAATGAAATAGGATGTTCAATGGTCTCAATTAGATGATCTAATTCATGATTTACCTTATTTATTATGTTTTATCTTGCTTTTTAATCTCATGGTCAATGTTCTCTTATATCTCTGGTCAAATGGTTCAATTAGGGTTTGTATCACCAGTCACCCCCTACCGCCGAACCTCACGAAGTTTGGCCACCGTCCATTGAATTTTTGTATATATTTTTTTTGTTATATTTTTAGACATAGTTTTTAGTAACATTTTAATATATTTTTAGTTTATTTTTTAGTTACATGTATTTTTCTAATTACATTCTTATATATTTAGTTAGTATATTTTTTTAATGTAATTACTACATATATTAAAGGAAAAATGGGTGAGAAGTCCATTTTTTTAAGTCTAATTGGTAAAAAATCTTTTTGTATTATTAAGTTTTGATTTAATCTTTTAAGTTAGATTTTACTTGTATTTTACTCTCGCATTGCAGGAATTGTAGTGATATTGCAAGGATTGAAAGGAGCCTTTTAGTGAGTATATTCGAATTTTATAATAAATTTTGTTACATGTAACTAATGTTAGTTACAATTTCATAATTGTTATTTTTCATCCATATTTGAACATTTTTAATTACGTACTTATATAATATTAGTTACATATTACAACATATATATATATAATTGTAACTAATATTAGTTACAATTTCATAATTGTTACTTTTTCACACATATTTGGACATTTTTAGTTATATGTACTTATATAATATTAGTTACATGTTACAATTATATATATATAAAATATTTTATAACGTTATTGAAAAAATATAAAACTTTTTAGTTACATAATAGAGACATGTAACTAAAAAATTACATATTATTGAAACATGTAGCTGAAAAATATCAAACTTTTTAGTTACAGAGACATAAAACTAAAAAATTACATATTATTAAAATATGTAACTGAAAAAAAAATAAAAAAATTACCTATAAATAATACAGTAATTTACACAAAAAGTAATTACATGTAACTAGCGCGTGGTTATCACGTGAGTAAGACTTCCTTCTTTTAAAACAGATGGAACTAAATCAAAAGTTTTTACCGTATGTGAGACTTTTGACTAATTAGAACTTAAATGTAAGACCTTCCACCCATTGTCCTTATATTAAATATATGTTTAATATTTTTTAATTACATACATCCATAAATGCAAATAGGAAAATTGTATGAATAAAGTAAAAAAATAAAAAATTAAACCCGTAATTAAAAAAAAAACATAAATGTCAAAAAAAATTATGCTAAAAATATATAACTAAAAATACTATAAAATTAATTAAATATAACTGAAACGCAAAAAAAAAAAAAAAATACTTTTATAATATTTCCGAAATATTAAAGAATTTATACTTATAGTTCCCAAGTGCTAAGCTAATCAATAAATTAGTACTTGATAGAGAGATTTTTACAACCCGACCCGATCCTTCTTTACAAACCTAAAAAGCCCAACAATAAATGTTGAGCCCACAATGTAGATAAATTTCTAACAATGTCAATCATTACATTGCTTTATAACATTAAATTCAAGTGTGACACTAGTGAAATTGAACAATGTTGGTCATTAATACAATATATTAATTAAATTAACAAATTTTTATTATTTAGTCCACAACCATCAGTAACTCTATATAAGTTTTTAGTAGAGAACAATCATTAAAATTGTCCTTACATTTCTCAAACCATTTTCTTTATATGTTATCTAATTTACAATTGATGTCACATTCTCTGTAAAAAATGGTCAAACGTCATTAAATCCACCAAAAATAAACACTAACAAGCAAACTTATTTTGTGAACGTTCACAATGGATTAAATCTATGAAAATCATATAGTTTTAATGTACATTTTAAAGGGAACCGAATATTAAAAATACAAGATTTACGCAGCGAATTACATATAAAAAAAATTTAAATCACATTTTATTATCTTATTCCTTTAAGCCGAATCTATATGTATTAACATTAAAACAATAAAAACAAATACTTTTAAATCGTTTAATAAACAATGCTTTAGCCTCAAAGCTGCTAGTTCCCGATGAGTGATTTGAATAGCCTCTTCTGAGAGCAGCTGAACACAATGAGAAAACAGTAATGGAGATTGATCCTCTCAAAAGTAACATAAATGTATTACCTCTAACAGTATCTACACATAAAACTTAGGGCAAAAAATTGTTTTGGGGATATCTAAGAATGAATCTTTTTTTTTTTGTATATCCATGAGTGTTCCCAAACCCACACAAGGTGTGAGACTAATCTCGCTTGAGGTGTGTGGCTGCCTCTCCCAACAAGTGTTTTTTCGCAGACTCGAACCTCTAACCTTACAGTCATCTCTCAACTACATATCTAAGAATGAATCTAATCCCAAGAATCACAAGTAGCTCGGATTTGAATCTAAGGGATAGTAAAATTCAAATAAAAAATGAAAGGAACTGAAAAACAAAAACTCACAGACACAATAAGGTTATGGCTGAAAAATTCAAGGGGGTGAATTTTGGCTTAGGGTATGTGATCATGATAGTCTATCACCTTATAAAGTCTGTCCAAGGTTCAAAACCTTGTGTCCCTTCTTTTTGTATTTGTACTTTGACTGACAAACTTCTAAAGTTCAACATCACTACCCGTTCTTTTTTCAAGGATTTTTCTAATTTCAATTTTCTATTATGTATGATCCATTAGGTTGATACCAAAAGTTGGATGGTGAAATTAATTAATCAATTAAAATTAAAACAATTATAATTTTATCCTTCCCAAAGAAAACACTTTTTTCCTTAAGGTATTTCCTCCAACTGTGAGTCACGTCTACCCACATATTACAGCCATGTCTAGTTGGTAGGAATTTAATCAAGAGAACTTCTCTAGGTGTAATTATTGTATTATGTGATTTCTCTATTTATGTACCCGAAAGGACTAATAGTGTCATACCCCACCCCGGACACCCGTCACCTAGGGCCAGCGTGACGTCGACAGACATCCCCCGCACGACCAACCAACTAGAAACTACATATATATGATAACATATACAGGTTTACAAACCATACACATCCTCATTTTCACTGGGACACCCGTCCCCAAATTTATATAAAACAAAATCATAACAACAAAACCTCCCACGGTTTTGCCTCAGACAGCCCACTCCCAAAACGACACTATCGCAAGACTCTACCTAGTGCCAGTAGGGGACCGACTCCTAGCTGCGGTACTTGAAACCAAAAATTTTATTGGTGTACTGTCTTCATAATAAAAACGTTTTGTATGAATTAAGTATAAGAATTTAAATACCATAATACAAAATAATATTATGAAATTCACATACCGCATGACTACCCACTTTTCTTTGTCACCATTGAGACAAACTCACATATTTAAAATATCTCATCCAAGTAGTGTAAATCAACTAGAATAATGTATCAACTCAAGCAGTGTAAATCAACCAGAATAATATATATACTCAACCGAACTAATCCAAATAGTTCATCATATACTATAATATACCATACCATCCTTCTACTAGCTATAGGATCGTTTTAACCTCACGATTGGGAATTGCTATGGTACCGTACCACCTGCAGGATTTGCATCTCAAACGGGTCAATCAACTACCTGCAGTACTAATTTTCCTGACAGGTCATAATATCAATAACCACCTGCCAGACTAACCCTCCAGACAGGTCATAATCAACAACCACCTGCCAAACTAATTCTTTGGACATGTCATAATATCAACAACCACCTGCCGGACTAATCCTCCGGACAGGTCATAATATCAACAACCACCTGCCGGACTAACCCTCTGGACATGTCATAATAAAACCATCCCGTAGGATATACCCTCTTAACGGGATCAAAGCTATGACATAGTCAAATCAACAAAGTCACCCTCTATTTCCAAAACCAATAAAATTCAATTCTTCATTTTCTCACTTTTAACACTGAAACTACTTTATCCATAAGTTCAAAATTTGTCCCTTTTAAAATAACACATTTAATACAATTTATACGAAAATAACAGTTTGCATATTTACGTAGAAGACAGTACACTCACCTTGTTATCCGCTCTGCAAAACTTTTACTGCCCACACTCTACCGTGATTGTAAGACCTCAATCGTAGCACGTACATTATTTTAGTTGCATTTTAGAGTAATTGAGAAAATTCGGGGTGAAATGGGGTCAATTAAAATCCAAATTAAAAAGTTGAGAGGTCAAATTTCAAAGTCAGAAAATATTCTATCCAAGATTGGCATTTAACTTTTGAATTGAAACTTTTCGGGGGTGAAATTACAATTTAGAAAATCTTAAATGTGAAAATTGGACTAAAAAGAAGATTTTAAGAAATTAGGGGGAGAAAAAAGTAATTAAAATAAAAGAATATATATATATATATATCTGAGATCGGCCGGGGACAGAGAGAGAGAGTGAGGAGCGACGTGGCAATGAGAGATCAAGTCTCCAACCACTAGATTCATGTATATATATATATATATATATATATATATATATATATATATATATATATGCTCATGCATATTGTGATTAAAACACCTCAGAAAGAAGAATCTAGAAAAAACACTGAGAAGAGAGATAGATGATCGGAGGTTTGGTCGGTCCGGTAGATGTCGTCGGTGTTGTTCGTTCTAGGTTCTTCAGTATGGGAGTGCGTGTATTTATCGTCGATCGTCCAGTGATCGTGAGTTGGGTGTGTTATCGGTGTTGGTGTGTTCGTTGTATATGGGTTTGGGTATGCTCTATTCCGTTTCCATTGCCGTTTGTGTGTGTTTTCGGGTGTGTGTGATGGTAACAGTGTGCGTGTGTATTCAGTGCAGTGCCGGCGGGTGTGTGTGGTAGTTATTGTTTGTCGAACGGGTGTGCATGTGTATGTGTTGCCGGCAGTGAGTAAGGGTGTAGGTGTGTTGGTTGAAACCAAAACAGGGGAGAAGAAATAGAAAAAAAAAAAAAACCGTAGAGAGAGAGAGAGATATCGCCGATGCAGGAAAACAAAAAAAGATAGAGATTGCCGGTGGGTGTTCCTTCGGTTGGCCGTTCAATCATCGCCGGTGCATGTAAATTGTGTGTGTGTATTTTTTAGTGTTGTTGGTGTGTGTGTGCGCAGACGGTGGGAATGATCGGCGATTGTCACGGTGTCGTCGCCGGTAAGTGGGAGTATGAGTTCCGGTTGTGTATGTAAGTGTTTAGTTGTGGGTACGTGATCAGGGGTGTGTGTGTGTGTTTATAGTCGTTATAGGTGGTCGTTGTTAGAGTAGAGAGTACAGAATGAGAGGGTGCCGTCGACTTTGCGGGGTGAGCGGGATTGTGTGTGTTTTGTTTTGAGGTCCAGTGGTGCGTGTGTGTGGTTGTTCTTCAGTCTTGACGGTGTGTGTGTGCTCCTCCGACAAGTGTGTGTGTGTATCGTCGTCGGTCGTGTGCGTCGGTCGTCATACAGTGTGTGTGTGTTGTGGGTGCCATGTGTGTGTTGCGAATCAGACGACAGTGATGGTGAATGCGTGTGTTTGGCGTTTGGGGGTATGTATGTGTGTGTAATTGATTAGGGATGGCCGGCCAACAGAGGCAGTAAATGAAGATGGTATGATCGAAGGTTCGTCGTAGTCGGCTGCAGCAGAACAGCAAACAGAAGCGGGAGAAGAAGAAGCGGGAAAAAAAGAAAAAGAAAAAAGAAAAAAAAAAAGAATAAAAAAGGAAAAATTGCACAAACCGCCCCCCCAATAGAAATAAAAATCCAATCTCGCGGCCATCGGAAAATCCGGGAAAGGTAGAATTTTGAACTTATTTAATATATGTATTTAATTGTCTAAATTGAAATGGCGATAGGAAATAGTGAGACCGCTCACATGAATAAATTCGATATACTAAACTGTAACAGAGTAATATTAGTTGAATAGTAATATTTTTCATAATAAAAGATGGGGAATAGCAGGTCACGGAAATTAGGGCATGCATTTCATGGTTAGGTCATTTTTACATAAAATATTAATTTAGGCCTTGTCACTATTAGGTTCGTAGGCATTGGAGTATCAGTAGAGAATAGGCGGTTAAAGTCTTCGAAAACAGATAATCAAGTGAATGTACTGTCTTATTGCCAAACTATTTTTATATCTATATACGATAGAAAATGATTGTATTTACATTAGATGCTTTTAAAATTTTGTGGATCAAGCAGGTTTTGGGTAAGTTGGTAAAATGAATTTTCGTGAGATTACGATAGTTTTCGAAAGGAATGTGAAAATGGTTTTTTGTTGGATTTGGTGGTTTTAAAAGAGAGTGGAAAATATCTATTTTTCTAAACATGTCTGGTTTTCTAAAAATAAAGAGTGGAAAAGTGGTTTTGGTAAAATCAGATGTTTCCTTTTAAAAGAAAGTAAGAAATATGATTTTCGAATAAAAAGTCGATTTTGGAAAAGAGAGGTGGATGTGTGATCTGACGATGTTGATTAGACAATATCATTACGTTGTGATTTGATGATGATTTTATTAATTTGACGATGTTGTTGATTAGACGATGCTATTGATTCGTAATTTGATAATGTTATTGACTTCACAATACTATAGTATTTATCTGTTTCAGAAGAGTGATGGATTATCTGCTTCGGTAGAGTGATGATTATCTGTTTCGGTAGAGTGATAGATTATTTGCTTCGGCAGAGTAATGATTATCTGCTTCGGCAGAGTGATGGGTGTCCGTTAGGAAAACAAATCTTACGGGTGGTATGGTACCGTTGCAACTCCCAATCTTGAGATTAAAACGATCACTATGGCTAGCCAATGTGTGTTATGGTAGAGTGGTGGTTTGAGATGTGTGTTTGAGATGTGGTGTTTTACTTATATTGGGTAATTTATTATTTATTATGATGATTGGTATAATTTTATACTAAATGAATTTGGATGAAACTTATCTATATCGTTTTATTTTCACTATTTATATACTAGAGATTTTACGAGCTATGTGGTATTTATATACTTACGCTATGTGGTATTTATATACTTACGCTTGATCCATTTAGATGTTGTAGATATGAATTCTTGTTATAAAATATTTTTTCTAAGAAGACAGTACACTCGCAGGTGGAGCAGATATGAGTCGATTGGTCCCCTACTGGCACTAGTTAGAGTTATGCGGGTCAGGTGTTGGAGTCATATGAGAGTAATTTGAAATGAGCTGTCAGAGGATGAACCTAAGGAAGGTTCATGGGATATATTTTGTTGTTCTTATTTTTGGGACAGATGTATATATATAGTATAAAGTTATTATATATATATGATGTATAGATGAAAGTTTGTATATTGTCGCAATTAAGTTGGTTAGTTAAATGACATATCGACGTCACATCGGCCCCACGGTAACGGGTGTCCGGGGTGGGGTGTGGCAGTGATGCCAGTGCCTGCGAACCTAAAGGTGATAGGGCCTAAATTAACATTTTATTCAAATTAACCTAGTCATGCAATGCATGCCCTAAATTCCACAATTTCCTATTCTCCATATTTTATTATGCAAAAATATTATTTAGTTTATTTTACTCCGCTAAAAAATTTATGTACACAATTTATTCATATGAACGGTCACAAGTTTATTATCGTAGTTACAAAATTTTGATGCTAGCAGTTAAATTTAACAAAATTAGAAATCGGTCGAAGTTTTACCCTTTTACGAATTGTCGACGTTCTTCAGTTTTTCTATTTCTGGTTCACCGCCGCGGCGACACGCTTATTTTCTTCCTTGTTTTGCTTACTGACTCACCACCGCCTCGGCGAATGCTTCTTCTCTTCTTCGTTTTGCTTACTGACTCGCCACCGCCATAGCGACGGATTTCATTGCTGTGACGAAAGTCAGTTTTTTTCGTCTACTCCTGCTTTGTTTCAAATCAACACCTTCTCTCTTTCTCTCTCTCTCTCCTTACCAACTTACCGTCTGACAACCCTCAACAATCAAAATACACTCACACAACACTCCGACGACTCCCACATCAGCTTCCAATCATCCCATGCACACATAACACGCTCTATATGGCCAAAACACACACAGAATACACAAACACACACACGCACACCTGTCTGAACACACACACACATGGACAACGGCTGGCAACAACAACCACTTATACACACACTGAATGTCTGAATACGTCTACGCACGAAACAACACACACGAACCACACACACACACACACGTCCGATCTCATACACATAACAAAATACACACATACCCACTATCGATCACTGGTTGATCGATGACGACAATACACACACACACCACTGGTGAACAGAGCAGGGCACACACATACATACACATTTAACACACATACACGACGAACACACATACCGAACAACAACGCCTCACCCACACCCACCGGAGAATCGCACAGCCGATCACCCCACGCTCAACTCCTCTTTCTCTTCTTTGTTTCTAATTTTTTTTCTTGATTTCTCCTTTTTTTTTTTTCAGGCATTTGATCGCGAATTTTCTATGGATCATTTAATAGCATGAAATTCTGTGTTCCTCCTTCTTTTTTCCGATTGCCACGTCTCTCACCTCTCTCCGTTTCCTTGATTTTTTTTTTCTTTTGGTTTGTTTCCCCTGCAACTCATGTGCATATATATATATAATCTTTTGTTTAATTGCTCTTTTCTCCCTCTAACTTCTTTAAATCTTCATTTTAACCCAATTCAAATCATAAGATTTCTTAAATTGAAATTTAACCCCTAAAATTTTAATTTTATAACTTGAATGACAATTTGAATCCCAAATGTAGAATAAATGTCTCTAAATTTGCAATTTGACCCATAAACTTTTAATTTGGATATGAATTAACACAATTTTACTCGGTATTTTCCCAATTGCTTTAAAATGCAACTAAAATGACGTACATGCTAAAATTCGGGTCTTACAACCCTTCCCTCTTAAAGAAATTTTGTCCCAAAATTTTATTATCTTAATCGAACAAGTGCGGGTATCTTTTCCTTATCTCGTCCTCTCACTCCCAAGTCGCTTCCTCCACTGCATGATTGCGCCGTAACACTTTGACTAATGGGATCATTTTCGTCCGCAACACCTGGTCCTTATGACTTAGGATTTGGACTGACTCCTCAACGTATGTCAAATCTTCTCCCAATTCGATCGACTGCGAAGTCAACACATGCGAAGGGTCTGACGCATATCTTCGGAGCATCGATACATGAAAAATGTCATGTAGTCGAGACAACTCTAGCGGTAAAGCAAATCTATAAGCTGTCGTGCCAACCCGATCTAAAATTTCATATGGTCTGATGTACCTTAGACTTAACTTTTCTTTCTTTCCGAACGTCATTATGCCCTTCCACAGAGAAATACGCAAAAACACATGATCCCTCACTTCGAATTCCAACTCCCGCCGGCTCTTGTCTGCATAACTCTTTTGTCGACTCTCAGCAATTTTTAATTTTTCCCGAATCACCTTGACTTTGTCTGCTGTCATCTGGGCTATGTCCGACATCAACAATTTTCGTTCCCCTACCTCAGTCCAACAGACTGGGGTCCTGTATCTCTTACCATACAACGCTTCATACGAGGCCATCTCAATCGTCGAATGGTAGCTGTTATTATAGGCGAACTCTATCAACGACAAATGATCATCCCAGATACCAGAAAATTCCAGAACACATCCCCTCAACATATCCTCCAATGTTTGAATCATATGCTCTGATTGACCGTCAGTCTGAAGATGAAAAGTGGTACTAAATTTCAGCTTGGTACCCAAATCAGTTTCGAGATTCGGCCAAAACTTTGAAGTAAATCTCGGATCTCTATCTGACACTATGGAAACCGGTGTGCCATGCAATCTAACGATCTCATCAATATACAGCTGGGCATACTTATCAAAAGAGTATGTTGTCTTTACGACCAGAAAATGAGTAGACTTGGTAAGCCTATCAACGATCACCCAGATGGAATTATGCCCCTTTTACGGTGTAATCCCGAAATGAAATTCATCGTGATATACTCCCACTTCCACTCTGGAATAGTGAGAGGCTGCAATAACTCACTTGGACGTTGATGCTCAATTTTAACTTGCTGACAAACAAGACACCTGGCAACAAATTTTGTGATTTCCCGTTTCATTCCGATCCACCAATAATGTTCTTGCAAATCGCGATATATTTTGGTACTGTCTGGATGCATCGCGTACGTTGAGCTATGCGCTTCCTCCAAGATATCCCTTTTTAAATTACCGTCATCAGGCACACATAGTCTATTTCCAACCATCAAAGCTTTCATCACTATCCCTAACATGATAATCAGCTCTGTGACCATTTTTCACTTTGTCTCGAATCCTTTCTAATTGAATGTCTGACTTCTATGCTTCAATAATACGGTTAATCAACATCGGTCTCAAAGTTAAAGTCGCAAGCAACGCCGCCGTCTGACCAACCGCCAACTGAACTCGCAACAATCTCAACTTGGCATACAGATTAGTATGAACAACTTGAATGTGTGCAACTGAACCCGCCGATTTCCGACTCAACGTATCCGTTACAACATTAGCCTTCTCTGGATGATAGTGGATGGTGCAATCATAGTCTTTGATCAATTCTATCCAACGCCTCTGCCTCAGATTTAGCTCATTTTGAGTAAACAAATACTTCAAATTCTGGTGATCGGTGTATATTTCATAAGTCTCTTCATACAGGTAGTGCCTCCAAATCTTCAGGGCGAACACAATCGCTGCCAGCTCTGAATCATGCGTCGGGTAATTACGCTCGTGATTCTTCAATTGCCAGGATACATATACGATTACGTGACCATACTGCATTAGAACACATCCCAAACCTTGGTGTGACGCATCACGATAAATCACAAAACTACCTCCTTCCGTTAGGAGAGACAGTATTGGCGCCGATATCAACCTTCTTTTCAACTCTTAGAAACTTTGCTCACATTTATCTGTCTACTCAAACTTAGACTCTTTGCAGGTCAATCGGGTCAACGGGGCAGCTATAACAGAAAATTCCTGCACAAATGGTCGATAGTAACCCGTCAATTCCAAAAAGTTTCGAATTTCAGTTACATTTTTCGTCCTTTCCCATTGCGCTACATCTTCAACTTTCTTTGGGTCCACCTGATTACCATCTCCTGAGATAACATGCCCCAAGAATACCACTTGATCCAACTAGAACTCACATTTACTGAATTTGGCATACAACCGTTTTTCCCGCAACGTCTGCAACATAATCTGGAGATGCTCTGCATGCTCTTATCTACTTTGGGAATAGATCAATATATCGTCAATGAAAACGATAATGAATTGATCCAATAAGGTTGGAAGATTCAATTCATTAAGTCCATAAAAGCAGCAGGGGCATTTGTCAATCCGAAGGGCATAACCGGAAATTAATAATATCCATATCTTGTACGGAACACCATTTTTTCCACGTCACTGTCTATGAATTTCAATTGATGATACCCCGATTGAAGATCTATTTTGGAAAATACTTTGGCCTTCTGTAGCTGGTCGAACAAATCATCAATTTTAGGCAACGGGTATTTATTACGAACCGTCACCCTATTCAGCTGCCAATAGTTGATACACATTCTCAACGCGTCATACTTCTTTTTCACAAACAACATTGGGGCTCCTCATGGAAAAACATTGGGTCTGATAAACCCACGATCTAATAAATCTTGCAACTGTACCTTCAATTCTTTCAACTCGATAAGCGCCATACGATAGGGTGGAATCGATATAGGAGCAGTTCCTGGAAGTAACTCAATAGTGAATTCCATCTCCCTATCTACTGGCAACCCTGGAAATTCGTCCGGAAACACGTCGAGAAAATCTCTGGCCACTGGAATATCTGCTATCTGAACTTCTTTCTGACTAGTATTAATCATGTGCGTGAGATATCCCTGACATCCTTTCTTCAATAATTTTCTCGTTTCTATGGCTGAAATTAAACTGACAGGAGTGATAATTCTGTCTCCCGAGAATATGAACTCTGGCTTGCTTGAGATTCGAAATATAACTTCCTTCTTGAAATAATCCACCGTGGCATGATATCTAGATAGCAAATCCATACCCAATATCACATCAAAATCGTGAATACTCAGGGATAATTGATAGGTGTAAATTACCTATCTATTTCTAAACCGAATTTATTAGTTTTCGAGTAAATTTCTTATGTTTTAATACATTTTAATGTGTTTTTATTCTTTTTGTATTAAAACAGGTGCGTGGGGTGAAAATATATAAAATCGGAGCGAAAACGATGAGATCGAATAAAAAACAGTCGAAGAATAGTGGAAAAACAAGCTCGGAGGCAAAATTGTGAAACAAACCCACTATCGCGGCGTCCAGACCATAGCTGCAGTGGTGAAGATGCTGAGAAGACACCAAACTTGTTGAACTTCCATGGCCACAGCGCAAGATCCACCACAGCGGCACAAAAGATGCAAGATGTTCTTCCTATTCCACCGCCTTTTTTACCACCGCGGCAATCAACTAACCGACATACTCCATGGCCACGGCGGTGATCCCACGGCCGCGGCGGTGGCCTCTGCATAGAATAGATATTTTTTTAGGATATTTTGCTTATTTATACCCTCTCTTTTCTTCTTCTCTTTCTTCTCCCAGCCATAGGAGACCCTTTAGGGTTCCTACGATATTAGAGAGTGTTTTGGGGGAGCTCAAGCAAATCCAAATGGGAAGAACACAAAGCAACAAAGGAGAAGTGATCTTGGAACACTCTTACCGACAAATCTTCGGATTATGGCTAGTTTATCTCTTTATCTCTTATCTTAGGATTATTGTTTAAACATGTTTAGCTTGTTTTACATTATATAAACAGTTAGGGCCATGAACTAAACATGGATTGTAAATGGGATTAACATATTATTTATGAAAATATAGTTTTGATTGAATTTGTGTTTCATTTATGGTTGTTTCTTATAATTTCGATTGTGTTGCCGTGTTTTCTATGATTATATGGGAGTTTAGATATATTGAGAATACGGAGTTTGACACTCGAGAGAGGTAACCCTGGATTCGGACTAGGGTTAACACAATACAGCAATCTAACGACCCGGAAGGGCGTTATAAAGTATGCAATCGATGATGTTGAGGCTAGACTCACGTGAACTAGAGTCGTTAAAACGTTGAGGGGGATTTCGGCATTGACACGAAGTCACGTATTCCCCCGTATTACACTCGGAAGAAGTGGCGAGGGAGTTTACGAACTGAGATTGTCGGATAAGCCGAACGCCGTTAATGTTAACTAAAACGAGATCAAATACATTTAAGTAAATAAAGTTAATCCCTAGGCAATCTACTCCCCTAAACAATCTCAATTTAGTATTTATAGTATAGTTAACTTAATTAGTATTTTAGTTTAGTATTAGTAATAATTATATTATATTTTTGTCGCCTAGATAAAATCAGGTTATGAAAATCGCGGTACTCGATAGTAATTTCAACCAATCCCTGTGGATACGATACTCGACCAAAAGGTCCACTATACTAAAACTTGATCTGTACACTTGCGGTGAAAGTGGCAGCGTATTATTTACGGCCACCAGTAATAGATCCGCCAATAATTCCCTGTCACCAATCTGCAGCAGACTATCTTTATACACACTATCTATCCATACTGACTCACCCACCGGAGTAGAAATAACAATGCGATATGATAAAGAAATGGGAAACTTACCTACATGCATCATGAAGGTTGCCGAAACAAATGAATGAGTAGAATCAGGATCAATAAGTACACGTGAAACTCTATCATGTAAAGAGATAATACCTGTGACCACGTCTGGAGTAGCCTGGGCATCCTGTCGAGTAGTAGCAAATACGCGGCCTCGCATCGGAGGTCTACCAGCAAATCCTCTACCACGCCCCTAGACAGTGTTAGGACCAGCACTACCAACACTACTTGCATAAGGTATAGATGTAGCAGTAGATTTCGGACAGTTCGGCGCTATATGACCCGGCTCATGACAACGGAAACATACGGGACTCGCCATAGGACAATCTCTAATAAAATGATTCGGTGATCCACATTGATAGCATACAAATACCCCGGCTCGACCAAACGGTTGATTCCTCCTTGGCGCTTGTTAGCTGACACTCGGTTTAGATACACTCTGTTGTCGCCCGGAGTATGACTGTCGGGGACCACAGCTCCTAACGTATTGGCCAAAAGATGGGGCCCGAGCAACTGGCGGTCGAGGTACCGCCCCCCAAGAAGTGCCACCTGAATATCTGCTGGGCGACTCAAATATGCTCTTTTTGTACTGCTCTCGGCTCTGGGCGTCTTCCTGAACGTCCCTTTCTATTAATTTTACCGTATTCACCATCTCGGCGTAGCTCTTAATCTGCCTGCTTGTCAACCTGGAACGAATCTCCAAATGAAGTCCCTTCTGGAATCGTTTGCATTTTGCCTCTTCCATTTTCACCAGATTAGGGGCAAAACGGGATAAAGCATCAAATTTGACTTCGTATTGCTGAACGATCATTTTTCCCTGCTTAAGAACTATAAATTCTTCGTCCATTTGGAATCGATAAGACTCAGGAAAACACTTCTCATTGAACACCACAACAAAACGATCCCAAGTGAGTTTCTCGCCAGAAACTATAATAAATCTCTTCATCTATTCCCACCAGTGTTCGGCTTCTTCTTTCAGTTGGAAGGTGGCAAGAGGTACTAGGCTATCGTCAGTAATCCCCATAGCCTCAAATACATGTCCCACGTCTCTTAACCAGTTCTCAGAATCAGCTGGACTCGCCGTTCTTGTGAAAACCAGAGGATCCAACTCCTTAAACCTTTTCAGAAGTATTGTCTGGGACGTAGCAGTATCAGTTTAGGCCTTTTGACATTCCATTATTCTCACCTGCTGCTCGGTCAACTGGGCAGCAGCCTACAAAATCCTTTCAATAGCATCCAAGCTCCCTTCCACCCTATCCTCCTGTTCTTAGGGTTCCACTTGCCTCGGGGATTCCATTTGCCTCTAGGGTTCCACTTGCCTATGGGGTCCTACACTCCTAGAGCTCTCGTTTCCACGATTCATACCTACTATCTGCAATAGAATTCAACTCAACAACCAACTAGGCCAACTAGAAAATGACAATAATTAATTTCTTAAATAACTACCACGCGAGTGCCGAAATCACCTACCGACATCCTATCTCAAAGTCCCCTACCGACTAAACGACTGACACGTCTTCCCTAACTCATGGTCCTCTATTGACACGACAACTGAAAAGTCTACAGAACCTATAACCTAGGCTCTGATACCATAATTTGTCGCACCCCACCCTAGACACCTGTCACCCGGGGCCGGCGTGACGTCGACATGACATCCCCCGCACAACCAACCAACTAAAAACTACATATATATATATATATATATATATGATAACATATACAGTTGTACAAACCATACGCCTCCTCATTTTCACTAGGACACACTCGTCCCTGAATATATATACAACAAAATAATAACAACAAAACTTCTCACGGTTTCGCCTCAGACAGCCCACTCCCAAAACGACACTATCACAGGACTTTACCTAGTTCCAGTAGGGGACCAATTCCTAGCTGCAATACTTGAAACCAAAAAATTTATCGGTGTACTGTCTTCATAATAAAAACGTTTTGTATGGATCAAGTATAAGAATTTAAATACCATAATACAAAATAATTTTATGAATTCACATATCGCACGACTACCCACTTTTCCCTGTTACCACTAAGACAAACTCACATATTTAAAATATCCCATCAAAGTAGTGTAAATCAACCAGAATAATGTATCAACTCAAGTAGTGTAAATCAACCAGAATAATATATATACTCAACCGAATTACTCTAAATAGTTCAATGTATACTACAATACACTACACCACCCTCCTACTAATTATATGATCGTTTTAACCTCACGATCAGGAGTTGCAACAATACCATACTACTCACAGGGTTTGCATCCCAAACGGGTCAATCAACTACCTGCAAGACTAATCTTCCTGACATGTCATAATATCAACAACCACCTGCCAGACTAACCCTCCGGACAGGTCATAATATCAACAACCACCTGCCGGACTAATCCTCCGGACAGGTCATAATATCAACAACCACCTGCCGGACTAATCCTCTGGACATGTCATAATATCAACAACCACCTGTCGGACTAATCCTCCGGACATGTCATAATATCAACAACCATCTGTTGGACTGACCCTCTGGACATGTCATAATAAAACCATCCAGCAGGATATACCCTCCTGACAAGATCAAAACTATGACATAGTCAAATCAACAAAGTCACCCTCTATTTCCAAAACCAATAAAATTCAATTATTCATTTTCCCACTTTTAACACTAAATCTACTTGATCCACATAAGTTTAAAATTTGTCCCTTTTAAAATAACACATTTAATACAATTTATATGAAAATAACAGTTTGCATATTTACGTAAAAGACAGTACACTCACCTCGTTATTCGCTCTGCAAAACTTTCACTGCCCACACTCTACCAGGATACCGGTGCCTGCAAACCTAAAGGTGATAGGGCCTAAATTAATATTTTATTCAAATTAACCTAATCATGCAATGCAGGTCCTAAATTCCACAATTTCCCATTCTCCATATTTTATTATGAAAAAAATATTATTTAGTTTATTTTGCTTCGCTAAAAAATTTATGTACACAATTTATTTATATGAATGGTCACAAAGTCTATTATAGCAGTTATGAAATTTTGATGCTAGCAGTTAAATTTAACAAAATTAGAAATCGGTAGAAGTTTTACCCTTTTACGAATTGTTAATGTTCTACAGTTTTTCTATTTCTGGTTTACCGCCGCGGCGACATGCTCATTTTCTTCCTTGTTTTGCTTACTGACTCACCACCGCCTCGGCGAATGCTTCTTTTCTTCTTCATTTTTCTTACTGACTCGCCACCGCCGCAGCGACGGATTTCATCGCTACGGCAAAAGTCGTCTTTTTCGTCTGCTCCTGCTTTATTTTAAATCAACACCTTCTATCTCTCTCCTCACCAACTCACCGTCCGACTACCCTCAGCGATCAAAATTGTAAGGCCCAAATCATAATACGTGCGTCATTAATAGTCGCATTTTAAAATATTGAAAAATTCGGGGTAAATTTTTGTTAATAAAAATAAAAATTAAAAGTTTAGGGGTCAAATTTGAAATTTAGGAAATGTAGAAATTAAACTGGAGATCCAAATGGAAAGTTAAAAATCAAAAAATTAAAAATAGTAAGGGTAAAATTATAATTTTAGAAACTGGTAAAAGTTGAAAATGATTAAAATGGGATCCTAAAGGAAGTTGGGGGAAGGAGAGTGTACTTTAACTAAAGATTTTTTTTTTATATAAACACATATATACAAGCATAAGTGGTGTGTGCAGTGAGCTCGGCCGGCGAGAACAAAGGAACGAGAAGAGGGCGACGTGGCGTGAGGAGATCCAAAATCCATCCACCATTTACATGCGTATAAATACCCGCATGCATAGCTATGATTAGGAAAAAAATTATCAAAACAAAATCAGGATAAATTCAGAGAAGAAAAAGGGAAGACGAGAGCTGGAAGTCGTCGGACTGTTCGTGACCACCGGTAGGCGTGATTTTTGTTCTGATCGACCGGAGATTGTGGGAATGTGAGAGGGTGCGATCATCACTACCGTGTGCAGGCTTTGGGTGAGGGTGTGCGTGTGACCGGACAGGAGGTCGTTCCTCTGTTTTAATTGCCGTGAGTGTGTGTGGGTGTTTTGGTCGGTCATCCAGAGGTGGTGGGTTCCGACGTGGGTGTGATCTTCGCAGCTTTGCTCGATGGCGTGGGTGTGTTTATCTTCATTAGTGTGCATGGTGGTGTGTGGTGGTCGCCGGAGCTGTCGCCGAGAAGTTAGAGAGAGAAAGAGAGAGAACAATAAGTGTGGGTGTGTGTGGATGATCGACAGTGCATGGGGGTAGACGTGGAAGTGCGTGGGTTTGGTTGTCCGGAGGTGCATGGGTTCGGTTGGTGGGATGGCGGGGTTTGAACGGCAGTGAGATTTCGTCGGCGGCGGCGAACTGCGAAACAGACAACAAAAAGGCAAAAACCAGAAAAAGGAGAAAAGGGAGAAGAAAAAAAGAGAAAAAAAAAGGGAAAAAAAGTTACACAAACTCCCCAATAAAAATCCAAAAATTTATCTCGCGGCCGACGGACGATTCGGGGCAGGTAAAAATCTAAATCGATTACCATTGTTACTAAATTGAATTATTAGCAAATAGGATTATAATTTGGAATCGTTAATTCTAATAATTTTTGTCATCGTCCATACTAACAAATGCGTACCATAGTTATTAACGAAATGGAATTTACCGAATAACAATTTTTCATAATAAAAAATGGGTACGGGAAAAATTACGGAATTTAGGGCCTGCATTGCATGATTCGGTTATTTACATAAAATATTAATTTAGGCCCTGTCATTATTAGGCTCGCAGACACTGGAATATCGGTAGAAGAAAGTCAGTAAAAATTGTTCAGAACGGGTAGCCAGGTGAGTGTACTGTCTTCTTGCCAAACTATTTTTCTATATATATATATGATGGAATATGTATTTACTTAAATTGTATGAATTTATAAATGATATGGATCAAGAAGGATTTGGGTGAGTTGGTAAACTTGATTTTCGGAAGATTTCGGTGGTTTTCGAAATGAAATGGAAAATGAATTTTTGTTGGATTTGGTGAAATCAGACGGTGTTTTAAAAGAGAATAAAAAACATCTGTTTTTCTAAAAATAAAGGGTAGAAAAGTGGTTTTGATAAAAATCAGCCGTTTTCTTTAAAAGAATATGTGAAATATGATTTTTGGATTTAAAAGTTGGTTTTGAGAAAAAGAGATAGACGTGGTGATTTGACGATGTTGAGTACACGATATTTATTGAGTTGTGATTCGATGATGCTTTATTTGATTTGACGATGCCATAGTATTTGTCTGTTTCGGTAGAGTGAGGTTATCCGCTTTGGCGGAGTGATGTTATTCGCTTTGACGAAGTGATGTTTATTTGCTTCGGCAGAGTGATGTTAGACGTTTATACTGCGCAGTGATTATCCGCTTCGGCAGAGTAATGGGTGTTCGTAGGAAGGCATATCCTACGAATGGTACAGTATCGTTGCAAACTCTCGATCGTGAGGTTAAAACGATCACTATGACTAGTCAGTGTGTGTTGTGGTGGAGTGGTGTGTTTGAGATGTGGTGTTTTACTTATATTGAGTGATTTATTATTTATTATGATTATGGGTATAATTTTATACTAGACGAATTTGGATGGAACTTATCTATATCACTTAATTTTCACTGCTTATATCCTTATGCTCGATCCATATTTAATCATGGTAATATCTAGAATGTATTATTATTTTAAAAATATTTTACTAAAAAGACAGTGCACTCACAGGTACAACGGCTAGGAGTTGGTCCCCTACTGGCACTAGATAGAGTCCGGTGACGGTATAGTATAGGAATATTTTGGGAGGAGCTATCTGCGGTGAACCTGTGAGAGCTTCGTTGTTGTTATACTTTTGTTGATATTACAATCCGGGGACGGGTGCGTCCCCAGTTAGAGATGTTGTATATAATCAGAATTTATGGTTGTATATAAATTATATGCACTTTGTCGTTTACTAATGAGTTTGACATTAAGATGAAATCGTGTAGACGTCACGTCGGCCCCCACGGTAACGGGTGTCCGGGGTAGGGTGTGACAAAAATACACTCCTACACCACTCCGACGACTCCCAAACCACCTTCCGATCATCCCATGCACACACAACACGCTCTATATGGCCAAAACACACACAGAATACACAAACACACACACGCACACCTATCTGAACACACACACACACACACACGGACAACGGCTGGAAACGACGAACACTTATACACACACCGAATGTCTGAATAAGTCCACGCACGAAATAGCACACACGAACTACACACACACACACGTCTGATCTCATGCACACAACGAAACACCCACCCACCCACTGTCGATCATGGGTTGATCGACGACGACGATACACACACACCCCACCAGTGAACAGAGCTGGGCACACACATTCACACAGCTAACACACATACACGACAAACACACACACCGAACGACAAAGCCTCAGCCACACCCGCCAGAGAATCGCACAGCCGATCACCCCACGCTCAACTCCTCTCTCTCTTCTCTGTTTCTGATTTTTTTTTCTTGATTTCTCCTTCTTTTCAGGCGTTTGATCGTGATTTTTCCATGAATCATTTAATAGCATGAAATTTTGTGTTCCTCATTCCTTTCTCCGATTGCCACATCGCTCACCCCTCTCCGTTTCCTTGATTTTTTTTTTCTTTTGGTTTGTTTCCCCTGCAACTCATGTGCATATAAATATAATCTTTTGTTTAATTTCTCTTTTCTCCCCCTAACTTCTTTAAATCTTCATTTTAACCTAATTCAAATTATAAGATTTCTTAAATTGAAGTTTAACCCCTAAAATTTTAATTTTATAACTTGAATGACAATTTGAATCCCAAATGTAGAATAAATGTCTCTAAATTTGCAATTTGACCCATAAACGTTTAATTTGGATATGAATTAACACAATTTTATCCCATATTTTTCCAATTGCTCTAAAATGTAACTAAAATTACGTACATGCTAAAATTCGGGTCTTACAAATAGTGTATGGATAATTCAAAAATCCTAGTCCAATAATATGTATTTTGATTGATAATATAATCCATTTTAACACCAATTGGAATCTTATCCCAATTGTCACACTGCTCTAGCTAGAGGTTTGGTTGAATTATAATAAATTGAATCACATAGGATACGTCTCACTTTATCGAAAATGATAAATTATATCTTGCATACTCGTATATTCACATGTATCACTCATTATACCCAATGAATACCTTTAAAGTCTCGTGATTGGAGCACAACACTTAGTATTTTCAAAGTAAAAAAACCAATAGATGAAACATACATTAGCCGAAGTCAGGAAGATCACAAATACAATCTTATCTCAAACATCCTATTTTGACATTGAGCAAAACTACCATGTAGGATACTTGCATTTATTCCCTTACTACACTACTAAGTTTCCTTGTGGTTCTGCTAGTATCTCATACTAATGGTTTGAGAGTTACTATTCTCAAAAGATAAAACAGCAAAATAAGTTGGCCTAGAAGACCAGTTTTCAACAATCCGATATTGGCTAGATTGACTATCGGGCTTACATCCAATACGTTTCATCATCTTCATTTTGATATATCTACATTGATTATTTTTTAGTGAGAAAAATCAAAATTGAATGCTCCCTAAAAATGGTTTACAAATTGTTGAAAGTAAAGGGAACCAGTTATTAAAAATACAAAATTTACGCAACAAAATATATATATATATAAAAAACAAATAAACCACACTTTAACATCCTATTCCTCTAAGTCAAATCTATCCATATTAACATAAAAACACCAATTAAATTACATTTGATAAATTGGTTACCTTTTTCGGTGCTTCTATCTTAAAGCTGATAATTTCATCAGTGGGATTTGAGTATTCTTCCTATATCATCTAAACACGATTAGGAAATGGTAACGAAGATTGTTCATCTCAGAAGTAACACAAAGTGTATTACCTTTAACAGTATCCACACAGAAAATTTTGGATAGAAAAATATTCTTGAGATTTCTAAGAATGAATCAAATTCCAAGAATCTCTAGTAGTTTTAATTTTAATGTAAAGAGTAGTAAGATTCATATCAGTAAGTGAAATGAACAGAAAACGAAATCTCAAAGACAAAGCAAAGGAGGCTAGGTCAAAAAAACTTAAAGGGGCCAAATTCTCTATGTTGTGGGACACCACTAGGTCTTCCCACCTTATAAAGTCTGTCTAGGGTTAAAAACCCCTTCTTTTTTATATTTGCACTTTGCTTCGTTTGTTTCTACTCTCTTAATGTCGGCATCATTCCTCTCGATAATTTTACATATCAAATGGAAGCGTCCCTCTATGTGTTTGAATTTTTTAGTAGATCTTGGTTCACTGCTTGAGTTATAACACCATAGTTATCACAATACAAAAGTATCTGTGACTCAATGATTGAATCCACCTGACCTTAAGTAATGAACTTATTAATCCATCTACCTTCCTTAGTTATGTTGGAAGCGACAATGTACTCAACCTCAGTATTGGAATCTATAGTTGTAGTTTATTTATAACTCCTCCAAATAAAGGCCCCACAATTTAGGATAAATATATATTCAAGAGTTGACTTCTTGTCATCCACATCAGATTGAAAATTTGAATCAGTATAACTATCAAACATTAGTTCCCCTCCTCCACAAACTAGAAATTTATCCTTAGTCCTTTTTAAGTACTTGAGAATAGATTTTACAGTCTTTCAGTATTTTAAACCTAGAACAACCTGATATCTGCTAGTCAATCCAACAGCGTAACTGATATCGGGCCTAATACATAGTATTGCATACATGAGACTTCCAATTACTGGGGCATATTGAATCCTACTCATCGCAATCTTCTATTTAGAAAAACAAGGACACATCTTCTTAAAGATATGAATTCCATGTTGGGTTGGTAGATAGTCCCTTTTGAAATTCTGTCACACCTCACCCCGGACTCCCGTCACCATGGAGCCAGCGTGACGTCGACATGACATTACCTGACTGACTAAACAACCACAATAACAAATATACAAACAAATGATCTATACCACATATACATAATTCCAACTTATAGGGACACACCGTCCCAAATATAAGAACAACCAAACGAATCTCACGAATCTCACTTAGATTCATCTTTTACACCTCGTCTCAAAATTTTCTCTCAAATGACTCCATCGCATGACCCGCATAACTCTATTTAGCGCCAGTAGGGGACCGACCGACTCCTAGCTATTTCACCTGCAAGTGTACTGCCTTCTTAGTAAAAATATTTTTAAAATAATAAATCATTCTACAACATCTAAATGGATCAAGTATAAGTATATATAAACAACACGTAACTAGTAAAATTCTCCATAATATAAGCAATGAAAATAAACCAATAAGTATAAGTTCCATTCCAACTTATCTAGTAAAATAATACTAATCACCATAATAACTAATAAATCACTCAATATAAGTAAAACATCACATCTCAAACACACATCTCAAACCACCACTCTACCACAACACACACTGACTAGTCATAGTGATCGTTTTAACCTCACGATCGGGAGTTTGCAACGGTACCGTACCATCCGTAGGATATGCCTTCCTACGAACACCCATCACTCCGCCGAAGCGGATAATCACTACGTAGTATAAATGTCTAACATCACTCTGCCGAAGTAGATAAACATCACTCTGCCGAAGCGGATAACATCACTCCGCTGAAGCGGATAACCTCACTCTACTGAAACAGATAAATACTATGGCATTGTCAAATCAAATGCATCATCATCAAATCCCAACTCAATAAATATCCTCTACTCAACATCCTTAAATCACCACGTCTATCTCCTTTCCTCAAAACCAACTTTTAAATCCAAAAATCATATTTCACATTTTTTTTTTATAAAAAAAACGTCTGATTTTATCAAAACCACTTTTCTACCCTTTATTTTTAGAAAACCAGATATTTTTAGAAAAACACAGATGTTTTCTATTTTCTTTTAAAAATACCGTCTGATTTCCCCAAATCCAATCAAAAATTCATTTTCAACTTCATTTTGAGAACCATCGAAATCTTCAAAAAATCCAGTTTACCAACTCACCCAAATCCTGCTTGATCCATATCATTTATAAATTCACACAGTTCAAGTAAACACATATATATACATAGAAAAACAGGTTGGCAAGAAGACAATACACTCACCGGATGCTCTGCTCCCAAAAGCCTTTACCGACTATTCTCTACCGTGCTCCGGTGTCTGCGAACCTATTAGCGACATGGCCTAAATTAATATTTTAGGTAAAAATAACCTAATCATGTCATATGGACCCTAGGTTCCATAATTTCCTATTTCCTAATTATTTTATTATGAAGGATATTTATTTTGTCCATCTCGCCTTGTTTATATTTATTGTACCAATTTTTCTCAGATTTGCGATTATTAACATATTATTAAGATTACGAGGATTACTATTACGATTGTGAAACCGTTAATACTAACACTTTAGTTTAACGAAAATAATAATCGATTTAGGTTTTCTCTGCTCCGAATCGTTACTATTTTATGTATACGTTATTAAAATAAATTAATTGTAACGGAATTATTACGATTTCAAGAATTGTAACGCTAAATAAAATTTAATTTAACGAAAATTAATAATCGATTGAAATTTCACTTATTTCCGAATCGTTTGGCGGCCACGAGATGGGTTTTAGTTTTTCCTTGGGTGGTTTCTACAAATCCTCTCCCCCCCTTTTTCCTTTTCTTCTTCCTTCTCTCTTTCTGTTATGTTTCTGTTTGAAAACTTACAGCCGCCTACCTTGCTCCGATCACGCCCATTCCTACTCACTTCCCCTGTCGGCCGTCTAAACGACACCTTACACACCCAAACATACGCGGAACGACGGCCACGCACAACCTATTGCCGGAGTGAATAGCAACCATATCGAACAAACTCCTCCATGCTGAACTACTCATACCGCCGGCGAACGGAATGCCCCTGACCAAGTTGATCAGATCAGCGGACGCACAAACTTCCCCTGCCGGCTGTAAACACCCACACATAGAAGCAGCTCGAAACAGAACACACCCTCTAGGCCAACCCACTTTCTTCTTCTCTAACTCACCGCCGGTGACCAAAACCCACACTACCGGATCACCGGGAAACACACACATGCACGCTGACGAACGCACAAAACAGTTGAATAGAACAGCGACCACACACCCCGACGCCGCACGCAACCCACCGCCGGCAAACCCCACACGATCGGCGCTAACACGATCACCGGCGAGTCTTTTTCTCTCTTCTTTTCTCTCTCTTTCTATGGATTTCTCTCTTCGGTTCTGGATGTTTCTTGGGGGAATTTTGATCATTAATCTATGCATTACATATATATATGCATAAAATTAGTGGATTAAGGCTTGATCGTTCAGTTGCCACGTCCCCCGTATCGCTCTGCTCCGTCTCCGGCTTCCCACCGTGCACATACTTACTGCTATATATATATATATATTAAAATAAACTTTAGTTAAATTGCACTTTCCTCCCCCCTAACTTCTTTCAATCCTTATTTTAATCAATTTTAACTTTTAAAAGTTTCTGAATTCATAATTTCATCCTTAATATTTTCAAATTTTG
The DNA here is from genome assembly GCA_016647705.1 of Eucommia ulmoides. Classification (NCBI taxonomy): domain Eukaryota; kingdom Viridiplantae; phylum Streptophyta; class Magnoliopsida; order Garryales; family Eucommiaceae; genus Eucommia; species Eucommia ulmoides. Next base: position 5,140,260 of record CM028333.1, on the reverse strand, counting down.
ATTTTTACTTATCAACTTGAATCTCAAGTTTAAATTTATTGTTTCTAAATTTGCCAATTTGACCCCTAAATGTTTGATTTGAATTTTAATTAATCCAATTCCACCCCGAATTTTCCCATGCTCTAGAATGAAATTATTAATGACGTACTTGCTAAGTCGGAGTCTTACAAATTCACCATGCTAAATCGCTAACCCAACATCCTCTGTAACTTGCATGCATTCTGGCTTTCGCTTTTAGCTATGAATCCTTCTGATCGATGCATGTAAATATCATCTTCTATGCTTATTTTGAAAAAAAAAAAAAGTCTTTATATCCATCTATCAGATTTTATAGTCGTGGTATACGACTATAGCCAATAAAATTCTGATGAATTTTAACATAGCTATCGGCGAAAAGGTCTCTTCATAGTCAACTCTTTGACACTGAGTATATCTTTTTGCCACCAATCTTGCATTAAACATGTCCATTTGCACCCAATGAGAACAATTCCCTCAGACGGATCCACAAGAGTCCAGACTCGGTTAGTATACATGAAGTCTATTTCATATTTTATTGTTGTTTGTCACTTCTGATTATCGATGTCTAATATTGCCTCTTCATAGTTAGCGGGATCCTTACCTCCCACTAGAAGTAGTCCCTCTCTATCTTTCTGTCCAAGATATCCCAGATATCTATTAGGAGGAAAAAAGGTTCTACCATATCTATGATGAATGTGTGTATTTGATGCATTTACTGCGGTCGGTTCCATATTTTTAGTTTGCTTGGCTTGCTCAGTGTCCAACACCTCCATCAAGTCTATTTTTTCCTAATATTGGATTCTTGGAGAAATAAGTTCTCTAAGAATTTTGTATTTTTAGCAACAAATATTCTTTGATCATCTAGGTGATAGAAGAAGCATCCAACAGTTTTCCTAGGATACCCCACAAATGTACAAATGTGAATTCTAGATTCCTACTTGTTTGTCTTAAGTCTTTTGACATGAGCTCGACATTCTCAAATCTTAACATACTTAAGAATACTTAGTTTGCGCCCTTTCCACATCTCATACGATATGATCAATACAGACGTAATTGGAACCTTGTTCAGTAAATGAGTTGTGATTATCAAGGCATATCCCCAAAATTTGTTTGTCTAATGAATTAACATATATTTAAATTTGAAGGGTGCAGTACAATACCTAGCTAGAAAATGAAATTTACACTATTTCTAATTCCCACATATTTTGATCAATGATTGTTGGGCATGTTGATCATATATATGGATGATTCGACAGCTGTTTTGATATCAAAACTTGCTTTAATTCTAAATAGACATTCAAGAACTCAAGGAATCATCAAAATAAGTTAAAACATCAAATGAAGGGTTATTATCAAAATCAATCATCAGGAATTTTAAAGGTTGAAACTATTTTGGCTAACAATGCTTGAGAAAATATGATTTCTTGGAACATAATTATAGCTGGTTGTGTTCATATGTTCATGTTCATCTTAATTAGGGATTAGTGAATCTTAACTACATAAGTTTCTAGTAAATATTAACTTAATATGTTGTTCATTTGTAGGTGATCTCATTCCAAATAGTATTGTGATACATGCATACACAGTGAATTAGTGTTAACCATACAAGCTAGTAGTGAATATTCACTTAAAATGTTGTTCATTTTAGGTAATATCACTACACCACTGTTTGTGATAAGTGTCTACCGAGTAAACATTAACTACATTATTTACTTAGCGAATGCTAAAATCAATATCATCTCCTTTATGTTAGGTGTTTTCACTATATCCTTATTTTATTTTTTTCTCTACCAAATGAATATTTTTTTTTTTTTTATACCAAATGAATATTAACTACATGAGTTTGATCTAGTTGATGTTAATTTGATAATGCGTTATCTTTAGTTAAGTGCATCTCATTATATTATTAATGTGATTTTATCAAACAAGTTAACATTAACGTAATATTTTTCTATATGTAATACGTGAATGTTAGCCTAATATTCTCATTTACCCTTGTGTATATAGAAACAATTTACAAGCGAATCATTGATATAATGATTTTCATGTCATAAAGTTAAGTATATCATTTTATAATACATTGTTAGCTTACTAGTTAACATTCACTAACTATATCATATATTTTTTGCTAAAAATAATGGGTAGGGATATTAAATTAAAGAAATTGAGAAGACAATTAATATAATGTGATCTATTTAAATCAAATCATTTTGTAAATATTCGCTAGATAATTATTTTTTTTGTCATGTTTTTATTAGCTTTCGCAATCAATTGCATAGTTCCTAAACAGTTTTTTAGGGGTTACAATTTAACGAATTTCAAGGAGTTTTTTTTTTTTGGGAAAAAATTTATGTGCTCCCAAAGTAGCAAAAAACAACTTTTGAAAGACAATGCCTTTTTGGATCAGGCCAACCCCCCCCCCCCCCCCCCAAAAAAAAAATTTGCTTGTTGATTTTGCCTCTCGATAGATTTGTAATTTACAAATCCATGCCACCGTCTAGCCAGCCAATGCACAACTTCTCATGACACGACTGCACGACCACAACCGCCTGCACGACCTGGACGACATTCACTATATCGTCATCATCAATCCACTACGTCTTGTTTGGAGTACTTATATGACCGTTTGTTTTGTCATTTTCACTCAAATATCGAACTCTGTAAACCCTAGAAATCTGATTCCCTCTGAATCTATCAATTTTTGTTATAAATTGTAAGTGATTGTGCCTAGAAACATAACAAACCACAAAACCTTGAGAAATCGGTGCATAAGAAACCTCAGAATCGCCGAAAACCATAAGAAGAAAAATAGTGATCACAAGGTCTTCAGAGAAGAAAACGAAACATATTGAAACGTCAGGTTACAAACAGTCCAAACCATCAAAGAGGGTAATGGAACCACAACATTCGGCAAAGAGAGGAAATGAGAAGGAACCTGACAAAGACTACAAAGAAAATGTTGAGCAAGAAGGTAAGCAGGACATATACTAGTCGTTATATTCAAAAAATTTAAGTAGATATCATATAAATATATTGTTGAATACGTTTAGAACAAATTTCAGGCGATATCCGTTCATTTGTTCACATCACTGTGTCGTGAAAATGTAAGTAGATATAATCTAATTATACTTTGTAGTGGATATCATCTACTATCATCCTAATGATTATGTCTCATAGGGAGAATATGTGGGATATCAAAACTCATAAACTGTTGAATTAGTTTAGAAAAAAAGTTCAGTCGATATCCGTTGATTTGTGAAACTGTGTCGTGCAAGATTAAGTGGATATCATCTGAGGAAAAAAAAATAAACTGTCTGAGAAGGTGTTGTTGATAGTTAAGTGGATATCATCTAACTATCATCTGAATTATTAAGTTTCATAGGGGGAATGTATGTAAAAAATGTGTTGTACATATCACTTGGAAAACACGAAAAATACAGTTGTGTCGTGAGCAGTCGTGTATAGTTGAAAACAAACTGGATATAATGTACATATCGTGTGAATGTTAACCTATCAACATGTGTTTTTTCAGTATATGTGTCATCAGCCTATGTCTTGTTTTAAATCTATTTTTTGCATGTGAATAATTGCTATTGATAGCGACTTCGATGATGCCCCCATTAGAAGAACCTGAATAAAAAAAAATGAAAGGAAGACTAAAACTGAAACAAGTAGAAGAGTTGGTAAATTTTACCTACAATATAGATCATCGTTCAAGCTTGTGTACGAGTTGCTCAACACCATTGTTCTGACTAGAAATCATAGGGGATTGCTGCAAGGTATGCCATTCTGGCCAATTTTTTATTCAATTTTGAACAAGAGAGTGACGTTGGAGATTATGAAGAAATTGGATGGCAACATCGTCCAAATACTGAAGACTTGGAATGTAGAAACAAACTCTTTCAAAATTAGAGATGTTGATATGAAATTTGTTGTTTCAGATGTGAGACTAATATTTAGACTGAAATGTGATGTTAAGGTCATCAACTACTCGTATGATAAGCTGGAAAATCAATATGTGATTGTCGACAACTGACATAAAAAATGCAATCATGGAGTCGGTGGACAGTGACAACGATAAAGACATCCGGCATGTTGTCAGTTTGTTGTACTTGTATCTGCTAGGCATGTGTTTGCTGCCCAACAGTGGACAGTTTGTGGCATTTGGGTTTTACAGGTATATTGAAAATATTGAACAAATGCACACCTATGCTTGGCATCACACAATTCATAGTCTGTTGATCACACCAATTCAGCAAAATACCCTACAACCTAAGAAGGTGAAAGGGTGTGTTCTTGCATTGCTGGTACGTCAAAACATAACTTATTTTAAGCTGGACACATCCATTTAAACTCGCTACCGAAAATAAATTGAATAATTACTAATAAACTGTTAATTTTGTCTAGTATTGGTTTTGCGAGCATGTGAATGTAATCAAGGAAGATAATGAGGCAGTATCCCTACGGTTTGTGAAATAAGATCTTTTAAAAACACACTGAAAAATACACTAAACGAGGGACATAATGGCCCAGATATCAGGGTCAGTAGATATCTATGTATTGCTTTATAGGTTTTTGTGTTCATTTTTTGTTCTTCTGAAACATCGTATGTAATGCATACATTCTGTTTAGTAGATATCTACTGAAAATACACATATTTAGTGTATATCTACTTGAAATTACATATATGTTTAGTAGATATCTAATGAAAATACATATGTGTAATGGAACCCTACTTGAAAATATACTTCTTTAGTGATATGTACTACATCTTTAATGGATATCTACTTGAAAATACTAAAGATGTACTATATACATACTCTTTGGTAGATATCTACTGAAAATACACGTGTAATGGAAATCTACTTGGAAATCTATATCTTTAGTGGATATCTACTTAAAAATACACATGTACTGCATACATGTTGTTTAGTAGATATTGACTGAAAATACACACGTGCAATGGAAACCTACTTGAAAATACACATCTTTAGTGATATGTACTGCATCTTTTGTGGATATCTACTTGAATATACACATATGTACTGCATACATGCATATATATCTGCTGAACAAACGCTATGTTAATAGGTGAATCCAAATACCCTAAAAATGACGAGGACTGAGACCAAAATAATCACACAAGCTGATGATGTAAAAAATAAGCGTGCTGGGAAAGGAGAGAAATTCAAACAAAAAAAGGATGATGAAGAAGAATCATGGAGTGAAGAAGGTGAAGAATATGAGAAGGACGGCGACAAAGGCGAACCAGAGACTATGTCGACCCCCCACGGTACTCAGTTCAGTCACGGCGTTCTGGACAATCCAAAACAGATGAATACGCCTTATTTCACGCCACAGACTCGAACTGTATCGAAAAACGAGACTGAAGAAGGTGAAATAAGAAAAGAAAATGAGGAACTACAAGCCAAAATTGAGTGTTTGGAGCGCGAGAATACAAAGCTGAAAAAAAATCAAACTAAGAGGAAAAAATAAGAAAAGATGAGAGAAAATTACGAAGCTAAAACTGGAATTGGCTGAGCTGAAAAGCACAAGTCATGAGCCAAAAAAAGAAGAAAGTGACAAAAAAAATAAAAGAATTGGCAGAACAAATGGCTGGGTAAAAGGAAGACATGGATAAGTTTTTCAAGAATTTGACGCTACTTTTAGCTCAAAGGGATAATAACCTCAAACAGCCCAAAAACAGTCCTCCTCCAAACCTTGTTGCTGTAGAAGAAACTGAACAGTGTCATGAAGATATCCACGCAGAGACAGGGCCCAAAGAAGGTGAAAAAACAAAAAAAGAAAGAAAGAAAATTGACAGAAAAATCAGGCGAAAGCTCAATAGTTAAAAGGTTGAAGCAGAGAGACAGAGCACAAATAAAAAAAAAAAATTGAATATTTGGACATCAAAAAAGGCAGAAATGATAAAGGATTGCAAAAGGAAACAGTCGATCTTAACACATATGAGGCTCCAACACAAAAATATGAAGAAACAGGTTGCCAAACTACCTAAGAGGCATCAAAGTGAAGTAGCGACTTCACTATCCGATGAGGATTGGCAAAAGATAACAACCATCTTCAAAATCGAAGAGCTGAGGTAACACAAAATACACATCATCAAACATATTTTTATATATTCTGGTCGTATAAAAATGCATGAAAAGAATGTTAATCATTTTGTTTAGTAGATATCTGCTAAAAATACACGTGTAATGGACCCTACTTGAAAATGCACATCTTTAGTAGATATCTACTTGAAAATACACATATGTACTACATGCATGATGTTTGGTATATATGTACTGAAAATACACATATGTAGTCGATATCTACTTGAAAATACACATTTGTACTGCATACATGCTGTTTTTAGTAGATATCTACTGAAAATACACACGTGTGATGGAAACCTACTTGAAATGTACATCTTCTATGATATATACTATATCTTTAGTGGATATCTACTTGAAAAAAATGTTAACCATTTCTTATATAATACACAGCGCAATTGTCTACAATGGAGAATATAGTGATGTATCTCTTGTAGATGTGATTTCACTTATGAACGAGAGAGAACTAAACAACTTTGTAAGTGAATATATTAAATAACATCACACATATGAACATAAATAAGTGAACTGCGCAAACTAAAAATAAAAAATGATTGCAGGTCATAGATACCTACACAAAGTTCTTAAGGGACATTAACGCGGAATTAGATTATTTTTTTTAAAAATGAGAGAATTGTTGTCGGTGACCGATTGTACTTCGTAACAAGCTATTGCTGGGTATGTTTGGGTACATTCATACGTCTATTTGATGCATTAAAAACATTACGTACATATATATATTTTAATTGTGTGGATATCAACTGAATTCTATAATTTATTCAGTGTATATCTATTGAATTATTTAAATTATTTAGTGGATACTAACTGAATTATAAATTGTCCTTATTTCTTACATAATTGGGTAAAGGACAGATCCACACTGTCAGTTGAATTTTTTTTGAATACCCAAAGCCATGAAGCATTGAAAAGCGGCTATCGGTACATTCACTTCCCCATCAACACAATGGACAACGGGCCTAATCATTAGACGTTGCTTGTGTTTGACACAAGTGAGGCAGAATGGAGACACTAGTAGGGCGTAAAATACAGCACTACTTACTCTCGCAAGTATACGAGGTCTAAGTTTTAATATAATGGATCTTTGAAGATCGAATATCGTTCCCACAGAGAAAAGTGTGAATAATTGAATACCACAATTTACGTAGTCTCATGTTATCTTGACGATTAAAAACATGATTTAAAATTTAACTAAGCTAAACTACAATTAGTGGGTTAATCCTAACTAAATTGATTAACTAGGGATTGATTTCATTCACCTAATACTTGTTTGGTTTTGTTTAGTTAATAATAACGGAGTTTAGGTATCCGACAATCTCGGTTCGTAAACTCCTCCGCCACCTCCTCGGAATGTAAGACGGGGGAATACGTGACTTCGTGTCAACAGAAAGGTCCCCCTCAATGTCTTAATGACTCTAGGCCGCGTGAGTCTTAACCCAACGTCATCGATTGCACACTAACTAACGCCCTCCCGGGTCGTTAGATCGTAACGATGTGTTTACCCTAGTCCGAATCCAGGGTTACCTCTCCAGAGTGTCAAACCCTAGATTCTTAGATCCAACCGTAATACCATTACAAGCATACTAAGATCATCATCAAATGATAAACACAATCGGATTTAAAAGCAACAACCGTTAAAAAAACATATATTAAACCAAACGAGTATTTACATGAATTACATCTAACCCTAACTAATCTCTAATTAAACTAACATGATCTTCGCCATTACAATATTAAATTAAGAGGAGATCATCAATATCAATAATAACATTAAGTACAAAGATGGAAATAAGGGAAGAAAAGCCAAATCTCAAAGTGGAGAAGTCCACTTTCGCCAAAGAACAATCCTCCCGAGCTTCCTTTTCTCTATTGATGAACTTCCTCTTCTAGCTCTTCATGAATTGGCCAAGAACACTTCTTAAAACTAATCTAATCTACTTTCTAAATTATCTAATCCTAACTAAGGTGGAAAGAGCTCTCAAAACATGATTCGGGGCTCTTTACAATTGGGGGAGAAAGGGGTTAAAAAGCAAGGTTTGGGAAATATATTCAAAATATCTAAAAATAGATATTTCTATGCAGAGTGTCACCGCCTAGGCGGTGGTTGAGTCGGTTAAGCTTCTATCGGATCTTTGCCTAGGCGGTGGCTGCTGGCACAACATTCTGACGTTTTCTGGCCTAGGCAGTGGTTTTCTCGCCTAGGCGGTGGTTCAGCACTTCAGCACTCCAACTTTCTGCCTCTTTTCCGCCTAGGCGATGGAATTTCCGCCTAGGCGGTGGTATTCATGCACCGAAACCCAATTCTTCACGTTTTATTCACCGTTTCTCCACCGTTTTCGCTTGTTTATCGCTCGTTAACGTCCCTTCACCTATTTTACACTAAAAAAAAACTAAAACGCAATTAAATATAACTAATACGCTTGAAAACTAATAAATTTGGTTTTGAAATAGATAGGTATTTTATACTTATCAGACACTATAACTCGCTCCAACCAAGAATCGGCACCAGAGATCCATACTTCAAAGACGTATTGCTAATGGTAATAAAACTCATGATTTGTTTCCATTCCTATCTTAAATGTTAGATAAGAATACTTTAATTAAACATTTTGCTTGTTTTGTAGAGAAAGTATGTAGTGGATATGATCAAAGATCTTAGAGAAGATGGTGAAAATTTACAAATAACCTAGACTGAAACACATCGAACAAACGTCAAGGACAATCCACAACAAATACCAGGATCATAAGTATTTACGTCATTTCACATTTGTTAAATGAATGTAAACTTTATATAGAATCAAATGCATCAACTTTGAATGTTAGGTTGGATTGTGAGACAATGATTTTGTTTATAATGGACCAAATTGCCCAGGGGATGCCAATAGTACCATTCAAAAATGAGAATAAGGAAAAAGAAGTAATGATAAAGTATCGAGCAAAAATTGTGAATGCATTTTTGAATGATAATACCAAATCATAGAAGCTCCTAAAGTTTGAGGCAATGAAAAATAGTAGTAAAGGAGGGGACACTGCTAGCCCTAAAGATGAAGATGTAGAAACTGTTTGATAAATGTTTGGAAATGTACTGCTCTGTTTTGTTGTTCACATTGTTGTTTAGTGTGTTTGTATATACTGTTTTGGTACTTGCTGGCAGTATAGTTGTTCACCTTATATAATCATGATGTCACGTATTTAATGTATATCTACTGTTGTGGATATTATTTGATGTGTAATTTGTTTAAAATTTCAATAGATATCTAGTTGGAAATACAAATCCTTAGGTGAATATCTCCATTGACAAAAACAGTACAGTGTACTGCTCTTATTAATTGTTCACAATTGGTTGTGTTTGTATATATAAGATTTCTTCCAAAATATTTGTATATACAAGATTTCTTCCCAAAACTTTGTTCAAACAATGTGTTTGTATATACAAAATTCAGAACTTGTGTGTTATTGACCATATATATTATTAAAAAATCAATCAAATGACCATCATTCATTGACAATACGAAAATGTACAGACACAACCATATTTTATACATTAAGTAGATATCTACTTAAAAAGACACATATTTAGTTGATATCATCTTAATAGAACCCCAGTTACAGATGAAACATTACTCTGTTCTTATTAATTTGTTCAACACTGGCTTGCAAATATCTGTTCAAAAAATATATCCGTATCTACAAAATTTGGTACTTTGTGTCGTCCATTTATTGACTCAATATATCATTACACTCAATATGGTTTTCCTCAGATAAATGGTGATGGTGTGGTAGAAAGAATGTGTTTTATGCAAGAATATCAGCTGCTCATCTAACTTACTATTAAGGTAATTTTGTTGCTTCAATTTTTTCCAAAAATTTATTCAAACAATGTGTTTATATATACAAAATTCAGAACTTGTGTGTTATTGACCATGTATATCATTAAAAAATTAATTAAATAGTCATCATTCATTGACACTACGAAAATGTACTGACACAACATATTTTATACATTTAAGTAGATATCTACTTAAAACGACACATATTTAGTTAATATCATCTAAACAGAACCTCAGTTACATATGACACAGTGCTCTGTTCTTATTAATTTGTTCAGCACTGGCTGCCAAATATCTGTTCAAAAAATGTATCCATATCTACAAAATTTGGTATTTTGTGCCGTCTATTTATTGACTCAATATTTCATTACACTGAATATGATTTTTCCCGGGTAAAATGGTGATGGTATGGTAGAAAAAAGTTATTTTATGCAAGAATACCAGTTGCTGATCTAACTTACTCTTAAGGTAATTTTGTTACTTCCATTTTTCCCAAAAAATTGTTCAAACAATATCTTTGTATATATAAAATTCAAAAGTTGTGTATTATTGACCATGTATATCATTAAAAAACTAATTAAATAACCATCATTTATTGACACTACAAAAATGTACAGCCACAACCATATTTTATACATTAAGTAGATATCTACTTAAAAAGCCATATATTAAGTTGATATCATCTGAACAAAACCCCGTTACAAATGAAACACTGTTCTGTTCTTATTAATTTGTTCAGCACTGGCTGCCAAATATTTGTTCAAAAAATATATCCGTATCTACAAAATTTGGAACTTTGTGCCATCCATTTATTGACTCAATATATTATTACACTCAATATGGTTTTCTCCGGGTAAAATGGTGATGGTGTAGTAGAAAGAAATTGTTTTATGCAAGAATACCAGTTGCTGATCTAATTTACTATTAAGGTAATTTTGTTGCTTCCATTTTTTTCAAAAATTTGTTTAAACAATGTGTTTGTATATACAAAATTCAAAACTTGTGTGTTATTGACAATGTATATCATTAAAAAACCAATTAAATGGTCATCGTTCATTGACACTATGAAAATGTACAGACACGACCATATTTTATACATTTAAGTAGATATCTACTTAAAAAGACATATATTTAGTTGATATCATCTGAACAGAACCCCAGTCACAGATGAAACAATGCTATGTTCTTATTAATTTGTTCAACACTGGTTGCTAAATATCTTTTCAAAAAATGTATCCATATCTACAAAATTTGGTACTTTGTGCCGTTCAATTATTGACTTAATATATCATTACACTCAATATGGTTTTCCCCAGGTAAAATGGTGATGGTATGGTAGAAAGAAGCTGTTTTATGCAAGAATACCAACTAATGATCTAACTTACTATTAAGGTAATTTTGTTGCTTCAATTTTTCCCAAAAAATTGTTCAAATAATGTGTTTGTGTTTACAAAATTAAGAACTTGTATGTTATTGACCATGTATATCATTAAAAAAATAATTAAATGGCTATCATTTATTAACACTACAAAAATGTATAGACACAACCATATTTTAATGTAATTGATAAATATTGTTGTGTACCACTAAGGAAATATGAATCGAATGGCATATTTTAAAAACTCAGTAGCTATCTACTGATAACTACACATCCTTAGTGGATATCTACTGAACAGAACGAAAGTTGACAATTAAAACAATGTAAGTATACTTTAGTGGATGTCTTTTGAACAAAACCAAAGTATATTTCTTCACCATATATATCATTGAAAAATAGCATATATTAAAATTTCAATAGACATCTACTAAGAAATACATCTTCACCATATATAACATGTAAACAACAACATATATTAAAAATTCAATACATATCTATTGAAAAAATACACATCGTTGTTGGATATCTTCCGAACAAAATCGAAGTTCACAAAATGAAAAACAACATATTAACAAGACATCAAATGCATTGAGATAAAAGAAAATATTAACAAGGTAGTGCAATATACAACTAGACAAAAAAAATACAAATTGCAACCAGACAAAAAAAATACAGATTGCAACCTCTTCTACAAATTGCAGCCTTGCACGTCTTCCGATTGTGGTTCGCATATTGCTTGCACCGACTACACTGAATTTGCTTTACTTTTTCTCCTTTCGATGCAATCTGCTTTTTATTTGGACGCCCAGCTGGTCGACGTGTTTGAGGCGGTAACACAACAGTTGTTGCGCTGTCATAAACTAGTCTTCCAAGTGTAGGGACAGACAAAATACCCTCCAAATACGTACTACGATAGAAATCAACATTGAAGAAACCTTCAACATAGTCATTCAAATTCCCCCCGTTTTTTTAATGGCGGCGCAAGCATGTGCACACGGGAAACCTTTCAATTGCCATTGGAAACATGAACAAGTCCGATTCATAATATCCACTGAGACTGATGAGTAATAATGCACTTCAAATTTCCCTTTAGAACATAAACCCACCAACTACGTCCTACCGCTCTCAACATATTCTAGTAACTTCTTATCCCAAAACAGGCAAATGGCACCAGACATCTTAATCGAAAGAAGTCTTCTACTCGATATGTGGTCCATAAGCTGTACTCTAATCATATCAATGCATTCCGTTATGGGGAGGTGTCAGGCTTTAACAATCCAAATGTTAAACGATTCGACAAGATTTAAATACATCTCGTTGTATCGTTGTCCAACAAAAAAGGCATTAGCCCAATTCTCAAGAGGTAACTCATTCAAGAATGAAATAACCCTTGGCCTGTCTTCAACAATAAGTTTATTTCTATGAATGGAAAATCCATCAACAGTTGGTGCAAACGCACATTGATCAAGTTTATGAAGCAGATTTTTTTCCAGCACATTATCCCTCTCACTTAGTTTATCTCTTAGGTTACACTTCAAATGATGTAAACAAAATGCATGGGGGGAGTTCGGAAAGACAGTACGTACAACTTGAATCAAACCTGATTGTTGATCGAAAATAAAAGTAATGTGCCTCTCATTGGAAACAATAATCGACAATTGTTCTGCAAACCACATCTAATTGTCGTCGTTCTCCGCATTGACAATAGCAAAAGATAATAGAAACATTCCTGAACATGTAAAAATCAGAAAACATTCCACTTAAAAACACAATAAACAGCTTTAAAAATAGAAGCTGCAATAGAAAAATAAAGCATAATATAACCTTCGTTTCCGTCCTTGGCAGACACAACAAGCAATGTTCCCTTATACCGACTCTTGAGGAATGTTTCGTCCATAAACAACATAGGCCGAAAAAACTTGAAGCCTTCAATGCACGCATTAAAAGACACAAAAAATCTCTTAAAATGACCAAGCTCTTGGTCATACTCTAAACAAAAATGGCTACCCGGGTTTGCTGACTGACAAATACTAATACACCACCTCAATAAGTCATATGATGCCATATAATTACCATATAATAAATTCTGAGCCTTCTCTATGCCTAGCCATGTATGATTGTATGCTATCTCTAATCCATACATATTCTTGAAATAAGAAACAACATCAACAGGACGTTTTAGTGGATTTCCACAAATCTCAACTATCAACTCACTTGCAATGACATCGGAACTCATCCTTTCATTTTTGCAAGACCGAAATGACACACCACAAGTATGTACGTTATCCAACTTTCTAATTACAAAAAACCCAGTAACAATGTCAGCTCTAGCGTGGACATTCCACTTACAAGAAGTGGAATCCCTACGTCAGCATGCAGCGGTGACTCGAACATTGTCATTCTTCAAATAATGGAAATAAAACCCAACCTCAATTGAATACTTGACTAGATCACTATGAAATTCATCTGCTCCCCCATCAAAATGTTAACCCACCTCTCTAATAAGGGTAGACCATGACTTAGAATGGTGATTTGTTGCCCGGTTGACACAATAAGACTCAAGAAAATCTGTCACCTCATCATGTGAGGGTGTCTGACGTCTCTCAATTGATAATCTGCTACAACAACTTGGAGAATTACCCAACACTATCTCATCGACAATCTCTTTCACAACAACATTCAAGTATCCAAAATTTAACAACTTCACTAACTCTAATAAAGCTGAAAAGTCTTTTTCATCATTCAAAATACAGTTTGATTGTCCCACAATTGAATATGATATGCGCAATGAGTTGCGTTGCAACACATTTCATCGCTCAATTAACTTATCAACTAACACATCATATGTATATCTTTCATTATCAAGTTTTATCAAACACGTTTCCTCACCAAACGTACACACCATGATTAAACCTCTCATTGTCAAAAATAAAACTGCAAATTCATAAAATAAAAACATAATATTACATTAAGAGGATATCCACTGAAACAGTATCAGCACACAGAAACTTGAAAAACAACACATTCAGCACTAACAACGAATAACACAAATCATAAGAAAAACATGGAACATGACGAAACCAAATAACTCCGGTAAAGAACAAACAACGAATAGAGAACACGAGCAACAAATCTCAGTCGATTATCGAACATCACCTCAAATCAAGAACAGTAATCGAGTGAATTGCGAACAGTATGAGTAGCTCAAATCTGAATCCCCAAAATGCAAACTTCCTCATCAGCAGTTAAAATACGATTTTGAACCACAGAAACAAATAAATGTGGAGCAAAAAATAGAAATCGGAACAACTAGAATAGTATAGAAGAGGAACGAATTCAAAACTTCACTTATATATATATATATATACGAAGGGCATATAAGGGAACAAAAAGATCATTAACCAGTAAAATCCGAAGTTGCAACGGCAAATTGGATCGAAAAAGATCGAACATTACTAAGCTAATGAGAGAACATAATTCTGCCAACTCAAACCTCCAATTATATACATATGAAGGGCAAAAAGAGGATTTTGAACTTCGAAAATGAGCTTAACGAAGAGGCGTGAAAAATGTTCTCATAGCTGGCATTGAGCGATTTCTGACGTTAAGCCTTACCTGGCATTTCTGACATTGAGCCATACACTCAAGTCAAACTCTCTTCCCTATATATATATATGAGTTATACCTGGCATCTCTGATGATATATACTCAAGTCAGACTCTCTTATATATATATATATATATATATATAGGAAGGGCAAATATGGAAACAAAAGTCTTTTTCCAAGTCAGCACAAGACTTTTAAAGTAAAAAAACTTAAAATGGGACTTTTCACAACACTTTATCCAACTAGGACTTAAAAAGTTGTTCCATCTTGAAATAGGAGTTTGTGAGGAAAATCCTTTTTTTTTTTTTTTGGTGAATAAGAGTTTAGATAAGAAAAGAGAAACACAGCAACAAGATGAAACAACAAACAAACTAGGGCCAAGAAGGACCACTTGGCTTGAAGGCTATTAGTAAGGAGTCTTCCTCTAAAGAATCACCATAGAAAAATTTAATTTTTTCCGACACCCGAAGTTTCCAAATCCAACACCAAGACGTAGTGTTTTTCCTATCAAAATTAATTAAGAGCTTGCAGGCCATCGAGATGGAAAATTTTCCACTTTTCGAGTGCCCCCATGAAGTGGCATCCCTTAGGGAAGCAAATTGGGGAATATGAGTACGGTTCATGCTTGCCAATTCCGAATTGTTTAACCCCAAATACATTTATGAGATTCCACGACCGGTTAGAATCTATGAGATTACTTAGCGGAAGAAGATGAGAGGTGTTGTCCTCTCAGGGCATTAATGGTCCCTTACCACACCACCAATCTTGCCAAAAGTCAATATCTCTTCCATTTCTCACAATTCATTTGTACCCTCATTAAGAAAATTATTCGTTTTGAAAATGCCATACCAAGTAGAAGAGGCTCCCTTGGGCACCGAGCAAAGCCGGGGATTGTTCGGAATATTATATTTTTTGGTTAGAACCCTCGCCCAAAGGGAATTAGACCCAAAAATAATATTCCATCATCGTTTGGAAAAAGAAGCCAAGTTGGTCAGGTTCGTGTTTCGAATACCCAAACCACCCAACATCTTCGGTAAACAAACTTGATCCCAATTAACTAAGTGAAATTCCCTAATATTATCTCTCTCACCCCAAAGAAAGCTTCTATTAAGTTGATTGATTTTATGGGAGATGCTTTTTGGGAGGAAGGCAACTTGCATGGTGTAGGTGAGGATACTAGAAAGAACCGATTGAACCAGCGTAGTTCTACAGGCCAACGACAGACATTTCGCTTTTCATCCTAAAAAGCGAGCTTGGATTTTGTTCACAATATTTTGAAAGTGGTTCACTTTCTTCCTACCATGAATAAGATTAACACCAAGATAAAGATCAAGATCTTTGGTAAGAGGGATGTCAAACTTGGCACTAAACGCTTTAGCATTAAGATTGGAAATATTCGGGGACACAAAAAGCCATCCGCAAAGAAGAGGTTGGTAATTATAGGCTCGTCTCTAGATGTTTTGATACCCCTCTAATTCCCAACCTCCACATCTTCATTAATCATGCACAAACGTTTTTACATGCAAAGAGTAAATAAATATGGGGAGAGAGGGTCACTTGCCTTAGACCCCTATTGGCTTTAATGGTCGGCAAGGTTTCACCATTCTAAAGGATGGAAAATTCAGATCCCCTAACACAACTCATGATAAGATTAATCCAACTAGAGGGAAAATTAAATTCATGAGGAGTAGCAACAAAGAAATCCCAATCAATCATATCATAAGCTTTTTGAAGATCAATTTTAAATATTAAGCCTCTGGATTTACCCTTTTTCTTATTAAGAGATTGAATGATTTCCTAGGTAATAATCACATTATCAATTGTTGAGCGACTTGGGATGAAACTATTTTGGGATGGGTTAATAATAGAGTCCATAAAATCACGAATTCTATTGGTCAAGACTTTAGTAATTAGTTTGTAGGTTGTGTTACACAAACTAATGGGACGGAATTAACTTAAGTCTGATAGATTATCCACCTTCGATATTAGGGTGACCAGAGTTTTGTGGTATGACTCTGGGATGGCTTGGGATAAAAAACAATCATGTACAAACGTACACAAAGAATCTCCCACGGTATCTCAAAACGTTTTGTAAAAAAGATATTGGATTCCATCCGGGCCCGGAGCTTTAAGATTAGGCATATCAAACAATGTTTTACGGATTTCCTCGTTAGAAATAGGACCATTAAAGATAGACGTCTCATCATCCATCAAAGGTCTAACAATAGGCGCAAGATTATCCAAATTGAGGACCCCAGATGAGGTTCCAAATAAAGACGTAAAGTAGTTTAAAACAAGATTTTGAATGTCCCCAGATTCTGAAATCCAATTTCCATCATTTTCTTTGATAGAATCAATTCAATTTTTCTTTCTTCTATTAATAGTGGAAACATGGAAGAAATAGGTGTCACGATCTCCCAACGTGTGCCAATTATTTCTAGATTTTTGTTTCCAAGACATTTTCTCTTGCATTAAAATCCTATTAAATTTTGCTTTGAGCTCAAATTCCAAGTGTTCAAGTCTAGTGGGTAGGACTCTACCCCGTGAAAGAATAGATTGGATTCCCGAGATTCTAGCTAAGATTAATTTTTTCTTAGCAAAGATATTTGCAAAAGTGTCCCTATTCCAAGTTTTAATTTTATTGCTTAGGTCCTTAATATTTTCAACAAGATTGACCTCGGGAATCCAATGGTTGCTCACTAAATTATGGAAGGTATTATTGGTGAACCACATGGATTCCATCCTAAATAGGTGATTATACTTCCTAGGCTTAAAAAATCCATCAAGGCTAATAAGGAGACGGGAGTAATTGGAATAAGTCCTAAGAAGATTGAGAACCCTAGCATCCAGAAATCCGATTCTCCAATCTGGGTTCACTAGGGCTCGATCAAGGCGCTTACATATCCGAAATAGACCTTTATGGCTGTTGTCCCAAGGAAGTTTGGGACCACTACACCCAAGATCAATTAAATTACAGTTACTTAAATTTTTGTTGAAATACTGCATTCTTTTAATATCAAGGTTAAAGCAATTACCCGACTTTTCATTTGGAGAGTTGATTTCATTTAGGTCTCCAGAAAGTATCCAAACGGGAATTACTGCTAGATGCTAACGACTTCAAGTCTCTCCACAATTGTTCTTTGCTCCTGGGGTTGGGTTTAGAATACACCACAGATAGAATCCACTCCTCATAATTAGGTTTTTGGATGGTGGCACTGATAACCTGGGTATTAGTATTGGACATTTGGGTCGAAATTTGGTTAGGGTCCCAGACTAGCCAAATTCCTCCGGATCTACCAACTGAGTCCATGATGCTAGAGGCGGTAAATCCCAACTCTGAGAAAAATTGAGCAATACCCGCAAACTTGAATTTGGGTTCAAGAATCGTCAATAAGTCTGGCCTATGAGCCAAAACAAGGTTCTTAACAACATTTTGGAAGTGAGTATTACCTGTATCTCGGCAATTCCAAATGAGAATCTATATTGAAAAGATACCAATAAGAGTCGAAAGAGGTTGATTATCAGCAAGGTTCAAGGTTTTCTTGGACCTGTTGTGAATTTCCACTTCCGCTTGACGCGCGACTTCTACTGCATTGTGCCCTAGCCTCAATATGAAGAACTATATCTCCGGTATCTTCTAGTTGACGTTGATCAGGTGGTTTTCCTCTTCCTTCGAGGACTTTTTAATGAATTTTCTCTAGGAACTAAAAAAGTAAATTTTTTTTTTTCAAGAAAAATATTGCTTCAAGGGCTATATAATTGTCATAGGAGGTCATAATAATGACACCAAACTAATAAAAATTTCTAAATTAAATAACTATATTAGTTTTAGTCTCATCTATTAGAGTTTATAGAAATACCAATGTTTCAATTAGGGTTGGGTCACCCATGCCGCCCCATTGGTCGCCTGATTCCGGCTAACACCGATTGTCGAAACTCCGATCATTAATCTCCAGAATTATTTTTAATTACATTCAAATACTTTTTAGTAACTTTTTTTTAATATACATTTTAGTTATAATTTTTTAGTCAAATTCAACTAAATTTTTGGTTGTCGATTGCTAGAAAATTACGTAAACGTAACTAAAATAATACTAAAATATAACTAAAAACACACTTAAAAAAATCTAACTAAAAAGTACATTAAAAAAAATAATTACATATAACTGAAAAATATACTAAAAAAATAGTTACATATAATTAAATAAAATTTTGGCAGCCAATGGGCGGACTTTGGTGACCAAAGTCCTGAGGTCTGACGTCAGATGGCAGTGGATGACAACAGGGAGTGGCGTCAACGGTAGACGTTGCAAACCTTAATTGAAAGTATTTGATTGGAAATATGGGAGAGCATTAACCATGAAATTAAAATAAAAATAAAAATATAATTAAGAGATTTATACTCAAATTAAAATTAAAATAAGATAAATTATAAATAAGATTTTCTATTCTAGGTTATTGACTAATTATCCAATTTTTTATATATAAATATACAAAATTTTAAAAATAGAAATTCGAAAAAAGAAAATATTAAACAAAAATTACTTCAATTTGTCGGAGAATCTTCCCTCCCCTAATTATACTTTATCCGCACTCAAACGAAAAGGACAAAAAGACGAAAATAAAAAAATAAAAAATAAAAACTGTCCCCGTCGCAAAATCCCAGGAAGTAGCCATCTTCAGTTGCTGACGTGGCATCAACCGGCATAAAAGGAATTTACGGAAGAAGAAAGAGAGAGAGAGAGAGGTGCGCACGACGCCAACTCAAATATGATCCTCAAAATGCATCACCAAAATTCATTCAATGCCCGTGCCCTAGTCTGATCGGTGAGATTGCGCCTAAATTCTTCTTCGCTTTTTCGATTCTACCAACTCCCTGAATCGGATTGCTCTGTTCTTTGTCGCGATGCGCCATCGGATTGGAGCGTCAAGGCATCGAATTCGTCCGCACTCAAACCCTCGATATGCGCAGGTAATCGCGATCTACATTGCTTAGATCTCCGTTTAGACGCTATTCTAGATGAAAGTTTTCAAGTGCTGCGGAATTTTGCTACGCATCCGCAATAATCGATAAGGAATTTCCCTACGTTCTTGCGATTCTTGGAGAAGTTGTTTGAGCTGGTTTTGGAGCTGGAAAAGAGTCGTCTAATATACGACATTGTGAGATTTTGGTTTCTGGTGTTTGGATATTAATCGTTCCTGGAAGAGCTTGTGAGTCATAATGGGTTAGATGAAGAAATTGGGCGATGCCGTGATGTGTAGCTTTCGGGTGATTTGCACACGGAATGGTGTAAGATATTGCCTTGTGCAAGTGGATTATGGTTCTGTCTATGTCTTGCATCTCATTTTACAACTTGGATGACTGATTCACAGAGGATTGGTCTCGGCGAGAGGGACCTCGACCAGGTACTTTCCCCTTTCGTATTCATTCATGTATGGTGCGGCCTCTCTGCACCCCAAATCTTGTGATACTTATAACTTGATCACCAACCAATTCCATATCGGATATTTATATAAATCTAAAAATCCTATAAATCTAAAAATCCCCTCTCACACATTGGGCCTCGACCAATCTCTCCCTCCATAACTATTGGGTTAGAGATATTATATTTTGGGCTTTGATACCGGTACAAGATGGTCTTGTTCCTTTTTCAATTCCAAAAATTGACTATCCTTCACGCTCGCAAGTTATAACTTGATCATCAAACCTTCCCACCCAACAATTGAAACATAGTCACAAACGCACACATGCATACACAATTACACCCACAATATACTGCCAACTGAGATTTCTTCAGCTCATACTTGTATATATCTGATGATAATTGATGCAGTGATTGCTTTAGCCGTCATAGTTTTGCAGTCAAATATGGGCTGTGGAATTTCCCATTGTCGATCTTTCATACAGTTAATCTTGCATATTATTTTGTAACCATTGTTATTTAATATCTACAGGCCATTACAGCACTAAAGAAAGGGGCTCATTTGCTTAAATATGGGCGCAGAGGGAAGCCTAAATTCTGCCCATTTCGTCTCTCTCCCGTGAGTTGCTTTGTCTATTAATATATGATGAGAACTGGAAAATTCACCTTCTTCTTCTTCTTCTTCTCTCTCTCTCTCTCTCTCTCTCTCTCTCTCTCTCTCTCTCTCTCTCTCTCTCTCTCTCTCTCTCCTGAAGAACCACTAACATGATAGTATCATCCATATATCTTGCAAGGTGCTATAGACCGTTCTTATGTATGATGCATTTCTTTATCCATGGTCGTTTCAATTAGATTGCTTTCATAGTTTTAACAATTTTAGTACATACTTGCCATTACTGCTTGTCCCTTTCTGCATTCGGTATTTTTCTTTTCCAATTTACTCATTTTCTTTTTTGTGGCCACATTTTACAGGATGAATCTATGTTGGTATGGTACTATGGAAAAGAAGAGAAACAACTCGAACTACGTCATGTTTCGAAGATAATTCCTGGACAGCGCACTGTAAGACACGCTATTAAAAAACAAAAACCATTCTTGCATGCATATAGAGAGAGAGAGACTAGCGTGTACCCCGTGCTAGAATACACGGGTTTTAATTTAAATAATTAAATTTGAAAAAAATAATAGAGGGGGAGATGCATATGAGATAATGAAGAGAAATGAGACAGTGGAAGTAAGTAATTAACCCTAATTGCTCGAAAGTAAAATATTCCTTTCTTTATGTGTTCATCTAATTGCTGAAAGTAAAATATGTTGTGATTTGTACGACGAACCGTTGGATCCAACGGTATAAAAAGTTTCATGAGATAAAAATTGAGCATTTTTATTAATATATAGACGCATATATAGTTTGATTCTGTTTTCAGGCTATATTTCAGCGCTACCCTCGGCCCGAGAAGGAATATCAATCATTTTCTCTCATGTACAATGACAGATCCTTGGATTTAGTATGTATCATATTTGCTCTGTTTAGTTTTTACACCATTTGTTTCCTCTATAAAATCAACCCATCCCATCCACATGAAGAACTGAAGAAAATCATTGTCTGAACACAGATATGCAAGGACAAAGATGAAGCCGAGATTTGGTTTGTTGGTCTGAAGGCATTGATTTCACGCAGTGGCTTCCTCAGACTGAAAACTGAAACAAGAAGCGATAGCATTTCATCTGATGGTTCACACAATCGAAGAATTTCTCCGTTTGGTGGATCTTTAGTGAGTACTAGTTAACTAATTAGAACATATGATTAGTTAATTAATTAGAACATATGATGTATAAAAGGCAGCCCGTTGCTATAAAGCTCCCGTTATACGTGGGGTTCAAGAAAGAGTCGGACCACTTAGGACTATTGTACGTAGTCTTATCTTGTTTTACAAGAAACTGTTTCCACGACTCGAACCCGAACCCGTACTCTCCAAATTACACAATAACAACTTCTACCATTGCAACAAAACTCCCCTTCTAATTAGAATGTATGATTTAGTTTTCTTAATTTAATTGACTCGTTTTTATTTTATTTTTTTGAAATGAATTAACGTTAGGATCTACGAGAAACTCAGCGAACTGAAAGTCTTCCTCAAAGCAGATTAGGGAAAGCATTTGCCGACATTGTTTCATACACTGCATCCTCTAAGAATCTCACTCCACCCAAATCGATCAACCACACCACGCAGTCGTCCAGCTATGTCGACAACACAAACGGCCGGAGCTCTGCCTCTGAGACGGTTCGCATCAGTCTGTCCAGCGCTGTGAGTTCGTCGAGCCAAGGCTCCTGTCACGAAGATTTCGAAGCCCTGGGCGATGTCTTCATCTGGGGAGAAGGCACAGGCGATGGAATATTGGGTGGCGGTGTCACCAGAATCGGCAAATCCGGCAGCGCCAAAACAGATAGCTATTTACCAAAGAGACTGGAGTCGACGGTTGTCCTTGATATTCACGGCATCGCCTGTGGAAGCAGGCATGCCGCGCTTGTCACGAAACAAGGCGATATGTTCAGTTGGGGAGAGGAGTCGGGGGGTAGGCTTGGGCACGGAGCAGATTCCGATGTTTCCAACCCTAAGCTGATCGATTATCTTAGCGGCATGAAAATCGAAATGATCGCCTGTGGCGAGTATCACACCTGTGCCGTCACACTCTCCGGCGATCTATACACGTGGGGCGACGGAAGTTACAACACCGGTTTGCTAGGGCACGGGAGCAAATCCAGCCATTGGCTACCCAAAAAAGTGAGTGGCCTCTTTGATGGTATACACGTCATGTATGTATCATGTGGGCCATGGCATACAGCGGCCATAACATCTTCCTGCCGGCTGTTTACATTCGGTGACGGAACTTTTGGTGCTTTGGGCCACGGAGATAACACTAGCAATACTTTTCCGAAAGAAGTGGTGGCGTTGAAAGGGCTGAGAACGGTGAGGGTTGCTTGCGGTGTGTGGCACACCGCTGCCGTCGTCGAAGTAACACCCCAATCTCCAACTGGTTCAGGACCATCCGACGGTTCATTATCGGGAAAGCTCTTCACTTGGGGAAATGGCGATAACGGTCAGCTCGGTCATGGCGATAAAGGGTCTAGACTCAGTCCGGAGTGCGTTGCTTCATTGGTCGACATCGGCTTCCATCAAGTGGCCTGTGGCTACAACATGACGGTGGCTCTGGCGACGTCGGGGCGTGTCTATTCAATCGGTGACAGGAAGACCCCCACACTAATCAAAGGTAAAATTTCCGACAGTTTTGTGCAGGAGATATCTTGTGGGTCCCATCACATAGCGATTTTGACCTCGAAAACAGAGGTTTACACATGGGGAAAGGGAACCAAAGGTCAACTCGGACACGGGGACAATGACGATCGTGATTTGCCGACCCTGGTGGAGTTTTTGAAAGACAAACAAGTAAAAAGCATCGCCTGTGGTTCGAATTTCACCGCCGTTACCTGTTTTCACAAATCGATGACATGTGCCGACAATTCCATATGCTCCGGCTGTCATTGTCAGTTCAATTTCAGAAGAAAACGGCGCAACTGTTATAACTGTGGGCTTGTCTACTGCAAAGCATGCAGCAGTAGGAAATCACTCAAGGCTTCACTTGCGCCAAGCATGAACAAGCCTTACCGTGTCTGTGATGACTGCTTTACCAAGCTACAAAAAACAGTTGAATCTTCCTCTTCATTTGGAAAAATCCCTAAACCCAGAAATGGAAATATAAGCATAAACAATAAGGTTAGTGACTTAGCCGAAGGAGAAACCACCGTTGGTTCTAGATTCTCGTCAATGGACTCGTTCAGTCAAATCGAAGGAAGCAGAAGCTCAAAGCACAGGACGAAAGGAGAGATCAACGGTAGGCGTGTGTTTCCCCTTCCGGTTGGGAATGGTCAGAAGGTAAGTGTTTCTTTGCTGAAACCGCCGATTTCAAAAAATCATGTTCTGGGTTTTGCTGTTCCCACTTCAAGAACGGTTTCCAGGGCAACGTCTCCTCTGTCTGGAAAAACAAGCTCATTTCGATCTCCAACACAGATGCGATTGCCACCAATACATACTGACGATTCAAAGCATAATAATAATGGAAGTCTAAGCCATGAGATCATGTGTTTGAAGGCACAGGTAAGAAAGAAAAGACTGTTTGTAAAGATTTAAACCAGGATTTTTCACAATGGTCACAATATCCACTATTCACTGAACGCACTCTAAAGTAATTTTTTTAGAAATCCAATCAAAAATCTAAAATCGTTACACTACTTAAAAACTACTAAAATATTTTGCAGACATTCAAAAACACTGAACTTCTCATACAGTTGTTTTGAGCAAGTAGACTGTATGTGCATAAATTTCACCAAGAACTCGTAAAATTATCGATATTATTCTGTTTAATGAATTTTAGGTGGAAGAGCTTGCTAGCAAATCTCAAGTTCTTGAAGCTGAACTTGATAAAAAATCAAGGCAATTGACGGAGGCAAAGGCATTAGCAGCCGATGAATCTGAAAAATATAGGGCTGCAAATGATGTAATCATGTCTCTCACTGCACAGGTAAGATTCTTTTTATGTTTAAGAAAAAAAAAATTTGTAAATTTTCTTTGGGAAATTCATTCTATATTGTATATTTTTGGGGTTTTTATCATCAGTTGAAGAAGATGGGTAAAAGAGTGGCTGTGACAGAAGGGTCTAATCCGAGCAGCAATGCAGAATGCAATGGCGAACAGATAGCCAATGTTCTACGCCGTTTCCCTAATTTGAGCCTTATGTCAAGTGTAGCCTCTCACACAGAGTCGATCGACAATTTGACCAATCAAAACTTGCCAAATGGAACAAAGGCTCAACCTGAAAAGGCAGAACGGGTGATCCAAGGCGAACCGGGTGTGTTCATTAGCGTTTCCACCTTACCAGGGGGTGGATATGAACTAAAACGTATTCGTTTCAGGTAACCCTTTCTCTCCCTCCCTCCCTCCGGATATGCAAAGGCAATACGTTTAGGTAGTGTTTGGTTTCATGGAATTAAAAACCCTAAAAATTTACAGGAGTTCATTTCGAACTCCAATTCCAAACCTTCAATACTGTGCTACCAAACACGACCTTAAAGTTGTGAATGTTGAATATTTCTTGTGTTGTTTCTACAGCCGGAAACGTTTCTCAGAGGAACAGGCACAGAAATGGTGGTCTGAAAATGGGACCAGGGTATGCGAGAAGCACAATATTCAAATTACAGACTGACATATAAAGCTTGCTGCTCGCATTTTGGTCCTTCCAGTTGAGTTTCAGATAACAGAGGCCGACATGATAAGGCAAGAATGTAGGAAACAACAATGTAAAAGCAAAAACACATTCCCAACAAAATGTAGAATTTCCTGGTTGCTTATATCAAAAATTTGTTTTGAAATTTGGGGTTCTTTGGTCATGGGTCATAATTTGTGGCCCACCACTCATCCAACTAACTCGCAATATAATAACTTTTTAACTTTTGACAGAATTACTAGACTTCTCATAATCTCTTGCGAACAAAGTGATAGAATTTGTCCTGAATCAAAGTATTATAATGATATTCACAATGCAATCAGTGGCGCAGCCACGGAGCTGCTTGTTGTCCGAGGGACTCAAACCCCTCGAACTTTCGTGTAGGAAAAATCAATTAAAACTTGAGGTTTTAACACTTTTCACCCCTAAAGTTTTAGAGAACTTTCAATTTGAACACTTTAAACCTTGAAGTATATCAATCATGTCAATTGAGTCCAAATTGTTAATTCTGTCAATTTTGGATAAAAATCACCCATGAGGATGATTTTCGTGCTTGACACATGGGTAATTTCTATCAGAAACAATGATAGTGTTAACAATTTGGACTACTTGACACAATTTGTATACTTTAGGGTTTAATGTATTCAAATTAAAAGGTCAGGGGGTAAATGGATTTTTTCCAAAACTTTGGGGGTACAAAATGCAAAAACCTCTTAAATTTTCTTAAAAATTTTACATGAACTCCCCAATTATAAAAATATCTAACAAACACCCTAAACAATTTTTTCCCCTCAACCAATTTGCTGGAGTTGCCACTGCAATGATTTTGAACTTCTAATAGAATCATTCTATTTTTCATAAAATTATTGTGAGGGAATAGACTGAATGAGCAAAATTTTTAAATTTTGTAACTGATTCTAATTTCATGTGGTGAATTACTTACCATGCAACTCAATCATCCTAATCCCGGTTTCTTTCGTTACGATTCGTCGTTTCGCCATGTTTGGTGAATTACTTACTATGCAACTCAATCATGCTAATCCCAGTTTCTTTTGTTACGATTCGTTGTTTCGCCGTGTTTCCATCCGGCCCAATTTTACAATCTGCTATCCTCCCGGAAATCGCATACGTACTCGAAAGCACAATTCTATCAGCCGGGTGTTCGTCGTACATTTCTTCCAAATTCCTCATCACATGTTCCCCCAAATTCACGTTCCCATAAACTCTACAAGCTGCAAGCAATGCACGCCAGGCAGTAGCATCGCCTCTAACAGGCAGCCTCTCGATAAGCCCGTGGGCTTCCTCTAACATCCCCGCTCGGCCCAATAGATCAATTATACAACTGTAGTGCTCAACCTCGGGCTTCAGCCTGTAATCTCGAACCATCCTCTCGAAAAAGCCCATTCCCTCCCCCACTAGCCCTCCATGGCTACAAGCAGTCAAAACCGCCAAGAAAGTGATTTCATTAGGCCTAATCCCTTCCTCCTCCATTTTATCAAACAATTCGATGGCTTTTTTCGCCTGCCCATGAAGCCCGTAACCTGAAATCATGGCTGTCCAAGATTTCACGTCTTTTTCCTCGATTTTTGCAAAAATATCGATCGCATTTTCGAGTAGACCGCCTTTAGAGTACATGTCTACTAGAGCTGTTCCTAGAATTGAGTCCAAACTTAGTTTTTGTTCTTGGACATAGTTGTGGATGCATTTGCCTTCAGACAAACCTCCAGAGGCCGCACAAACCGAAAGCAAGCCCGCCAATGTAGATGAATTCGGCTTCACTCCTTCGAGTTTCATCAATTTCAGTAAAGATAATGATTTTTCTAATTCACCATTTTTAGCATACCCATCTACCAAACAGTTCCACAAGACAACATCCTTCACAGGAATTTCGTCCAACACCTTCTGGCCATTATCGATGTCCTTGTTTTTCGCGTACAATGAGATCAAGGCAGTGGCCACGTTCAAATCGGAGCAAAACCCAACCTTGATGCAATATCCATGGAGAGATTGTCCGCGGAAGAGACAACCCAACTCACCTGCAGCTGCCAAAACGCTCAGCATTGCGGTGATGCCGACATTGATGAGATTCTTGAACAATTGTCTGAACAGATGTATAACAACAGCTGGCTGTGATGCATTGAGATAACCACCCATCAATGTGTTCCATGATACTAAATCTCTTCGTTGAAGCAATTCATCAAACAGTTTCTGTGCAACTCCAATTTTGCCGCAGACACAGTAAAAATGGAGAAGCGTGTTCTTAACAGCTACGAACAAATCAAACCCGGATCGAAGAACAAGAGAATGAATCCCGAAACCGATCCAAATCGCGGATGCGCGAGCGCAAACTTTGAGCGTTGAGATGAAACTGAATTGGTCGAGCAGTATGTTTTGAACCCTCATGTAATTGAAGAGACGAAAAGCTTCGTCTGGATCATGATTACTACTAATGGAATAGCATCTAAGCATGGTGTTAAACATAAAGAGATTTGGGTTTTGAGCATGTTTGAAGATGGAAGCTGCATAGTGTATGTCTCGTATTGAAGATGCAAGCAGTTTGCTGAAGGGGAAAGAGAGTTGTTCAAGACCAGTCTTGACCATTAAGCCATGGATTTGAGTGATTTCAGAGGTCTGAGTACAAGATTGAAGCAAAGAGAGAAGGTTTTGATCCGAAAGTAATTCCGAGTAGCGTTTCGGAAAATGCAATGCTTGTAGTCTCACATTTCTGATCATGACCCAGGAATTTTCTTGCAAACAATGGGCTATTTGATGTAGCCAAATTAATAAAAACTCATAAAAAGTTTAATTTTAATTTTAACTATTAAAATTTATGAAATTTTTTAATATATCAATTAGTATTGTATTGTCAATAGTAAATCTACCACCGTCGGTCACCAAACTCTGCCGCCGTCGAATTTTGGCAGCCACTGGCTAATGGTCACCGAAACTTCGATCTCTAGTCGCAGAATTTTTTTGAGTTAGATTAATCTAATTTTTTTAGTGTTATTTTTTAATATATTTAAAAAAAAAATTAGTTACATTCAATCAATAACTTAAATTACACTAAAAATGTATTAAAATGTAACAAAAAATATATTGTAACTAAAAAATATATTGAAAAAATAATTATGTGATTAAAAAATAGTTATTTGTACTTAAAATACTTTTAAAAAATAGTTACACGTAATTGAGGGGAAAAAATATATTGTTTAGTTCTTATAAGATATAGAAATGAGAAAATAGACCTCCAACTACCATAATAAAAAATTTAATCCTCAGAGATTTTTAGAAAATAGTCATCTATTATTTATCCATCTTTCTTCTATTATTCATGTAAAATGTCATTCTGTTAAAAAATAATAATAAAAATGTAAACATTCATATTTTTATTCTACTATTTTTAAACATTTTAATAGATTTCAGATCTCATTCTGCTATTGTTAATGTTCATTGTTCTTTATGTGACCAAATCAACAAAAATAAATCCCTGTGTGAGCCTTCAACAAAATCACCCGAAATCAAAAAAATTAAAAAAAAACTAAGATCACCAAAAAATAAATCGATGTGAACATTTCATCAAACCACATAAACGTTCTTCCAAAAACATCAACAAAATGTAAAATCAGTATAAACATTCACCAACCACAAATGACATATTAATTCCCAAACTAAATCAACATAAATCTAAAAACCTGTGCGACGTTTAAAAAAATATCAAGAAATGCGAAAGAAATCTAAGATAAATGAAAAAAAAAAAAAAAAAACCATTCCACAAAACTTTATTAAAATCAACAAAATCAACATGAATGTTCAACAAAACGCAAATGAACATTCGCCAAGCCATACACAGAAATGAATGTTCACTCCAAATGACGCATTTACTCTGAAGCTAAATTAAAACAGATCTGAACCTATGCGAATATTCACCAAATTCTCTCAATCATACAGTTGCCAAATTAACATCTATTTAGCTGAAAAGATAAGACCCCCTTTTAGTTATTGTTTCTATTCCCAAAAATTGGTAGTAATTAAAAACTATTTCATGAATTCCTTAGGAATATGAGAAACAACAACAAAATGTTGATTCCTTTTAACTGGCACAAAACTATTTTCACTACCATCCGTCGGCCACCACCACCGCCAGGCTACCGCCAACACGCCGGCCACCATACATTTAAACTGAAAAAAAAAAAAAAAAAAAAAAAAAAAACTAAAAACAAATGTATTTCTTGTTCTGTTTTCATAAATTAAAAGAAATAATTTTAGGACAATGGTCTTTACCAAATATGTTTCTATTTTTGGAATATTTCGAAACAGAAATATAATTTCCATCCTATTTCATCTCGGCTCATTAGAAGTAGAAACAAAAAAACAGAAACACTAACCAAACACCACCTGACTTTTTTGTGTTTGGATGAATAGGATGGAGAGAGGAAGACAAATTTGAAGGGAAAAATCTTCAAAATCGAAATTATTCGCTCTTTCCTTCCTATCTTTCTCTAATTTCACTATTTTACCCGTATTTAATGTAAGTTGTTAGAGAGAATATTTTATTATTCTCATATATATATATATATATAAAAGGTATTAATAGTCACATTAAACAATAAAAACTCAATCCCTCCCCTTTCATCCAAACACGAAAAGGAAAAACAATCTCCCTCTCTTCGCTGCCCCCTCCAGATACCTCCCCAAAGTATCTACCTCCCCTTGTTGGAGGAGGGGAGGCTGCTAGGAATTGGTCTCTTCTCCTCTTTGAAAGGTTGAGTTGCAGCATCGGCCACACTCGGTAACCTTGAAACACTGCCCTTCCCTTTCCTTGCATTCGGCCCCAGCTCCTCTATCATGTACTTCCATCCATCTATCGGTCTCCTCCGGCTAAATATATGTGTTTTGATGAAGCTCGCTATCTATAAACCGACATTTCAACAACACAATTCAATTAAAAAAAGGGCTAATGCATAAAGTCGGGCAGAAATTGGTAAGCGAATAAGGGCACGTTTGGCCATTCTTCAATTCTCGAATTCGACCATTTTTTCAATCAGTCAATTTAAGAATGTTACATCCAGGGACGGACCTATGTGGAGTAACATGGAGTCAATTGACCCCATGTCGTTTTAAAAATTACTTATAATACCCATAAAAAATGAAATAATTTTGTATTTGCCCCAAGTAAGTTTTCAAAAACGTATTGTATGTATTATCATATTTTTACTGAATTGATTTTGTATAGTTCCTCAAATTTACATATTGCTGTTTGAACAAAACCACATACAATCGTTTTAATTTAATTAATTTTTTAAGTTCTATTTACCTCCAATCATACAAGAAAATAACATATAAACTAAGCGTTTCTAATTCTTATAACCAAACACTAAATTTCAACAATTCATAAATTGAGTAGTTGAAAATTAGTACAATTTGTGAACTGAAGGACAACCAAACAGGTCCTAACTGAATTTAAACGATTGTATGTTTCTTTCTTCAACCAAACAACAAGTAAATTTCCTTATATTCAAATATGTGTGTGTGTGTGTGTGTGTGTATCAATATATATTACACAAGTCATCAAAAATAAAATAATTCCAAAAATAGGATAATTTAGACAACCAAACAGGCCCTAAATAGTTGAAGTTTTATGAACCTGGAATTTGCTGAATGCGATTCTACGCTCGAATTCTTGAAGCAAGATGTCTTCTTCCCTTTGTGACATCTCCCATACATTCCCATCCTGGGATTTTGATGTTGTTTCCCAGCCGTCGGGCTTATTTTTTAGCTCCGAAAAACTGGAGATCTTCGCGTTGTTGAGATCATTGTTGGCAGAATCAAATATCCTGATTTCGTTTAGGAAAAGAAAAAGTTTAATTAGCCGAGTTTTAAAAGTGAACAAAAAAAATGGCTGAAAACATAAATTTCATGTTCAAGAGATTTGCAACAAACGGTTTTAAGGCCCCGTTTGTTTCGTTATTTGAATACTGTTTTCTGTTTTTAAAAACACAAAATATAACTATATCTGTTCTACCAGCAGAAACACTTTTATAATATAATTTTCACAATACTCAGTCTATCACATCAACTACATTTAACATCATACTTTTATTACTTTACAAGTTTTAATTTTTACTTTTTTGTTCTCTGTATCTTTATGTTTTGATTTCTTCACACATTTCAAACTTTCAACCCATTATTAATAAAATTAAATTTTCATAACTTTTTTTTTTTTTTTAAACTAAACCAAATGTTTTCTCACAATTTTGAAAACCAAATTTAGAACTGTTTTCAAACTTTTCAAAAACTTCTTTTGAAAACAAAAACCAAACAAACCCGAATTGATACCGGAATAAACCCAATAGTAGTTTTCAAATGTTAAAAAAGCTTGTAACTTCACAATAGAAAAGGGCAGCCCGGTACCCAAGAGGTGTAGGTCCAGTTGGCAAGGGGAGATGCTCCATTTTCTTGTCAACCAATTCTCCTGGAGAGTACTCCAGTAATTAAATCTTGAATTTAATTAAATTTAATTATGAATGCACTAGTCCGATGTGGGAGAATGCGCCCTTTAGATCACTTGGGTCGATGATTAGTCGAGGTGAACGTAAGTGTCCCGGACACACCTTACTGTAAAACCGAAAAAAAAGGCAGCTCCGAGCTACAAAGCTCCAACTATGCCAAAGAAGGTCGGACTAGTTGGGTCTATTTAGGTTCTAGAAGGAGGGGCAGTTTGGGCAAATCAAATTAGTGTTGTTGTTTGTTATTTTCTGCAGTTGATTGTTTGTTATTTGGTATATTTTCTGTTAAGGGTTGTTTTCTTGATTCTGTTAAGGGAGAAAAGATACTGAATATTAGGAGTAGCTGAGGGGGGAATGAGGGGATGGGAAAATTCATGTATTGAGCTTGCTCAATTTGGGAGAGACTCAAGCCTCTCGAAAGCTGGGATTTATCTTTGTCATCTTTCGTTTGTTCAAATAAAATTCATAGATTTTGTTTGGTTCTTATCAAATTGGTAATCAAAGCACTTTCCTAGGGGGTTGTTGTGCGAACGTTAAACCTGTTCATCATCACCTTCACCATTGGCGATTGATGGCGGCAAAAAATGTAGCTCAACGGATCGATGCCATGGAGGAGAACCAGAAGGAAATGCAACAGGATGTTGGATCATTGAAGGAGGAAGTTGGATCAATGAAGGAGGAGATGCAGAATCTTATCAAGAGGCTGGACCAACTCCTTAAGATCCAGGAGGAGTCAGCACGTCAGGCTACGTCTTCGTCATCTGGCAAGGTGACGGAGGCTAGGGTGCTCAGACCGACGGTGGAAGACTCTCAAATAAACGAAGGTAACCCTAATTGTCCAATCTCGATTAACCATCCTCACGATTCACCGACAAATTCTCTTGATTCTCGTTCCGATTTCCGATTTCGAAAACTGGGGATGCCATTGTTTGACGGCTCCAATCTTGATGGATGGATTATGAAGGTCAAGCAATATTTTTCTCTTCATCATTTAACGAACGAGGAAAAGATGGAGGCGGCGATCATCAGCTTCGATGGCGACGCATTACTCTGGTACCAGTGGGAGAACAGGCATAGCTCCATCGATTCGTGGGATGAATTGAAGCTTCAGCTGCTAAAGCAATTTCAATCTACGCAAATGGGTTCACTCCACGAGCAGTGACTAGCTTTGGAGCAGACCGGCGATGTACAGGAGTATCGCCGGCAGTTCATCGAACTCTCGGTTCCTCTAGACACGAGCGATTTGGCTTTGGGTCATTTTATCAATTGGTTGCAACCAGCAATTAGGGCTGAAGTTAGGGTCATGGATCCTAATAATTTTGGCCGAGCCATGGAACTGGCCCAAAGGATTGAGGAGAAGTTGAGGATAGCCCAATATAACAAACCCAATTTTGTAAAGAATGTGGCTGAACCAACCAGGCCTGCTGCTCCAACAGGCTCTTTTCTATCCAGCAATGTTGTAAGGCCCATTAATTTGTTTTGGGCCGGCCCACTATACCTACAGGGGGTTTTCATTCGTCTTTGGCGGGTAACACTTCCAGGTAGGGATGGTCATGGGCCGGGCCGGGCCGGGCCGGGTTCGGGTCGGGCTTAGACTAGTGTATTACAAAAAAATGTTGGGCCCTAGCCCGGCCCGGCCCGGTGATCGGGCCTTAATTCTATGCCCAAGCCCGGCCCTATAAGAAAATTTTAAGCACAAAGCCCAGCCCACGGGCCCACGGGCCCCCGGCCCTATTTTTTTTTTTTTTAAATTTCAAAAATAAATACAAAAAATTTAACACCAAACCAATAAAAAATATTAAAATTACAATTTTTAAAGGTAAATCAATATTCCAAACAAATTAAACCAACAAGAAATATTAAAATTACAATTTTTAAATAAAATTAATATTTCAAATATTATGGTTGTATTATAACGTGTATATATATATATTTTTTATTTTTTTAAGTATCCTTCGGGCCGGGCCGGGCCGGCCCTAAAAATTTTTAATCTTGCCCAAGCCCGGCCCTAATTTTGATCGGGCCCTAATACCTAGGCCCTGGCCCAGCCCGTGGGCTTAAACTCTAAATCCAAGCCCTAAAAAAATAGGGCCGGGCCGTTCGGGCTGGGCGGGCCCCCAAGCCCATGACCATCCCTACTTCCAGGGCTAAACCATATGGTGATGTACGGAAGTTGATGGATTCAGAGCTGCAAAAGAAAAGAGAAAAGGGTTTGTGCTTCCGGAGTGATTAAAAATGGGCCCCTGGGCACCGTTGTAAGAGAAGAGAATTAAATGTTTTGTTGATGCATGATGAAGCTGATGAAACTGAAGGGAAGGCAGTGGAATCCGAAACTCTGAATGAAGTGGTTCCGGAATTGGAAACGGCAGAGATTAATCAGGTAGTGGAGGTTTCTCTCAATTCGATGGCAGGCTTAACAACACCAAAGACTTTGAAGCTGAAAGGATTGATTGGTGAACAAGAAGTGGTCACATTGATTGATTCAGGTGCAACTCATAATTTCATTTCTCTTGAGTTGGCGCAGCGTTTGCAACTTCCCGTTTCCAAAAAAAAAAGCGAAAGCTTATGGAGTGACTATGGGGACTAGGAATTCGGTGTGGGGAGAAGGAATTTGCTGGGGAGTCTCCCTTCACCTGCAGGGGATTGATATCGTCGATGATTTCTTGCCACTTGGATTGGGGAGCTCGGATGTGATATTGGGCATTCAGTGGCTCGAGACATTGCGGATGACTCACACAAATTAGAAATTACAAGTGATGAAATTCAGACTGGGTAATGAGAATATTACCTTACGTGGGGATCCTTCTCTAGGCAAAACGTTGGTGTCTTTGAAAACAATGATGAGGACCCTGAAACATGAGGGCATTGGGATTCTGGGGGAACTCAACCACAAAACAATGCCTGACGAAAGTGATTCCTTAGTACCGGAGTTTGAAGCAACTTGGGAGGATTTTCACTTGATTTAGGGACAGTTTCATGAACTTCACCTTGAGGACAAGGTGAATGTTTGGACGGCGGGTAATGATAGGCCCTAGGTTCTAGAAGGAAGGGCAGTTTGGGCAAACCAAATTAGTGTTGTTGTTTGTTATTTTCTGCAGTTGATTGTTTGTTATTTGGTATATTTTCTGTTAGGGATTGTTTTCTAGATTCTGTTAAGGGAGAGAAGATACTGAATATTAGGAGTAGCTGAGGGGGGAATAAGGGGATGAGAAAATTCATGTATTGAGCTTGCTCAATTTGGGAGAGACCCAAGCCTCTCGAAAGCTAGGATTTATCTTTGTCATCTTTCGTTTGTTCAAATAAAATTCATAGATTCTGTTTGGTTCTTATCACTATTGTACACAGTGTAACTTCACAAGACAAGCACATAAAATCTTATATGATCTAAATTGATTGATTCTCAAAGTAAGCAAACTTATGGTAAGAAGATCAGAGTAAGCTTTGAACCTAGGGCTTGTTCTTCTATGCAACTGCCTGATCTTGAGTTACTGCCTTAATCAATACATACATAATATAGTTTGCTAATAATTCATAATTCAGTTTAATGCTATGAAACCATAACATAATTCAAGCAATCGAAGAGTTTAATTGAAATAAAAAATATGAGAAATGTGATAAATTAATTCAAACTTATGGTGTTAGAAAGAGAAAAGAGGGATGAAGGTTTACTCTGAGCAGCTGTCGAGCAATCTTTCGATATCATCCCCACCACCGGTTATGGAATCGCCCAATTTAGCCTCCTCCTGCTTGTCAATCTCTTTCTGCCACAATCCGGCATGAATTCTCTGCTTCTTCAACCTGTAATCCCTTTTTATATTCTCCAAACTGTAGAGCGCAATCTGATCCTTCTTCGCCACCTGATTATTTTGCTCCGGTTGCTGTTGCTGCGACTTGGCGCTTTTTCCTCTTCTCTGATCCCAATTATCCGTCATGTCCTCGACGAACGCCTTCGTCTCGGCATCGACGTCCGGTGAGAGAACAACGTCCGAGCTACTGCTGTTGTTGAAGTCTCCGGAGATTGAGAAGTTGACGTCGGGCTCCCACGGAGCTCTGGTTTTACCCGATATGTCTTCCGGCAGCCACGCGGATTCCCAAGCATTGTTCCACTCGTCGTCGTTGGTCTTCGTCGAGAGTAGTCGGCGATCTACCGCAGTTTTGAACGGCCGTTTGTTGAGAATAGAGGAAAATCTGAAGATTGAATTCATTATTAGGAAAATTTATTCAGCCAAAAAAGGATATAATCTATAGCATCCTCCACATCTCCCGGACTCAGAGACTGATCTTAAGCCCTAACATGAACCGTTACTGAGAGAGAGAGAGAGAGAGGAGAGAGCGTATCAAATGTGTAATTTTAAGGATAGAAAAAAAAAAACCGAATAATGGTAACCAAAACCAAACACAATAGTCTAGTTTTGAAAGAGTTTGGTTAAAGTTTTGATTTTAAAATTAGCAATCAAAGCGATTTTGATTTTGAGATCGAACAATAAAATCGAACCGCAAAATCGATATTTTAAATATATTTTCATGACATATATATCCTATTTTTTTTATATATATTTATACTTTAACCTTCAATATATATATATATATTTATTTATTTATTTATTGTAACAATTATGATTACGATCGTATATTTTAATTATCGTTAGAAATAATTATTGTAAAAATTAATAATTTCGAGTTTTTTTTTTTTTTTTGGAATTTATATTATATGTTTTAGTTATATTTTTGCTTAAAAAAAAAAAAAAAAAAAAAAAAAAACGGTATGCGATTTCATAATTTTAGTTTTGATTTTGAATTTTTATAATATTAAAAAATATTAAATGGTTACGCAGTTTTGATTTTGATCTTATATAAATTTAAATAGTTTGATTTTAAAATGTTTAAAAAAAATTAACGATTTTGTTTACAAATTGTTTTAAATGGCGATTTTGACTACAGTTTTGATATGGTATATGTGTAATGGTTTTTTATATGTAACCGCACTTAAACCGAATCGTGTTAATCCTAATGTGTATCAGGCTAACATGGATAGTTCATTATACGGGCCGAGCCGGCCGTCTTTGGGCTTTTTCATTTTAATACATCCTGCTTTAACTGGCCCAAATTGACGGGCCTTGAAGCAAACGCTTAAAAGCCCTCAGGGTTTCGGCATATACACAAGGTCTCCGCTCTCTCCACTATTTCAGTTCACGCCTCGGCAGTCCTTCCCTCCCTCTGTCCTCCATTCTCGCGAGACTAAGAACCTCGCCGACGGCGAGCAGCAACCATGGTGCACGTTCCTTTCTATCGTAACTGTAAGTTTCTCAATCCTCCTCATGTTCACGCCTATATGCATTCTGTCCGTCTTTCCTATATAAATTAGCTTCTGATGTATATGTAATGTATGTGTGTATGTATATGTTTGCAAGTGTACGGAGGAAAACAATGATTTTATGGTTGTTCGTGTGAATATTTGTGATCTGATCTGAGATTTAGAAACTCAGAATGTTGGAACAATGCGAGTATTCGTTATTAGACTACTATTTTTGCTAGATTTTTAGCTTTTATGCGTATCCAAGGAAAATGAAAAGTTATAGTTTCTTGTTTCACGTCAAGTTTTGATCTTACCAGTGCTGGAGAAGTTTAGGAATATATTAGATGTGAAATTTGGAAGCCTATTGTATCCAAATTTACTGACATATATTAATCTGCCAAATCTCTTGGATAGATCTCTGTTTGAGCTGGATTATGTTGATTCTAGCGTTGATCTACTTTCTTGTCGTCTATTATGTTTGATCCTGTTTTATCTTTTACAGAATGAAAACACCAACTCCTGTGAAGCACCAAAACACCTTCCCATCCTGTACCATTACCCCTTTGTGTATTGCCCAGGTTCCATATGAAAGAGAAAATCATTGAAGTATGTTAATCATTCACCAGACGTTTGTTCCCCTTTATCTCAAAGACTCTCCAACTTTGTCCAAAAAATCGTGCCCCTTCTTTTTGAATGGTCTGGTTGTTACTTCTCATTTCGTTTTTTCATGTTCTTGCTTTTCTGAACGAAAGAAGTGGAGGTGAACATGTTGCTCTTCTCCCCTCCTCTACTCTTTCCATTTCTCTCAATCTGCACAACAGTAGTCTAAAAAATATGTTCCACTTCAAGAAGGATAATTTTGTGATGTGTTCATTGTCGTAGTTTCTTTTTTGTTAAGGAAGTGTAGAATTAAAACATTGTACATTTGGTGCTATTTATGTGGATATTTGCAAGCTACAAAAATGCAACATCTTCAGGCCCGGTTAACTTGATGTTTGTGGCTTGGTTAGGCCCCCTTTTGAATCACAAGAAGTTGTGAAAGTCAGTAAGTGGAAAATAGTACCTGCACAGTCACGTCTTGTTTTTATCATGCATATATGATTGTGGTTTTAAAATTATAGAACATTTTGCAGATGGGAAGACTTTTAAGAAGCCCAGGCGTCCCTACGAAAAAGAACGATTGGACGCTGAGCTTAAGCTTGTTGGGGAGTATGGGCTCAGGTGCAAGAGAGAGCTCTGGAGGGTTCAGTATGCTTTGAGCCGTATTCGTAATGCAGCAAGAAATCTCCTCACCCTTGATGAGAAGGACCCACGTCGTATTTTTGAGGGTGAGGCTCTTCTAAGGAGGATGAACAGATACGGACTGTTGGACGAGAGCCAAAACAAGCTCGATTATGTGTTGGCCCTCACTGTTGAGAACTTCCTTGAGCGCCGTCTCCAGACTCTTGTGTTCAAGACTGGAATGGCCAAGTCAATTCACCATGCCAGGGTGCTCATTAGGCAGAGGCACATCAGGTATACAGAGTGTTTATGGCTTTACATCAACAATCTAATTGCACATGGTGTTTCTATTGTGGTTTTGTTATGAAAAGATTATATCTCTGCCTCCTCGATGTATGATTTGTATTCCAATAAGTGACATAGTGACTAACGCAATAGATAAGTTCCTATATTGATGGAACCAGTGTGCCATAAGAGGCATTCAAAGTCAAGATATGATTAACTGGTTCATGAATGCTTCCAATATGGATGACACATCAACTTGGGTCATTTTGATATGGTCTTGGCATGGGTAACACAATCTTTGCAATCTAATTTTAAATGATGTTTAGTTCCATTAAAGCATTAAGGGCCCGTTTGGTTCTCCTTCAATATTCTCAAATTTACTATTTTTCAAGTACTCCATTTATGAATTGGTTGTAAAAATAAGAACACTTTAAGGCCGCTAACTAACCATTTTAGTTCTAGTTCACATGCTATTTTCTCATGTAATTTGGTAAAATATAGTTTAAAATGTAACTAAGCTATAGTAATTGTATGTTCAAACAAATACTCTCTGTCTTGTGAATAGAGAAATATGAAAATCAATTCATCAAATTTAAAATGATTCATAAAATAGGATAATTTAAAAAAACAAAACGGGCCCTAATATGTGGAACACTGTTCTTGTCACGTCTACAGTCTGTAACAGTGGTTTATTTGGTTTGATTGGATGAATCTATGTGCTGGGGTAGAGATGTTTTCTCGAAGAGGTGTTTGCTTTTACTAGAATCGTTTTTTTTTTTTTTTTTTTTTTTAATTATTGTGTGCTAGATATATCCTAAAATCAAAATGTCTGCTGAACTTGAAATAATGACCCGTCTAATTCTATTGATGTGTTTATTAAATATATATATATATATAAATTGATTAATTTTTCATAATCGGAACAGGGTGGGTCGACAAGTGGTGAATGTTCCATCCTTCATGGTGAGGGTTGACTCACAGAAGCATATAGATTTCTCGCTCACAAGTCCGTTTGGTGGTGGCCGTCCTGGCCGTGTCAAGCGAAGGAACATGAAGGCTGCTGCCAAGAAAGCTGCAGGCGGTGGAGATGGTGACGAAGAAGATGAAGAGTGAGTGAACGAAAAAGCCTCCGTAGTTCTGTACCGCTAATGCTTTAGGTATTTATGGTACCTTGTTCTTCTCATTTGGCCTGTTTCTTTTTGAACATCGTCCTATGTTAGAATGTTTTTGTTTTAACAGTTCATGTTTGCTTATTGTTTTCATCATTAAGAAGTTTTGTTTAATTTTATCTTTTTGTTTTTAATGATATGATCATTTATTTGAGACTTGTTTCTTTTAATAGCATCTGTTACATAAAGAACTGGTTTGAGTTTGTTTTTGATGGTTTTGTTATGTTTGGGCGTTTATTTTCAGATAAATTGATTTGTATATTTCTGCTGTGCACATCCATTCCCCATTGAGTAATTGGTCATGTGCTCAGAATTGGGGTATGATGTTGAGCTGGTACTTTGATCTCTTGAGAATCTCTGGCATTTGTCGTCGCTTCACTGGATGTAGTCGAGTGCGGCCTTCTTCATTGATGGCCAATATCAATATCATCCTATTGTAAGGGTAGTTAAGTTTTTGAAGGGTTGTTTACCAAGGGGTCTTGTTTTGGTACTGAAACTATGAACGATCTCAATGTTTCTTCCATGAACAAAAAGAATATTTTGGCAGATGCAAACAGATTTGTTCTTCTGAACAACTGTTAATTCCATTTTGACAGTTCAATTTTTTCACTATTAAGTACTTTGAAATCTTAGGATGGTTACCATAACTAAACAACATAAAACGTCTTCTCAAAACACAAACGATTGATCAATTTCTTTTTGTTCTTTTCTTTAACAAATTACACATAAATGATTATCTATTTTAGAGTTTTGAAAATGATATCGAAATGGTATGTTGTGTGGAAGAACAAAAAATAATGTTGAGTTCAACATATTAAGATGGTTTAAGTTGTCAATAACAATTATGTTGAATTTAACACACTAAAAATTAAAATATATATACAATTTGAATTCAATGAAAAATGGTTACACAAAAATGATATAAATATGATTATTAATAAATTGTAATTTTAATGTAAAACTTATAATTCGTACTATCTCTTTTTTTAAAAAAAAGATATTTTTGGTACATATTTAACTAGTATTTAGAGCATGTCACACAAAATTAAATAATGATAACATTTTCTAATTAAGTGACGATATTAAATTCAACACAATAATTATTTGTATATTAAATTCAATACAAGTTTCGAATGTTAGGACTTGTTTAATAATCAAATTCAGTACTTAAAACTTATTATATTAAGTACTTAATTTATTAAGTTTGTTTGATAAATGCAATTAGGATCATTTAATTAATTAAGTTAACTTAAAAATTAGGTCAAAATTTAAGTAAAAAAATTCAGCAAAGACCCCTTAACTTAATTCATTTTGTTTAATTCATTTCGCAGCTATAGAAGGCAAATAATTACAGATAATGCCCCATATCTGTTTTGAATATGCATGTTTTTTTTGTGTGTGTTTTTTAATCTGTTATTTTTTTTTTAAATCTAATTTTCTCTTTTTATTTTTTCTGTTTTATTTATTTATAAATTATAAGTTATAACATTATTTTAATTATAAATTATAACTTAATAAATAATAACTATAATATTAATATATTATATTCATATATAATAATTTATTGATGAATTTATATCTATTCTTCATAATTCAAATATATCTTTTAAAATTATTTTTTGGGTATTTTTTAATTATATATAATATTTTTAAAATATTAAAAATTTATGTATCGCAGAGCTTATGCCCCATGTCCCGTCCTGAATTGGCCGAAAAAACTCCGCCTTTTACAACATTGATTCTACTGAATTCGATGCACGAGTTTTTTTGCAGTTGAATTCTATATTATTGTTAAGTTGTGATAATTATATATTGAATTTTTTAGTATGTTATTGGTGTTTTTATTTTATTATTTTGTTCTCTATTTTTTTTTTTTTTTTTTTTTTTTGTATTATCTTTATTCAAGGGTACTTAAGTAAATTATCTATTTTCAGCATTCAAATTTTGTACTTATCAAACAAATAAAAAAAAATTCAGCACTTAAAAAATGAGTGGTTATCAAACATGTCTTTAGTAATCAAATTTTCTTAATTAAATGATCATGTTAAATTTCACACAGATTATTGAATTCAACATAATTGTGAATGACTAATTTCAAATTTCATAAATAACTTAATGTGTTGAATTCAACACGTATTATATTATTTCATGCAAAAAAATGTGATTAAAATGTCATTTTGAATATTTAAAATAAACGATCATGGTTGCATAATTTAATCATGTAAAAAACAAAACAAAATTGTTTTCTTACGGGATTATTTGCAAGAGCTTTTAATATAATTAAGCTTTTAATATAATTAATTATGGTAACTGTTTTTTTGTTTTTTAGAATAGATATTTTGAGAATATCTCCACTACTTTTATTCACAGTAACTGTTTTATTTGAATTTAACTTAATAAGTAAATGTTAATCACTTGTCAATGCCGAAAATTAGTGGTGGAAATTTTTGTCATGCAAAATCTAAAAAATTTAAAAATAGAATTATTATGTTCAAAAGGTCAAATCAACATGATTATTTAGTATAATTATATATCATGGGTATTAAATATTATTTTGTACCTTAAAATGAATTAAAATGGTCATTTTCCCATTTTTAAACTATATTTTACTGTAATTACACACACACAAAAAAGAGAATATGAATTATAATTAAAATTTGTACCTAGTTAATTTAAA
Organism: Eucommia ulmoides; assembly: GCA_016647705.1. NCBI lineage: Eukaryota > Viridiplantae > Streptophyta > Magnoliopsida > Garryales > Eucommiaceae > Eucommia > Eucommia ulmoides. The sequence goes on along the minus strand of CM028333.1, from coordinate 5,097,436 downwards.
CTATTTAAGTTGCGTTTGGTATACTAGAATTGAATGAAATTGAATAGAATGATAATATGATTGGAATTACTATGATAATATAATGGAATGAGAATTATCATTCGTATATTTAGTGGCAGAAGAGATTAGATGTAGTATTAAAATGATCATTCACATTCCAATGTTTAGTTAATGTTTTATCATTCCTACGTTTGTGGCAGAAGAGGTTAGATGTGGTATTGGAATGACCATTCTCATTCCAATATTTGATTAATATTGGGAATAAATCAGGAATGGAATGCATAAATACAATAAAGTTTCTTCTTGAAAAGCATACATTTTTTTTTCAAATAGAGAAAATTCGAACATAAACCAAATTAAGTTCCAGATAATATATATATATATATATATATATAGAGAGAGAGAGAGAGAGAGAGAGAGAGAGAGAAAGAAGAAGAAGAAAAAAAAAAGATGGAAAAGGAGGAGGCGGTGAACGGAGAGTAGGGTGCCAGTGAGAGGTGGGCGGTGGTGTTATCGATAGGGTGGGGGGTAGGGGTACCGACGAGGTTGGGGGGTTAGTTAGAAGATAGATGTGTATGTTTGTGTGTGTATGTGTGTGTGTGAGAGAGAAAGAGAAAGAAGAAAATCCGGCACCGCCAGCCAGCGTCGACGCTGGATTCTCGCCGGAAAAGATGGCATCGAGAGGAAAAAGGAGGGATGAGAGAAGTGTAAAAAAATAAAATAAAAATTAAAGGATATATGTGTTAGAAATTTAAAGGGTAAAATGATAATTTAATTAAAATTTTAAATCGTAAAATAATAATTTCATTAAATTTAATTTTATTCTAATGTTTGGTAGTATTTGGTCATGTTTTTTGGCAGATGAAAGCATAAAACCTAGTCCCATATAATTAGGATTAATTAATACTAAGTTTATCTTGAAATTGATTAATTCTATATTTTGTTCCCAATTCCAGATCTGTTTTGTTTTTAATATTAGATTCTCATTCATGCATCTATCAGAACAATATCGAATTTGTGAGATTTTCAAAATTGTCTATGTATAAAAGTAGCTACTCCACCTATTATCATATGATTTTAGGTTGAAATCTCCTAACAGTTAGGGATAAACCTATAGACACTCCCAGGCGAACTTGTTTTAAGTAATAATTTCAAGTAAATTAATAATAAAATATATTTTGATATTATTATATTAATGTTGTTGTACACTTTGAATGTAAAGTTGAAATATGGTAGCTCTTTAATGTGATTAAAAAGCGGAGACTAAAGACATTTAATAACTTTGATTCTTAATTGTTTATAGTTAGTATTGGATTGTTGAAAACTGGTCTTCAACGATCTAATCTAACTTGTTCTGTTGTTTTCTTTTTTGAGAGTGATGACTCTCAAACCATTAATATGAGATATTAGAACAATAGAAATATTGTTGATCGTAGATATTTTGATAGACAATTAAACGTTGATATTTTTATGAAACTAATGATTTTATTGAGTGCTTTTAGAATTACGATCTAATTGAGACAATAAGAAAAATAATGGATTTCAAGATGACCTTTGATGAAAGATTCAATATGGTTGTAATGAAGACATTGAAGATTTTTGGAGCATAAAAGGTTTTTTGTATTTCTAGGTAAAAATAACTCAATATTTAATGCTTTTAATGCAACTTGATTATGATCACGCATGATACTTTATGAAATAATTTGAATTATATTAGTTATGGTTAGAAGTGATAAGTTTAAGTGTTTAAATGTTTTTCCTAAAAGTATCGTTTAAGAAAATATTTTAAAAATATGAAAAATGAGTTTTTTGGCCTGAACGGTCGACTGACAAGGTAGGTGGTTGATTGGGAGAATTACGTTAGGTATTTTTCTATTTTTGGCCTGAACGGCCCACTGACGTGGATATTAGTCGACTGACAGATTCAGGTTACGTGTTTTGGAGTTTTAGGCATAATGGTTGATCGACAGGGTTGACGTTAGATTTAAAGCCTAAAACAGTCGACCGCCCGATCGACCGAATGGTTGTCAACGATTGGAAAATGAGCCATTGAAGAAGCAACCGGTCGACCACTGGCATGGCTAGTCGACCGAATGAGTATTTTTCAGTTTGTTTGACCAATCCGATTTTCGATATTTTTAACCCAAATTTTAAGTCTTTGAACGTTATAAAATCAAATTTTAAGAGGTTTTGATTATATTTCATATATCTATAAGATTTACTGGAAAAACCATTTTCTATTTTTAAGAATTTTGAATCAAAATTTTTTGGAGACTAGATTGAGTATTTTAAAATAGTATTTTTTAGTCAAACATTTTAGATTTAAAGGGGTATATTATATGTGATGATGACGTTTTGGGGTATCACCGAGTCAGCACCAGGGCCCCAGTCATATATTCACTATCACCGTGATGTGGACACATTCATGAATACAAAGTACCACGCAGGAGCATACGTCGACCAAGGCTCCTTCCTTGAAATCTCATTTGTACCCAGGAATGAGTAATTTGTGATAGGTGTAATTACCTATCTATTTTCAAACCAAAGTTGTTAGTTTTAGAGTATGTTTATTATGTTTTAATATGTTTTTATGTATTTTTGTATAAATCAAGCGTGTGGGGTGAAAAGGGATGAAAACGGATCATAAACGATCAAATCGGATCAAGAACGGTGGAAAAACAAGCAAAATGGAAAAATTCATAACCTGCAGCCCACCGTCGCGGCAGTTAAGATGCAGAGAAGGCCCTAAAGTTGTTGAAAACCTACCGCCGTGACGGTGAAAGAACATGAGGTCTCTGCACCCACCGCCGAGGCCATGACCCAAACCGACATACCTACCACCACGATGGTCACTCTGCACAGTTGTTAGATATTTTGAGTCTTATATATTCTCATCTCCTCTCCTCCTGGCCAAGAGAGAGCCCTTAGGGTTCATAATATTTTAAGAGTGTTTTGGGGAGTGCTGAACCAAATTCGAAGGAAAAGAACGCGTTGCGAAGAAGGAGAAGCGATCGTTAAACTGTTTTAGCGTCAAATCTTCGGACTATGGCTAAGTTTCTTTCGTTTCTCTCTTTAATTTCTTAACTTTGGTAGTTTGTTGAGCATGTGTAGTTCATTTATCATTGTATAAATGGTTATGGCCATGAGCTAAACGGATTTTGTCTAGGAGTTAATAATATTTATTAAAATATTGTTTGTTCGAGTTGTGTTTCGTTAATTGTTGTTCTTCGTTATTCGATTGTATTTACCTTTATTCTTTGATTATATGCTAGTTTATATAGAGAGAGAATACGAGGTTTGATACTCGGGAGAGGTAACCCCGAATTCGGACTAGGGTAAACACAATGCGACGATCTAATAACCCGGGAGAGAGTTAGAAAGTGTGCAATCCATGACGTTGGGGCAAGACTCATGTGGCCTAGTATCGTTAAGACGTTGAGAGGGACTTCTTCGTTGACGCGAAGTCGCATATTCACTCATCTTACACTCGGGAGAGGTGGTGAGTGAGTTTACGATACAAAGATTGTTGGATAGGATGAATGTCGTTATTATAAACTAAACGAGACCAAACACATTTTTGTAAACGAAGTTAATCCCTAGCCCTGTGCAAAAAATCCGAGGGCCCGACCCGTCCGCACAAACCGACCGGGCCCGGCCCAAAATCATCGGGCCTGATGGGCTTAAGATGCAGTTCGAGTGTCACCCGATCCGAACAAAGAGATTCTCGGATCGGTTTTCGGATCTCCAAGTTCCCACCCGCAAACCCGACCGAACCCGTCTGTGCTTAAATACGATTTTTTTTCTAGGGCTTCCAGTCTCACCACACAGCCGACAGCCACCTCCTTCATTCTAGATCTCTCTTTTCAAGCTCCAATCTCCCACCCGCAATCTTCTTCCTCTTTGATTGTTCGTCTTCTACAGTTCTTCTTCTTCGACGAATCTTCTTTGGTCAATGGCTTGTTTTTATTCTCCGACGAACGACAAGCGACAAACGACGAATCTTCTTCTTCTTCTTCAGTTCTTCTTCGACGAACAACGAACAACGAATCTTCTTCAATCAACGACGAATCTTCTTCAATCAATGACAATTGACAACTAAGGTGTGTTTTTGTTTATGTTCTTTCGATATGTGAATATTCATGTTTTCGTTTCTGTTGTCGGCGAGTGTCATTTGTGTGTTTTTGTTTTTGTTTTTGTTTCTGTTTCATTAATGTAGATTTGATTTTGCTTTTCTGATTTGTTAGCTTTATTTCTCTGATTGTTAGTTCTGCGAATTTGTTTGTTCAATTCAAGGTTTTCATTCCTAAATCCTCATCTCCTTCTCAACCGTTGTATTCCAACCGAACCCGAACCATCCGACACTGTCGGTTGCTTAATAAAATCGGTCGAGTAATGGGTTCACTATTTCTGACCCGACGACTTTCGGGTCGGGTGGCGGGTTAGGGCAAAACTGGCGGGTTTCGACCCGTGCACACCCCTATTAATCCCTAGATAATCTTTTCCCTTAAACATCTCATATTAGTAATATAGTATAATTAGATTAATTAATTTAGTATTAGTATTAATTAATTATAAATTATTTTTTATCGCCTAAATAAAGTTAGGTTATGATAATTACAGTACTCGATAATAATCTCAACCAATTCTTGTGGATATGACAACCCCTACTCCTTCCCATATATACTTAAACTTGACTCGTACACTTGCGGTGAAAGTGACGACGTAATATTTCGCCACCAAGTTCTTGTTTGTGTGTTTTTGCTTGAGGACAAACAAACGTTTGAGTTTGGAGGTATTTGATGAGTGATTTATTTACCAACAAATCAAGTACTTTTATATTCAGATATTTGTGTGTTTTCAATCACTTTTATTAGTTTAATATTTTTTTGTATTGTTTGATAGGTTTTTGAATAAATGGGTGAAAAGAGGCAAAGTCGGTACAGATGCAGTAACTTCAAGACCAATTTTGAACATGCTTCTATTTTATTTTTTGGAAAACCTCAAAGCATGGAAGTTGTAGATCTTTTTCTTAGATTTCTATAGGTTTTTGAATCGCCTCAATCGAAGTTCGGACGAAAATGTTACAGCCAAATTACCAAAGGGTGTCACCTTCGCAGTGGTGACACCACCGCTGCGGCGGTAAAACAACATAGAGTTGCTAAACTCTCTGTATTTATACCGCCGCAGCGGTGATCCCATCACCGCGGCGGTTAGGCAACTGACATAATTGATATTTTGGGATATTTTGTGATATTTTTTTATCCCTATATCATCTTCTCTTCTTCCAAACACCCTAAAACGTTTTGGGAAGGTTTGAGAGCTCCAAACCACTATCAACCAAGGGAAGATCACAAGGGCAAGAAGGAGGGAGCGTTCTCGGAGCAATTTTTGGCGGCGATTCTTTAGATAATGGCTAGTCTCCTCGTTTCTCTCTTTTACTCTTAGTTTTGGTTGATAGTTTATATATGTTTAGCTTATATTTCATTGTATATAGGGCTACGGCCATAAGTAGTTAATCATATATTGTCTATGGAGCGATTGACTTCATGAAAACGTTTTTTGTATAAAATTGATGTTTTGTTAATGGTTGTTCTTGTTTATCCGATTGTGTTTACCGTTTTCCATGTCTACATGCTTGTTATGATATATTGAGAATACGAAATTTGATACTCATAAGAGGTAACCTCGGATTTGGATTAGGATTTAAACACAACGCGACGATCTAATAATTCGGGAGGGAGTTAGAAAGTGTGCAATTCGTGAGGTTAGGGAAAGACTCATGTGACTTAGTGTCGTATAGACGTTGAGGGGGATTTCTTCGTTGACGCGAAGTCATATATTCATTCACTTTACACTCAGGAGAGGTAGTATTTGAGATTTCGATATCGAGATTGTCGGATAGCTTGAATGCCGTAAATGTAAACTAGATTTAATTGAATATGTTTTGGTGAATGAAGTTAATCCCTAGACAATAATTCCCATTAACGTCATATATTAGTATTATAATTTAGTTAGTTAATTTAGTATAGTATATTTAATTATAAAAACTACATTTTTATTGCCTAAATAAAGTAAGGTTATAACAATCACGGTACTCAACAACATCGTCTAATCCAATCCCTGTGGATACGACAACCCCTGCTTTTCTGATCTATACTAAAACTTGACCCGTACACTTGCGGTGAAAGTGGCGACGTGATATTCCACCACCAAGTTTTTGGCGCCGTTTCCGAGGATTGTGTTTTAGATTATTATTGATATTATGAGTGAATGACTTGATTTTAATTTGAGCATTTTTCGAACCATCGTTTCCCCGCTCGGGATCTATATATGATATTTATGGTCTTATCTTTAGAAAAATAATCATTATAGGTATAATTTAGAATATGTGTGTGTGTGTGTGTGTGTGTGTGTGTGTGTGTGTGTACCTGTAGTTTTGGGAAATGTAATTAAGAACGGAAGAGTTGGCCCAAAAAGCTATCCGAAAGTTACTAAAAATGTAACAATTGAACACTTAAACACAAATAATCAATTTTTCTAAATAAATTATTATCTTATTATGCACCGAAAATGTGTTTACTTTTAATTACACACCTAAACACAATATAACAAAATAAGCATTGCAACACATAACAATATATCCTTGTTCGGTAAGTTAATCTTACTTACATCCAGTCCCTCCAGCTCCACGGATATTTGCTATCCACTAAACCCCTTAATTCTTTTAGCATGTAGGAACCAAACCCATACAACTCACGATCTTTTACAAACACATAATCAACTTTTACAATTATCCTTTTTACAGGCTCAGGAAGAACCATATCTTTTTACTAGGCTCAATACTAACATAATTCTATTACAAGCAAAATCAAAACCTAAGCCTTTTAACAGGCTAAAGATCAAACTTATCACTTTCTCACACTTTTATACTTATCATTTTCTCAGGTTTTGGAAAAATCTTTACAATCACTCAATTCTATTGCAAGGAGAATCAAAATCTAATTTTTTTCAAGGGAAAATAATAACCTAACATTTTTGCAAGATAAAGATCAAACCCTAATTTTTTTCCACAAAAAAAAAGATCGAAAACTAGTTATCCTAACTAAACACTATCCCAAACAGGTCTAATTCGCTCAAATTCATAAATATAAAAAATTGCAAGTTTCTTCCCATAAAGAGTTTCTACCACCTCAATACAAATATACTCAATTAATGGCTCAAACAATTATTACGTGATAGATACGATGTGAGACAATTAAAATATGATTAATAAATAAAGTGGGTAACACTAATTTAGCACGTAATCAAATAAACAGACAAAAATTGTTTGAAAAAGATTTTTAGGCTTTTAAATTTAAAACAATTTTCTAGTAATCTTATACCAAGCAATCAAGATAATATAACTTTAAAGAAAATAATAAATCTTCAATAGATTTCACCGGGAAAATACCGATGACAATGATAATATTGCAATTGGAACTTAAATCGGTGATGCCAAACAACAAACACTTTAGATCAATAATTTATATAAAATCTCTCATAGAAATCTCAACAAAAATCTCATTCTTAAAATAGCTCAAACTGATGTTCTTGATAGGTCAAAACTTAATCCCGTTGGTCTTATTAAATAGACCTAGAACTAGCCCTCCAATGACTATTTTTTCAAAAATATGTCATAACATGACATTATAAGAGCCCATGCAACATTACATTTCATTTCAGATATATTTCACTTAAAAATAACTTTTAAATCTCTCATTTAAGTTCATAAAACTATTCTCAATTTAAAACCATAGAAATAAGAAATATTAAATCATTTAAATTAAGATAATCTCAAAATATATAGATCATATCAATAGGAATCACATAATATATTGTAAATATTTGAATTATATTCAAATCCCCCAAATCCTTCTATTGGAATCATCAAAACCGAAATATATGGACTAAAACAACAAAGTAGTTGTTGATTTCACTGTAGCAGTCAGTTGACCGACCAAATCCATCCAGTTGACAGACTTGTGCCAAGGCTGAAATAATCGTTGGCCTTATACTTATTCGGTTAACCGACCACGCCCTATCAGTTGATCGAATTGATCAGTATCTTCCCCAATTCCTTCAACTTAGACACTGCTTCATTCGGTTGATTGATTCTTCTCATTCAGTTGATCGATTGGATCAGTGTGCTAAATTCCTTACCCATTTCAACTACTCTTTAAAATGGTTGACTGATTGCTTTTTTTGGTTGACTGGTTGGATTAGTATGACTCCATTTTAACTCCTAAAATTCATTGTTTTAATAAGTCGATCGATTGCTTTTCTTAGTTGACCGAATTAACCCGAAAACCCAATATTTTATACTTCAAAATACATTTTCAATTAGGTCAATTATCAAAATCATTTCACATAAGGAGCACATACAATATCTCATTTTAGGATCTTTAAACTTATCACTTCTTATAATGACACACATAGAATTAACTCATTTTAAGTGTCGTGCATGATCCTAATTCGGGTTGCATCAAAAGTAGACAAGTAAAAAGTTATTTTCACCTATTTTTCTTTAGCGTCTTAAAAACTCTTCATATTTTCGCCATGTTCATCTTACACCCTTTATGTATTCTTCATCAAATCTTCTTCTTACTCAAATACATAGAACTATAAATCTGAAATACTTGATAAAATCATTAGTTCTACCAAAAATATCAATATTTAATTGTTCATCAAAACCTTGAATGCAACAAAGAGTTTTAAATCAACCTTTTTTAAAAGAGATAATCATTTTTGCTGAAATTATATTTAAGAGATATTTTTGAAGAAGTTCTTGATCGACGTGTTCTTTGTTTTTGCCATCGATTTTTGCACTACACTCTTGTCTCTTCTATTTTCAAATAAACTCCGGTGAGATATTTCCAATTACTTTACGTGCTCAATATTTTATGGTTTACTTGATATAAATATTTGAATGAACTCGTAATAATTTTGTGTTAAGAAAAATAATTTTCTATCTTTGAATATCTTGTATATCTTGTGAAATGATTTTTTCTGCTTAATTTGATTTACATTATCTTTGTACTTTAATTGAGTAAAATTAAATTTATATTCTCACATAGTTATATCACATAAGCATATCCGGATATTAATTGAGCATATCTTATATTGAGGTGGTAGAAGTTCGTGTAGGAAGAAACAAATTATTTTTTATATTTGGTGAGTGTGAGAGGATTAGACAAGTTGGGTCAGTGTCTAATCAGGGTTTAGGTTTGATTCTTAGCCTATGAAATGATTAAATTTGATTTTTGCTTGTAAAAATATTAGATTAGTCTTTAACCTAGTAAAAAAATAGATAAGTTTGATTCTTAGCCAACAAAATAATTAAGTTCTTCTTGAGCTTGGCAAAAGAGAAGTTATTTGATTCTGAGTTTGGAAAAAGAATTAAGTTAGCCCTGAACCTATGAAAAAGATTACAAGGGTTTGATTCCTACCTAAAAAAGGAATCAGGGTTAGTGGATTGTGAAATTCCTGCGGGAGCTCAAGAGACTTGACGTAGGCAAAAGTAGCTTGCCGAACTTGAATAAATCTATGTATTCAATTTCTTTATCCCTACTTGTTTGGTGTATCTAGATAAATATGTTTATGTTGTAACACAACATAATAATCAGATATGAAAATTGATGATTACTTGATTGATAATTTAATTTTTAAAATTTTTATAACTACCTTATTCATCCTTCTCTTGAGTAGATCTGTGGGTCAACACATATAATGTTATAGGGCAAATTACATTTTAAACTCTCTAACTATTGACAGATTTATAAGTAGTCATCCTAAGTTTTTGCGTTTCATTTTAAACCCTCTACATATGAACATAGTTTTTAAAGGGTTTTCTGTTAGATTTTTCATCCAAACTAATAGAATGAAGGGGGTAAAATAGTAATTTTCTATTTTTAATCATTTTTCTCTTTTTCTTTTTCTTTTTCTTTTTTCTTCTTTTCTCTTCCTCCATCTTCACCGATCAAGCTCTCTCTCTATCTCTATCTCCGATTTTCACTAAATCTTTCCCTCTCTCTCTCCACCACAAAGTCGTCACCGTCACCCCCTATTACGGGGGCTGAACACCCACTGGGGGTGTTTCATCCCCACCCACGAAGGGTGTTTCAACCTCTGTCACTGTTACATGGGGTAAACCACCCCCTGTTACGGGAGTGGTTCACTCCGTCAGGTGCATTGGTGGCGGTGGGATAGTGACTGAATCGGTGGTGGCGGCGGCGGTGGAGAGAGAGAGAGAGAGATTGGTGACATGAAGAAGGAGGAAAAAAATGGAAAAAAAAATAGATGATTACTATTTTGCCATTTCATTCTGTTAATTTGGATGGAAAATCTAATAGAATGACCTTTTAAAACTGTGTTTAGAGGGTTTAAAATAAAATACAAAAATTTAGGAGGATTACTTAGAAATTTGTCAATAATTAAAGGGTTTAAAATGTAATTTGCCCTAATGTTATAGTTATACCTATATATATTTTTAATTTATTTAAGTTAAGGATATAACAGTCATTTCACTCCTGGCCTTTTTGGAAGTTCCCATAGCAATTTCATAATTATAAAAGGTGTAAAAGAAATACTTTGAAATGATAGTAGGTGTTTGTGGTGATAAGCCGTTTCAAACTATTGAAGTTGATGACTATCAATAGAGTTACGTCACAATTTAAATTAACTATATTTTGTTGATAAGGATTAAACATATTATATTTTTGTATAAATGAATTTGGCAAGCAAGAAAACAAATTATGTAACGTGATCGTTACGTTAAATCTATTAATAAATTAAAATAAAAAAATATTTTAACGATTTAAATTAAATTTAAAAAATAAATAATTGATATTACATTTGTACAACCTCTTAACTTATTAATTTTAAATTTTTGTAAATCAGTCAATCCATTTAACCCATATGAAAAAATTAAATATTTGGTCGGGATGAAAATTTCAACTTAAAAATTTTGCACTTTTACTTTTAAAATGGTTTAATTTAATTATATTTTGTACCTTTCAAATTTCATCTTTATACATTATTAATCATTATTTTTTATTTATAAATTAAAAAATTAATATAATACATTTGGACACATTAATGTTAGATACAAAGAGTATGTTTGGTTGGGTGGAAAAAAAAAAAGTGGATGAGAAAATAAGAAAGAAAAAAGGATAGAAAATGAAAAAAAAAAATCTTGTTTGGTAAGGAGAGATGATGAAATGGAAAAAAAAAAATGAAAAAACAAACTATTTTTCCTTTTTTTCCCTCTCAAATTTAGGATGAAAATGGAGAAAAAATATCAAAATTATAATTATACCATTGATGATAGAATTTTTAATTTATTTTTATAATATACGAAGGTGAAATAGTAAATTATATTAAAATTAATTATTTTCTCTCTTTTCATTTTTTTTAACCAAATAACAATAAAAAAATAATTATTTTTTCATAATAGATAAAAATATGGTGTTTATGTGGCAAGTCATTTGTTTTATCTTTAATTTTAAAAAAATCGCATACACAATTGCAACTTATGTTTTAGTTCAGCGCATTAAAAAAAAATAGAAGATCTAATTTACGCGTTGCACTCACATAGTTACATGTAACTAATTTGTGTATAAAATATTTATTAGATGTAATAAATATCACATAAGTATATGTAACATAATTACATATAATTTGTAACATGTAACTAATATTACACAAGTAGATGTAACTAATATTATATAGACGTGAGCATATACGAGATTAATATGCAATCAAAAATCAATTTAAAAAACTAAATCAAAACTTATGTTTTAAATGAGACTAATAACAGATTACATCCGCTACTTGGGACTAATCACCAATTATCACATACAAATATTATTTTCCTATTTTTTCTTTCTTTTTTTCGAAGAAACGTACCCACCAAAACGTATATGTTTGGGAGAGGAATTTGATTTGTTCAAAGGATTTCAAAATTCTTTCTTGACAAATCCCTTATTTGGATATTTATTAGAAGAAATTTGTAAAATTCTTTGGATCTAAAAAATATGATAAAATGAGAATTTCTAAATTATTTTGTTTTAAGTGTCATTTACAAATCCATCTAATGAGGGGTTTCTAACTCATTTCTTCCACCTTCCAAATCCGGCTACTGCCGCTACCGCCGCCGCTGACCACTGTCGTCCCCAACTGTTGCCGACCACCGCCGTCTCCTACCACCACCATCTACCTTCACCGCTGCCATCAACCACGGCGGTGACGGTAGTTATCTTAGGAGGAAAATAAAAAGAAACTATACAATAATTCCTTAAAATTTAATGATTTTTAAATTATATTTACAAATATTTTATTTAGCCAAACAAATGAATTATAAAATTTTAGGATCAAATTTGTTGTTTAAAATAATTATTTAAATAAAAAATTTATAAATAACAAAATTTTAAAATTCAAAATTTGAAAATCGAATGATTAATAGGGATTTGTCAAATCCCTCCCTTCAAACACGTTTCAAGTATCTTCCAATTCCATTGACAATTATTAGTTTCATCACAAAAAGAAAAATAAAAAATTGGTGATGGCAGACAACACATATCTTGGTCAAGTTGCCACTACTTACTTACTATGTGGGTCCACCATATTTTCCTCGCGCTTGCTATTTTCCCCTTTTGGGCCCCCCTATGGGGTATCAGATTTCTTGCGAGTTAGTTGTTTTTTAGGGGGGAAAAACACCAAACAGCAAACGGTCACATCTATTAGGCGTGTCGTTGGGTGGAAAATGAATGAAGAAAATAAATTAAGTAAAATAAGATTGAGAAAAAAAATGACATGAGTAAAAAATAGAGAAAAAAAAAAGTAAAAAGAAAAATATATAATTTTTAAAATAATTTCTTTTTACACAAATTTGAAAGAAAAAAAAAAAAAAAAAAAAGGAGAATTAGTAAAATAATAATTATACTCTTGATAATATAATTTTTAATTTATTTTTATAATATACGAGAATAAAATAGTAAATTACATTAAAGTGAATTATTTTTTCTCTTTTCATTGTTCTTCTTGACTCACTAATTTTAAATTTTTCTACACCGCTCAACACACTTAATAACTTTGATAAAAAAAAAATTACATACTTCCAGGGAAAAAAACTTCCTTAAAAGTTTCACACTTCTAATGTTGAATTTAATTATATTTTTTACCCTTCAAATTTTATATTTGTACTTTATTAACTATTTTTTTATTATTTATTATTTTTAACACTTATAATTTATAAATCGAAACAAGGTTTTAGACACGGGAAATTCATAGTCTATATAATATATTAGAATATCCTTTTAAAAATGTCTTCTCGTGAAGAGCCAGATTTAATTTTTTTTGAAACACTAATTATTTTTTTAACAATATTTTATTATTTTTCTCAAATTAAAATTCATCCCAATCATCTATTTAAATTTTAAAAATTACTACCACTTTTACATATTTTTCAATAAGAAGAATATAATAATTTTAACTATTATTAAAATTAAATTAAAAATATGGGGAATATATAATTATTGTTTTTTTAAATAAATACTACTCAGGCTTAGTTTGCCCTCCTTTTTGCAGTACTTTTCTTTTTGGAAAGCAGAAACCAACATAAGTGTTTTTTTTTTTAAAAAAAATAAATAAATAAAATAAAATAGCAGGTGAGCTGCTCTGGTATTGAGTTGCTTTTAAAAGTCAGGAGAAATATGTTTTTAGTTGGCAAAATATTTTTTTTTTTAATTAATGAAATTTTGTATGACAAGATTACCATTATTTCTATTTTTTTATTACAAAATTATATATATTTTTTAATTTAATGCTATTTTAATTTTTATTTGAAAAGTATAATATATTTTAAAAAATTGTTTATAATATTTATTTATTTATTTATTTTCAACATAGAATATATTTTCAATTATAAAATTTTATATTGACCATAAATTTATACAAGCAAATATTTATTTTGTATGTATCTTATTTTTTATATTGAGTTAATATTAGAAATAAATAAATATAACATAGGTTTGTTTTAGTAATTTAACAGTGTTTTTATGCTTTTACACAAATATTTACCGTTGATTGGATGGAATGGAATCAAGCTGAAATGGAAGGGCAAAAAATGGAATAAGAGAATAAATATAATGTATTTGTCATTGGAATCACTATTCCATTTTCTTGTTTAATTGAATATATCTAATAATAAATTATTTAAAATAAATAAATAAATAAATAACTACAAAATAGATTATTTATAATAAGAGGGATGGGTTTTGGAGAATGGACTTTTTGTGAAAATTGTTTTTTATTCCATTGTGAACTATGGAATTCTATTATTTTTCATTCTAATGGAATAAATCAAACAACCAAATAAGTGAACTGAAATCGACGATGAAATGACAATTTTATTCCATTCCAGTCTCATTCCATTTAACTAAATGAGTCGGCGTTGTATATTTATTTACTTTTTTAACAATTATTTAATTTTTGACAAATTTGCCAAGCGGTTCATAATCATTTTGAACAACTCTTTTTTAAAATTTTATTTTTAATAATTTCTTTAAAAAGTAATGGATACCAAACTGCCTAATACGAGAATAGAATGAGCCTGCCCCGTCCTGTCTCCAGTCTCCACTCTCCATGTCGCTTTCCATCATACATCTGGCAACATGCTACTAAAAATTTCCTCGAGCGCATTTTATCATATCTCTATGAGAACCACTAACATACTTTACCTGGCGTGTCAATACGCACTACCACAACTATTTATGCATCCCAAGTCTTGACTCACGAAAATTATTATATTATCTTTTTATTTATTTATTTTTATTTATTATTATTATTATTTTTGTTTTTTTGTTGTTGTTTTGGGACTCCAAAAAGGATAGAAAAAATTTATATCATGTATAGAAAATATTTCATTGCAAAATTACCAAGGCTCTTTCTATTTTAGAATCTCAATAATAAGTTTTTCTAAATTTTTTACAATTACGTTAAATAATATTTTTTTAATAAAAATTTAACTAAATTTATTTATTTTTAACAAAATGTACAATATAATTGGTCGAGATATTGTTGCAGTATATAATCGATAGACTAGAAAAATATAATTGAAGCTTACATAGAAACATCATTAACCAACTAACTTCTGTAGCAATAAAAGCGAGCTTGATATTCAACCTTAGAAGAAGATTTAACTACTACAGATTACTTGATAGCATACCAAGAGATAAGATTAGATTCTAAAAATATACAACACCCAGTAGTGAATCGTCTATCCTTTTTGTCCCCATCCCAGTCAAAATCTGAGTAGGTTTTAGAGAGTGAGATGACCAAATTATAAGATAGGGCCGAAATCCATAGTCCCCTATAGAGATCTCATTATTTAAATCAATGCGCAGAGATCCTTACAAGGAAGCTAGATACTATTAGATTTAGTTACAAGATTCATCAACTTGCTAACAATATGCTAGTTGTTTGATGAAATGGATCTACCAATACCAAAATCTCACTGATTTTTACCAATTTATTTAACCATAATAGTTTCTCTTTTATCACGAAAGGACTAGTGGTCAAGTTAAATTAACTTTTGAATTAAATTAATTTTTAGAGTTAAGAGAGGTCCAAGACTACTCTACATTAGCATCAGAACACCTAAGTTACAATAACTTTATCCCAATAGCCACAAAAGGGAAAGATTGGTCGAGGTTAGTCGACCAAAGGCTTGATGTATGAGGCGAAGATTGTTCGGTTTATCCCATATCGAATGTAGAAGAGCCTGATGGTCAGGTTAATAAGTGCGAGGAAAAACCTCACCTCATGAGTTAACTTTTAGGATTTGAGAAAGGCCCAAGTCCACCCCTACACATTTTGTTGGGTTTATCCCACATCAAATGTGGCAGGAGCTATTGGTCAGGTTAATAAGTGTGAGGGAAAGTCTCATCTCATGAGCTAATTTTTTAAATTTGAGAGAGATCCTTGACTACCCCTACACTAATATTAGAGTTTAGATTACAACACTCTACTCTGATCCAATAGCCACAAAATGAGAGTCCGGTTGAGGTTTAATTGCCCAAAGACTTGATATGTGCCCACATCATATGTGAAAGGAATTAATTGTCAAAAAATAAGTGTGCCCCTGTAAATAATATATGTATAATATAGCTTAAATTTTAACATTAGATCTTGCAATAGTTATTAATATATTTTTATTTTAAAATAATTTTATTAAAATTACCATATGACATATTATGTCATCTCTTAACATGTAACTGAAATACGTTATTAAACTTATTGTGTCATCCGTGTCAATTATCGATTTATCGAATAAATGCCAAACACGACCTGTTTTTTACTGTGTTTATTGTGTCGGACTCAATAATGACCTGTTATTCACTAAGTTAAACACATACCCAATAATTTTATGTCGGTTTCATATCGTGATTTCATGTGAATATTTGTCTCGAGAGCTCTATGTATATGCATAATCCACACCAAGTGATTTTGAGTAAATCTATTTTCCACTACGAAATTATTTCTAAATAATTATATCTACCCAACAAATAATCATGAATATTACACAAATTTTCAAACAGGCTTTCTTTCCCTTTTAATTTTTTAATATTCTAAACTGAAAATCGGTGCAATTTTTGATATTATACAGAAAGTAGAGGGGACCAAAATGAAAACTCCAAAACTCCTTACGCCTCCCTCTCTCTCTCTCTTTGGTTTTGTTCTCTTTACATCCCCTAATTTTCCTTTTTTTACGTTTCGACCCCTTTCTCCTACATGAGAAGTTCAGACTGCAGCAACGCATAGTAATTGGCCGCCACATCTTCAAACTCCCACAACCCATTATCACACAGGAATACTCCATAATCTCCGCCGTCAGTCTCGTCAAAAACACCGTCGATTCCGCCGGTGGTGGGTATTCCCAGTTCATCGTCTGAGGCTTCAAGAAGGTGCCTGATAACCCTCTCTTTGTCATCTTCTTCTTCATCTTCCCTGACGTCGGAGCTTGGGCTACACCCGGCGGTCTCCTGGCCGTCTACGGCGTCCGAGGTGGTGGTGGGGCAGGTCGTTGGGTCGACGGCGGTGGAGTCGGAAGAAATTTCTTGCTGGAGGGTAGTAAAAATATCTGTAAAGTCCTGGTTAAGTTCGTCTTCTTCGGATTCGAGTATGGAGAGGATTTGATTGAAGGATTTATGGCGTTTTGAATCTTCACAATCTTCAGCGAAATGGGTCTCATCTCTCTGGCGTTTAGATGGAACTGTTTCTGCCATCCTCGAGAGAGAGAGAGAGAAAGTTCAAGAGATAGAAAGTAGAGAGAGAAAGCAGGTCTTGCTGGAGATGGAAGGTAGGACGAGGAGAGAGAGAAGGGGGTGGAAAGGGTTTATATAGGAGAGAATGGGGAGGAGGAAAGTGGAGTTCCGGTCAATATTAGAGAGAGAGGAGAGAGAGAGGGGGGGTGAAGAATAATTAATTGGAATTATTTTTTTTATTTTTTATTTTATTTTAATGGGGTGACTATTTTAGGGGTAGATGTGCACATGATAGAAAAAGCATATGCTAGTAAATAAAGAAAAAGTTAGGTCGTGTTTGTGTCGGGAGATTTAAGGAAATTTTTAGTTTCATTTTTTTTAAATTAATTTTTTGAAAATTATGAAAAAACATTTAATTTTGGGAGTCATACCAAGGAATGTTCTTGTCTGCGCTTGCTCCACTGATTTGTCGACTCAATCTCCGTCTCGTTATTAGGTGTCTAGACTTTATGATTTAAAAATTAATATATAATGTTTATTGGGCCAATGTGTAATAGAACAAGATATAAATTTTTTAAAAAAATAATCAAATATAATTAAGTATTTTGAAAATCATTTGATAAATTTATTTCTAAATTATGTCATTCAAAAAATAATAATTAAATTAATATAATTAGAAATATCTTTACCACATATTTTTTTTTTCTTTGCTAGTTTTTATTCCTCTCTCTATATATCTTGTTTTCTATTATATTTTTTATTTTTGCTTTTATTTTCTATAAATGCCATAAAAAAGAGTATAAAAAAAAAACAAAACCGAGAACATTATTATTGTGTTGGGTTAATCCCACATCGGATATAGGATGGACTGGTGGTTAGATTATAAGTATGAGATAAAATTTCATTTCATGATCTGACTTTTGAGATTGAGAAAGACCTAAAACCCCTCCTACATTCGTATCATAGCTCAATTTACAACAACTCTAACCAATAATCACAAAGGGAGATACTGGTCGAGAGTTAATAGACCAAAAGCTCAAGGTGTGAAGAAAATATTGTTGGATTTAGCTCACATCGGATGTAAAAGAGATAGTCAGATTATAAATGTGAAAAAAAATATATCATTTTATGAGCTAAGTTGAAAGAGATTCAAGATCACCCACCACCCTTACGTATTGTAAGTATATTTTTAATAATAAAATAATAATAAGAGTGTCTCATCTGAAAAGATATAGATTTTCTCAGATATTATTAAAATGATGCTAGATATTTTTTATATTTGTGAAAAAAACAAAATCACACAATAAAATAAAATAAAAATTGCACTATTTTAAAATTTGATTGTATTTGCAGAAACTATGGGTAAGTTTCTAGCGTCCTGTCGTTTTATTGGTGCCATTGTTTACACGTATTTTATGTCCACTCAATGAAATTTCATCATCAAAATTAAATAGTATTATTATTGATATTTATTTGTGGGGGGTCACAAGTTGCTACCAAGAAATAATGGTGTTTGGCCCTTTCGCACGGCTCAACATCATGCCGCCAATGTCGGTTTCTGTTTTTTTTTTTTTTTTTAATAATTAAATACGGGAAAAAAAAAAATACGACACCTATCAAAATATTAAATCATGTAATGCTAATTTTATGTGATTGAATATTGTGTGGGTTGGAATAGATGTTCACTTAAATAGGGCAAACTATTGCCACTTTTTTTATTTTTTTTTTGGATGTTTTAGGAGAAGTCCGTCTAAATGAGTTTGACAATTTATTTATTTTTTTAAAATTTTTTTTTTTTTTTTAAAAAAAAAAAGAAGAAGATTTTTTTATGAAAAAAAATTACTTTTAAAAGTCAGAAGAATGATATTTAAAAAAATTCATATAACTGTTAGGCTGCTTTCGAAAATAAAAAAATGATATTCTAAAAAATTAAAATAACTTCTTTAATTGATAAAATTGTGTATGAGGAGATTATTCTCATTTTTATTTTATTATTATTATTAAATAATATTTAATTTTTCTTATCGAATGATACTCAATTTTAATATTTATTTATTTTTCTTTAAAACATGTCAGATATTTTCATTTATAATTTTTTTTACAATCATAGGTTAATACAATTAATATTTGTTTATATGTATTTTATTTTTATATTTGGTCAATATTAGGAATAAATGAATAAATATAATATGTCTATTTCATGACTTAGTAGTCTTTTAATGTTTTTCACAAATATTTACCAAAATGCTCATTGCATGTTTCTCTTTTACAACATGTATTTTTTTTTTTTTGACAAATTTACCAGATAGTGCACAACTATTTTTCACTAACTTATTTTAAACAGATCATTTTTAACAGCTCCTTTTGAACAGGTACATGGACAAAGTTTGCCCCTAGGTCGTATCAACTCAACCATATTATCCTTGTTGATATTTTATTTAATTTAATATATATTCCATTAAATAAAATTATAAAATTATAATTTTATTTAATATTATAATTATAATAGATATTCCATTTAATACATACATATATATATATATATATATATATATATATATATATATATTTATTTCGATCAAACTACTACGAGTGTTCACACACCATAGATTGACGATAATTACGTCGACATTCATGGGTGGGAAGGAATTTGAGACCAGGATGCTGGGGCACACTCAACCGACCAGCCGATCACTGCAACTTGACATGGATGGCTCGGCGACAACTTGAATAATCCTCCTATTACTTCAATTATACTTGAGCATACTCAAAAACTCAGGCATACCTGAGCAAAGGGCTAGAGAGAGGAGGCTGTCAGAATTTAAGGGTCCTTTTACTAAGCTCAATTTGCTACAACCTGCTTGGTTTTCCTACTATCTACATAGTACTACCTATTGTTTTTTATCGCCACGTCTTTTCCTATTACTATGTTGTTCCTACGACTCAATATGCATTCAATCAACGAAAAAGCAAGTAAGACAAAAGAAGAATATTAAAAATCAAGTTTTTTGTATAGAGAGAGGGAAAGGGAAATTACCCCCCTTACAAGGAAAAAATAGGGGGTACCTCGTACAAAAACAAAATGAGCACACACACTAAAAAAAAAAAAAAAAAAAACTTTATTCTTTTAATTTTCCTCTGAGAGGGGAGGAGGTCTTCGCAGGCCCGAAGCGGTTTCATTGTCAATAGAAGGATAGTCATCCACCACCATATACTCCCAAAGCAAATCGAAGAGTTTCCTGATCTTTGTCTTACATGCCTGGTTCAGTGCCTCAACCCGAGCTTGAAGTTCCCTCTCAACCTCTAGAGTTGCCGAGAGATTATTAGCCCTTGACTCCTCTTCCTCAAATCTCTCCAACGTCATGAGCATCTCCAAAACAATAGTGTTATGTCTGGAGTCTAAGGAAACATTCAGAACTCGAAGTTCCTCGATCTTACGGAGACAGTGGTTAGTTCTTACCTATTACCTCTGTTTTCAACTCCGCAATCAAAATCTCCATCTTCCGAGCATTTCATACTTGCCTCTCTTGGTGCTCCTCTATCTCGTAGGGGATGGAGTCCATGTTGAAAGATTGAGAAAAATAGAAATCACTAAAAAAATAATATTTGATGAAAACAAATAAAGGAAAATTGAGACGCACAACGCGATTTATATAGGCGAAAGAAAAAGGGAATGCCAATGGGCAGGAACCTCAAAAGTGAAGCATTGACAAGACTAACGAATAAGGGAAGGCTAAAATAATTATGGATACTAAAGGTTATCCGTGAAAAGGCACACGCTGCATCAAATCTGCATGCAATCAAATTTGTCCTCGAAAAAAAACGCGAACTGGACTAAACCTTACCTAGTAAACGCTGGGGGTTATCCCTAGTTCTTTCCTCAAAACTTGATCTCGGGACTACTCTCCCATTAATATTCCCAAACACTACACCATATGTACAAGAATAAAGGGGTATCTGATGAAGAGAAATTCAGATCAGACACAAATTATTGCCACATGTCTGTCTGGCACGTGTCACGGACAAAAGCCCTATAGGCCATACCACCGGCTTCCATCCTGGGCACAGTAACTATTAGAATTTTTGCTACTTTAATTGATTAATTAAAGTGAGACCCATTAATTAAATTAATTGGGTTAGTATTCATTTGCGTTTTTCGCCGTTTGAGGATCAACGTAATATATTTACATGCAAAAAATGATTAAATTTTGAATGAGATTTTAATTCTCATAGTAACCAACTTGAAATTGGTTGAAGACTCAGAATAGATGAGCTATCCCACATCTCTTGTGGAAGGAGAACTTAAACATCTTGTCAAGTTATAAGTTGTAAGTTATCCTACATTGGCTGTGGAGAAAGAAATTGAGCTTATATCAAATTATAAAGTTGAAAATAAAGGCAAGTTGCTAAGTAACAAACTTTTAACCCGGAATGGACAGGGCCAGGTCGGGTTACTTCGATCCATATTTGGATCGGGTTTGGATCCGTTTTGGGTTTGGGTATGATCCAAGTCGGGTCGGATGTTGACCCGCAAAGACAATTTAAATTTTAAATTAGTAGTTGTTAAGTAGTTAATTAATTGATTAACAGTTAATCTTGAAACAATACCAATGAACCGACGTAAATGCTTAATGGTGATTGTTCGCGTGAATGTTCACGTGAACAGGTACCTTTTCAAAATTACATCCATTCAATGGTGTCTTCTATAAATAAGAGATTTTACATTCATTTCAATTAGTTTGATTCACAATATTATCACTTAATATCACTATCAAAACACAAAACATATAGAATTTTGTGAAAATTCAAGTACAAGTTTAGTTCGTCGAATATTTTTGTTTCAAGTGTTTGTATCAAAAAATTGAAGATCATTGTACCATGAAATAAAGACATCCATTCAACCATTAACATCAATGTGAGAGCGCGAATCTACTTTAAGGACATATAGTCAAACTCTAATCTTGATTTAGTTCGTTATTACTCATTGTTTGAATTTTCAAGTAAATTTTTATTTAAAGTTTAATTCATTATTTCTATTACGTAAACGTTCACACCTTCTGTCTCTGCTACTTATTCTATTTCCGTTATGTAAACGTTTACTTTATTCACTTGTTGCCTCTATTTTTATTACGTAAACGTTCACGTCACGTTTCTAATTATATATATACTTCAATTTTTTTACAGAAGTTTCATATTTTGATTTTACTGTTCATAAATAATTAGTTAATGTTTGCATTAATATTGTTTAACCATTATTAGTTTTATTTCATAATTATTTAAGTAATTATTTTGAAATTTCAATAATTATCACCAATAGTAACAACACCGACCGCTCTTACGGAAAGAGTTGTTACACCACCGAGTAACGGCTCATTAATCTCATATCCCGCCGGTTACATGATAGTTATGGTAATGGACCGATATCAGGGAGGACTTGTCAAACAAGTCCTCCTCCCTCGACTACAAATATGGGATTTGGGGGGGCTATTTTTTTCTAGCAAATACTTTGTCCAATTTTCTTGAGAGCTCTCGACTTATTCTCACACCGGATGTGCAACGCCAGTAGGTCCACCTGCGGTGCATTGTTTTGCAGGAACCTGAGTTGTGCGGGTAATTGAAGTTAGGAGAAATTAAATATTCTAGATTTCATAGGGACGTGTTCGGTGAACCATTTTTGGGTTTCATCACCTATATACATATTTTACTGAAACTTATTGGAGAGGTGTAACCATCAAAGCAAGAGTGATGAGAGTTGAGGATTGCGAGTTTTAGAAACATCAGGGTGATCAGGAATTCAACACTGGTTGTCTCTGTTGTTTTGTGTACATATATATCATCTACTATCTCCATAATTTATTCTACGACCATAGTCGAATACCTCCACTATCCGCAGACGTAGACACATATGTCGAACTAGTAAATTTGTGTATCATTGCATGTGGTTATTTATTTATTTTTATTTGTTAATTGTACAATCAAATGTTGTGGTAAATTGCGCTTTTGCCTATAACCCAAACACTTGATGGATCCAATCTATTTGATATTGACTAAAAGACGCACACAAGAGAGAGATCATAAGAAAAGATCTCACTATTTTTTTAATATCATATTATTAGTTCATGAAATGAAAATGTCAAATTTTCAAATATAAAATGATGTGCTTAATGTAAATGTAGGGGTTAAAGTGCAATTTACGAAATGCCGATCGAGATCACATCTAATGTATATAAAATAATGCTTAAACTTTTTTTATTGGCTAATGATTTTCGTGTAAATCACAACTGCTTTTCTTTGGGAAAAACAAAAAAAAGGTTTTATTAGATGAAATCTAAGAATAGTGTGACTCAAGTAGTAAGACCCGTTTGAGTTAAAACAGTTGAATAGTCTCTGCAGAGTTAAAGGTTTGAATTTGCGAAAAAATATTTATCAGGAGAAACAATCACATATCTCGAACGAAATTAGTCTTACACCCACCCTTTATGACTGTGATAATATTGCTATACCAAAGAAAAAAATGGAATCAAAGAAATTGATTAATAGGATGAAGATGCTTCCATGCAATTGAGAATGAAATTTCCATTTGACTATACATGTAGGAAGCGTGTTCAAGTATATAATCATTTATTTATTTTATTTTATTTTATTTATTTTGTCTATTTCTTTTGTTTTTTTAATCAAATTTTATGATAATTAATTTTAATCATGGGCGAACCAAGAAGGGTCCAGTGGGGGCCTTGGCCCCCATTGAATTTTTTAATCATATTTTAAATTGTGTATTTTTATTTTTTATTTATTTTTATCTAATTAATAAGTAAAACAATAGATGAACGTTGAATCGCCTCCACTAAATAGATATTGTTATGAAATAACTCAAAAGAATAATATCCGTGATGTAAAAAATCTTTTTTATTTGAAAAAGAATGAATAATAAATTGACCAAATCTAAATTTATTGGCTTATGAAAATTGATAAATTGATATTAAAATATGATTATTTATTTGTTATTTTATATATATTATTGAATTTATTTTGTATA
Source organism: Eucommia ulmoides (assembly GCA_016647705.1). NCBI lineage: Eukaryota > Viridiplantae > Streptophyta > Magnoliopsida > Garryales > Eucommiaceae > Eucommia > Eucommia ulmoides. The sequence goes on along the minus strand of CM028333.1, from coordinate 5,073,100 downwards.
TATCCATTTTTTTTTATGATTTTCTTTTTGTTTTTAATAATATTTTTATTTTATTACTTGTAAGACGCTCCTACTATTCAAAATTTTGGGATTCGCCCTAAGCTTTAACCATAGTGGATATCAAACAATATGTTAATATTAGGGTTAGTTGTCACCTCATCGCACTTCAATTTATCTTTCTCTCACACACACAGAGACTCTATGTTCATTGCTTTGTCATCCATGTTTGCTCCTGTATCTCTTCCTCTCTTATGCACGGACTTTGTGCCATTTTCATTGTTTTGCCGCCCATGTTTGCTTCCGTCTCTCTGTTCACGTGTGTTTCTTATATATATATATATATATATATATATATATATATATATATTTTATTTAAAGTACCAAATTAAGCTATTTTATTTTTTTATTTAACTATTTAAATTAAAATCTGTGTAATATATGTAAAAATTGGTGATGTATAAATGGAAGTAGAGAAGAGATGATAATTTGTGTTTTTGGAAAGTGAACTGTGTCATAATTAGTTTACGCGCATATCGATTAATCGCCTCCATATGCAATCTTAAGGGCGCAACACCCTTAAAAGTACCTGATATATTTAGGATTAAATTTAAATTTTAATTTTTAAAATATTTTTTTTAAAAATCAAATCCTATTTAATAAAAAAAAAAATAGTCTTTTACCAACCGGATTAATATCTATTGGAGAAGAGATAAATGAAAGATGAGCATGTGACAACGACCAAATTAACACCATATATTGAGTAGTAGATAGACCCATGTGGCTGTTGGAAGGGTCGCATATGAAAGTGCCACGCACGTGGTAAGTGGACCTAAAATCCATCTTCTTCTTCTTTTCATTAGATCGAAAGTAATCTCCAAGAAAAAACTCTTAACGTTAAATTTTTCATGTCTTTATCAATAAGTTTATGTTTTTTATTTACAACTATAGATTTTCTGCGTCTAAATATTATATTAAGTTTTTAATTTATAAATTCAAAAAATATATTAATTGATCAAGATGATTTTTTTAAATATATTTTTCCTAAATATTAAGATTAATTTGAAAAAAATGACGAGATTGAAATATGAAAAAAAAAAATTAAGAAAAACATTCCGCCTAAAAATTTCGCATCTCGATCGTTACTTATGGAAGCAAGTTATTATTTATTATGTTTTTACGCCTACAAATTTAAAAATTGATATAGTATCTTCAGGCAAGAAAAATTTCTAGTGTAGTAAATAATAAAAAAAAATAGTCAATTAAATACATATATAAATTTTAAAGATTACAAAATATAATTTAATTTAACCATCTTAAAAGTGAGGTTGTGTAATTTTTGGACAGGACAAGAATTTTTTTCCCAAAAAACTTTTGTACAATCTTATGTATACATTTTTCTCAAATCAATTTCAACACTCAATGAAAAAATATTTAGAAAAAACTGTACTAATTTATTGTATAAATTTTCAGTTTTGCATCATATTTTTTTATACATTTTTGTAATATATATAAAAGCTCGAAAAACAATAGTTTAGATTGATAAATATTATATCATGGAAAACACAAGACTTGTACCCTAGTGGTTATCTAATATATCACTTTATTAGAAGGTCTAATGTTCAAAATTTTCTTCCCAAACGTTTGTACTAGAAAAAGAAAATCGGAAAATAAATCAACATAATATTTAGATAAAGAAAAAAAACTCAAGTGAAAATGAGAAAATATAATTCAAATTAAATTTAAAAATAAATAAAGAAAGAAAACTCCTGAAGCCCACCTTGTAATTTCGCGCAATTTTATATGTCTCAAATGTGACAACTAAGTACTATCCCACAAAATAAAATAAAAATAAATTATTGTATATATTTAAAAAAAAAAAAAAAAGATTACAAGAATTATTGAAATTAATGGATTCATTGGGTGGCATGAAAATTCTGTTACAAGTTTGTATGATGATTGTGTCTCAACCACTAGGCAGATGGGACCATTCTCTATCATGTCACTTGCATGGATGGGCTTTCAATTATATAAGTTTTTTTTCTTTTTTTTTTGAAAAAAATCAATTATATAGGTTATTTTAGGTGTGATTTATGTACATTTTTAGGTATATATATTTTTGATACAAAACTTAAGCTCTCATGCTTAAAATTTTATTATATACGGAGTAAATTTCAACTATTAATTAAAGAGATATTTACAAGTTTGTATGCTCGATCTTAATTACTTTCTAGATCCCATGTAATGTTAATTATTGACTAAGGGTATTTTGAAAGGTCCTAAATATTGTAATGTGTAGGGAAAGGTTCATGTAGAACACACGTAAATCTCGAGCATAACTCTTTTAGATTCACGTGACATGAATATGTAACCGAACTCAACATTGGGATTCGAGGATTATGCCTAGAATTTTGGGGTCAAAATCGAGGATGACGTCAACACTGACTATAATAGTGAGTCTCCTGAGTGTTAAGCTCGAGTACTATCAAGACAGACCATAAGATTGATGTCATCTGTAGGAAACAACAACAATTTTGTTTGAGAAGATTTATGGTTACTCTTCGACCAAAATTATGACAAGTGCGCAAGAAAACGAAAGACAACCGATCCATATGGCAAATTCGAGTACTAGACCATCTGGTGAATCCCATGCCTTGTTGTTGGAATTGATGAGTGAGATATTAGACATCTCTCAGAATATGGAAAGAATTGTTGGGTAGACTCAGCTGCTGCTACCACCACCGTCTTTGTCGCAAGGTTACATGCCTCCTTAGAGTGAGACACATGCCATTGCAGATGAAGAACCAAAAGCACAACATGAGCGTTGTTGGAATAAGAGTTAAGAAAAGAATGACAAGAATTGTCACAACCTGTCCTCGACACCCGTCATCCCGAGGTTGGTGTGACTACAACATGACATCACCAAAAACCCAAATAAACTAATGAATGACAATATACACACACTTAATAATACAAACATCTATTATGAGGGACACACATGTCCCAAACTTTTCCCTAACTAAAAATATTTATCCATGAACCTTTTATAGGTTCGCCTTTGATAGCTTCTCTCAATCGCCCATATGACTCTATCACATAGCTCTACCTAGTACCAGTAGAGGACCGATTCCTAGCTGTTTCACCTGCGAGTGTATTGCCTTCTTAGTAAACACATTTTTTACAATAATAGAAATTTATTTTACAACATCTAAATATATCAAGCGTAAGTATGTAAACACCATGTAACTCGTAAAATCTCAAGTATATAAGCAGTGAAAATAAAACGATATAAATAAATTCCATTCAAATCCATCTAATATAAAATAATACCAATCACCATAATAATAAATCACCCAACATAAGTAAAACACCACATCTCAAACACACATCACAACCCCATACCCACCGGTTAAGCCATAGTGATCGTTTTAACCTCACGATCGGGAGTTGCAACGGTACCGTAACCATCTGTAGGATATGCCTTCTTAGCGGACCTAACTGCGCAGATCACCGCCTACCGGACGTCTCCGGAAGCTATAGTATATATCACCACATAATATCAATCATCACCTGCCGGACCACCCTCTAGACATGACATAATATGAATCACCACCTGTCAGACCACCTTCCGGACAGGACACAAACTATGGCATAGTCAACTTAATAATATTATCATCAAATCACAAATCAATATCCATCTGCCGGATCATCCTCTGGACAGACCCTAATATAAATCACCATCTCATCAATATCGTCAAAATCACCAACGTCCACCTTTTTTTCTCAAAACCAAATTTTCATATCCGAAAAATCATATTTTTCACCTTTGTTTGAAAACCGTCTAATTTCAACAAAATCATTTTTTCCTTTTATTTTATTTTGAAAACCAAATATTATCCACTATCTTTTAAAGCCGCCAAAACCAATGAAAATTATTAAATATCATTCTTTTCAGAAACCAACACAATTCCCCAAAAAATTATTTTACCAACTCACCCCAAAAACCTGCTTGATCCATATCACATATATAATCGTACAATCTGAAATAAACACATTTTTTCATTATATATATAAAAATAGTTTTGGTAAGAAGACAATACACTCACTTGATATTCTGCTCTCAAAAGCTCCACCAAATATCCGCTACTGAACTTTCGACAATTTTGAACCTATTGTAACAAGGCCTAAATTAATATTATGGAGAAAATAACTTAATCGTACAATGCAAGCCCTACGTTCATAAATTTCTCATTCCCCACGTTTTTATATATGAAGATGCTATTCGACTAGTTTATCGTCGTTAAAATTTACGATTACACCTAATTCATATAAACGATCTCATTGTTTATTATTCTTATTTTGATATTCTAAGGTTAGAAACTAAATTTAGAATTTATTAAATAAATTGGAAAATGTTACCTGTTCCGAACCAATCGTGGATTTCCCTAAAATTTCATATATTCTTGATTCTGCTCCCCACTGCCTAAGCGATGTCCCACCGCCTAGGCGAACGAGTGACTGCTTCTACCTTTCTCTAAACTACACACTGCAGTTTCACCGCCTGGGCGAAAATCCACCGCTTAGGAGGACAATTCCATGCTCAACACACTGATCTTCCACCGTCGCAACGAACATGCGACAGAACCAAGTCTTTCTTTACTGAAATTCCCACCGTTGCGACGAACCCCCACCGCTGCGGCGGTGATCGTCTTCCTCCTCCTGCTCTGTTTTGGAAACTCAACCACCTTTCTTGCTCTCCACTTACCAATTTCGATAACGACCACCACCAACAACTCTCTCTCTCATACACAACACACATACATCACGATTCAAGCAGAGGAGCACTCACACATACACCGACAGTTTCACACACACCTCGCCAAACAAAACTCACACCACCAGTAAGTTCTCTCTCTCTAACCCACCGCCGGCGACACCCCACTGGAAGAACACACCCACACTTATACGAACAAGACACATCCATCACCGCCGGAACACGTATACGCAACACCCTGTTATAACAAAAAACAAGGAACACATACGATTGTCACCCCACCGTCAACAGAATCCACTAACTCACCGCCAGCCAACTAACCGACGGCGACACTCACACACCCACACATCGGAACAGTTGAGCAGAACACTAACCACACCCACACAATCGCTGACTACCGAATACTCACCAACGAACCCACCTTCATCTCTCTATCTCCTCTGTTTTTCGATGACACACACGCGCACACACACACACACACACACACACACACAGCATACCCACATACACACATACTGCTCACACACATACATACACAACAATACACACACAATACACGAGACGATGGACGAAAATAGAACACACACACACCCACTTACCGGAGACGAGGCATCCAAACCGCAAGCCCACCGCCGGCGACTTTCCTCTCTCTTCTTTCTTTTCCTTTCTCTCTCTTCTTTCTTTTCGGTTCTGGATTTTTCTTCCTGATTTTCTTTGTGTATATATATATATATATATACATGTGCGTGTGCTCAATCGGCCGGACAATGTTCATGCCTTCTTTACCACTTCACCAATCCCCCATTCTCTCTCTATATATATAAAATGAAGATATTTTTGTAATATTACACAAACCTACCCTTATATTATGTTGGGGTAGCAATTGAACCCAATCTATGTTTTAATGTTTATACAAAATTTCAATACAACCCTCTAAAATTTTAATTCATAAAAGAAATATCGAAATTTACCCCCCCCTTTTTTTTTTTTTGAAATATTAAAACGCGGCTTGAATTTTATGTAGGTCAAAAGTCGGGGTCTTACAAGAACTCAGGTGTGAGTTGGAGTGACTCCACAGAGAGATAGAGGAACTTCACTCAGCAAAATTGGCATCCCAAAAGAGGCAGGTAGCTTCACATCCTGAGAGGACAACCAGTGTTTGCTCTAAGCTCATTCCAAGGGTACAACCTGTTTGGTCCTAGAAAGAATAAATGTGATGCCAATCCAGTGGTTGCTCCTACTAACACCTTAGCAAGTGGGCGTGCGACAGATTTCTCTCCTAAGGGTCTGCCTTATTCGATAGAGGTGTCTTCAAGGTCACAATCAAGGACTTATCGATCGGATTGAGACCGCCAAGAAAATAGTAATCTCCGATATTAGGTTAATATAATCAATGAAAAGCTTAGTCAGATCGAAAAAAGAGAGCCCAATGTTCAAGATGTATTGAAAATGTGTGCACCACCTTTCACTACTCAGGTCCTCAAGAAAAAAAAGTCCCATTGAATTGCAAGCTACCATCTTACATCGGGACATATCATGGGAACACCGACCCTATCGAGCACTTAGACTCCTATGATGCTCACATGGATCTGTGTGAGGCATCTATTGGGTTTATCCCACATTGGATGAGGAAGAGATTGATGGTCATGTTATAAGTGTGAGAGAAAGTCTTATCTCACAAAGTAGTTTTTGGGGTAAAGAGAAGTCCAAGACCAACCTACATTTTTATTAAAGCCCAAGTCACTGGTATCAGAGCCCAACTTACAATAACTTTTGCCTAATAGTCACAAAGGGAGAGACTAGTCAAGGGTGATCTGACTAAAGGCCTGATGTGTGAGGAGGAGATTATTGGGTTTATCCCACATTGCATGTGGAAGGGTCTGGTGGTCAAGTTATAAGTGTGAGAGAAAATCACACCTTATGAGCTAACTTTTGGGGATAAGGCAGGCCCAAGACCACCCTATACTAGTATCAAAGCCTAGATTACAACTCCTCTGACTCAATAACCACAAACGGAGAGACTAGTCGACGGTTAACCGACCAAAGACTCGATATGTGAAGGAGAGATTGTTGAGTTTATCACATATCAGATGTTGAAAAGGGGGCTGGTGGTCAGGTTATAAGTGTGAGGGAAAGTCTCAACTTATGAGCTACTTTTTGGGTTGAGAAAGACCTGAGACCACCCTACAACGTCAAATTCGATCAAGTGCCAAGCTTCCCAAGTACCTCTAGTTGGGAGTGCAGGAATATCGTACAAAACGTTAAAACATGAGGGGTTTGAATCCTTTGATCCATTTTTAGCATCATCAATTAAGTTTAAAATTATAATTTTAGATTCTATAAAATTATTTAGGGAAAATTACATTTTAAACCCTCCAGGTATTGACACTTTTCTAATTGGTCCCTCTCCATTTGAGCGTTTCATTTTAAACTCTCTATGTATCAGCACGTTTTTAATTAGTCATTCTGTCAAAAAAAATCGTCTAAACTAACCGAATTGTGAGGGCAAATCATCATTTTATATTATTTGATTTTTTAATATTTTTTTTTTCTTTGACCCATCTCTCTCTCTCCCGCTCAAGACTCTCTCTTTCTTCCTCATTTCCTCTCTCTCTTCCTCATTTCCCCTTTCTCTCCCTATTCCTCTCTCTCTCTCCTTCTTCCCGCCGATCGGAACCACCCCCTATTATGGGGGGGTGGCAACAGGGGGTGAACCACCCCTATTTTGAGGGTATTTTCACCCCCGAAACAGGGAGTGAACGACCCCCTGTTGAAGGGGGTAAATCCCTGTTACCCCTTTCAACAGGGGGTGTTTTCACCCCCTGTTTGGGTCGGCGGGGAGAGAGGGAAGGAGGGAGAGAAGATGAGGGAAGGATGAATAGAAAGAGAGAGAGAGGAAATGAGGGAGGGAGGAGAGAGAAGGAGAGAGAATTGAGCGAGAGAGAGACTGAGAAATGTAGGGGAAAAAAGAGAGAAAAATCATTAAAAAAATAGAAAATATGTAAAATGACGGTTTTGTCCTTTTATTCTATTAGTTTTAACAGATTTTTTGACGGAAGGACCTATTAAAAATGTGTTAATACATAGAGGGTTTAAAATAAAACGCTCAAACGGAGAGAGATCAACTAGAAAAGTATCAATACCTGGAGGGTTTAAAATATAATTTCCCCAATTATTTATAAGTAATTATAACATTAAAATGTCTTTAAACATGACTAATTACTAATATATATATATATATGCAAAAATTAATTGTAACAACACGAGTCTTAAGTTTTAACAAAGTTTTAATTGATCATTATGTCCAACGACGTTAATTTAAAAGTCAATCAACTTATTATCTTTGTAAAAATCTTAAGAAATCAGATGAATTTTTAAAAATTTAGGTTATAAGCCACCATGATTTCCAGCTATTTTTCATCTCGCTTTTGGGTAATTAATTATTGTCATTCCACTAGTTGAGAAAAAAAAAAAAACAGAGAACTTAATGATTAAGCTTCAAGAAGACTTGATTGGCTTGCAACGTCACCACCATTGTAGTGGTAATCATACTTTTTCTAAAAGTCAAATTGTGTTGTTCTATGTAATAAAAAATAAAGATTTCAATATTTATTTACTTTTGTAATTACACTCACAAAAATTTCTCATGCCTAAAAATAATATATCAATTTTTAAATTTATAATTTTAAAATAATAATAAATAACTAAAAAATAATTAATAAAGTTACTTAAAGGGTACGAAAACTATTTTAAAAACAGAAGTATAAAATTTTTAAGTGGAAAATTCGTCCCAAATATTTTATCTTTTCATCTAGGCCATGAGTAGATTGAGTGGTGTAGAAAATTTGAAATTAGTAAATTGAGAGAGTGGAGAAGTTCAATCCCGATCATTTATTTTTTAAATTTATATTTATATGATTAAAAAAAATTTCCTTCCTGATTTAATAATGGATGATTATCTTAGTATCATATTCCAAATCTTAATAGTGATAAAAGGTAAAAACCACTTTGTAAAGGGGCCCATCACAATTTCACATGCTAAAAAAATAAAAACAAAAATAATTGGCACATCAAAAAGGTTGACAATTATTTTGCTTTTCTATTTGAGTTTTTTTATTATTTATTCTCTATTTAAGGCATAATGTAGGATTTAGATATTTTTAAACTGTTCATTTGGCATTGAAATCTTAATTAAATTTTTAGTTCTTGAATAGACAAAATAAGACGTGAAAAGATACATATACCCCACTCTTTCACATTTACGTTAACTATCTCTATTTTATTTCTAGTTCACAATCCTCATTATCTCTCTAAACCTTACCCACGTTCACTCACTCTCTCTCTCTAAACCCTCCTCAAATCCATCCTCTCTTGGTACGAATTCGTCGTCTCTACGTCCTCCATTTTCAGCCGATGGAAAACCTTAACCCCTCCATCTCTCTCTCTAAACCATGACCTATACCAAAAACAGCTTGTGAGATCAATTGGAGCAAGTATTCACTATACCAAGAATAACTTCGAGAGATCCAATCGATCTTCATCGCCGACCACTCCTCTACTGTCACCATCGTGCATCGTTATCGTCATCGGTAAGATTCTTTGGTGAGTGGTGAATAGTCCATTAGAGTGTCGGTGAGAGGGTTGTTCTTAGCGGCGACGACAAAAACCCTTCCCCTGGCGGTGGCGACGAAAACCCAGATTTTGTAGGGGGGCTGTTCTTGCAGGTGAGGGGGCTGTTCATATCTCTCTCTGCCAGTCTATTTGGTTCAGATTCCGTTGGTACCCCTCTTTATCTCTCTATCTCTCCATGTGATTTGGATTTAGTTTTTCTCTCTCTACCTGAAACTCCACGTAGATCCGGCTGCGTCTTTGAGTGGAATGGATCGAGAGAGAAGAATCCTGAAATCAATGAGTTTTCTTTTGAAATTTTCTCTCTTAACCAATTGATTATCCCTCTCTCTCACACACAATCACACACACAGTTCTTGCCGGTGAGGGGACTGTTCATACCTCTCTCTCTCTGCTATTCTATTTAGTTCAGATTCCGTCGGTACCCTCTCTCTATCTCTCTCTCCATGTGATTTGGATTTAGTTTTTCTCTCTCTACCTGAAACTCCACGTAGATCTGGCCGCGTCTTTGAGTAGAATGGATCGAGAGAGAAGAATCCTGAAATCAGTGAGTTTTCTTCAAAATTTTCTCTCTAAACCAATTGATTATCCTTCTTTCTCTCACACAAGCACACACACAGTTCACTGCTCACAGTTGTAGAGTGTAATATTCTGATAGTTTATCTCTCTATCTAATTCTTGATGGTGACGGATGTTATTCATTTTGGTGATGTTCTTTGGCGGTGTTGATGTTTGATTCGACGGTGTTGTTTGCGGTGGTGATTTTTATTTTCATTTCGGACAACCATCAGCCATACTAGCCAAATCTGGCAACCACCGCCGGCCACCAGCCAGATCCGGACCTTCCCCACTTTCTCTTTCTCTAGTTCATGGTTTTCTTATTGTTTTTTTTCCCCTGAGTTTGATGTTTAATTCGGCAGTGTTGTTCATGTTGGTAGTATTTTTCGACGGTATTGATGTTCAATTCAGCAATGTTGTTCACCGGTGGTGATGTTCATTTTCGATTAGGACAACCGTCGGCCACCAAATAAATATATGAAAAATGCTTTAACGTTAACGTGAATTTTTAAATTGTAATTTTGTAATATAGATAAGGTTTGACAATTGGTAAACGTTAACGCATACAATAAACAACTAAAAAAAAAAAAATATAGGCAAAGTTATTGTTCAAAATGAGTAAACGTTAACGTATACAAAAACAGATAAAGTATGATGAGTTAACGTTAACGTAACATACAAAATTGATGGAGAGATGTGTTAACGTGAAGAAAAAAAACATGGACGAAAAGAACGTCAACACAAAAAGAACGTCAAATGCAAGGACATGTGTTCATTAACATTAACGTGACAAAAAAAAAAAAAAAAAAAAAAAAAAAAAAATCATGAAATGCAATAACGCTAACGTTAACGCGCACCAATTTTTAATTTTGCACACATATTTTTTTGGACAATATTTGACGTGTTAACGTTAACACATACGATACCCCCCAAATGTCTATTTTTTTAATGTTAATGTCAGTATATTTTTTTTTTCATTTATCACATGAATTTTTCAAACAATATGAATGTGTTAACGCTAACACCGGAGAATCAAGAAAATGTATATTAACGTGGATGGGGTAGTTCATTTTTTACGTTAACGTTAATATTTGTATGATTTTTGCACACATGTTTTTCTGGGCAATATGAATGTGTTAGCGTTAATACAGAAGATACTCAAAAAATATGTATTTTTTAACATTAACGTCAATGTTTTTCTTTTTTAATCTCTTACATTTTTTGAGTTCAGATAACATGAATGAGTTAACGTTAACACATGGAGCTTAGAAAATTGTGTGTTAACGTTAACACAAATTAGAATCTTTTGATATTTTAACACAGAAGAAACAAAAAAAAAGTGCAACGCATATCAAACCCAAACATACGTCAAGTCAAAATGATAAAATACCATATATGGTAGTTTAATGTTAATGCGCACAAGACAACAGTATGAAACATGATGTTAACATAAATATTTAAGTAAAATACTTTAAATATTCAAGTAAAAAAATCAAAATACGTTAACGATAAAACCACAGTTCGATGGTTAAAAATGTGTTACCATTAATGCACAAAACAGACAAAAAAAGATATGGTAAAATGGAATACACAAAAAAAAAATTAAAAAAAAAATTGCGTTAACATTAATGTAGAATTCAAATTGTAGTTTTGTAACATAAATAACACACACAAAACAGATGAACAAGATGCGTTAAATTAAACACACACAAAATAAACTAAATATTCAAGAAAAAACCAAAAATACGTAATGTGATGAAATTAAGTTAATGTTAACATAACACATACAAACAAATAGATTGAGAGAGATGCATTGACATTAAAAAAAAAAAAAAAAGATTCAACAACGTTAACATGAATTCAAAATATAATTTTGTAATATAGTGTCTGAACAGTTTATGTTAACATTAATGCACTATTGTCCAATTTTTGTTTTGTTACATATGACAAAATGACAGATTCGTAAATATTGCAAAACAGAGTGGGCAAAATACAAGGAACTTTTTCTAAACAATTTATGGGTGGAAAAAAGTGGTCCCCAAGTTTGAATTCTAAACAAGTACTCTACAAATGACTAAATAATAAAATCTCCTTTCTATTTTTTATATTTTTAATTTGAGATAGTTAATTAATTGTCCTATGAAACGATATATACAATTATTACAATTTTTTTTGGTCGTTTGAAAAATATCAGTTTTTTTTTTTCAAAAAGACATAAATGTTATTCTCTTATTTAAAAAAAAACCTTTTTTTTTTTGTTTTTAAATTCATTAACACCCCCTATTTTTATAATATATATATTTTACTCTTAATTTTTTAAATAATTATATTTACCCCTCACAACATCCACTACCATTGTGCCCCATTGGAATCCTATTTTCCTTTCCTCTTTCTTCTTCATCCTTCTCTCTCTCGGTCGCGATATTTTGCGATATCGTGACAGATCTGTGACAACACTATGAGATCTATCACTGAATTTGAAGAAGAAGTAAAAAGAAGAAGAAGGAGGAGGTAGAAAATTTTGGCGGGTCCAGTGGATGGTGGTGGTTGTTTCGGTTGGGTAGGGGAGGGGGGACGGGGTAGTTTTTTTTTTTTTTTTTAAATAAAGGGGTAATTTTTTTTATTTTTTTATTTTTAAATAGGGATGTTAGTGCAAAAAAATAAAGAGGGAAAATATTTTAAAAAAAAAAAATTAAGAGATATTTATGTAATTTAATTTTTAATTATTTGATTATTTAAAATGGTTAAGGGTAAATTATCATTAAAGTAAAAGTTTTATTAATTTTTAATGTATAGAAAAACTAAATTGTGTTTGACCAAAAGGATGAGAGGTAAATAATATTTTTTAAATAACATGAGATATTTCTAATTTTAAGTAAAATAACAAAAGAAGTGAATTATATAAATCCTTCTTTTTGTAAACTTCCGACTACACCTTTCATTAAACACAACAAACTTCACTCACAAATTACAATCGAGAAAAATACGATTTTAACCAAATATTTTGGAATAGTTAACTGAATATTTTGTAATTAAAAATGATATAATAAGACTTGTTGATCATAGCTACTTATTATATAAATTTTGTCTTTTATTATGATATGAACTAATTGTTGAATTTGTAATCGTGATACTACTTTAAATTAATCATCTATATATAGTTATAGATGATTGAATAAATTCCTTTCCATTTTTCTTAAATAGGATTTTGATATTTTAGACTCCTAAAGTTTGATTATTATTTCACTTTGGTCCTTGTAGTTTCAATTTGACCTTGAAATTTTCTATTGATCCACTTCAGTCCAAAGTAATAGATCCACTTATCAATCCATCACCTATCATACACCCAACTACTTTTAAGAGGACCTTAGGAGTATTTACATCATCTTTTGTTGCCCTTTACAAATTTTCTATTAAAAAAACTGTATATATGTATATTTTATATCTATATTTTTGACTTTTGAGTATTTGGACATGAATGAGAACAAGAGGGAAAAATGGAGGAGACTCAAAATATCCATTAAAGCCCTTAAAAGTAGTCACATGTACACAAATGACTCTTTTCCGTCCAAAATTATAATGGGGATAATGACTATTTAATGTGTGATTTGTTCAAATTTAAACTATGGGGACCAAAGTGAGATTGTGGTCAATTCAGGGGTACAAACGGTTCAAACCCCTTCTTAGAAAAATACAGAAACAATAGCACTAAAGATCCATAAGTCATATCTCCTAAGATCTTAAAGCTATATAAACATGACTATAAACTTTAAAAAGTCTAAAATGCCTTGCATATGTGGAAAGAAAAATACTAATCTATCTTCAAAAGACAACATGATGCCTGATTGGACCATGAGAAAGAATAATAATAATAATAAAAAATGATGCCTATGCTCCTTTACACACAAGAAAAATATTATGTGGTTTCCAATGTGGAGGGTTCAAATTTAAAGGGAGTTTGAGGATTGAATAAAAGATAATGTTAATTTCCACATACCAATTAAAGAACATAGTACATATTCACTACTTTTGTTGTTGGTTTGATGGTTTTGAGGAAGACAAATCAAGATAGAAAAAGATAAAAAAAAAATGTGATCTCTTTCGGTGGTTGCAAGATCTCTTTAAGTATAATCTATTCCCACTATCTAAGTTGGTTAAAATTCTTATTTATTTATTTTTAATTTTTTCGGTAAGGTGTGTTCGGGTCAGGTTAAGCGTACCTCGATTAATCACATTAATAAACAATCTTAAGGGTGCACTTTTCCACATTGTATTGTTCTCTCACTTTTATGTGGGTTCTTATCCTACATGTAGATTTCATTAATTATTTATTAAAAAATCTCTTATTTAATGTAGATTTATTTTGTTAATGATGTAATTATTGTTGAGCAGGTTTTGGCAATGAGTTTCCTGTGACAGATGCCTTGGTGCAAGTCATTTTATAGTCGAATGTCAGGGACGCATGGTTGTATCGAATGCATTGTAAGGTAGGGTAATGTGCCTTTCATGTCACCATTTGGATTTGGGACAAACGGTAGCACTTGAGATCCAACAAGTGATATTAGAGCGCGATTGAGTTACCAGAGCATTTTTTCACTGCCAAACACCGGGGTATTTTGCTCATCAAGCTAAGCCTCGTTGAGTTGAAGCTAAAGTCAAGTCGCTAGTGGAGCCACATAATATTTTGTTAGTGAAGGAATGTTCAAAATAGAAAGTTGGTGAGCTGTACAGACTGAAGGGTGGTACTCTGACAGGATAAGCTATTGTCAAACATGTGTCCAGTATTACAAGCAGATAAAGAACATCTGGGCACCTTAAAACAAATTGTTTAGGAAAAGCAACAAGTTCCGTAGTTTGCCCCAGTAATTATGCTAATAGATTTTCTATTGCCTCGGTGGGAGATGATGATAATGTCATCTAATAAGGGCATTCACATCATGCTGATAATGTCATCTAATAAGGGCATTCACATCATGCGGCATGACAAATAAAGATGTCAAGATAAGGATGTGTTATATTGGCAGGTACATGTTTGCGCACGAGCACTAGTTCCGCAGTAGTTGTAGGGTGTGTGGTGGAATATGATGTCGATGACGAGTGAAACTTCCGAACAAGCAAAACATGGAAGCTTGCAACATAATTTTGTTTGCAATTATTTTTCAATATGTGTCAAAGTTGGAAATCATTGAATTCGTTAATTCTAAGTGCATATGCTTTTTATGGTGGAGCATGGCAATTCTTAGTTTTGAGAATTGTAAATGTTGGAGTAGACAATGTTTTATTTAGCATCCTAGTGAAGGGGTGCGGCCATCCCAATAAAGAAGTGTGATTGCCCGATCAATGGAAGGGAGAATGTTTTTTTCGGCCACGTGGAAAAATCAACCACAGGTGGAGAATTGTTGGTGTTGTCTTAAGTTTCCAATGCAGGAACAATGTCAATCACATGAACTGTAACGCGTTCCCACCAACAGTGAACAATACTATACACGTGAATAGTTACGTATGTATGAACATTAACACGTTTCCACCGTCTAGTGAACAATACAATCCGTGTGAATAGTAACACGTTTTGAACTTTTCCATAATACCCACTTCATCATTCTCTCAGATTATGAATAGACATTGAATTCAAAAGTTTATAAGAATTCAGACAAGATGTAACATTTGAGAGAGAAAGGCAAGAGCCTTTGGCCATGGCCACAAAGAGGTTATGGGTAAACCTTCAGATAATAAGATGAATATGGTGAGGCAGTGAATAAACACATATAGATAACTTGATAGGGAGATTATTGAGTGGGTAAATTGAGTGTATGAAAATTTACCTCATCCCTATAATTTCTATTCATATAGTGAAATTGTTTTCTCTCTATGAACGTAGGCAAAGTTTGGTTGAATCATGTCAATTATATGTGAATTTTGAATTTATAAGACTGACCATCTAGCTGGAAAAATGTATTGCTTCCCCATAAGTGGTATCATAGTCCAAGTCATGGGCTCAATTCCCATGGAGAGCAATTGTTGAGAGGGAGATTGTTGGCCAAGTTTTGATAGCGTTTGTTTTGGTAGTAGATGCTCAGGTACGATCAATTCACCGTCAAATGCAATGGGTGTTTATGTGTGTCGAATGCACTGCTGTTGGTAGAGGCTACGTGTCGACTCACAGTCGAATGCAGTCAGTGTTTATGTGTGTTGAATGCACTATAAAATTAGGATATATGCTTTTCCTAACACCAATTGAATTTAGAATGAGTGATTAGTTCAACAAGTGTTATCTCATTAACATAACATATATTATTTCTCGTTAAAAATTTTAATTAATCCAGTCGGTTGTTCCAAATCTAATAGTACATTATTGGAATATTAGAAATAGTATTCTTAGATGGAGATGGTACCATGATACCCATAAATTAGGCATCAAGGGGGAACTTTTAATCCACTTATGCCCACCATTAGAGTTGCACTTTATGTTGGGTTTATGGGCCACATGGGCTATGCACTAAATAGGGTGATTACCATCTTGATTTCTTAAGGTCAAGTTGGAATGAAATGGGTGTTTTATCAAATGAAACCTGGCTAGTGATCCAAATTAGTAATTAGTGGATAAAGATCTTGGAGATATCAATTGTTATCTAAATTGACACTTGGTGTTTTTTTTTTAATAAAAAGAAAAAAGAAAAAAGAAAAAGCAAATTTCATGTGTCATGCTTGGTGTGTATAAGTCCCCTTTTGGCCTAGTTTTTGAATGATCAAAATGTGCGCAACTCCAACTCAATTAGTCATTTATACTTGGCAAAACCATAAAATAACTCCATGCATAGTAATTTAAATCAACATAAACATGAAAATAGTCCAACACAAATAAGCATTCAAATTCGATATTTGAGACAGAAGAGACAAGAGCAGCAAACATGGACATGGAGGAGAGAGAAAAAAAAATCACCAAAAGACCAAGATTAAGCCTAGATTTAGCCCAACAACATGAAATTTGAGCGCCAAAAAATTGCCTCACCTATTGACGTGAGGTAGGAATGGCTTGCAAAATTAAGGCTTTGCACTCGGGCGAGAGCTTCTCCATTGGAACTGTGTTTTCCCAATTTGTTTAGGCAAAATGACTATTATTGAATCTCTCTATACTCTAGAGGGATGACTCTCCCGTTAAAGATGCTCTAAATGTGCATTTTAGTCAAAATCTTAGCCAAACACCGAAAAGAAAAATTGCATTTTTATGTCCGAACATGTAAAGAACTTTTGTTCTTCAAGTAACTTATTGTTGTTTTTAGGGCAAAATCTGTCACACCCCATCCCGGACACCCGTCATCCCAAGACCGACGTGACGACAACATGACATCACCAACATCCAATCAACTAATGAACGACAATATACATACATTTAGATATACAATCATCTATTATGGGGACACACCGGTCCCGAAAATTTCCTCACAAAATATATTTATCCATGAACCCTTTTATAGGTTCGCCTCTGACAGCTCATCTCAAAACTCTTATATGACTCCATCACATAGCTCTACCTAGTACCAGTAGGGGACCGACTCCTAACCGTTTCACCAGCGAGTGTACTGCCTTCTTAATAAAAACATTTTTCAAATAATAATACATTCTAAATAATACAACATCTAAATGGATCAAGCATAACGCGTATAAATAAACACATTTTTAACAGTAATATAAAAATCATATACCACGAGAAAACTTCTTCTTCCTACCATTTAGAATCATCATCTATATATATATCAAATATATGAAATCCATTCAAACCATTAACATAAAATAACATGATAAAACACCAAGACGATATAATAACACACCACATCACCATATATGTCAAAATACCAAATATGACAAAACACCACATACGACACCACATCACACCACACCTCACCACACCACACCACACCACACCTCAGCTAGCTATGTGATCGTTTTAACCTCATGATCGGGAGTTGCAACGGTACCGTATCTCATAGGATATGCCTTCCTAGCGGGATATAACAACGCTCCGCTGGACTATACCAGACGGGTGAACAACGCTCCGCTGGACTATGCCAAGCGGGTGAAATAACGCTCCAC
This sequence comes from Eucommia ulmoides, assembly GCA_016647705.1. Classification (NCBI taxonomy): domain Eukaryota; kingdom Viridiplantae; phylum Streptophyta; class Magnoliopsida; order Garryales; family Eucommiaceae; genus Eucommia; species Eucommia ulmoides. Next base: position 5,055,051 of record CM028333.1, on the reverse strand, counting down.
TGGACTATGCCAGACGGATGAAAATCCAACACCAATCTCCAACTCACCTCAACAACAACAATTCATCTCCATCTCAACAATAACAACTCTGCCCACAATCAACCACTTCATCAATACAATTATATCATCATCAAACTACAACTCAATGAATAATCAACGCTTTATCGAAGCAGATAAAATCAACAGTATCGACAAAACAATAACAACATCATCAAACTACAAATCAATAATATCAACATCTATCTCCAAAACTGATTTAATCCGAAAATCATATTTTTCACCTTTGTTTGAAAACCGTCTAATTTCAACGAAACCATTTTTTCTCTTTATTTTTTAGAAAATCATGCATTTTTAGAAAAACAGATATTTTTCACTCTCTTTTAAAACCACCAAGTCCGACGAAAATTCTTTTCAACTTTCTTTCAAAACCAACGTAATTTAATGAAAATCCATTTTGACCAACTCACCCAAAACCTGCTTGATCCACTTCATTTTTAAAAGCATCTAATTTAAATATAACCATTTTCTATCATATATAGATATAAAAATAGTTTGGCAAGAAGACAGTACACTCACATGATTATCCGTTTTCAAATATTTTGACCGCCTATTCTCTACCGGTTCTCCGGTGCCTGCGAACCTAATAGTGACATGGCCTAAATTAATATTTTATATAAAAATAACTTAATTATGCCATGCAACCCAAATTTTCGTAATTTCCTACTTCTCGCGTTTTATTATGAAATACTGCTATTTAACTAATATTACTCTGTTACAGTTTACTATATCGAATTTATTCATGCGAAGGAATAACACTAATTTCACTGATAATAATAATACGTATTTCACATTTAGACAATTACATACATATATTAAAGAAATTCGGAATTCTACCTCTTCCGACTTTTCCGTTGGTCGCAAGATTGAGTTTTGATTTTTATTTGGGGTGGTTTGCGTAATTTCTTTTTCTTTTTCCTTTTTCTTTCTTCTTCTTCTTTTCTGCGTTTCTTCATCCCGTTTCTACGTCTGCGTCTGCTTCAGCCACCGGCCGACTTCACTGTTCACACCCACTCTCACTCACCTCCTCTACCGACTGGCCAAATGACAACACACACACACACACCGCAACCCACACAACACGCACTCACGATCATAGCCACTACTGTCGGACAAAACTTCTGGCCGACGACACCCCACCGATCACTGCTCCACTCTCGACTTACACCCATGAGAACAGAACGCACACACATAACCGAACGGTCATACCCACACAACGACGGCAACGTTGGATCTCACCAATTGCATTTCGGTTTTACTATTTTGAAATCTCACCGCTAGCGAGTTATTTCTCTCTAACCACTGCCGGCCAAACTGACAGACGACAACACACATACACTGACTGGACGACGAGCAATCACACCCATACACCTATCTGACCGAACAACCAGACACATACACTCCCACCGGCCTGAATAGCACTCTGCCGGCAACCCAAAATCAACGACGGAACAAAACTCACACACACACGATGAACGATCACTGTCGGCGAACAGAACAAGACATACACACAACAGGCTGACGATACACATACACGCAACCGTCGATGAACAGCAAAACACACACAAACCTCACACACACACACGCTGACGATACCCACTGGCGAACGGACCCTCTTTTTTTTTTTTTTTTCTTCTTCTTTCTGTTTTTCTTCCCGGTTTTCCTATCTCTCTATTTCTTCTAGATATATATGTGTGTGTATAGTTGATCAACGCCGGCCAAGTGGCCTCTCCTCCGCCACAATTTTTTTCTTCACCGCCATACCTATATATATATATATATATAATATAATATAATATAATGAATTTACACTTACCTCCCCTCAAGTTTGGTTAGAATATTATGTGAACCCCTTTAAAAATTTTAATGTTCAATAAGTTTACAACTTGACCCCTAAACTTTTTAAAGATTAAATCAAAATTAACACCATTAATCCCGTTATTTTTGAAATATTTTAAAATGCGACTTAAACTGTACGTATATCAAAGATCGAGGTCTTACAAATTCTATTTTAGACCCTCTAAGTATTGATACATTTCTATGTGGTCTAATAACTTTATTGCATTTCAGTTTAAACCCTCTAAGTATGAATGCGATTTTAAAAAGTCATTCTGTTAAATTTTCCATTTAAATTAACGAAAATGATGTCATGTGCATTGCACATGCCATTTTTTTAAGGGTATAATGATCTTTTTATTTTATTTTATTTTATTTTTCTTTTTTCTTTCTTCCTTCCTTTTTTTTTTTTTTTGTTAAGATAATTGAGAAGTAGGGAACATGAATGATATATTGAATAATATGAGAAAATATACAACTAATACAATGGTATACACAACTATTTATAGGGGAAATGGGTGTTAGCGTTTTGCCCTAATGGGCCAAGTGGGCCGAACCCATATATTTCATTAACATCTCCCCTCAAACTCAAGGCGGTAAATGAGAGGTGAACTTGAGTTTGGAAACTAGAAAATGAAAACATCCGGGTGGATGAGCCGTAGTGAAACTGTTTGCTGTCTTATCGGCTGAACTAATGGATTGTAAATGAACAGTATTCTGAAAAATGTGATGATGGATGAAGTGACAATCAATCTCAATGTGTTTTGCACGCTTGTGAAAGACATCATTATGGATGATCTGAATAGCACTCTTATTATCACAGTATAGGGTAGTGGCAGTAGGAGAAAAAATGTCCATGTTAGCGAATAGCCACCGAAGCCAAAAAAAGTCTTGAGTTGCATCAACCATGACACGATATTCAGCTTCAATTCTGGAACGAGCAACTATAGTTTATTTCTTACTATGCCAGGAAATGAGAGAGTTACCCAAGAAAAAATAGTAACCAGTGGTTGAACATTTGTCGGTGGGATCTCCGACCTAATCGACATCAGAATAAGCTTGTAAGATAGGTGTAGATTAAGTTGATAAATGAAGTCCATGAAATAAAATACCCTTGACATACCAAATTATGCGAAAAACAGCCAAGTAATGAGTAGTCCGAGGAGCAGACAAGAACTGAATGACTTGATGAACGACATAGGCAATATCAGGGCGAGTGATAGTGAGGTATACAAGACTTCCAACCAGTTGATGATATAGAGTGATCTCCTGAAAAGGTGAACCATCGAGTGGAGTAAGTATGATATTCAGCTCGAGAGGAGTAGTGGCAGTAGTGGAGTCGGTGATCCCAGCCTTGGAAAGAAGATCCGAAGCATATTTGGCCTTAGAGAAAAAATATCCATCTGAACTGGATGAGACTTTGAGGCCAAGAAAATAGTGAGTACGCCAAGATCTTTCTTCTCGAATTGTCCACTAAGAAACATTTTGAGTTTAGAAATACCGCGTAGATCATCTTCAATAATAACCATGTCATCCATATACAATAAAAGAAGGATAATACTGTTGGTAGTGTGGTGAATAAACAAAGTCGAATCATGAGCACTAGATGTAAAACCCAAACTGATGAATATTAGTGCTAAATTTGGCAAACCAGGCACGTGGAGTTTGTTTCAATCCATTTAGGGCACGACGAAGGCGGCAAACTTTGTTTCGAAGGGCAACTAGGCCGGGAGGTAGATGCATATAGACTTCCTCAAGTAGGTCACCATTGAGAAATGCATTTTTTACATCTATTTGAAAGAAACTCCATTTTCGAATGGCGATAATGGTAAGAAGTGTACGAACATATGTGAGCCTCACTATTGAAGCAAATGTTTCTTCATAGTCAATACCATATTCTTGAGCAAAGCCCTTGGCAATAAGTCGAGCTTTATATCAGCCAACAGAGCCATCAGAAAGCGTGTTGATCTTAAACACGCATTTACACCCAATAGAAGTTTTTTCAGGGAGCAGATCCACAATATCCTAGGTATGAGTTTTGGCGAGGGCTTGAAGTTCTTCGTTTATTGCTTTCTACCAAAGATGATTAATATTCCTTATACGATTGAGGCTCATGCAGATGAAGTATAATAGAAAAGCAATAAAAATCATTAAGGTAAAATGGACAATGAGTTTCCCTAGTAGAGTGGCGGGGGTGCTCTGGAGCGTGGGTCTTAAAGGCTGTCGGTACAGAATCATCGGACACATGAGAAGTCTCGGCATGGTCGTTGGAGTTGGAGGGGTGATATCAGTTGGTGGTTCTGGAGTGGGTTCAGGTGGTGGTTCTGGAGTGAACACATCGTAAGGTGCAAGAGTAGGCTCAACTGGTGGTACTGTATCCTTAGGAAATAACTCAATAGATAGATCAGTAAAGAATCTGAAAGTGGTAACGGTTGACATGTTAAATGACCGTAAGGAAGAAAATATTTGATGTTCCCAAAAAAGGACATGTTGAGAGATATGAAAAGTTTTAGAAATGGGATCCCAGCACCGATACCCTTTATGTTCTATGTTATATCCAATAAAACAACATAAGTGAGCCCTTGGTTCTATTTTATTGTGTTCATGTGGTTTGAGGAGAACAAAATAAACACAACCAAAGACTCTGAGTTCAGAGTAATCGAGAGGTTTACTGAAAAGATGCTCAATCGGAGACTGGTGTTGGATTGTAGAGGAAGGGATACGATTTATGGTGTAGACAGTTGTAAAGGCAACATCATTCCAAAAATGCTCAGGACATGATGAGGAAATGAAGAGAGCACGAACTGTGTCAAGAATATATCTATATTTGCGTTCAGCTCGTCCATTTTGTTAGGATGTACTAGGACACTAACGATGAGAGAGCGTGCCATTTTTGCAAAGTAGGTTAAGAAAGATACGATCCTTGTATTCCATTGCGTTATCCGAGCAAAAAACTTTGATATCTTTAGAAAATTGGGTTTGAACTATAGAGAAAAACTCAGAATATATTTGGAATAGTTCGAATCGATATTTCATAAGATACAACCATGTACATCGAGAGTAGTCGTCTACAAAGATAACAAAATAATGACAACCTCCCATCGAGGCATGAGGAGAAGGCCCCCAAATATCAGAATGAATGATATCAAAGGGTGTGAGGAAAACAGACTGACTCTCTTTAAAAGGTAGGGCTAGTTATTTTGGAAGTTGACAATGGATACGTTTGAAGGACTCATGCTGAACTGAACCTAATTGACCACTAGAGATAAGCAATTGGAGTTGACTAGATAAAGTGTGGCCTAACCGAGAATGCTAAAGTTGTTATGGTGATAGGAACAATGGTGGCTGTGGAGATAATGATGATGAGGAAGATACTGGTGGTGGTAGAGATGTTGCACAGGTTGATAAAGGGACATGTGGTTGTGGTGGTAGTGGAGTTTGACATGGAAGGTGCAAACTGCTGAGTTCAAATAGACGTCTAACTTTACGACCAGTCCCAAAAGTTTCTCTTGTCCGAGGATCCTCCACACAACAACCACTGTTAGAAAATATGACTTCAAATCCCAATCCATAAAATTGCCCAACAGATAAGAGATTTCAGGTGAGTTTTGAAATCAAATACGTGTCAGGAATAGAAAGATGAGAAGTAGAAACCTGACTAATATAAGTAATACGCATTTGAGAACCATTAGAGGTATGAATACTAGGAATATTCATAGTAGAGAGTTTGGTGGAGAAATAATCGGGATCAGATGTCATACGATTACAACATGTAGAATAAAAAAAATCAAGAAGATTTACCTATGGTAAGTGAGAGAGTAGGGGAAAGGTTTGTACCATTCATGGAGAAAATATGACGGAAGAATGAGGCCATATTTGCAATAGACATGGTAACAGTAGTGGAGGTAGGATCTGAAGTCTCGGTGGCATTAAAAATGATCGAAGAACCCGCATATATCGCTGTTAAATCGAATCAACAAAGTATACTGTAACCCCCTTGAACCGAACAAATCTCCGTGATGAACCGAATCAATAATATAAAGAGAACTATACTGTATAATTTGAATTTGATTAAACGTATATCACAGATAAGTTCAAAATGCTGAAATTGTCCAAGAATCAGTATTAAATCTCCAAGAACTGGGCGAGAAATGGGTGAACCGGCATAGAAACCACACAAATATAAAGGAAAGTATATTCTGTGAGTCTCAAACCATAAAACAGGGGTCGGAAACAAAATCAGAGTGTTGAAAAACCCTGGAAACCGGTCTAACTTCATTAAAAACCAGTCAAAAAAAGCATGAACAGGTCCGAGGAAGATTTTATTAAAGAACTGGTGACGTGGCGCTGACGTGGACTGAGGTGGAAGTCAGCATTGATGTGGTGGCGGGTCAATGCTGATGTGGCTAAAAATCCAAAGTAATGTTGACATGGCAGCTGACATGACAGATGACATGGTGGCTGACGTGTCTTTTGACGTGGCCAAACAAATAGGTCTGACTGGATGTTGGTTGCTGGCAGGGCAGTGACTTGGCAGCTGATGTGGCGAAAGAGCAGTAGGAGGTGCGTGAGATCCACGTACGGGAAACTGGTACTTTTAGACCGCGCGTGAAGGCGTTTCGATGGTCAAAATTGGCCGTGGCTGGTTTCTTTGGACTCGTCTTGTCGAGACAATTCTGATGGGATGGTCGTAGATGAATTTAGAGCATCGATTGAGACGGTGGAGCCCAAAATTCGAGACGACAAGGCTTGGTGGTACTGCAGGCTCTTCGTGGTGCGTGGATGATCTGGTGGCGGTGATTTTGGTAGCGTTGTGTTCGTCTCTAAAAGACGAAGACGGTGGTGTGGTAGTTGTTGATACCGGAGTAGTGATGAGACCTTTAGTAGTAACGAAAACCCCAAGAAAAAAGAGAAGCGGTGTCAATAGAAGCTTTAGGATTGCGAAATATTTTAGAAAGAACAGGTCCAAGAAAAACTTACTCTTGATACCATGTTAAAATAATTGAGAAGTGAGGAACATGAACGATATATTGAATAATATGAGAAAAGATACAACTAATACAATAGTATACACAACTACTTATAAGGGAAGTGGGGGTTAGGGTTTTACCTTAATAGGCCAAGTGGGCCGAGCCCATATATTACATTAACACTTTTCTTTCCTCCTTCTTCCTCATATCCATCATCTCTCCTCCTTCCACCATTTTTACCACCTTGATAAGATTCTAATAGTTTCCCACTATTTTTCTTCATATTCCCTATCCAACTTTATAATAACTAATTGATTCATTTGTTACAAATTAAGTTTAATAAATTATAAAATTACAAATTTTATTTTCTCTCATAATAATAGTACTTTTAACTTTTTAAATTATCAAATTATATAGAAAAAAAATTATTTTTGAAAATACAATATTAAGCACAATAAACTCTTAAATTAATTTTAGCTTTTAAAAATTACCAAATTAAATATAATATATCATAAAATTAACATCCAGTATAAGGACATATTTGCTATTTTTATTATTAACTCATAATTCTGCATATTATTTTTTTGAGAGCAAACCCAAATATCTAAAACACCAAATTAATTTTGATTGATTTTAAAATAGAGTTACTTTTATAGTTTACGAAACAACTTTAAACTTATGTCTAGTCATGCTAATATTAGAATTACGTTTTGATATACCCTTCTTTCTTTTTTTTTCGCCTTTGGCGAATAGACTTTATTTTTATCCAAATAATGAAGTTATAGGTGTTGAATATAAATCTTATAGTCAATATTATATTCATATATTTAGTGGATTTATATATAAAATGTTACAATCTCAATTATTAGTAAAACGATATTTTGATATTATTCTCGAATTGTATCAATGTTACTGTAGACACTTGATATAAAGTTCAAATGTCTTAACTTTTTAAGGTGATTAAAAGGTGAAACCAAAGACATTTGAAACTTGTATTCTAAATTGTTTCTATAAAGTTATTGGATTGTTAAAATGTCTTTAACAATGTAGGCTAGTTTGTTGGGGGTATTTTCTCTTTTGAGAATAGTGAATATAGAACCATTAGTATAAGATATTAGAACAACAACAATGAGACTTACTAAGTGTAACAATGAATTGAACGTGAACATCCTTAACATCGTACGTGATAACTTTGCTAAATGTCAAAATAGGATATCGGAGTTGTGATTACACTTGTGATCTATTGACTTGAGGTATTGTCTATTACGTGTATGGGTTGTTATACTTTAATACTACTTAGCGTTGTTTTCTATCCCCGAAACATCAGTGGTATTTATTGGGTATATTGGGACACACTTGTGAATATACAAGTACGCAGGATAGAATCTATCACTCTCAGTAAAGAGAGATGTGTCCAATGTGATTATGTTAGGCTTATCCCACATCGAATGTGGAAGGGGCTGGTGGTAAAGTTATAAGTGTGAGGAAAAACTTCACCTCTTGAGTTACCTTTTGGGGTGAGAGAGGCCAAAGATCACCCTACATTGGTCTCAGAGCCCAAGTTACAACAACTCTAACCCAATAACTATAAATGGAGAGTTTGATCGAGGGGGAGATTGTTAGGTTTATCTCACATCGGATGTGAAAGGGATTGGTGGTCAGGTTATAAGTGTGAAAGAAAACCTCACCTCACAAATTAGATTTTGAGGTTGAGAAAGACCCAATACTACCCTACACTGGTATCAGAACTCAGGTTACAACAACTCCACCCAATAACCACAAAATGAGAGACTAGTCGAGTGTTAACCGACCAAAGGTCTAATGTGTGAGGGAGAGATTGTTGGGTTTATCCCACATTGGATGTGGAAATGACTAGTGATCAGGTTATAAGTGTGAGGGAAAACCTGATCTCATAAGCTAGCTTTTGGGGTTGAGATAGGCCCAAGACCACCCCTATACTATTGAGTTTATCCCACATTGAATATGGAAGGAGGTGGTAGTCAGGTTATAAGTGTGAGAGAAAACCTCAACTCATGAACTAATTTTTGAGTTTGAGAGAGGCCCAAGACCATCCTAAACTAGTATTAGAGCCGAGGTTATGACAACTATGGCCCAATAGCCACAAAGGGAAAAATTGATCAAGGGTTAGCTGACCGAAGGCCCGATGTGTGAGAAGGAGATTGTTGTGCTTATCCCACATCGGATATGGAAGAGACTATGATGAGAACCAACGTGCACCAACAAAGGATCCGCTGCATGTTCCAATTGGGCCTATTACGAGGGCAAGATCCAAGAAGATCAAAGAAGCACTTAATGGGCTAATTCAAGATATATGGGCTGAATCTAAAGTCATAATGCCCAAGTTAGGCCCAAATGGAAATCAAGGCCTAATCCATCTCATAAAGGCAAGCAAATGGGCTTAGTCATGAACTTAAATGGGCCAAAACATGAGACCCACGAAATTCTACTTATTTATTTTAGTTTATATCATTTTGTAAGACATCAATGCCAATTAGTATTTTTATTTTCTAGTATTGATATTGTAATAAGTTTGAAAGGCATCTAGGACTTTTGTTCTTGTAGCCTCCCCCTAGGTGTGAAAGGCCACCCACTATCTATAGTAGGGTGTGCTAAAGTTGAAGACTTATTGTGTGAAAAGGACAACCCTAGGTGTGAAAGACCGCCCCCTATGTAAGGTAGGGTGTGCTTGACCACCTACTAGCCTAGGCTCTCCTTTGTGTTGGTTGCCTATTTAAGAGAGTTGTATTCCATGGGAAAAACACATTACTTGAATAATATATCAGATTGAGAGAGTTTTCTCTTGAGTTCTTCATAGAACTTTTCTTTGAACTTATCAAGAATTTCTTGTGGCGTTCAAACTCTATAACTTCGGTTCGTGATTCCATTATAATCTTTGGGTCGAGGTTTGTTATTTTATACCTTTGGTTCGCGTTTCATTCATAAACGTTGGGTCAAGGTTTCTATCAAACATTCTGTATTTTTGTGTTCTTCCTTTCTTTCTTTTCATTTATAAATCCAGATTTTAGATCGATCCTAGCAAAGACACCATAAATTGGTTTCGGGTCTCACTAATTCTTGGTGAGGTTTGCATCAGACTAGTACAGGTTATAAGTGTGAGAAAAAATCTCACCTCATGAGCTAGCTTTTGAGGTTGAGAGAGGCACAAGACCACGCTAAAGATTCGATCTAATATAATTTACTCAAGCCTCTGACCAGGGCAATATGACAATTGGGATGAGATTATAATTGGTGTTACAAGGGATTATATTATCAATAAATATACATATGATCGGATTAGGATTTTTGACCTATCTATACTATGTTGGTCCTTTAGGGAGTATAATAGAGGGAGATCATGTAGTATAAAAATCATAACTAAGGGGGTTCTCTTGGTAAAATTCCTATCAACTAGATATGGCTGTGATATATGAGTAGACGTGACTTATAGTCAGAGAAAATGTCTTGAAAAATATTCTCTGAAAGGGCATAATTGAAATTGTGCCAATTTTAATTGATTAATCAATCATTTGATTAATTATTTTCACTATTAATTATTGGTGTGAACCTATTGGATCACACACAATAGAAAATGGAAGTTCAAAAACTCTTTTAAAAATGAATTAGTAATGTAGAACTATGTAAAAGTTTGAGGGCCAAAGTATAATTATAAAAAGGTTCCAAGGTTTTGAACCCTACACAATCCTTATAAATAGGGGAGGCCATAGTGGTCACCCCCTATCAGATAAAATTGGCCAGGCCCAAAATTCGGCCAATCTCCTTCTTTTGTTTTTTTACTATTTAGATTATTACTACTACCTAGAAATCTCAAGAATTAGATTTTTAAATATCTCAAGAATATTGCCCCTATGATATTTCCTATGTAGATATTGTTTGAGGTTAGACACTTGTGTTGCTTTTCTAGGATAAATGTTCTCAATAGCCAAATTAGAATCAAATCTAGTCGCTCTTAGAAGAGGCTTCTCAGATTACACTTCCAGAACTACAGGCAATGAGGTTGAAACACTGAAAGAGGTATAATAATTAAATTTGATTTAATCTTTACTATTTATATTTATTTTATGTTGATACGGATAGATCCGACTCTAAGAAACTAAGTTTATTAAATGTCATTTAAATTTTTTATATTCTGTTTTGCAAATCTAGCAATTTTAATAGTTGATTCCTTCTATAGGGGTTTGCTTTCAATAACGAACAAAGATTTAGACTTTGAAGGGACAAAAATGCAAATGGACTGGATACAAAGAAGTTTTTTCTTTCTTTCTTTCTTTCTCATTTTGAAGAAGAACAAGGTATTCACAACTTTAGAGTATGCTTGTTTGAAAGAATGAAGAGAGGGAGGGAGAGGAAAATTAAAATGAATATATTTTCTAATATTCGAAAGTTATTTTTCCTAATATTGCTTTGTTGGAGGAATGTAAAAAGAAAGAAAAATATAAGATTTTATTTTTGGTTAGGAAACAAAATGAGAAAGGAAAATGGTAAATTTCAAATGCACGGCCTATCATTTGGAAAACCCACAATGCCACTCATATATTAAAAAAAAAAAAAAATTACCTTTTAAGCCCCCAAAAAAATTATTGTTCACCGTTTAAACCCACCTACTTTTCCTTGCACTGAAAACTCCCATGTTCGGCTATTTCTTACACTGATTAGTCCCTTTTTAAAAATCGGCCGGCGACGAGATTACAGAAATGCCCTTCCTGTGATTCGCGCGAATGACGGCTACCTTATTTGGCTACAAGTTTTATTTCGCAACGGTACATTCATTTGAAATCAGAGCAGCTTGCAGTGGTTACGTTTTTCAAGATTTCAAATTCATGAGAAGGAAGATACATCGCTAACGTAGATTGTGCATTTTACGATCATCAAACCGAAGCAGGTAAGAATAAAGTTTTAGTATTTTTATGTGAATTTGTTGAATTCACATATCAATTCATTTTTACAGATTCTATCAAATGCACTAAGATAGATTTTCTCAAAATTCTTGTTTTTTACACATAACGATAGTAGTACATGTAGGAATTCATAATTTTTTATACATTTCGTTTATTTCATTCAACACTCACACTAATATGACGAATCAATATTTATATGTGTTTTTCGTATGCGACATATGTATGAATTGTATCGATCTAGTTTAACTCACGTGTTTAACATGTTATATTCAACATTTGCATGAGTTTATTTTTGTTTAAACAATGAGTATGTATTTTTTTTTTATGATAACAGTAATGTTACATTCAACATTCACACAAACATACAGTTTATTGAGATGTTGAATATGACATGTTAAACCAGTATCTTTTTGGTCGGACAAAGAGTGTTACATTCAACATGATCACATCAAAGTCGATAATTAGATGAGAAACAATAATGTTACATTCAACATGCACATAATCGCATCATATAGTTGGTTATATTCCACACGAACATAACACAACTAATATTTCATGTGAATGATATTCACATATATGACGTCATCTATTGCATTAATGTTCAAATATGAGAATGTGACAACAGTTTTGAGGATGAAGAGCGACAACAACTTTGTTGAGTGGACTGAGAAAATAATAAATAAATGGTCAAATCTATGCAATGCCAAATTTGAGTTGTCATACTTACTCCCAGGACAGCCAAAGTGCATGCTTGATGATCAGAATGATTACGACGAAACCTTTTTTTTGGCTGCCCACATGAAGATTGATTTTTTAGAGGTGTGTGTACAAAAAAAGGGGTGAGTGATTCAAGTGCATCTACGAGTGCATCAACACTATCATAGGCTTGTTTTGTCATTCAATTTGTTAGTGGTGTGTTACATTTAACATGATCATAGACTATATGCCGTGTCGTCACCAATAATTTCATATTTTTATGGTTGTTACATTCATCACATATAAAAAAGGAAAGCAAAAAGTGTGTATGGCAGTATATGCATCTATATATATATATATATATACAACGGATTATATACAACATGTAACTTCAAAAAGTAGTTTTTCAACATTTAGCGAATGGGAGAGGGGAAATTATAGTACTTTTGCACGTGTTAACATATTAATCAAAAACTAAATCAAAAGAATACCCCAAAGCACCAAACAATGTTAAAAAAAAAAAAAAAAAAAGTATTGTAGCAATCTAGAAGTTCAAGAGCATTGTCCTTTTTCAGTTAGGTTGGGGGGGAAGGGGGGAGGGGGGGAGGAATTCATTTGTTTGGGTTCATTCGTTGTCCAAGTGTGATATAAATCAAGTGTCCATGTTCTTGGTACATCATTTAAGAAGTTATGAATGATACAACCCGTTCCTTGCGAAACCCGTGCAAGCCCATATTGATAAGGATCTTCTCATTTCTAAAGATATGTTTCATTACATGGATGATGCATACTCCACAATCAACCTTGTACATTCAACGTCACCAACATTCAACAGTTGATCTTTCCTAAAGAATTTATGACTTAAATTATTAAGATTTTATACGCGGTACTTACGTTGATGAACCTTGATCTGATACGTCACCAACATTTGACACCTAATCTTCTGAAGGATTAACCCAGTCATGCTCCATAGAATTTTCGGTGAGTAATTGGTTTACGTATACAATCTGTAGGTGGATAATCCTGTCAATTATTATCGGTTATAACAGAACAAAATAAAAAATAAAAAAGATTTTATGAAAATACAAGCTTACAAATTTTTTTGCATTTTGGAAAAAATGGTCAATTGTGCCTCTTCGTCTCAGATTAACAGAATTGTAATGATGCCATTTTGACTGTTTCTTATCGTACACGACCAAGGTCCAATGGCCACTTGTTGGAGTAGGCCCAACAGTGTTTATGGGAAAATAGATATAACGGCATTTTGATGTAAAGGCACGGATTATCTCAGGGTTCAAAAATTTTTAAACGTGAGTTCATCTCGTTGAACAATCCATGACTATAGACAACAATTTTAAAGTATATCAAAATAAATTTTGTTAGATGTATATCAGTCAAAGGGGTAAGAAGCAAATGTACTCACTCAACATGTACTATTTATAAAAAAGATAGATCGGAAAGAATGTCGCCAATTTTTTTTAAATCTCTTGCCATCTTCTTCTGTTCGAGTCACATGAGCTCCATAACACCATTAATGACCTGATTAGATAAGCATCAATACGTTTAGAATATGCATTGGAATATGTAAGGTACAATGTAATGTTAATCCATGTTACATTCAAGATCCACCGGTGTTGAATGTAACATCATATAGATTTTACTACATAATACAAGAGAACATTTGATATTACATTTAACATCCACAGATGTTGAATGTAACATTATATGGATTTTACTCGTGCATATATAATACAAGAGAACACTTGATGTTACATTCAACTTCCACAGATGTTGAATGTAGCATCATTTGGATTTTACAAAGAACATTATTGTCATACCCCCAAAATTTATATTTTAAAGATTTTATTTTATATAAATTCAATATGTTTTGGGTTTATTTTGTATACTATGGGAATTTATGGTATAAATAAATATATTATAATTTTTGGGGTTAAAAGTATAATTTTAGGATTTAACAATAATAGTATAAAAATTTGGGGGTGTTAGTGTAATTTATATAAAAATCTAATAGTAATCATTACTCTAATTAATTAACCCATGAGGTGTGGAAACAATGTGTTTGGTGTCTTAAAACTATGAATCCAATGTAAAAGGTATGAGGTGTGGAAACAATGTGTTTGGTGTCTTAAAACTATGAATCCAATGTAAAAGGTCAAAGATGATGATTTTTTATATATATATATATATATATATATAAATTAATTAAATCATCATATTCATATATAGAAAAGATAAGAAAACGAGAGAAGATGAGGCCAAGGAGAAGAAACGACAAAAAGAAATTAGAAGAAGAAAAGAAGACAGGAAAAAATAAGGAAGAGAAAAGAAAGAGGAAAAGAGGAGAAGAATAATTATTGTCCAATTATTAATACATGTATTTAATTTCTAATTCTTTTAATACATGTATTTAATTTTTCTATTGTGTGATTTGTATTGTTATTGTTGTGGAATTTTAGCTGTTAAATTTTGATGAAATGATTATGATTATGTGGAAATTACTTGGAAACATTGTCAAAGTGTTTTATTTGTCGTATTGTAAAATTTAAACCGATAATTATAATTGTTGTTGTAATTGTATAGTAAATTACAAATTTAAACGTTAGTATTTGTTGATCCTAAGATTTTGATGGACAATTAAATATTGATGTTTTTAGTGAAACTAACAGTTTAATTGAGTGTTTCAGTTTATTAGTTCCAATAATAAAGATATGATGACAAGTAATGAATGGATGCTAAAAGATGATGACAAAGATGATGAAGGATTAAGAGGTTGGAGAATCTAGAGAAAACAACTCCAGTGAAATTCTAACTCTTAATATCCCAATTAGGATCACATACAACACAAAATGTTTTTTAAATGTTTATGTGTGTTTTGATAGGATCCTAATTAGTGAAATTATTTGCTCCTATGTGTTATTGAAAAAAAAGTAAAGATAATTGATTAAAAATAAATTTAAGAATGTAGTGGAGCTAACCAAAAAAAGAAATCAGTTAAAGGGGCAAAAATGTCCAAGAAAATAAATTAAAATTGAATTGAGGAAGGATTCCAGCATGGTCGGTCAACAGATAGGTCGACCTATGTCCAAAGGTGAAAGTCTCTGAATTGATAAGTTGATTGACAGGTCGACTTATGAAACACTCTAAATTGGTAAGTTGACAGACAGGTCGACTTATGAAATTCTCTGAACTGGTAAGTTGACAGACAGGTCGACTTATGGCACTATTTCAGGATTTTGTGGAATTCTGAATTTTATTTTAAAAGTAGCCGTTACTAACCGTTTTATGGTTAAGATCTGAGAGATATTTTAGGGATTTGATGTTATTTGAGATATGTAATATATATTATGATATCCCTATAGATGTGGTTCATTAAGTTTGAATATTTTTTAATTTGATACATGTAATTCTTTTTATCCTATTTAATTGTGATTGAGAAATATTTGGGGGACTTAATTGAGAAGTTTAAAAGTCATAATTAAGTGATTTGAATCAGGATGAAGTCTTAATGATATAAGAGGTCTAGAAGAGTAATTAAATGTCATGACAAGTGGGAACTAGCTGTTGGAGAGCTTGTTTTACTCCATTTTAAATAGACCTGCGTCTTTCACTTTAAAAAGTGATGAGATATCAATGATTCTGAGCTATTCAGCTCTCGTGTTTTCTAAGAGTTATCATACTGAGAGTTTTGTGAGAATTGTCTTGAAAATCATTCTTAAGATATTGAAGAAAATCATTGTTGATCGCCAATTTGAAGTTGCATTGCTAATCATTATTTATTCGGTGGAATCCTGGTGAGATCATTCCAAATTACTTGTTATTAATTGTTACTTGATTCTATTATTTATTATTTGGATTTTGATATTTGAAATTGTTTTCTGGATTTTTTATTGAAAATTATTTTTGAAACAATTTCTTGAAAAATCTGATTACATGCTCAAGGTATAAAAAGAATTAGGTTGTAATTCTCCCTATAATAGAATTAGGTTATTCTTGAATCTGTAAAAAGTATAGGTTATTCCTTAGTCTGGAAAAAAGAATTTGTAAAGGTTGATTCTGAGTCTACGAAAAGAATCATTGTGAGGGTTTGGTTCCTACCTGTAAATGAATCTTGAGTTTAGTGGGTGCGAATCTCCGTGGGGCTCGGAGGACTGGATTAGCCAAGAGTAACTTGGTGAACCAGGATATATCGATGTGTACTGCATTATTTATTTTCTTTATTTTATCTTGTGTTGTTTGGGTGTGCACCTAGAGCTTATTACACTTATCAGCTGTTATAAAGATAATAATTAATTTTAAGATAAAATTAATTGTTTGATTTTTAAAGTGTTATTATTCTGATAATAATTTAATACTATCAAATTCATCTCCCCTCTTGGGTAGCTCACTGGGCCAACAGTATTAAATTGATCGGCGCCAAGAATTTATTTGTGTATTTAAAAATAATGCGGTGACAAGAATTTCGGTTGAATTTTTAATTAAATTGTAATAGTTGAATTTATTATTTACCGGTGTAAAAATTAAATCAATCAATTTGATATTTGTGATTGTCGCCATTATTTGTAAAATCAGTGAATTCAATAATTAGAAGTTTCGTCGTCGCATTGTAAATTAAAATGTTTCCATAAGACGAATTATTAATTACTAAACATCGTCGCATTTTAACATTTAATGGATAATTTTAAAATAAAATTTTGGTTAATCGACTTTAGCGTTAATTCTCCAAGAGGAAAAACCGCGTGGTGGTCTTAGAAAATCTGGTCGTTACAGAGCAGATTTGCGATCGCCCTAGGCTTGAGTTATAGTACCCATTACTCCTAATAAGTGAAGTAATACTTTAAAATAATAATTCTTGCATAATTCATTAATTCATTAAAATAAATAAATAAATTAATTAATTAATTTAACCCATTAATTTTCGTACCCATTGCTATCTTCTGTTTTTTTTCCTGCAACATGGCAATGTAAAATGGATAGTCAATGTTAAGAATTGCTCATGATCTTATGGACTCCAATTATCTCAAAGCATAAACCACAAATCCAACTTTGTGAGTCATAATATCTCGCCATTGCAAGAATAATTATGGGTAAAAATGTGCAAAATACATAAACGAGAGCCTGACATGAGGCCGACCATTCTCCGGTTCCAAAACTATAAATTCCTCTGTAGATGGATATTAGAAATCGCAATACATTTTTACATGTTTGATTGTTAAAATTGCTCAAGGATAGAATTATAAATAATTAAAATTGAAGGGATGAAAATAAGCTAGGATAAACTTGGATTAAATGATTGTGTAATATAGGTTTTATTAGGTGCTCTAAATTTATGCCTATTCAATTTGAATTTCATTATTCTATTTAATTGTGTGATCCATATTTGCATGCATAGACGTCTCCGTTCTGTTTTGGTGGTATGACACTTTGCACCCATGTGTTGTTATCATTATTTCACTTTGGTCTCTACAGTTTCAATTTGAACATATTAATATCTTAGGTGGCGTTTTATAAATGTAATTTACCAATAATAAGTTAAATAAGTCTGGGTGAGCGTCGTGTTAGCCGTCGACCACAGGAATTGTCGTTGAATTGAAAATATTAATTTAAAGTGTTTATTGTCTTCTATATAAATTATCAAATTATATTTCCGTATTAAATTGTGGAAAAAAAAAAGGTGTTGATGGAAATGAACCGTTTTATGATGAGTAATGAATCAAGTAAAATTTTAAAAGTAAAAAATAATTTTATTATCTTGCTATGTCATAATTGTCTTCTCGTCAGGAGGGTCAGTTATGCGAGATATGGATATATATTATTACTTGTTAGGCAAGTCCTGTAGGTTGGATATATTTTATATATTATCTATATTGTTACCTGTCAGGCAAGTCCTATAGGGTGGATATATTATATATATTATATATGTTGTTACTTGCCAGGCAAGTCTTATAGGGTGGATATATTATATAGGTTGTTACCTATTAGGCAAGTCCTACAGGGTGGATATGATAACTCCCGATCGTGAGGTAAAACGATCCTATGGCTAGTAAGGAAGTATGTTATTTTATTATATACAAATGAGTTGATCAATTGATTTAAATTTGGTTGTTCGGTTACGGTGATATTTTTGTGGAGATTTGGATACTGCCCAGGGTGGTTATATTTTATTGTAAAGTGAATTTTGATAAAAAAAAATAAAAATAAATAAAATAAAATAAAAAATACTTGATTCATAAAATGCTTTTATATTACGAAGACAGTATACCAATAAAAATAACTTAGATAGATATTAGTCCACAACTAGTGTTGGGTAGAGTCGGAGTGTGGAGTCATTATGAAACTTTTGAGAGTCAATTGTTATTTTGAGATGTTAATTTGAATTTTTTTAGCTTAACTGGTATTTTAGAAATCTGAGTGGGGGCTTTATGTAATATTTTATAGGGTTAATAATCACAAATATGTATACAAAAATAGGGTTAATTACACTTTATCCCCTGTAGTTTGGCCAATTTGCACTTTACCTTCTGTGGTTTAGAAATCGCCACTTACCCCCCCTGTAGTCAGATTTTCAAACCACTTACCCCCCTGATGTAGGGGGTAAGTGCACCAAATATTTGACCACAGGGGGGTAAGTGACAATTTTCAAACCCTAGGGGGGTAAGTACAAATTGGCTAAACCATAGGAGGTAAAGTATAATTAACCCTATTTTTATATACATATTGGTGATTATTAAACTCGTTATGTTATGTGATTTTGGAGACGTAATTATGTGATTTGAGATGTATTTGATTTTCATAATTTGACATGTATTTAGGTGTTTGAAACGTACTTGTATGATTGAGACATGATTACGTGTTAGTGACATATTTACGTGTTTCTAGATAATTATATGGTTTGGAATATATTTATGTATTTCGAGATGTATTTACGAGATTGACATGTATTTATGTGATTCATATATATTCATGTGTTTCGATACATATTTGTGTGGTGAAGACGTGTTTATGTAATTAATACGTTTTTACGTGGTTCTGTGATATTTACGTGTTTTGAGGAGTATTTATATTATTTTGACGTATTTATGTGCTTGAGAAATATTTATGTGTTTTTGACATATTGCGAAAAAAAAATTATTGCTTAAAATTTGAATTGTTTGATTTTATGAAAAAGTTTACAGAGTTATTGAAAGTTTAATGTGAATATTGGAGATAGTCATTTTTAGTCTCACGAGACAATTCATAAAGAATTGTGTTATCTGTTGAATAAGATATTGACTGCGATATGTTGGCTTGAAATGTCGGATGAAATTGGTAAATATTGGTTATGGGATATGGCAGTGGACTTGAAAAATCATGTCAAGTGAGAAACATTATTGAGGTCGTAGACTTGTTGAAATTGAGATAGACTCAATTTAGTGAGATTACCGTGATATTTTTAAGAATATACTGGTATTTATTGCTATTTTTATCAAAGTAGCGCAGCGGAAGTATTTAAAAACATAAGATTGGTCACCTGTGTTAGGTGTTACCGACCAAAGTACACCATGTCCGTAGGTTGTTGGATATAATGTGGGCCACTGCGAATGGGAATGTCGCAATATGTGGAATGAATTTTGACGGTTATGAATTATGAGTGACTTTCAGTTATGAAACCCAGTATAGAAAACAATTGTCCTAAAATCGAGTGTGACTGACATGACCGTGTGATGCAATTCTGGATTATTATCATTTTGAACGAAATTTCGAGGACGAAATTTATTTAAGGAGGGTAGATTGTCATATCCGCAAAATTTATATTTTTGAAGATTTTATTTTATATAAATTCAATATGTTTTGGGTTTATTTTGTATATTATGGGAATTTATGGTATAAGTAAATATATTATAATTTTTGGGGTTAAAAGTATAATTTTAGGATTTAATACATATATATATATTTTCTATTATTTGATTTATGTTATTATTGTTGTGGAATTTTAGTTGTTAAATTTTGATGAAATGATTATGATTATGTGGAAATTACGTGAAAACCATATCAAGGTGTTTTATTTGTCGTATTAATTAAATGCATGTATTAGAGGGATTAGAGTTCTACTGAGCGTTGTCTCACAACCCCACAGTTTTTATTGCAGGGCCAGTTAGAGCGAAACGGCATCGGGGATTACATAAGAAATTTGGTTTGTAATAATTGTAGTTAATATTTACCGTTGAAAAAACTGACACGATAAATTTAATATAATTATTGTCGTCGTATTGTAAAATTTAAATCGATAATTATAATTGTCGTTGTAATTGTATAGTAAAATACAAATTTAAACGTTAGTATTAAATTGACCGGTACCAAGAATTTATTTGTGTATTTAAAAATAATGCGGTGACAAGAATTTCGGCTGAATTTCCAATTAAATTGTAATAGTTGAATTTATTATTTACCGGTGTAAAAATTAAATTAATTAATTCGATATTTGTGATTGTCGTCATTGTTAGTAAAATCGATGAATTCAATAATTATAAGTTTCGTTGTCGTATTGTAAATTAAAATATTTTCATAAGATGAATTATTAATTACTGGACATCGTCGCATTTTAAAATTTATCGGATTTTTTTAGAATGAAATTTTGGTCAATCAACTTTAGTGTTAATTTTCCAAAAAGAGAAATTGCGTGGCGACCCTGGGAAACCAGATCGTTACAACTATACAATTTAACTCACAATGTTTGTCAGCTGTTTTTCCTATAATAGACCAATAATGTCAATAGCGGAGACTTGTGCAAACGTCTATTCTCCACCACAAACGAACACACTGATTGTATAATGAGATGCAAACATTTTTCAATGGATTAACACGTAACATCCAACACATAAATAAAGACGAAACGTAATAAAAATGGGAGCATGAGACTTACGTGGACCCCTCTGTCTGCATAATAAGCTATAGGAGTTTTCAGTCGTCTTCGGTTAACATCATAGCCACAACGCTATCTCGGGGAGGTAGCACGCGTGGCTCTTCCAAATCAACAATGGTTTTGCTAGATTCTCCTTAACACACTACAATCTCCTTAGACTGATTGGTCCTCACTGGCTTTTCTTTCTTAAAAGCTTTTATAAGCTTTCTCGTCCATTTCGCGGGAACATAATATTCATAGACCAACCCTTACTAGTTTTCTGTGTCCTCACACGGCTTTTAACCAGTTTCTCAGGCGGATTTGGACATTGGAAGACCGATTCACGCTCACATCTGGCAATCTCATGCGCTTGTTGAACAATAACAAAGTCGCGCTCTTCCAATGCCATATTATAAAACCTCGCAATCTTCACAACTTGTTCCTTGAATTTCTCCTCTTTCTGAATGGACTATGTAACAGAATGCACAACAACCTTTTCTAGATTTTCTTGGAGTATCGTTTTTTTGGTAACATGCTTTATCGCTAGCGTAATGACATGCACCTTTGCTTCAACCAGCGAATCGGTCAATCGGGTGCGCTCAGCCCTTAAATTTTCAATCTCTTCCTTCAACTTTTTATTTTTTTCTGTATTTCCTTCTCAACTCTTTGTGCTCCGCCTTCAAACGTTCGCAGTCACCAAGAAGTTTTTGATTTTTTTCAACAAGTTGAGACAAGTTTTGGGACCCCCCCCCCCCTCCCCCCAAATTCAACAATATCTGTAGTGAACTCTTGCGAAATCTTGAGATCAAAAGATGGGAATTGTGAAGAATCGACCTTCTTCTTGCCCTTATGCGCATCACGCCGACCAAACAATTTTTTAGTATCACCATGAATCGGAAACACAATACCCATTTGCATTTCATCAATAGTTTCCTTGATTTTAGCCTCCTTAACATGGACAATAGTTCAAAGGTGTTACATTCAACAATTATTTGGCCAATCAGGTCATCAATGGTGTGTACATTATTTGACAATGCAATACCAATACATGTTACATTCAACATCCATAAGTATTGAATGTAACATCATATGGATTTTACTCGTGCATACATAAAACAAAACAACAATTGATATTACATTCAACATTCACATGTGTTGAATGTAATATCGTATGGATATTACTCGTGCATACATAAACAATAGAACAATTGATATTACATTCAATATCCACAAGTGTTAAATGTAACATTGTATGAATTTTATTCGTGCATACATAAAACAAGAGAACAATTGTACATTTAACATCCATAAGTATTGAATGTAACATCGTATGGATTTTATTCGTGCATACATAAAACAAGAGAACAATTGATGTTACATTCAACATCCACATGTGTTGAATGTAATATTGTATGGATTTTATGGAAATATATAACACAGAACATGTTACATATAACATGTATACCTAATTATCAGTCAGACAGGACAATTGCAAACTAGATGCAACTTCCATAAGTTTTATCATATCCTATTTTTCCCAACGTGGAATAGAATACTCCCGCCCTGCAACTTCGGTAAGTAGATATGTGTGCTCGCATAACCAAAACTGAATGAAAAATACACCATATCACTAAATTGAAAACTTAACATAAGAAAAAAATGATGTATACTGGAGAACGATGTATAAAACAAAAAATCACATAACCTACAATGTTATTACACATCCAATAACAGTTTCCGGTCTGCAGTTACCAAAGTCAATCTATGACATCAAGCTTGAATGAATTCCTTCTACCCAATTATAAGTCGCCATGGTCTTGAAATCCTTAACAAGCATAATATCAGACACACCGGCGGCCTGACCCTTGGTTGTAAACAAACAAGTTGTTATTAGATGCAAGTATAGCAAATGAACCACATATTGCACATCTTATTGGTTATCATTGGGCAAAGCTTTCTAAATTTCGAACTTTATCTCAACGACACTCAACTTGTTTTTAATCAAGCGCCTCCTTGATAAGAATCTAGAACCTAATTTTTTCGCATAATGACCTAGAGTTGTTCTTTCCCTAGTGGTAATCCAAATATCAACGGGACATCATTGCTCGTAAATCTAACCAGCTTTGATCTAAGCTTAAACACCTTACGATGCGGTTGATACGAGTGAATGATATTCGCAATAAGGGAGTCTATTTTATGGAATGAACTAATCCCACTCTCCCACCATAGGAGTGCATTTATAGTGTTCCAAAATGGAGTTGTTTGTAGAACTGCAAGGTGTGCGGGTCGAAGATGAAAAGACTTGATCAACGAATGAAATTGCGACAGATTTGAATGGTATTTAATTGGTCGCCTAGCGTTCTCCCATTGTGAAACTACCAAAAGGAAATACAATGCAGTCAATTTTAAAGGTACATACTACACAATAATAGATGATTTGGTAGGAACATCAATCAAGATTTAATGGAAGAAAGAAAATTACTTACCACTAACGTCTTCAGATTCACTCGTTGTCGCTGTGTGTTGTGTAGAAGGAACAAAAGGGACATCATCTGAACAACTATTACGATGTTAAATTTTTTCGAAAACAATAACGTTGTTACATATTACACGAATGTTACCTTCAACATAACCACATTTCAACATATAACACGAAAATAACCACATAAAACACGAATATAACCAATAATAACGGTGTTACATATAACACGAATATAACAACTTATAACAAATATAACGATGAATAACAATATTATATATAACACGAATATAACCACATATAACACGAATGTTACATATAATAGTAAGGTTACATTCAACATCATTTTGAAAACAAGTGGAAGCGATATATATCATATTAATTTAAGATGTTATATTCAACATCTTGTGCATGTTCTTCTCTAACCACATACAACACAAATATAACCATTGTTTTTGTTTACATGTGAAGAATAAAAGAGTCACGTATGGATAATGTTAAAAAATTAGGCATCGTGCATCGAACATACATCGTTTAGCCATATCAAAGATAAGAAAAAGACCACACTACCTGTATCAGACAGATTTATCAGATCATCAGCCGTGTTAGGATTCTTAGTCACCATTTTTCTTCTTGTCTTCACCATTTTTTCGCCGGTTCAAGAATGAGAAAAACGAGAGAGAGTAGAGTAGAAAGGTGTTTTTGGATTGCATATACGAGAAGATGAAAAGGTTTGAAAATGAATCGGTACAAAATGACAAGTTTTAAGAGCAGAGCATGAGGGCACGTTTTCTTAAAAAAAAAAAAAAAAAACAGACATGTTGTCGACGCAATATCTCTGAAAAAGGTACAAAATGGCAGTTTGGGGGAAATAATCATGTGTATCGCAGGTCAAGTGTAGAACATAAGTCATGTTACATTCAACACGTTAATAGACACAAATAACGATTTGGGGGGGAATATTCGGATGTATCGCGGAACATGCGTGAAAAATAAGAAGACGTTATATTCAACATGTTAAGAAATACAAATTGCCATCCATGTTATATATAATATCCATAGAGTTTAATGTTATATATAACATGAACGTAGGTTACAAAATAGCAGCTCAAAAAATGACATTGGTATATCATTTTGAAAATTAGAATTTATGGAACATTTTTTAAAAATCAAAACATGGATTTCATTCACGTTTGGCATGAGTTTGATCAAGCTATGTTTCTCATTTTTTTGTTGCAGCACTGTGAAGGTTTTCCACTATTACAGGATTTAGGTTAGAAGAAGAATGAGACGTCTAATTAATGAAGGGTAAAATTGTCCAAAAATGACAAAAGTCCTAATCGATGCATTGTAAAATTGATGGGCTCATTCGATAATTTTTATCGCATTCTGGGAGTGAAAGGCGTGCGCCCCCAAATATAAAGTTAAAATTTTATCAACAATGGTATAGTTGTAACTTCAGTGACTTTTTTTCTATGAAGCCTGCTCATTTTTCCTCCATTTTCGTCTAATTTGGTGTGGATAAAAAATTACGTAAAGTAATGTGAATGTTCTTTCCTATTTACCTTTTCTTCTATTTTTTTTTTCATACTAAACAAGTCTCTTTTCTTTTTTTTTCCTTTTTTTTTTTTTTTAATCTTATTTTCTTTTATTTTTATATCCAACTTTTTTTTACTGAACCTCTCTTTCGAAAAATGATTTTAAAATTTTAAACACGCCCTAATGATGCATGAATGATTTTATTGAAAGAATTTTTTCTTCATACTAAACAAGTCTCTTTTTTTTTTTTTTTTTATCTTATTTTCTTTTATTTTTATATCCAACTTTTTTTTAATGAACCTTTCTTTCGAAAAATGATTTTTAAATTTTAAACACGCCCTAATGATGCATGAATGATTTTATTGAAAGAAAATAATTGGATTATGAAAGTGAGGTTGCATTTGGTTAAAGAATTTGTAAATGATGAAATTTCGAAATTCTAAATTATGAAATCATATTATTTACAAATTTTTTATTTGAATAATTATTTGAAATCAATAATTTGATTGTGTAATTCATATTTCTTTTGTTTAGATGGACAAATATTTGAATGTAGAAATTTGAAATGCATTAAATTTTTAATAATAGAAAATGTGAAAATAAACTTAATAACATAATTTTTATTTTAGTAATTTGAAAAATATAATTTTTATACATATTTTAATAATATCATTTTAATTACACTATTTTTTTAACCTATTTTAGTAATATAATTTTAATTATACTATTTTTATACCTATTATTTACTTAATATATAATTTTAAGTATACTATCTTTATACCTATTTTAATTATACTATTTTTATACATATTTTAATAATATCATTTTAGCAATATACTATAATATATTAAATATACAATTTTTATATTTATTTTAATAATATAATTTTAATAACATATATGTTTTTTGGTATATATGTTGGGAATGAGATTAAACTTTAGACATTCCACAAGGGAAACTAGATACATATTCATTAAGTTATACGTTTTAGGATAATGTAATTTATAGGATAATGTAATTTATTAATATCATTTCAAATACACATATTGGGAGAAGTGAAATCTCTACTTAAAATGATTCGGAAATAATACATGTTTGGAAGGAAATTTAAAATTTCGTTTTTTCCATTTCAAATTTTATTTTATAAATTCAATAAATTTTACAATATTCTTTTAATTGTTTCAAACAATTTTTTTTTAAATGTGAAATTACTTTTCAACGCAACCTAAGGGTGTGTTTGGCTGGATGGAAAATAAAATGAAATGAAAAATGAAAAAAAAAAATCATGTTTGGTTGGATAGAAAATGAAATATGATGGATAAAATATAATTTTTGAAATAATTTTTTTTCCTCACAAATTTAGGGAAGAAAAATGAAAGGAAAATAGTTAAAGATGTCAAAAATAATAATTATACCTTTAATAATAGATTTTTTAATTTATTTTTATAATATATATGAGGACAAAATAATAAATTATATTAAAATTAATTATTTTTTCTCCTTTCATCTTCTTTTCCGACCAAATAACATTAAGAAAAATAATTTTCTTAATAAATAATGAAGTTAGTACAGGTATTGGAATTGATATTCAATGTCCAAATCAATCACTTTCAATTTCTTAGGGTTTAACATTGTCTTAACGCGTGACACAATGCTTGTCATGTGGCATTTTCTAAAAACACTACTTCAAATTTGAATAATAGTTAAAACATTTCTTATTGATAAATTAGTGTGTAAGTCATGAAGTAAGAATTTTAATTTTAAAACAAAATATTTAAACAATAAAACAAAAAGATGAATTTAAATATTTAAGAGTGTAATGCATATTTTGAGACTGTAGTTTGTATAAATATTCTTTCATATTTATTTTATAAATAGATATTAAACAATTCTAGTACTTATTAAAAAAATAATTAATCACTTTGCATAAATAATTTTATAATTTCGTGGAAGAGATAATAATTATATATCAATCCATTCAAATAAGCATGGTCAAACCTAATAGATGGGTCAAAATAAAATTTAAAAATGCAGCCCTTCAATATTTATTTTTAAAAAAATACTCACAATTTTTTTTTTACAAAATTAAAATATTAAAAGAAAAGATAATTGATATAGTGATTGAACCAAAATTGAGATTTATATATATGTATATTTTTTTTCTCAATTAGATATAAGAGATATAAGGTTAAATATAAATACACATTTTAGATATATTTTTTATTTTATTTTATTTTAATTTGAATTGTTTTTTATTTCTTGAGATATCAGACGATTAAAAAATATTTAGAGTTCTAATGTCCGTCATGTTTTGTATAATAGATATACCTCTACAAATGTAAAATAAAAACGAAAAACAAACAAAAAAGAAATACCTTAAATTAAAAGGCAAAAAGGAAAAGAAAAAATTACATTTTTTTTATTTTCAAATTTAATTTTTCTGAATCCTATTTTTTGTTTTTGTTTTTTCTTCTAGGTTTTTATTTCTGAACTTTTTATTTTCACCATATAAAAAAATAAAATAATAAAAATAAAAATAAGTGATATAGAAATACAAAAAGAAAAGAAGAAACAAAAAAGAGAATAGAAAATAGAGAAAAAAAAACTAAAAAATACAAAATAAAGTATTTTTATCAATAAAATGTGATAAGAGATGTCTTAGATAATCAGTGAAATGATAAAGGGTGTATCACATATTATGCAAATTATAAAAATGACCTCAGCAACAACAATAAATAAGATAGATGTCTTTTGCATATAAAGAAATTACGAAATGACATGAATTTATTTTCATATTAAATTTCAGCTCAAGCCCAAACATATTGGGCCAACATTCCCCCCAATAAAGTCCAGTATTGGGAAATTTGGCCTCAAACCAGAAGGCCTTCTGATAGGGCCTTAGAAACATGTGTTTTTTTTTTTTCAAACAATAATCTATTTAGTTCATTTGGTTAGATAGGATGAAATCGGCATGGAATAAAATAAGAAAAATAATATAATGAAAAAAAAATTACCAGTACAATCACAATTCAATTCTCCTATATGGTTGCTATTATATGTTTAAAGAAATGAAATAGTGATTACTAGCGGAATCACTATTTTTTTGTTGCCTTGTGTATGTAAATTAATAAAATTGTATTCATACGATAATTTTTAGGGTGTTTCGGTGGCAAGTCGTTTATGTTACCCTTAATTTAAAAAAATTCTCATCTGCAATTGCAATTTGTGTTTTAATCCTGCATATTAAAAGATGTGAAAGGCCTAATACACGTGACTGCACTCGCGCAGTTACATATAATTAGTTTGTTTGTAAAATACTTGTTAGATATAACAAATATTACACAAATACATGTAACTAATATTAAATTAATTTCTGTATAGAATATTTGTTAGATGTAACAAATATTACATAAATACATGTAATTTGTAACGTGTAACTAATATTACACATGTGCATGTAACTAATATTACACAGATATATATAATATAATTACATATGATTTATAATTATTAAGTTTTAACTGATTTTAGTTATATATAACTAATATTCATTATAATACGAATTTATTCATTAAGTTCTTTCTATACTCTGCACGCAATGCGTGACACATGCAAGATTAATACGCAAGCAAAATCTAATTTAAAGGATTGAATAAAAAACTTATGTTTTAAATGGGACTAACAACAAATTATTTCCGCTATTTGAGACTAATCGCCAATTATCCCTATTTTTAATATGTATATATGATTAAAAGTTAATATATTCATAATTATAAATTAAAAACATATCTCTTTTCTCTCTCTAATTACTCAGTACTCTTAACTTCCATTGTTTTGCACATATCTATCTCTAAATTGTGTTCTTTAACAAAAAAAAAATCTTTTGGATTGACTCTCTCAATAATGTATCAATAATATATAAATTATTTGCATATGTTGAATCCAACATCGTTTGTGTTACCTGATCCTGAGCTATATATAAAGCTTAAGACAATCCTTCTTTCTCAAGTTGTTTTTTTAGAGTGAGTTAGGTCCATTATATTTCTATATGGTATTAAAGTTAAAAATCTTGTCTAATATTGGATGAATTGAATCCCACATCGATGTTAGATCCCCAAGTTTTAGTTCGCAAAAACAGATATAGGGACAGAGAAAAATATTTTTGTATATTAAGAATAGACTCTATTCTCGCAATTATATAGCTACAAGAGCTAGCTAAATTAGGAAGGATATTAGCGGAATAAAGAGGCTAACAAAGCCCTACAATAACGATATAAAAAAATAGAATGGAAATTAAGATAAATGCATAAATATTGTATTTCAACAACATCTATTAATAAATTAGGACAAAAAGACATTTTAATGTTTTAGATCTAATTTCAACAAATGAATAATTGAGATTGAACTTATGTAACCTCTCGACATAGTGACCCACTTGATGTTATCAAAAAATCCCCGGTACGTGTTTTAGCCCCTCACGTGCTGGAAATCTCCGCAACCCGCAATTCAACCTGTAAAACCAGTTAGTTCTATGGGAGGGGGGGACACTAATGTGGTGTCGGCCAAAGAACCTCTGGGTTGAGAATAAGATCAAATTTCTCTTGAGAGATAATGAAAGCTTTAGAGAGTATTGAGTGTAATATTGAGAGTTGTATTTTGATACCTATATTCCCTGTATATATTTGTGCCAATTCCCCTTACAACCGTTCTTGCCATGATCCTCTCCACGTTCCATACTTGGCTGCCGTGAATGTTACTTGTGTGCCCATTATGAGATGATGCATTAATCATGTCCGCGCATAGGGAGGGGGGTAGGTGAGGCAACGGTTATTGTTGACCTACCATCCTCGGGCTCGATCCCTAGGCCTCTCATTAAAGGGTTTCGTTTTGTACTAGGTCAGCCCATACGTACGGCTATGCCTTATCAGCAGACCAGGCGCTTCATCTCATGGTCCACTAGAGTTGTTGGTCCACGCTCCGTCATTATAACGCAAATCTATTCCTATTGGGTCGGATTCTATCCACTGACCCAACCCGATTCCTTAACACTGGTTCCATAACTCACACGTGGAAAATTTTCCCACATCATTTGCCCTCCTTGCTTCTGTGGAGATACATTGAAACGAGACGAAAAATCATTTTTCTTTTGTTTCAGTTCCTTGGTGTGTATTTTTCTGAGGCTGTGATTTTGGCCTTATTCTAGATCTTTTGGTCGAGTCAAATTTGGTGAAGGTTGAGTCGGATATCAAGGTTGATGCGCTATCGGCCCAACTAAGATGATAGTAAAGACGATGGTAGCCGTGTGCAGAACTCTTGGGCTCTTTGGTTGGGCCTAACACACTTCTGGTTAGGCACGGGCCAATCCTAACCATATTTAGTTCAATGTTGGGATAAGGTCAGCTCAATTCTAACCAGATTTCCACCCCACCCAGTGGATTAGTATCAGTTTCCCCTGAGCTTCGCGCTATACTTTCGCCAAATAGTACAGGCCAATTGGGTACGATTTGATTAATTAGCCATCCTTTCCACCTTTAATCTTATCGATTTTGTAATGATGACACTCAGTAATTATGACTGCCCTTAAGAACCTATCATACTTGATCTGGGAAACCATCTATTTTCCCTCAATACTTGCTACCGTTGTTTTGCTACATATGTCATAAATAACCCGACGATTGAGTTTTATCTTTCTCGTTGTTTCATGATCACTAGTTTGGCTATTTAAAGCCAAACCTCCTTAAGGTTTCTTCACGATTTTCCTTCTCGATTCTTCTTCCCTTTCCTTTTCCTTTTCCTCCCTTTGTCTTAGTACAAATATGGCTTCGTCGTCGTCTGCTTCTGATATTTTGGATGTCGTTCAAGCCGAACGGAAGACGGAAGTTAAGCAAGGGTACCACTTTCGCCAACTCATGATGATGGCGAAGACCTTTGATGAAGGGAATCCTAGGCTTCAGGCCATTGAGAATGCCAGTGTCCTCTACGCTTCCCTCGATGTCGTCCATTTCTGCACGATATCCCAACTCCACGAACTTCGTGGTCAGTTGCGGGCGGCAGAGAAACAAATCGAAGAGTTGCGAGCCCAAGTGCACCTCTATAAAACCTATAAAGGTGTACTGAAGGTGGAGATGGAGAGGTTTCTGGACAAGAATGAGGAGAAGAAGGAAAAGATATGCTCCCTAGTCCTTGCGCTGAGCCAGTTTTAAACGAGGAACTTCTATCGCTCAAATTCGGACTCCAAAGACTTAGGCTCTTTACCTTCTCCGGGGTCGGAGTAGTTTTTTGTTTTTTATTTTATTATCTTTAAAATAAATAAATAAAACTCAAGAGCATTTTTGAATAATACGGACTTATTAGTCACCAAATAAGCTCCTACATGTGTAACTTCTTTTCTAGTCCGAAATCCATGGTAAGAAGTGATAAGTTCAAAATTGAAAAATAACAATATCTTGAGTAGGACTCTTGTGGTAGTAAAATATAGTTACACTTGTTTTGTATCGACCCCGTGGTAAAAAGTGATAAGTTCAATATTTTTATTTTTATTTTGGATTGTAACGAGAAACTGTTGAAAAAATTGTGTGCTGAATGATTTCCCTACATAGCACTTGTGTTATGGTACTTGTGTTCAATTACCATTCATATGGTATGGGTTCTCAACCATCACGTTTTAAGAATAATTAACGTTTGGGTAAATGAGAGTAAGTTTCCCAGCCATAACTTCTAATGAGGGTAAATAGGAGTAATTTTTCCCCGCCATAACTTCTAATGAGGGTAAGAAGTGATTATGGAAGAATTAGAGTTGTATTCCCATGTTAGCACGATATATTTTTATTCTTTCATCCTCTGCCCTCCTCCATAACAAGTTTAGGTATTAAACATAGTATGGACTAATAGAAATAAAATGCTTACTAACCTTAAATTTGGTAATTCGTAGCATGTTATCTCTCAAATAAATTACCCTGAGTGGCTCAGCGTCATAGTCGAGGCAGCCTGGGCTGACATTGATCAAAGTAGTTGGGTTCTTATGCTAGGCTAATCTTAGTGGTTTGGTTAATTGGTAGTTAATGTGCCGATGTAGGCGGTTAAGTTGGTTGATGAGCTGAACTCAACAGCTTAGTCTAAGGATGGAGACTCGTTGACATGTTGTTCTTGGAAACTAAGTTTACGGGTGAACCGAGCTAAGCAGTTCAGCTAATTGTAGAGCTGATAATGGCAGCTCGTTTTATCGGTAAACCAAGTTGGGTAGTCCAGCCGGTTGAGGAACTAACATTGGCAGCTCGTTTTATTAGTGAACTGGGCTAGGTAGTTCAGCTGGTTGAGGAATTGACATTGACAACTCGTTTTATTAGTGAACTATGCTAGGCAGTTCAGACAATTGAGGAGCTGATATTGGCAGCTCATTTTATTGGTGAATTGGGCTAGGCAGTTCAATCGATTGAGGAGTCAACATTGGCAGCTCGTTTTATTGGTGAACTAGGCTTAACAGTTCAATGATATGATGAGCTGATCATGGCAGCTCAATTACTTGGTGAGTTGACCTTGGCAACCCATTTTCAAACCATTTTATATCCTAAGTGTAAGGGTAGTCTTCGTTGAAACCTTTGGTGAATACAAGTAGTTATGACTACTCATTAAAAAGTGTATAATCGAAATATTAAACAGTTTTTTCTTTAAACCTTAACATGACAAATAATAAGGAACTCACACAAAGTATTTTCGCAAATGCGCAATGTTCCATGGCCGAGGGATTAAAACACCATCTAGATCTTCCAACCAATACGTCCTAGGTCTATTCACCTTAACCACCTTGTATGGCATTTCCCAGGTGGGAGCAAGATTTCCTAATCGGGCCTCTGGGCGATGTGGCATTACCCTTCGAAGCACTAGCTCTTCCACCGTGAAGTGTCTCGGGTGAACTGCATAGTTAAACATGCTTGCCATCTTTGATTTGTAGGCCGTCATCCTCAGCACTGCCTAGTCTCGTTTCTCCTCTAACTAGTTTAGCTCTTAGCGTATCTCTCCCTCATTTTCTACGAGGTTGATTGTGTTATTTCACCTCGAAGGTAAACCGATCTCCACTAGGACCACTGTTTCTGTCCCATACGTCATAGAATAATGCGTTTCTCCAGTAGTTGTGCTCGAAGTGGTTTGGTAAGCTCACAAGATCACTAGCAGCTCTTCCACCCATTTGCCTTTGGCATTGTCCAACCATTTTTTTGGTGCTTCTTTGATTGACCTATTTATCACTTTTGCTTACCCATTTTCTTGTGGGTAAGCTGGGCTTGATGTTTGATATTGTATTTTTAATTCGTTGTAAATTCAAGTAACATTTCTCCCAATAAATGGGGTTCTGTTTTCCAATATTAGCACTACCAGGATACCAAAATGGTAGATTATTTGCTTCTAGAGGAAGTTATTAACCTCATTCTTGCCCACAGTCATAAACGCTCCACCCATTTAGTAAAGTAATCGATCACCACTAGCAGGTATTTCTTATTCCTAGGCGCCGATATGAATGGTCCTAGGACATCCATTCCCCATTGAGGAAAAGGTCATGGATTGTGGATGGGTGTTTGCATTTGAGAGGAATCTCGGATGTCATTCAAGAATCGTTGACATTTGTCATACTTCTTGACGTATTCTTTTGTATCGCTGCGCACAATTAGCCAATAATACCGTATTGTAGGTGCCTTATATGCCAGGGTTCTTCCTCCTTGATGGTTCCCTCAAACTCCTTCATGAATTTATTGTATCACATAGATGGCGTCTCTTGGCCCCAAGTAGAGCAAGAAAGGTTGTTTGAATGATTTTCGGTATAACTTGCTATCCATCATGATGTATCTCGATACTTTGTATAAGATTTTTTGCGCTGCCTCCTTGTTTTCTGATAACGTTCCCTCGCTCAAGTAGCGCACCAAATGAGTTCTTCAGTCTTCATCTTGTCCCAACTCTCCAATGCATGCACAAGATTTAGTTTGAGCTGTTACGAACGGTTGCTCCAAATAATCCACTACCTTGGATTGTTGATCTGAGCTGAAGGATGATGCTAGTACTGATAGCGCATCTGCTTTCTTATTCTCAGTCCTTGGAATAGCTTCAATTTTGCAGTTGTTGAAGGCCTTTATTATCTCCTTCACTTTATCAATGTATAGGCGTAATCTCCATTCGTTAACTACGTAAGTCTCGTTTATTTGGTTGACTACGAGCTGCGAATCTAATTTGGCCTCCACATAATAGGCCCCCAGCTCCTTCGCTAAGGTCAGGCCCAGGATTACGGCCTCGTATTCCGTCTCGTTGTTGGATTCTCTGAATATGAGTTGTATAGCCTTCTCGAGTTAATCACCCTCTGGGGCTTCCAGAATTACGCCAACTCAACATCCTTGTGAGTTCGATGCTCCATCAACCCATAATTTCCAAGGTCTTATTAGAGCTATCAAACATTCTCCGTCCTCCATGCTCGCCTCTTCTGGAGGTGTTAGCTCAACAATGAAATCGACCAACACTTGACCTTTGATTGATGTTCTTGGTTTGTAGGTTACGTAGAATTCTCCAATCTCTACCGCCACTTCATGAGGCGGCCCAAAGCCTCTGGCATGTGCATTACTACTCTGAGCGGGTACGAAGTTAACATGTTGATTGCATGTGCTTGAAAGTAAGATTGCAGTTTTCGGGCTATAGTTATTAGGGCTAAAGCGAGCTTCTCAAGTTTAGTGTAGCGAATTTCTGCCAGTACCAACGATTTGCTTACATAGAATACTGGCCTTTGCCCTCCTGCACATTCTTTCATCAATGTTGCACGAACCACAACGATGGTAACTGCAAAGTACAGGTATAAATCTTCTCCAGGTTCGACCTTAACTAAAGTTTCAACAGAGCCTAGGTAATCCCTAACGGACTGCAAGGCATGCTCGCTCTTTTCATCCCAATAAAAAAATTTTCTCTCCCTCAAGATTTTGAAGAAAAAAGCGTAGCTATCTGTGAATTTGTTCAAGGCCGCCAATCTTCCCGTCAGCACCTGGATCTCACGTATCGTCGTGAGGGACTTCATCTTTCTGACAGCTTCTATTTGCCTAGAGTCAACCGTGATGCCTGCCTTGTTCACCATGAAACATAGGAATTTGCCCGACGTTATACCGAAGGCATATTTCTCAAGGTTCAACTTCATATTGTACTTCCATAATACTACGAAAGCTTCTTCCAGATGCTCCAAATGATCTTCCTTCTTAGAGGTCTTGACTAACTAGTAGCGGAATATTACGTTGTTACTTTAACCGCAAGTGTACGAGTCAAGTTTTATAGAATAGAGAGAGTAGGGTTATCGTATCCACAGGAATTTGATTAAATTGTTCCTAAGTACCGCGATTGTCATAATTAAATTTTATCTAGGCGATTCAATTTAAGGTTTTTGTTTTTAGTATATACTATACTAAATTAATAATTAATTAAATTATAACACTAAGTGTATATTATATGGGAATAGATTATCTAGGGATTAACTTCGTTTACTTGTACGTGTTTCTTCCAATCTAGTTTACATTAATGGTATTCAAACTATCCGACAATCTAGGTATCGAAAACTCACTCACTACCTCTCCCGAGTATAAAGTGAATGAATATGCGATTTCGCGTCAACGCCAATGTCCCCATCTAGCGTCTAAATGACACTGATCACATGAGTCTCGCCCCAACTTCATTAGATCGTCGCGTTGTGTTTAAACCCTTGTCCGAATTCGGGGTTATCTCTCCCGAGTGTCAAACCCCGTATTCTCAAATCAGCCACAATATCATAATAAGCATACTATGAAGGTAAAACAACAGTAAACACAATCGAATACGAATGAACAACCGTTAACGAAACACGATTTACTCAAACAACGTTTTCATAAACTATATCAATCCCTAGACAAAATACGTTTAACTAAACAAGATCATTACCAAATATTCATTAAAATAAGAGAATAACATCATTTTACAATTAAAAAGTTTAAGAACAAAGAGAGAAACAATAGCCGTTATCTGAATAGTAGAGTGTTCCACTTTTGCAAAAATTGCTCCGAGATCGTTTCCTCTTCCTCAAATTGATGTTCTCCTCTTGGGTTTTGATCTTGACCTCCAAAATTTCTCAAAAAATGTGTGTTCAAAAAGTGAGAATGAAATTGGAATAAAATGGGAAAAAAAAAATATCTAGAAAATGTCTAAAAACACTTTACAGTTAGGGGCTTCGACGCTGCAGCGGCCGGTAGGGTCATCGCTGCAGTAGTGAGGGCTACCACTGCAGTAGTGGTAAAGTAGTGGGCATTCTACCATTCCATCACTGCAATGGTGGATAAGCAGAAACCTACTGACATTTCACCACTGCAGCGGTGAAGCTGCAGTATTGATCTTTGATTTTTTTCAATGTTCTTCCACCGTCTTCCTACCGATTTACTCGTTTTTCAACCATTTTTGCTCCTAACCCCTGCTCTAAACAAAAACAAATAAAAATGAATTAAAACACTATAAGAATACTCGAAAACTACCCAATTCGGCTTAGAAATAAATAGATAAATTCCACCTATCATTAACATATCATCTATATAAACCTCCATGGTTGTTCCAATTCTTTTTTGGAACATACGATTCACCAGACGTTGATATGTTGCCCCAGTGTTTCTTAGACCAAAAGGCATCACCCTATAGAAAAACGTACCTCTAGGAGTGATGAAAGCCATTGCTTTCTTGTCTGAATGGTTCATTCGTATCTGATTGTATCCCGAATAGGCATCCATCATTGATAATAACTTGTGCCCAGCAACGACGTCTACCATTTGGTCGATCCTGGGCATTGGGTAGCAGTCCTTGGGGCACGCCTAATTAAGTTCAGTGAAGTCCACACACATCCTCCACTTTCTATTCTTCTTCTTGACCAGCACTAGGTTGGCTAATTACTTTGGGTAGATTACCTCCCTTATGTGCCCTATTTTGAGTAATCTTCGCACTTCAGACTCTATTACCTCTTTCTTCTCCGAACTAAACATTTTTCTCTTCTGTTTTACTAGAGGGTAAGACCTCGAGATATCGAGTCGATGAACCACCACCTTAGGGTTAATCCCCTTCGTGTCTTCAGGTGCCCAAGCAAACACATCCAGATTTCTTTCTAAAAATTGCATGAGTTTCTCCTCTTTAGGTCTGCTCAACGATATGCTAATCAACAACTTTTTGGTTCCTTAATTGAAAGTCACTTTTTTAACATGCTCAGTAGGTTGGAGAACCCTGGGATGCTCCCTGAAATCATCGATCTCTTGT
Organism: Eucommia ulmoides; assembly: GCA_016647705.1. Classification (NCBI taxonomy): domain Eukaryota; kingdom Viridiplantae; phylum Streptophyta; class Magnoliopsida; order Garryales; family Eucommiaceae; genus Eucommia; species Eucommia ulmoides. The sequence goes on along the minus strand of CM028333.1, from coordinate 5,017,356 downwards.
GCTGAGTTGTTGACCTGAGTCAGTCTGTCAATCTGGGCTCTAACGATCCCCGACTCCTAAGCTGGGCTGTTGATTTAAGCTCTAACGGGCCTGTACTACTGAGCTGGATCGTTGATTTGAGGCATGCTTTGTCGCTGAGCTGGGTTGTTGATCCGATCTCCAACGAGCCTTTGCTGTAGAGTTGGGTCGTTACTCCGAGATCTGCTGAACCTCCGCTCTTGGGTTGAGTTGTTTATCTGAGCCCTGATGGGTTTTTGTTCCCATTGTTGCTTGGTAGTCTTCTTTCTCTTCTTTGTCATCGCTAAACAATGTTGGATACAATTTGGTTCCTTCGGATGGTGACCACCTCGCCATCCTCCACGTACTTAACACATTGATGAAGTATTGACGCTACGGCTCCCATTGCATGGAGCCAGGGATGTCCCACGATAGCATTGTATGGGGCTATTAAGTCCATTACAGTGAACTCCATAGCCTTGGTCAATCCATCCCCATGCCCGTTGGTTGCGACGAGTAATGTAATCTTTCCTGTTGGAGAGCTCAAGTTTTCATTAAATCCCACCATCAACATCTGGGTTGACTCAATGTCGGCATTGAAGACACCCATTTGGCTGAGTATTTTAACGAAAATGATGTTGACTGAGTTGCCCGCATCGACCAAAATCCTTCGCACCTCGAAGCTGGAGATCCAAAGCATTACAACTAACTCGTCATCATGGGAGCGAGCCATACCCATGCTATCCTTGTTGTCGAATGTTATCACTGGTTCGGTTCCACTCATCGACACCATCGCTCCTCTGTTGTCTGGCTCCTGTCTGGCCTCATGGGCCTTTCTCTTTTACACACGGTCGATTTTTCTAGGGAGGGGGTGAACAGTATTTATTTGGAATGGACCTCAGGAACGTTGTTGAGGTTGTCATTCTTCATGTTGAAGGGAGTAGTGGCACGAACCACGCTCGAAGCCTCCATGCGTATTCTTTCACCCATGGAGAGTGGGATCTCATCTCCCTTGTTCAGATCTGCTGCTCTTAAATGTGACTGCTTCATCTCGTTGGCAAACTTCTCTTTATTCAGATTCCCACAGACGGCGCCAGATGATGTTGCCAAAAAATCCATTATACGTGTTTCAGCCCCTCACATGTCAGAAATCTCCACAACCTGCAAAACCAGTTACTTCTATAGGGGGACACCGATGTGGTGTTGGCCAATGAAAGATAATGAAAACTTTAGTTGTGTTTTGATACCTATCTTCCCTATATATATTTGTGTCGATTCCCCTTGCAACCGTTCTTGCCATGATCCTCTCCACGTTCCATACTTGGTTGCCGTGAATGTTGCTTGTGTGCCCATTATGCGTTAATCACGTCCGCGATGGGGAAGGGGGTAGGTAAGGCAACGGTTATCGTTGACCTACCATCCTCGGGCTTGATCCCCAGGCCTCTCATTGAAGGGTTTCGTTTTGTACTTGGTCAGCCCATACGTGCGGATGGGCCTCATCAATAGACCAGGTGCTTCATCTCATGGTCCACCAGAGCTGTTGGTCCACGATCCATCATTATAACGTAAATCCATTCCTATCGGGTCGGGTTCTATCCACTGACCTGGCTCGATTCCTTAACACCGGTTCATAACTCACACGTGGGAAATTTTCCCACATCACCACTAACTTCAAACTTCAATACATCACTCAACCCACTTAATGACTTAAATAAAAAAGATGAAATATTTGGGGAAAAAAGCATGTTCAAAAATTCCACACTTCTTCTTCCAAAACAATTGAATTTAATAATACTTTGTACCCTTCAAGTTTGTATTTTATTAATTATTTATTTATTATTTATTATTTATTACACTTATAAATTTATAAATCGATATAGTATCTTTAGGCACGGAAAATCCCTAATAATTTTATATCTAGATACGTTCTCTTTCTATATTTTTTGACAATCAATTTATCTACTCTCAGAAAAATATGTTTCTAAATATTTCTCTCAATTTTTCATTTTTTTTTATTTTGTATTTGAATTTTTTTTTATGGAGTTAAAAAAAATCATTTCGATGGAGTTAAAATTTGGCGTTCATGGTCTCTCAAGATTACTCCATGAGCTCTGTCAAGCGATTGGGGACAGTAGACTCCATCGATGTTCAATGTAACCCAATTAGGGGGAGGAGGAGACCAAGAATCAGATTGAGCCGTCGAGAGGCGATGGGTATGGGGGTAAGAGAATGGGGAATGGAAACGAATTTGTCAACGACTTTCTTGGCCAACAAAAATGGAACATCTCCTTTGAGGGGTTCCTCCTTGCCCCAAAATTCTAATAATATTCATGTCCTTTTCCCATAGCTATTCATGGGAAAATTATACAAAAAGACCAATGTAAGATAGAATCAACAGAAAAATCTGTACATGAAGCTTATTTAGTACATATCCATTTTCCCTTATTTCCTCCCTCCTCCTCCTCCTCCTCCTCCTAAAGACAATGCCAAGAAGAAAAGAACCAATGTCAATACTTATTTGCACATGTAAAGACTTTCCACATTTTAAAATTTCTCAATGTCTCTGTCATTTAGAAAATGAGGGAGCCACATTTTCAAAAAGGATGAAAGAAAGATATCAAATCATGTAAAAAATAAAATTGCACTCAATTCCTCCATCAAAGAAAACATTTCAGATGGCTCTTGAGTAAATTATCGATCCTCCCCAATCGAAAAAATAAAAATAAAAATTAGGAAAATAAAAGGTTAAATTCCACATCCTCAGCATCCCATCACAGCGCAGTTGTACACAAAGCTACCGGATTGCTTCCGGCCAAGCAGGTCCCACTGCGGCGGGCCTTCCTTTGGAGCCCACGAGTTCACTTCGATAAACCCTTCCCCCACGGCCCGAGGCCCACCAATAACAATAAGCCGATCTCCGCAAGCCCGAAATGCCAAACCCCAACCGTTCATCGACGCCGCCCGTTCCGGCAACCTCCCCACCGTGACCCACACCCTACTACTCTTCTCGTACCTCCTCACCTCCATGTCGGCATAATCCGCTGCATACAACTCATTATTCACCACCGCCACCAATGGCGGTGCCACCGATGTCGCAGGAGCACCGACCTCCCTGTCGCCGCTGCCGCGCACCGGCGACATATTAGGTATTTCTGTCCAAATTTCAGTCTCCATGTCATACTCCTCCCCACACGTAAGAAGAAGCTTCGAATCAGCGCCGCCGATCCCACCAATCACGTAAAATCTCCCATCCATGAACACTGCCGAACACATTTTCCGGGGCTTGTTCATGCTTGGGAGTGTCGACCAAGTTCCGGTCTCGGAATTATAAAGCTCTGCCGAGCTAAGAATATTCCCCTTCGAATCACAACCGCCGGCCAAAATTGCAATCTCGGAGAGACTGGCTGACCCAAATAAGCATCTCGGATTGTTCATACTCATCCCAGACGACCAATCATTGGTCAATAAGCTATACCGGTAGATAACATGGGCCATCACCTCTCTTCCAAACACCAGAAGCTCCGTTCCGACGGCCAATGACTCCTTGTCAGAAAAAACGAAGCACTCATTTGAGTTCATCATCGGCAACCGCATCCACCGGCGACGGGTCGGGTCGAAAGCTTCCCACTCGAGGAGATTACAAGAAAAGTAAACCCAGTGTTCGACCACCTTGTCTCGCCGCCTCAGCCGGTATAGCTCACCGCTGCGGACGAGTGAGCGGAAGCTTCGGTTTACCGAAGCAATCGAACCGTAATCAGACCTCGAGCATCGAATGAGGCAGCTGATTACATTGTCAGGGCCGATGGAGTTTATGAGGGAATTTGATTCCGTGTTATTGCCGGAATCATCGTCCGACGGTTTTAACATCTTGTTGGTGCTAACTTCTTCGTCTCCATCAGTTTCTAATGGTCTCTTTTTTAATAGGTATTTCATGCAAACCCAATCGTTTTCGCCCCCAAATGTTCTCCTCAGATTGTTCCTTGAAACCAAGCAAGGCCACTCTTCCAACATTGCTATGGAACCGATGTGAATCCTTCCTTCTTTCTCCCAAGACCAAAATCCATTGCTAAAAAAAATCAGTAAGGTTGCGTTTGGATAGAAGGATTTGAAATGAACGAATTTAGAATTGAAAAATTGCAACTCGAATGTACAAATTGTAGAAGAGATTCATATCAAGAAACTAAAAACATAAATTTAAGGTGTCTAAATCGAAGTTTTTTGAATGACTAGGTGAAACAAATTGGATCCTATAGTCTTTTAGAGTATGCTACCTCGATATGGAAATACTAGAATATCTTGATTTCAAATCTATCCACTTTTGTTTCTGCAAAATAGATTTCAGTTGCTATTCCCAAATCAAGAAAACATGAAATACAGTATCAATTTTGATTCGTTCATGTATGATGATGATTGAGGAGAAAAGTTGAGGGCTAAATCTACTTTCCATAAATAAGGCAAAGAACAGTAACGCCAATGCGTTTTCAATAGATTAAAGCAAAGAAGTAACGCAGACGCAGAGAATTGTCAGAATAACCTAACCAAATCAAAAATATATCAGCCGCCATGGATCTGAATCCTAAAAAATTAACAGAAAAATGGTCAAATAATCCACTCAAACAATCGATTTCATCGCTACCGAGTAGAAACAAACAGATTTTTTGGATCAAATGTCGCTAAAATCAGATCAAACACGGTGATTAGATAGATCAGACATGACCAAAGTGAATCGAATTCTCGAAGAACAATAACTGCCTTCAATCCTTTATTTCAGCAACAGTAATTAAAATTAGATCTGTTTATGACTTCAGTGAGATTCAACTATTCCATAAGAAGAAGAAGAAGAAAATCTTCGTTCGGATAAGAAAGAATATAGCACAAAAATCGTTAAAAAAAAAAAAAACACAGAGGAGTAATCATACAGGAGGAAGGTACTTACGGATGATTGGATATAAGAAGAGAAGAGAGAAGGACTTGAATTGAATCGAATCTCTCTCTCTCCTCTCTGTTTATATGCTCCTCATGTTGTTGATTGAGTGGGGGAGACTGCCAGTTTCTGTTCTTCGCTTTCTCTGACTCCAAAACGTCCCCTTTGGAATCTCTCTGCAAATCAAAGCAGACTTCGATTTAGGCTTTGGGGCATAGCTTTCGGTTTGAGGGGCCGCCTCTCTCTCTCTCTCTCTCTTAATTAATCGGGGGGAAAATGGGTTTACTCAGATGATTTACAGCAGCAACAGCTGTGTACGTATATCTGTGTTTTTGTTGCGTTTGTTAAATATAGAGAGAGAGCAAGGAAGAAGGTGGGACCCGCAACAGCTCTTGGGACTTTTGGCTTTCGCCTTGGCGTTTGCGGTGGTCGTCGTTTTAGACGGGTGACCGGTTACCGGCGATAGGCGGCGTTGACACGTGGTTTTAACTGGGTTTGTAGACCGAATCGTGCCGAGTTTTTTGAATGAGTTTTTGAGGCCCCTTTAAGGTTACTGATTTCTATTCCCCTATCACAATTGTGTAATTAATAGTCAATACATTTTTATTTTAAATTTTTTAAAATAATTCTTAAATTTCTTAACAATTCGAGAAACAAAAAAATGTCAATTCCTATACATTCCCATAAAACTATTCATTTCTCACCACCCTGCCTGCCGCCACCACTACGTCGGGTGGTTGGCGTCGTGATGGTGGTGACTCCTAGATAGTAGTGAGAATTATTTTGTCAAAGTGTATAGGTATCGATATTTTTTTTGTTTCTCAAATTATTAAGGAAATTAGGAATTATTCTCAAAATTTTGGAACAGAAACGTGTTTACCATATATGTTAATTTCATAAATTTAGGAGTGCAAAGAAACGAAAACACTAACTAAGGGGGCCCAATCCGTAGTTTGAGCCAGTTTAAGGCAAAAACTCTCTTTGAGTAGGCTAGTCAATAACCCGTGGCCGTTCAATTTCTCGTTTATCTAATGGAGGTTTGTTTAAGCTGTTGCGGCGGAGCAGGGTAAGGTTTGTTTTCCATAGTTTTAGGGGGTTACCCATAGTTTTAGGTTAAATTCTAGTGACGTCATATTGTGTCTTATTTTCAAATTATCAAGAAAGGAAGATTTAAAATCTTAATTTTTAAAATATATTTATGAAAAAAAATTATATAAAATTATCTAATAATAATATCAAGAACGGGGGAGAGTGTCATGGACCGATTACCAACAAGGCAGTTAGAATTAGGGCTGACAATTCGTGTAATAGGTCGTGTAATAGGTCATTACACGATAACACGAAACACAATAAGACCCAAATACGAACACGACACGATAAATATATCGTGTCACATTACCCAAACACGATCATGACACGAAAATTACCGTGTCAAAGCGACACGATAATTTTTCGTGTCACACGATGACACGAAACCTATCAGGTAAATACGACACGATAAGATCTGATATGTTTCCATTACACATTAACCTACCCATTACACGTTAATGACATGTTAAGTTAACACCATGTTAACAAAATTTATTTACAAAAGAAAAAAAAAATTAGTTCAACCAAAACAAACCAAATAAGAAAAAAAAATTCATCATTACATTTACAATGTCACACACAAAAAAAAAAAAAAAAAATACCAACACAAACATCATTCACAAAAACTCTGATTCGAATGTAGCCTTAACCCTTCAGATTTACCAAAAAAAATGGAATGCGATGATAATAGTTACCTGGAGTCGAACGAATGGCTAAGTTCAAACAGCAACGGTCGTCGTCGTCTTGTGGAGCAGTGGCGAAAGGAAAGAAAACGTAGTGGAGCAGTGGCGATCGTCGTCGTCATTTTGTGGAGCAATGGCGAAGGGAGAGAGAACGAAGTGAGCGGCGAACGGCGGTAGAACGAATATCAAATGACTAAATGAGTAGGGTTAGGGAAATGTGAATATATATATTAGGTATTAAATTATAATATTTGATAATTTGGGAGTGTAAAAATAATTTATTAAATTAATGGGTAACTTATTAGATCTCAGGTTATCGTGTAACCTGAATACATAAATTTTTATCATGTCTTATCATGTAACCTATTAGGTTATCAGGTCAACTTGATAACATGTACTACTTCTTATCGGGTTATCGGGTCTGACACGATAACAACCCGATATCTGATAAGTAAAACCTAAACCTGATAATTTCGTATCGGTCTCGTGTCATGTCATCGTGTAAATACCTGTTTTGTCAACCCTAATTAGAACGAGCAAATATATTGGCTAGAGGATTGAAGCATAGATATGCGGCTTTCAGTCAGGCGGGTTGCCTAAACCACAAGGCGTTCCTTTAGAATCGAGGCATACCGACCCAGTTAAGTTTGAAAAGTAATTAATGCCGTTAATCGAGGACCTGATAAATAAAAAAGGGCATGACCACCTCTACACGAACCGGTCGAAACCAATAAGTATTATATAAGAAGATAGGCTTACCACCACATAGCAGCCGTGTTGGGGATGCCTATGGATGGTTGTTGTTGCGAAAATGTGAGCCCATGACAGGATGACCGATAACAGCATTGCCAACATTAAGTTGATCGCCCGGGGAAGTCCAACCGAAAGAGGAGAAAAGAGAGAGTTGATAGAAAAGATCACGATGCAGAGGAAAAAAAAAATCGTCTTCGAGCCTAACGTAATTCGAAGGTGGACTTTATCAAACAAATTAGCTAATTCCCAGCATGTCCTATGCTGGGAAATAGTTTTGGATTAGTATTTTCGGAATAAAATGTAATTAAGTTTATTATTATTATTATTATTTCAAAAAAATAAATGGGATTACTACTAAAATTTTGAGACTATCTGACATGTTTTTGTTCCAAAATTTTAAAATTTTGAGAATTGGAAAAAATTCAGAAAACACAAACACTAATCAAACAGGTCTTAGTATCCGACATTGTTTCCTCGTGAAATTTTGTGAGAGTAAAGTATAATTTTTTCTTTGTTTTTACTATTATGAATAATAAGAGTTTGTTTTCCAAAATTATTAACATATATTTTTGAAATATGAAAAATTATTTATTTAGTTTTGAAAAAATTATTAAAAAAACGTATTTAATTATAATGCAAAAATAGAAAAATAAAAGTAATATGATTGATATGGAAAATTTGGCGACACTCAACATCAACACTACGTGTCCACAGGCACGAGAAGCTACGGCCCCGTTTGGTAACCATTTCTATTCCATAAATTCTCATTCCATTCTCAGATTTTTGGGAATTCTGTTTGGAAATAGAGTTTGATAATTTTTGTTTCCGTTTCCATTTTATTCCAATTTGAGACTTGTGTCAATTTTTTTCTTAAGAAATTAGAAACAAAAAAAAAGTTGTTTCTCATTATTCTCATTCCATTCCCAAAACACATGGTCACTGTTCACTTACCGGCCGACCACTGTCCGCCGCCGCCGGTCATCTCCGGTGACCGTCGCCGGTCACTGTCCGGCCGGAAATTTTCCGGCCACTTCCGGCCGTCGCTGGCGGGCGCCATTGCCTTCCGGCGCCACCGCCGTCCAGTCATCGCCGGCGCAGGAGCCACCGCCGTCAGGCCAAAACAGGAAAAAAAAAAATAAAAAAAAATGAGATTTTAGGATAAAATCGTTACCAAACTCAATTTCCTTCCCAAAACAAAAAAAAAAATATCGTTACCAAACGCGATTCTACTCCAAAAAAGAAAACAAAATTCTCATCCCATCCCATCCCATTCCTATCCCACTGCTGGAATGGAAATAGAAACGATTACCAAACGCCACCTACGATGCGCTCACAGCTAATCATCATGATCATCCTAGCATAAGCACCGTCCCGGGAAATGTTCCACACGGAACAGGTACATTACAACGTCAACTGGTCTCTACTTTACACCCCGGTTTGGGCTATGCCCTCGGGACAGGGATGCCGGTGCTACGCCCTTCATTTATTAAGGAATGACCCGTTATATTTTCTAAGTAACAGTTCCTTGATTCACGTCTTTATGATCGTCGTCACCTTAATGGAGATAGACCAAGATTAGTCTGACCAAGTACGCACACATATTTTCAAGCTAATACTCTGTCAAATTCTACTCAGAACTCTCAATTGGTCCTCACATCGGAGGTGCAATGCTGGAATATTTGTTACATTGTTTTACAGGAACTTAAGTTGAGAGAATAAATCAAGTTTGGAGATATTCAACATTCAATTATCAAAGTGTCATGTCAGATGGTCCAATTTTAGGTTTCATTAATAATGTTAAAAATAAAGATAAAAACGCCGGTTGTTAGGTGAAAGTATGGCAAAGTAGAAAATTTTCAAAAAAACAAAAATGAAAAAAATTTATATATAAAATAACAAAGTAAATATTAAAATATGAGATGCGATTGATTGAGTATAGTAGAAAAATTGTATAATAAAATTATTTTTAATTTACATGGCAGAGATAAAGATATAGAGTTGTTGATTCTCCTAATCTACATGCTTTCATTAAGTTCAATTTTCCATAGATTCTCCTAATAATTATTTTTATTTATATCTAATTTACCAATTTTGACATATGTCAACCTGTTTTAGTCACGCGTGAAAACATAACCCACCAACAAAGAATTTTACATTCAATAGAACTCTACCTACTTTTGTTGTCTTAGAAAAAGAGAAAAAGGTACGTGCGACTTCGATTACGTGTATTTTGACTAATCATTTTCTAGATAATTTTAAAAACGCATTTTTTTACATCGACTTGTTACATTCATGATTTTACTCCAATAGTGTTTTTTAGGATGATCGAACTTTGGTTGACAAAAAAAATAAAATATTTTTCATTTTCAACCGGACTAATTCTCATGGGTAGAAATGTATTTTTCTCTTATTGTCGAAAGGGACCCAATAATCACTTTGAAAATCAAGCTTAGATCAGGACAAATTGGAGGTTTATGAGTCAAAGTGATAATAAAAAGGGGGGGTCAAACGCAAAAACTCAAATGCGTTTTGGTCACCTCTAATAATTAGGCCTAACTAATTGACCATTGATGTGTTCACGTCTCTTGCACTATTAGGCTCCCCCCCTTGTTCAAAAAAGCACTTTCCTATTTTGCATTCGTTAAATCACACTTTTTACCCTTAAATTTTGGATGTTATTGCAATGCACCCTTGAAAGTTTACCTTTCATATTAATTTTGTCCAATTAATGATTTATGTCAATTTCTTTATCTTGAATAAGTTGCAAAATATAACGACACTCAAACTTTAAGGGTACAATATGCAACATAATATTTTTTTTATTACATGAATTTTCTCTCATGTGCAACTCGCGTGACTAATATCAACAATAAATTTAATTCGAATCAGGTAATTGGACCATATTGATACAAAAAGTAAAATTTGAGATGAAAATTGTAATAATTAATACATTAAGGTGACGTTTGATATGCAAGATTCGAGACGGGATTGAAATGACCATAAGAATGGTCATTCCATTCATATGTTTGATATATGTGATTAAATCTCATTCCTATTATCAAAGATTTTTTAATCCCACAAAACATAGAATTAACCAACACCAAGATAAATTTGGTATTAGTTAATCTCAATTATATGAGATTAGATTTTAATCATTCATCGGTCAAAAAACGAGACTAAATACTAACTAAATATTTAAAAATTGGAATAAAATTTAATTAAATTAACTATTATACCGTTTAAAAAATTAATTAAATTACTATTTTACCCTTTGATGTTATTCCAATACTATATATAATCTCTTTTATCACCAAACATAAAAATAAGAATGGTAATGATCATTACATTCTATTATCATACTAATTCTAATTTTATTGTTATTTTATTTCAGCGTACCAAACGCATCGTAAGGGTACAATACGCAACGTATATTTTTTATTGCATAAATTTTCTCGCACACGCAACTTAGGTGATTAATTTTGACAATAAAATTGATTTGAAATAGGCAATTGGACCACATTTACACAAAGAGTAAAATTTGAGATGAAAATTGTAATAATTAGCACACTAAAGGGACAAAGTGAGATGGGGCATAAAGTGTGATTTAGCCTTTAACCCTTTTTAATATTTGGATAAGTCCAGCTGACAAATCAAAAACGGATAAATAATACTATTACCGCTTGCGTTATTATAGTGTGATAAGGACTGTTTGGCTTGATTAGTTAAAATAAGTTTTTTTTTTAGGTTACTCTTGTTTATGTCTGGAATTGTTTTTGGAAATAAAGAGTTGCGTAGTCCAAACAAACAAGGTAGATGATTTATTGGTAGAGATGGAATCGAATTAAATATAAAATCTATTGGATGCATGCTAGTTGAAAATGAAATCTAGAATGCATTGTGAAATTAAAACTGTTTGAGTGAGATAATTTGAGGAGGGATTAATTTCATAATGTTTTTTTAATTTAATTAGTAAAAGATTCCTAAAATGCATTGAATTTGTTTGCAAAATGAAATTTCAAAAAGAAAAAATAAGATTTTCAAATCTCTTCAAAACGGATGTTATTTATAAATTAGAGATTTTACTTTTTTCCATGGATATAATTAAAATTATATTATTAAAATAGGTATAAAAATTATATTATTAAATTACTAAAAAAATTATATTATTAGATATATTTTTTATTATTAAAATTTTAATGAATTATAAAATTTGTATATCCAAATAAAGAAATTATAAAAATTACAAAATTAAATTATTTATCTAAATAGTTATCTAAACAAGAAATATGTAAATGATTAGATTTCAAAATTCAAATTTTTGAAATCTCATCATTTACAAATTCTAAGAATTTATCAAATTACTACCCAAACGCAATTTAATTGAATTTATAAAATTGTAATTGATGATGGTGGATTTCATCATAGGCCGCCTAGCGAAAATACCCACGAAACTTGTACTGGGGCTGGGAGTGCATATAGCCTGCCTAGACCTAGGCCCACTACTGTTCGTGGGTTGAACTTCGGGGGGGAAACAATGTGCTAGAGCGAGCCCGCAAGCGCCAAAAGCCCAGGACCTGCTCGAGGGACAGGCATGCAGGAAAGCTCGAAAGTAGAAGTCGTTAGCAAAAGGGTGAGTCACCACCAAATCGTCAGAGAATATTCGCGTGCCCTTCGCGTCGTACAAATAGCAAAATAATCATTACGCAAATAATGGATTGGCGATGGGGCATCTCCTTTTTCTCCAGGGCGGAGGAAGAACTATATAAAACCCATATAAGCATGAGCCCAAGTAAGAAAAACACATGTGTTGATCCTAAGATTTTGATGGATAATTAAATGTTGATATTTTTTGTGGAACTAACAATTTTATTGAGTGTTTCAGTTTATTAGTTCGAGTAAAAAGATTATCATGAAGATATTGAGAAAAATGCTAAATGAATGGTAAAGACATTGACAAAGATGATGTATGTTAAGAGATCGAAGATTTTGAAGAACTTAGGAAAAACAACTCAGGTTAAATTTTTACTCTTAATATATCCCGATTAGAATCACACACGACACAAAATGTTTTTACAATTATGTATGTTTTTTAGAGGATCCTAATTAGCTAACATATTTGCTCCTATATGTAATTGAAGAAGAAACAATTGATTTAAGAAAGATAATTAATTAAAATTGAATTTAAGGATTTAGAGAAGTTAACTGAGAAAAGAAATCGGTTAAAGGAGCAAAAACGTGGAAGAAATTTAGTAGAAAATTAATTAAGGAGAAGTGTTATAGCTCAATCAGTCGACCTATACAAATTGATCGGTTAACCGATGGAATGGAGCAGGGAAGAAGATTCAGTCCTTGAATTGGTTAGTCGACAGCTAAGCCGACTTATGGAAATGAGACAAACTCTCTAAATTTTTCGATTGACAGGTAAGTCGACTTATTAAACTCTCTGAATCGTTTGGTCAACAGATACAAAATAAGCAATCAACTTATGGAGAAGGAATTTTGGCTTGGGTTACGTCCTGAATTGGGCGATCGACCGATGGGTGTTGGTCGGTCGACCGATGGCCAGTTTCAGGATTTGAGATTTTTATGGTTTTGATCCAAAAAGTAGCTGTTACTAGTCGTTTTATGATTAAGATATGCGATATATCTTAGGGATCTGATAGTTTTTGAGGTATTTAGTTAATATTTTAATATCCTTATAGATATGGTTCAAGTATTTTGAATATCTCTCAATTTGGTTTATGAATTTTTTTTTATCTTATCTAATTAAGATTAAGTATAAGTTTGAGGGACTAATTTGAATGTTTTAAAAGATATAATTAAGTGAATTATACCAGGAATGAGTTTTAATGATATAAAGAGACTATTGGAGTAATTATTTGTCATGAAATGTGGGAACTAGAAGTTAAAAGGCTTGTTCTAATCCCCTATAAATAAACCTGCGTTTTTTAGCTTTAAAAAATTTCATTCATTTTTTAAATTCTGAAGAGCTATTCAGTTCTTGTGCTTTCTAAGAATAATTATACTGAGAGTATTGTGAGAATTTTCTTGAGAATCATTTATTGTTGATTGTCGACTTGAGATTTCATTACTTATCATATTTATCGGTGGATTCCTAGTGAGATTGTTCCAAGTTGATTACTAGTAATTGATTGTTTATTATTATCATATTCTATTTGGAATTTGATCTTTGAAATTGTTTTCCTATTTTTTAAATTAAAAATTATTTTTGAAATAATTTCTTAAGAAAATCTGATTACGTGCTAAATTACTTGTTACCCGTTTTTTGTTTAAAATCAGATTTTGAAATTCTCACTGTATTTCTATCACTAGTATCGGGACATTAATCGAGTTCAAATTTATCTGGGATAGTAGAAGCTCTGAGTGGGAAAATCACTTATCAATTTTGTAATTGATGAGTTGAGTGTCGGATTAAAGACTATTGGGAGTGTCTAATCAAAGGTAGTTGGTTTCAATCTTTTCCGATAAAGAAATTGAGGTTTTGATCTTTATCTAGAATATAAAAAAGATTAGGTATTAATTATTCATTGATAGAATTAATTTGAGTGATTTTGTAACGGTTCAAACCTTACAGGGTAAAAAAATATTTAGAGCATTTTTGTGAGGTTTAATTCTTAGTCTAAGTATAAAATAATTAGGTTAATCTTTAGTCTGTGAAAAAGATAGGGTTATTCCTGAGCCTGTGAAAAGGAATTGTAAAGGTTGATTCTGAGCCTGCGAAAAGAATAATTTTGTAAGGGTTTAGTTTCTACCTGATTAAAGGGATCATAATGATTAGTGGGTGCGACTCTCCATGGGGCTTGGAGGACTGGATTAGTCAAGATTAGCTTGGTGAATCAGGAAATATCGGTGTGCACTGCATTATTTATTTTCTTTACTTTATTTTGTGTTGTTTAGGTGTGCACCTAGAGCTTATATCACTTATCCACTACTATAAAGAGATAATAATTGATTTAGGATAAATTGATTAATTGAATAAATTAATTGTTTGAAAATTCAAGTGCTATAAAGATGATAATTAATTTAGGGTAAAATTAATTATTTGATTTTTAAAGTATTAGTATTTGGATTAAATTTTATATCTACCCAATTCATCCCCCCTCTTGGGTATCTCATTGGGCCAACAACATGCACACCACTCTATTGCATACATTCTCATTACGTCGATAATTCTTCTCCAAAGTGAATACTTACTCTCGTGCCAGAAGTTCTTCGTGTGGGATCCATCCCCTAGAGTGAGGAATTTATAAATGGTAACACAGTAAATTTATAATTTTATCCCCGCAATCTTTCGCTCCTTGCTCATTGAGGCTCTTGCACAAATTCCTTACCCCGGGGGGTACCTCCAACTCCGGAACATCTAAAGGGAGCGGACGAGCAGGGTCGTTGTCTCTTTGTTGGTCGGATTGCCCGTCCTCCATAAAGGTAGACGACACTGGTAGATATAAGGCTCTCGCTTTTGCCTTCGGCTTCACCATTCGATCTTTTCCGGAAAGAGGATAAAGTCAAAAGATTCACTTCTGAGAAGAGAATGGATTCTCGAAAGGCACCTTAAAGAAGAAGAGCGATAGCGTGACAATGGTACCAATTTAGGGACAGGTGTCGCCAAAAAAACTTGTGCCAGAAGACTCCCAGGACAAGACCACTTGACTTAGGAGTATGGAAAACTACTGATGGTGGTGGATTTGGTCATGGACCGTCTAGAGAAAAAGCCCATAAAACCTAGACTAAGGTCGGAAGTGCAGACAACCAGCCTAGACCCAGGCCTACCACTATTCGTGGACTGAACTCTGGGGAAGGAAGGAGTGAGAACGACGAGCTCAAGCAAGCCCACAAGAGCCAAAAGTCTAGGACTTGCCCAAGGGACGAGCATGCGGGTAGTCTTGAACGTAGAAGTCGTTAACAAAAGGGTGAGTCACCACTAAATCGTATAAATACCCATGTAAGCGTGAGCCCAGGTAAGGAAAGTGTACGCGCACCACTCTACTGCACACATTCTCATTACGTTGATAATTCTTCTCCAAAGCAAATACTTATTCTCGCGCCGTAGGTTTTTTGCCAAGATTTAAACCACCACCACCCCCCCCCCCCAAGAGTGAGGAAGTTGTGTAGGAGCCTCAAAGAGCAAGAAATGGAGGATTGCGGGAATAAAATCATAAATTTATTGTGTTACGATTTCCATGCAACATCAATAATAATTAAAATCATGAATTTTTTTTGTCAGAGACACCATGACAGTTCATTATTCACTGATTGTATTAAAGTTAATGAGATTTTGTCAAAGGTACAAACTCATAGCATTACATTAAAATCATTGCAATTTTTCACATTAAAATTTTGCAGTAATTTTCGTGTATTGCAATATATTTTAGAGTAATATCTAAATATTAAAAATTAGAGAGAAAAATATGTTCAAATTTCCAAGGATATATTTATACTTTTGCCTCAATTAAAATTTGGACTATAAAATTACCAGAAAAAACAAAAAATAAAATAAAATAAAATTAAGCATCTCACTCTCTCTAATTTTCCCAATAAATTTATTAAATTTTTAGGTACACAATTTATTAATTAATCGGAAACTGAACAAATAAAATTTCACTTTATCAAAAAGTACTTTTTAAAAAAATATAATTATGAAAAATGCACTCGTGCAGCTCACGTGATCTGGCGGCAGCAATGCCAAAGACGTCGTCACATTGAGTTGAGCATCGAACGGCGAGTCACGTGTAGGCGCACGTGGGAAACAGGTGTCGAGAAAGCACGTAATCTTTCTCAATTTTTACTTAATTAAATAAATTATTAATTAATTATTTAATTAGTCAATTAAAAATATTATTATCAACGGCCGCCTCCCTCAGATGACATATTATTTTATAATGCTTAAAAAATGGATGATCATGATTAAATGTGGGATTACAGATGTGACAATGTCCGTCCGTGCCGGCTTTTTCTCCCATTATAGTAAATTAAATTATTAAATTAAACCCAAAAAACCTAACCTTGTCAATCAAAAAAAAGCATAAAAAAAAAATGTAACCTTTTTCTTAATCACGTGAAATGGGCACTACTAACCTAGTTTTAAGAGATTAAAATAGCATAGGCCACAGGGTAAAGTAACTAAAGTTCACGGTTGGTAGTTAAGGTTGGGGGGGTTAGAAAAATGATAGGATTAAAAAAAAGGACGTTTAACCACCTAAATCTATATTTGTGTATCGAAATTACCGAATGAATTTAATTGTATTTTTATAAACTGAGTAATCCTATTAATAAATTGTAGTTTGATTTGTCCCTAATAATGTGTTATTACCTTCCATTTCCAACTAGTCGGTGTTTTCGTATATAGATCTTTTAAATTTGCAGAGTTACACATCAACTTGTGATGAAAATATGTTAAAAAATAAATAGATTTCTCCCTCTCTCATTTTTATTGATTCATCACTTGTTTATACATGAGTGATTTTTTGTCTCACGCTCTTTAAAATGAGATGTCAATATTTTTTTTTAGCACTAGATTAAAATTTATGTTATATTCAACAAGATATGCATTGCAAAAATTAAAAAAAAAAAAAATACAGTATTACATTTATATGTTGGTATTACATATAATATTACTGATTGTTAAATTGAGATTTATCTCTTTCGCGAAGTATCAAATCATATTTCTTATAATTGTATGTGTATTGAATGTAACATTCATTCTTTTATAACAGTGTACATGTTTCGTTACCCACACAATCATAGCCTCCACATTTTTTACCGATGTTATATTCAACATGGTATGAGCTATAAAGACCAGAAAATATAGTATTACAGTTATATGTTGGTGTTATATAAGGTGGCGTTTGGCAATCGTTTCTGTTTCCATTCCAGCAGTGGGATGGGAATGAGATGAGATAAGATTGGAATTTTGTTTCCTTCTTAAAAGTAGAATCGCGTTTGGTAACATAATTTTTTTTTTTTTTAGGAAGAGAATCGCGTTTGGTAACGATTTTATCCTAAAATCAATTTTATTTTTTTTTTGAGATTTTTTTTTCTGTTTTGGCTGGGCGGTGACGGCAACTGAAGGGTGGGTGGCAGTGGCGGACGGCCAGCGGTAGCGATGCCGAAAGTTGTTAGGTGGCTGGCAATGGCGGTGACTGGCGACGGTCGCCGGAGATGACTGCTGGTGGCGGCGGCGAACGGCGACGGCGACTGGCGGACGATGGTCGGCCGACGGATGAACAGTAAAATTGGTTTTGGGAATGGAATAAGAATGGTGAGAAACAACTTTTTTTTGTTTCTCATTTCTTAAGAAAAAAATGGGCACAATTCTCAAATGGGAATGAAATAGAAACGAAAGCAAAAATTACCAAACGCTATTCTCAAACAGAATTCCCAAAAATCTAGAAATGGAATGGAAATGGTTACCAAATGGGGCTTAACATAACTGTTTGTTAAAAATGTGGTATCTCTCTTCCGCGAAACACCAAATTATATCCTACATATTTTGCGTGTGTTGAATATAATATTTGTTTTATATGACAGTGCACACGTTTTGTGCCTCACACGATCAGATACGCTCATTTTTTGCCGTTGTTGAATATAACATTAATTAAATATGGAAAAGTTGAAAACACAAAATAGAAATATCCTCTTTGTTATTAATGGAAATTGTTTTTTTTTTCTTTTTTTCTTTTTGATAAAATCGTTTAATAAGAGAGTTTTTAAATCCTGCAAATCTTGTAAGGTTATTTTAATCATGATAATTTTGGTATTTATAAATTTGGAACTAAATAGTTCAAAAAATAAAGTCAACGAGATTAAATTATTTAATCTAAAGTAGATGGTATTGATTGGTAATTTGGACCTTAATTTTGGATTTGTTTGGTAACTTTTCCTAAAACAATAAAGATAATCTTTACATTTTATTTTCAAAATTAAATCTTTAAATTTGGATATCCCATTGTTCATACATGAAACTTGCCAATAAATGGGGAGAAAGGAAGCGAGTTCTGCTCTACCGATTTGGGGGATCAAAATGGTTGTTCACCTATTGAGTCTAATCTATTGGTAAAGAATCTGCAAAAAGACTAGTCAAAGTGTTTCCCAGTGAAATTCCTCAAGTGTGAAAGTAAATGTTCAAATTGAACAGATAATACAATCTGAAAGGCAATAAATACGTTATCTGAAACCTTAAGGGGAGATCCATATATGCATAGGTGGTGCCTTCGAATTAGTGTGGACTCCAAAACTATTGAATTGGGAGGATTAGTCCTAATTCAGACTAATAGAGTTCTTTCCTTTAATAATTTTTTTTAAAAAAAATTTACCTGACATGAGTATATTTCAACTTATTTACCACAAAGGGTAAATCGGTCGGGGTGCGACCGTTTTTTTTTCTCTGCCAAAAAATCAGCTCCAATGGAGTGTTTTTTTCCCCCCCTACTGTGGGTTGCCACAACAGGTAAGGGAGCATCAGCTCCATATGAGCCGATACTCCATTTTTCTTCATTGAGTTTGACGTTTGTGTAATTAATATTTTTTTTTTATATATATTTTTAAGTTAAATAAAAAAATCTTACATTATCCGCTAATTAGTAGAAAAAATTAAAATTTAATCATAAAAATTATATTTTAATATTAATTAATTATTCAAGGATCCCTTGGGGTGTTTGTGAAATTAACCTTAATCGAAAAAATGGAGCATCAACTCACAAGGAGCCGATGCTCTCTTGCCTGCTATGGCAGCTAGGGATGGTCATGGGCCGGGCCGGGCCGGGCTTAGACTAGTGTATTACAAAAAAATGTTGGGCCCTAGCCCGGCCCGGCCCGGTGATCGGGCCTTAATTCTATGCCCAAGCCCGGCCCTATAAGAAAATTTTAAGCCCAAAGCCCAGCCCACGGGCCCCCGGCCCTATTTTTTTTTTTTTTTAAATTTAAAAAATAACTACAAAAAATTCAACACCAAACCAATAAGAAATATTAAAATTACAATTTTTAAAGGTAAACCAATATTCCAAACAAATTAAACCAACAAAAAATATTAAAATTACAATTTTTAAATAAAACTAATATTTCAAATATTAGGGTTGTATTGTAACGTGTATATATATATATTTTATTTTATTTTTTTATTTTTTTAAATATCCTTCGGGCCGGGCCGGGCCGGCCCTAAAATTTTTTAATCTTGCCCAAGCCCGGCCCTAATTTTGATCGGGCCCTAATACCTAGGCCCTAGCCCGGCCCGTGGGCTTAAACTCTAAGCCCAAGCCCTAAAAAAATAGGGCCGGGCCGTTCGGGTTGGGCGGGCCCCCAAGCCCATGACCATCCCTAATGGCAGCCCACAACATGGAGGAAAAAAAATCAGTTCCATTGGAGCCATTTTTGAGCAGAGAAAAATAAAAATGGTTGCACCACGACTGATTTACTCTATTGTGGTAGATAAGTTGAAATCTATATCTGTCAGGTAAATAAGTTTTTTTCTTTTTCTTTTTATATAATATTGCAACAGGAGGAGTGTGGGGAAGACTAGTATTTGTTGAATTGAAATAAGAGTTGTGTTTGATACAATGTTCATAATTCTTATTTAAAGGAAAATAACCACTCCGACCCATTTTAAGGCACAAAATACTCTGATACTCACGATATACAATTATATCAAGTAATCTTGTTAACTTGATTTTTTGGATGGAAAAATCTAATTTTTAATTTTTTTGAATTTTGCAAGATAAAAATGTCTACCACTGATTTTCGAATTCAAATAAACAGTTACTCGAAATATCTATTCCCAAAAAAAAAAAAATAGAAGCATTTTCGATAATTAATTATTCTAGAAACTCTTACAAGTAGTCACGCAATAAATCGATTTTGTTTTGTTATTTACATAATTAAATTACACAACAATCGCGATTGTCTATTTTAAAATTTCAAAATTATATCTCAATCATATTTTTATTTGAAAGAACTATAATTCGTCTTGAATTCAATATGTTAAGTTTTTTATAAAATTTGAAAATAGTCATTCACGATTGTATTGAATTTAATAATTTTTGTGGAATTTAACATAGTCAATTAATTACGAAAGTTTAATCGTTAAGATTTGAAGCTTGTGTTGAAATTAACACACAAATTATTACTGTGTTGAACTCAATATGATCACTTAATTAAGAAAGTTTGTCATTATTTAATAAGGTGACATACTTTAAATACTGGTTAAATATGTGGCAAAAATATATTCTGCAAGATGGTTATTAATTATAAAATTTACATTAAAATTCCAATTTATTAAATTCATATTTATATCATTTTTGTTAACCGTTTTTGTTGAATTCAAAATTAGTATACGTTTTGATTTTTACTTTGTTGAATTCAGCACAGTTGTGATCGATAACTTAAACAACTTTAATGTGTTGAATTCAACATGGATTTTTTGTTCTTCCATACGAAATATATGATTAGGATATAATTTTAAAACTCTAAAACAAGTAATCATTTTTGTGTAATTTGTTGATGAAAAAAAACAAAAAGAATTGATTATTTGGTTAGTTTTTTAGAAGACGTTTTATTTTGTTTAATTTAGATAATCGTTCCTCAATTTTGGAATGCTTATTTATGAAAATTTTGGACGGTCGAAATGGAATGTGACAGTTGTTTAAAAGGGCAAATATGTCTAAATCTGCCAAAAAGTTCTTACGGTTTATAAAAAAAAAATATTGAGATCATTTGGTAGTTGTGGTAATAAGTGGTCATAAAGAAAGACCCATGGATAAGCGATCCTTATTTAAATGAGATAATTAATACTTTAAGAACCTATTTGACAATATCCCTAAACGATAAGGACCAAGTATAAAATTCAAAACTTAATGTTCCCTTTGCATGTTCTATATTTTAAGTAATAGCATTGACCTAATTATAATTATATATATAGTTATATTAAAACATGCCGAACATAAGAACCCTAAATATTTTCCAGTTGTCTAATTTTTTTAGGAAACAAGGAATTATCCATATCAAATTAAAATATAATATAACTATAAAACGTGTATTTATATTTAACTTTATATATCTTACACTTAATTGAGATTTTTTTTTTTTTTTTATAAATAAGGAACAAAATGTGTTTTTTCTAAATACATACATTTTTTGACTCCATATTTAAGGACTATTTACGAAATATTAAATTAGAAAAAATATACATAAATTTATAGAAATTATATAAATTTATAGAACTTATAGAAATAATATATAGATATTAAATTAATAATAAAACTAAAACATTAATATAAAAGAGAAAATAAATATTGATGATGCTTAGACGTGAATCACCAGACACATCAGCTCTTAGATATGAGAGCAATGGAGTGCTGAAATTTTGTCACTGTCCCTCGGTCTGATTCCTGCAAAACAATGCACTGTAGGTGGGCTTACCGATTTTGCACCTCCGGTAAGAGAATCAGTCGAGGGTACTGCGAAGGAGTATCGTAATGCAGTAAGGGCGTAAAATGGCATAAGCTTGCACATAAAATAGTGTACCTCTTGAATTTTAGGTTGCGACCTTTATATAGGAGGGGAGGGACTCATTTGGAAAGTATTCATTGATTCTCTGGCTATCGTTATAGTAATGGAGTGGATCTCGGTCCCATTTCCATAGAGATGGTTGGGATGGCGGGCAGAGATCGCAGGACAGTTTTGGTAATGGTGTTTTCCTTTATGGGAAAGGTGGATTTGACCGCCTTTGGAACAGGAGCGTGATGACGCTCATAACCTTGGAGGAGTAAACCTAGGTCGGGTCTAGAGATGGGGCCCAACCGACTGATTTTGGAGTTTTCGGGCCGATCGTGTGTTCGAGGATACATGGTGCCCTGGTAGTTTCTGACCGAATTTTTCCTCTTCAGATATAAATGCTAATTAACATTAAATTAGAAGTCATCTCTCACACACTCTATAGAGTTGGATATAAAAAGAAAGTGAGAGACATCGGGGGATTTTAATTAGGGAAAAATACCGGGAGGATCCAAAAATATCATCAAATTACCGGTTAAACCCACTAATTAGATAATAAACCAAGAAATCCCAAGTTACATCTTATTTGCACAACGCAGTCCCAAAAATCTGATCTATACACTTTCTATTGACAGATTTGCCCTTGCAGTATATGCGGCAATAATGTTTCCTTAATAAGGATTGAAAGTTTCCATATTCAACAAAATCATTTTATTAAAATAAAAATAACTATTATTGTACATATTTTTTTTATAATTTAATTATATATTCAGATTCGTCTAAATAAGATCTTCAAAACAATATCCAATTCACTATTTTTTTTTCATTAGTTTTCAGTTTTCACATTCATGTTACATGTAACATGATATTTCTAGAATTTTTGAATGTTACATGTAACAAGATGTAATTATCAACTTTTTGGGGGGGGATTAATATTGAGTTGGTTTTAATATAACATGCAACATTAATGTTACATGTAATATTAATGATACAAAATTCATTATAACCTTTTTGAATATTACATGTAACATTCGTGTGCATTATGTTAAATATGTCTAAAAATGTGATTAACTAGTTTCAGTTTTACCATTCATATTACATGTAACATGTTATTTTCAATATATGCGGTAATAAAATTTCTTTAATAAGGATTGAAAGTTTCCATATTTAACAAAATCATTTTATTAAAATAAAAATAACTATTATTGAACATATTTTTTTTTACAATTTAATTATATATTCAGATTTTTCTAAACAAGAACTTTAAAACAATATTCAATTCACTATTTTTTTCATTAGTTTCAGTTTTCACATTTATGTTACATGTAACATGATATTTCTAGAATTTTGAATATTACATGTAATAAGGTGTAGTTATCAACTTTTTTTGGGGAGTTTGATGTTTGGGTTGGTTTTAATATTACATGCAACATTGATGTTATATGTAACATTAATGATACGAAATTCATCATAACCTTTTTGAATGTTACATGTAATATTTGTGTGCATCATGTTAAATATATTCAAAAAATGTGAGTAAGTAGTTTCAGTTTTCACATTCATGTTACATGTAACATGATATTTTCATAATTTTTGAATATTTACATGTAACAAAGTGTAGTTACCACATTTTTTGGGGAGATTTGATATTGAGTTAGTTTTAATGTTACATGCAACATTGATGTTACATGTAACATTAACATTAATGATACGAAATGTATCATAATTTTTTTTAATATTACATGTAACATTCGTGTGCATCATGTTAAATATGTCCAAAAAATGTGATTAACTAGTTTTAGTTTTCACATTCATGTTACATGTAACATGATATTTTCAAAAAATTTAAATGTTACATGTAACAAGGTGTAGGCACCAACTTTTTTTGGGGGGGTTTGATGTTGGGTTGGTTTTAATGTTACATGCAACATTGATGTTACATGTAACATTAATGATACGAAATTCATCATAATCTTTTTGAATGTTACATGTAACATTCGTGTGCATCATGTTAAATATGTCTAAAAAATGTGATTAACATCTCATTTGAAAGAGAATAAAATGAACATTTTTGTTTTGCAATTTTTTTTTTCCACATGGAAATCTGAGAAAAAAACGAAGCAAATTGTGCACATGAATATTAGTATTATTTACCAAATTTAGCTCCGCTATATAAAGAGTCTACATTGCCGCATATAATGCAAGGGGTATTTCCGTCACAAAAATAGCAAAAGGATTGCTCGGTGCACATGAATATTAGTGGGTTTATTTGGTAGTTTTGGCCGCAATTTGGGACCGTTCAGTCAACGCCCCTTTTAATTATGAGAACTTCTTAAATTCTTCCAAATTAACATTAGATTAGAATTTCTCTCATTTTCTCACTCATTTTCGATACAAATCGGGTTCAAGCATAAATTATAGAAACAATACACGAAAAATTACTAAACTTATGGATATTTAATTTACAGAAATTATAGAAATAATTTATAGATATTAAATTTAGTAATAATACTAAAATATTAAATTTACGAAAATTAAATTAGAAACCCATCTCTCTCTCGCACGCACTTTCTATAAGAGTCGGATTTAATCATAAATAAGAATCCAATTTCTCTCATTTTCTACAACCCAAGTGTAGACACGGCATTTTGACCGCCTCGCAAAAAAATTATACTTTATTTTATAGTTACTTTAATTTTATTTTTCTATTTATTTTGTTTTGATTGTACCGTATTTGTGCGGTTTAATACTGCTAAATTAAGTTTTATTAATCTCTTAAGTAAATTAAATATTAGTAATTGATTTATTTATTTTTATTTTTTTGGTTTTGTAGATTTTTCGAAGTGGAATAAAAACGCGTTAATTCGGAACAAAATGGACAAGAAACAGATGAGAACAAGAGAGGCCTAAACCGAATGGGGGTGGGGGAGCTGCACAAAGGTCGCACGTGCGACCAAAAACTGGTCGCATGTGCGACCAGCTGGCCGCACCAGAGACCAGATACACTGGTCGCTGGTGCGACCAGTGTGCTGGCCGCATATGCGGCCAGCAGGGGGGCAGAGAGCTAATGCTCTCTGCCCACCCCCCCTTTTTTGGGTGCACCGATTTCGGTGCACCTAAAAGGGGGTGGGTGCATCGAAATTCGGTGCACCCACCTCCTTTTTCCTACTTTTTCCTGCGTTTTGTCGGAGGATTTCGCATCGAAATTTCCTATAAATAGAAGAAGGCTCATACAACACAAACGGGATTTTTTTTGGGCCAGAGAAATTTTTTTTTTTGAGAGGAATTTTTTTGGGAAGGGAGAAGTGAAATCTGGAAAGAAATTTTGAAGAAAATAATATTCTTTTCATTTTATTGTAATTTTGAAGAAGAAAAAATCTCAAAGAAGGTGGTAAATTTTCATCTGTTGTAAATCTTACTCTTATTTTTAAATAAGTTGTTATTATACTAATCTTTTTTTTTTTTTTTTTTTTGTAAATTAGATTTTTTTTTTCCCTTTATTATTTATTTATTTTTATTTTTTTTTTTATTCTTTTGAGTAAATAAAACGAGATGGAAAATTCCCAACCTTCCATTTGAACGGTTTAAATTTAGAAGGGAATTACTCCCCTCGATGCATATGTGCGTGTGTTTTTATTTAATTTGTATTAAATATAATGTGCTAACAATATGAGGTGGAAAACTTCTGATCTTCCATTGGAACAGTTTAAGTTTAGAATGAAATTACTCCCCTTGAGAAGTGTGTGTGTGTGTGCGGGTGTTTTATTTAATTTATATTAAATATAATGTGCTAACAAGATAAGGTAAAAAATTCCCAACCTTCCATTTGAACGGTTTAAATTTAGAAGGGAATTACTCCCCTCGATGCGTGTGTGCGTGTGTTTTATTTAATTTGTATTGAATATAATGTGCTAACAAGATAAGGTGAAAAATTCCCAACCTTCCATTTGAACGGTTTAAATTTAGAAGGGAATTACTCCCCTCGATGCGTGTGTGCGTGTGTTTTCTTTAACTCGTATTAAATATAATGTGCTAACAAGATAAGGTAGAAAATTCTCAACCTTCCATTTAAACGGTTTAAATTTAGAAGGGAATTACTCCCCTCGATGCGTGTGTGCGTGTGTTTTATTTAATTTGTATTAAATATAATGTGCTAACAAGATAAGGTGGAAAATTCCCAACCTTCCATTTGAACGGTTTAAATTTAGAAGGGAATTTCTCCCCTCGATGCGTGTGTGCGTGTGTTTTATTTAATTTGTATTAAATATAATGTGCTAACAGGATAAGGTGGAAAATTCCCAACCTTCTATTTGAACGGTTTAAATTTAGAAGGGAATTACTCCCCTCGATGTGTGCGTGCGTGTGTGGGCGTGTGTTTTCTTTAACTCGTATTAAATATAATGTGCTGACAAGATAAGGTGGAAAATTCCCAACTTTCAATTTGAATGGTTTAAATTTAGAAGGGAATTACTCCCCTCGATGTGTGCGTGCGTGTGTGAGCATGTGTTTCTTTAACTCGTATTAAATATAATGTGCTAACAAGATGAGGTGAAAAAATTTCTAACCTTTCATCAGAACGGTCTAGGTTTAGAAGGGAGATCACTTCCCTCAATGTGTGTGTATGTGTATGTGTGTATATGAGGAGGATTTCAAAATAAAATAAAAACATTCGGATTTAAATTTTAATTGGACTTAATCGGATAAGGTACCGTATTTGGACGGGCGTCTTGGGGTGCTTGACACCTTCCCCGAGTGTAACTGACCCCCGAACTCTTTAAACGAATCTCTGGTCAGACCATGTTATTTTAGGAGTCAAATTTTTACTTAAGCCATTTTTTTTTAAATTGTTTCAAAAGAGAAAAATATGGTGACCTAGCACATCATTTAAACCCAATGCTAGGTGGCGACTCCTTTTTCTAAAACAGGCTTAAGTATATTTTAATGAGAAAATTGATGTTTTTAAAAACTCTTCTCATTTTACCAGCGCCAAGCATATATCTATTTTTTTTTATTTTCTCTGGAAAATCGGGGCGCGTTCAGCTGGCGACTCCACTGGGGACCCACAGAGGGTCGAGCCCAATATGTCTGAATAAGTCCAACTAATCTAAAGTCCGAATGTTAAATTTTATTTTATTTTATTTTATTTTTTTCCCTCAATTCAGTAAATAAGTTGTGATTTTTTTTTTTTATATCATTTTTTTTTATTTTTTATATATTTTCTTCTTCTTTTCCTTATTTCCTCTCAGGCTCTTATATCGTTGTAAATCCTCTGACAAAAGCAAAGCTGTCTTGTATCCATATTATCCCCTCAGGATTCTATGATACAAGACGAGAAAGGGATTTTTTGTACTTGATGGATTTATGATGTCTTAGGAAGTCCTAAAAAAAAAAAAAATAAATAAATAAAATAAAGAGATTTTTTATGTACCATCATTTGTTTTAATTAGTCGTTATCGAAATTGAAATCTTCGAACTAGAATGGGCTTTAAGGCCACCTAAGACCCACGTGAACTAAAAAAATGATTTTTTTTGTAGGTGAAAAAGAAAAGGACAAGACAAAGAAAATTGGTCCCAGAAAAGCAAATCCAGTTCCCCCCTTTCGAAGTCCGATCTTTACATGTAGTCGAGCACAGACTCATTCCAGGATGACATCAGAAAGCAATCCCGAATCTCCCCGAACGACCCAGATAGCTCAGATGCAGGAAACTATTAACAGGTTGATGGAAAGGATCAACGAACTTAGCCGACCTCAGGAGGTGCCTATTCCTCCGTCCAACGGGACTCCTGTGACTGAATCCCCAAATGGAAACCCTGCAAGTATTGGGATGGAGAACTCAGGGCCGAATCCGAACCACGTCGGCCCGAACTTTGCAGTATCGGTCTACTATGGACCTCAGATGGGCCCTCATCTTTTCGCCTATGGAGCTCCGACATATCCCATCCAGGGGCATGTCTATTAGGCCTCGCTAAAGGGCCCGGCCCCCGCCGCCCCGCAGATCCTCATTCACCTGGAGAGGGTCGTTGCTCCACCAAACAATTCAAATGATAGCCAACCGGCCCCGGCCATTGAAACTGAAAACAAAGAAGAGAATGGCCCTCCACCGGCTTGGCTTCTGAAAATGGAAAAATTGGAGAAAACTATGGAAGAATGGCAAAAGGAGAAGCCGTCCAGGAAAGCGACGTACAAGGAGTTGTCAGCACCACCCGGGATTGTGTACCCGAAAAATTTTGTAGTTCCGGAGTTCACAAAATATGATGGCACTAGCCCTCCAGAATGGCATGTCAGCGTTTACAAAGAGGAGTTAGGAATTTATGCTCGGAACGAAGACCTTTGCCTAAAGATGTTTCGGAGATCGTTGAAAGGACCGGCTCTCAACTGGTACATGACCTTGGAGCTATCACAGATTAAAACATTTGAAGATCTGGTAGAGGCCTTCTGTGAGCAATATGTGTACAATAGGGATGCCGCGCCAGACCGCAATACCCTCTACCAGATACTGAAAAATAAAGACGAAAGTTTCCGGAGGTATACTGCTCGTTGGAGGGAAGAGGCTGCCAAAGTTGTTCCTAAGCTGAGCGAGGAGGCTCAGTTAGAGATATTCAAGTCAATTCAGTCACCGCCGTTCTATCGAGATCTCTCGAGCATAGTAGTGGTTTCTTTCGGCGATGCGATCAAACAGGCCGTGGTGACGGAAGAAGGAATAAGGAGCGGAAAAATTGAAGGGGCCCAATCCAATCTGACGAAAAGGTCAGCCCCGCCAAAGATGAAAGAAAATGAAGTAGCTGTTGTCGTTTCCCCTCGGCAAACCCATTACCAGAACTACCCCCAAGCTTCCTGTCCCCAGAACTACCCGAACCAGAACAACCAATATCACAACTACCCTCCTCAAAATCGCCAAAACCAAAATTATCCTCAAAACCAACCCTATTCCCAAAGCCGCCCCCGCTATTACCAAAATGTACCTCTCCCTTATCAAAACCACATTTCCCAATATTATCCTCAAGCCTACCCAGCACCCTCTTACCATACCTATCAACCACAGCCGAACACCTTACCACAAATTCCTAACTGCACTCCAAGGTCAGGAACCCAATACCACCAAGACCTTCTACCTCATGCTACTGTGGAAAATTTCCAGAACGACAACCGAGAGCTACAAGACCTTCCGGTCTCGATCATCGAGTTGTACCGGAATTGTTTGAAGCAGGGGATGCTGACGCCCTTTCTATTCTACGAAGTTAAACCTGGGAGTAAAGCAGCTTCTTCAAATGCTTTCTGTGAATACCACTCGGGAACCAGAGGACATACGACTGAGCAATGCTTTCAGCTGAAAGACAAAATCCGGGAGTTTATACGGACCGGAGCCATCACGTTTCCTAAAAAACCTGAGGCCGGTACGCCAAATTGTCAGCAAAATCCGTTGCCTGAACACGCCTCCTCAGGAAGTGGCGTCAATCTAATTTTCACAGAGGAGGTCGAGGAAGAAGTTGATGTGATCGATATCGGTGGTGTTTGTTTACACCCGGAGGTTCTCTACGGAGAGTTCGAATTACATCTAGAAAGGGTAGCCCAAAAACTGGAGAAATCTCTAGTTTTGTCTTTCCCAATCCAAAAGATAGTGGAAAATCTCAATAAGGTTCCATGGAATTATGAGATCGTCACTAAAATAAGAGAAGGAGAAGAATTGCCAATCTCAGTAGGAGAAACCAGTGGAATCACTTGGTCTGGAAGGGTGTATACACCACAGGATTTGATCAGGATTCCTATGAAGGAACCAAGAGGGGCCCTGAAAAAGCCGGTGACAGAACCGGAGGCTCACGACTTCCTAAAGGCAATGAAGAATTCAGAATACAAGATAGTGGAGCAACTCAGCAAAGCACCGGCACAAATCTCGATGCTTTCACTACTCCTATCCTCAGAAGTACACAGACAGGCACTGCTGAAAGTCCTAAATGAAGCCCACTTGCCTAGCACGATCTCTCCGAAGAAGTTTGTCACTCTGGTCGAGCAGGTCCTAGGATCTAACACCATCACTTTCACAGATGACGAGATGGACGATGATGGAACAGGTCACAACAAGCCTTTGAATATCACGGTCGAAAGCCATGGAATGTTCATAGCTCAGGTGTTGATTGACAATGGATCGGTACTAAATATCTGTCCTTTGTCGACCCTGGAAGAAATGGGGATAGATCTATCACAGGTTCGATCTTCTAAGACGGTTATCCGAGCATTCGATGGGGCTAGGAGAGATAGAGTTGGAGAGATTGACCTGCCAATTGAAATTGGTCCAA
This sequence comes from Eucommia ulmoides, assembly GCA_016647705.1. NCBI lineage: Eukaryota > Viridiplantae > Streptophyta > Magnoliopsida > Garryales > Eucommiaceae > Eucommia > Eucommia ulmoides. The sequence goes on along the minus strand of CM028333.1, from coordinate 4,987,110 downwards.
TACAGTTCAATGCGAAGTTCCAAGTGCTCGACATACCTGCTTCGTACAACCTATTGTTGGGGAGGCCATGGATCCATAACGCTGGGGCAGTGCCTTTATCTCTACATCAGAAGATCAAGTTTATCATTGATGACACACTGTACGTGATCAGGGCTGATTCAGATATCATACCTTTCCATCAAGCGATAAGTCGGCATGTCCCGTTAACAGATAACGGAAAGGAGAAAGAGAAGATTGAAGCCTCCTATCACGTGTTCGACGTCGCGAATGCTACCTTTGTGAAGGAAGGAGGACACGAGATGACACCATCACTGTCTAATACTGTGGCCTTCGTTGCTAAAGAAATTAAGTCTCGGGGTTGTATTCCCGGGAAAGGTTTGGGCAAGAATCTAGACGGAATTACAGAACCGATAGAAGTCAAGGAGAAGAGGGGGAGATTCGGATTGGGATACGAGCCGACAAAAGCAGACAGGGCGAAGTTCTTCCGGAAGAAAAGTGATGGATCCCCAGACAACCAGCCAATGAAAATTCTGCATATCCGGGTCACTTTCCCCTATCCAGCAGAAACCATCAACAAAGGGAAGAAGACCGTAGGATTCAAGTTGCACCCTGAGAGAGTAATGATCAAGGAAGCTGTGAATGTAATCATGAGAGACGAGGCAGGGCCAAGTCATGGGTCTGGTATTCGAACCAAGGGAAAAGAAAAGCTACAGAATTGGGATTCTTGTTCTCTCCCAATTCGCCAGGCGTTTCGGTAAACTTAGGGAGATTTTCTGTTGGTCATCCCTCCATCCACCTTGCCTTCTAGATGGAAAGAGATTTTGCTTTGTAATGGTTTTTTATATTTAATGAATGCAATTCTGTTTTATCCGACATATGGTTTAAATGTTTAAATTTTATGCTTTCAGGATGCCTAAATTACCAGTGTATGATGCATGCGATATAACTGAGTTAGAGTGCGATAAGTATGATTTCAATGCAGAACCAGACCATAACCCGATGGGAGTGGAAACAGAAGATGACTCTTGCCAGCCAGACGATGGTGAGATCCGAAAAGCTTTTACGGAGTTCGAGAACAAGCCGATTCCCAGTAACGATGAGACCGAGTTGATAAACTTGGGGACCTCGGAAGAGTTGAAGGAAGTAAAGATTGGATCAGCTCTCATGACTCTGGAAAAGAAAGAATTGACAACGCTCTTAATTTCCTACCAAGATATCTTTGCCTGGTCCTACGATGACATGGTAGGACTGGACAAGAGTATCGTAGCCCATAAGCTGCCGCTAAAGCCGGGGAGTGTACTAGTCAAACAAAAGTTGAGGAAGCTGAGGCCCGCTGTCAGCCTCGAGGTCAAGGAGGAGATCGTGAAGCAATTCAATGCCCGAATTATTGAAGTCTGTAACTACAGTGAATGGCTCTCAAATGTCGTTCCCGTGCCAAAGTCCTCGGGAAAAATCAGAGTCGGTGTGGATTATCGTGATCGCAACCGGGCAAGTCCAAAAGATGATTTCTCATTGCCAAACATTCACATCATCATCGACAATACTGCAGGGCGAAAGCTCTATTCTTTCACTGATGGATTCTCTGGCTATAATCAGATTCTGATGGATGAGAAAGATCAAGAAAAGAAAGCCTTCACTACACCATGGGGAGTCTTTTGCTATAGGGCGATGCCTTTCGGTCTCAAAAACGCCGGGGCAACATACCAAAGAGCAATGACGACCCTCTTTCATGATATGATGCACAAGGAGATGGAGGTATATGTAGATAACATGATCGTTAAATCACAGGAGAACGAGGATCATCTCTGCCATTTGAAAAAGATGTTCGACAGACTTCGAAAATACCAACTCAAGCTCAATCCAGCAAAATGCGTGTTTGGGGTGGCTTCCGGAAAACTTCTTGGTTTCATGGTAAATCGCCATGGAATCGAGATTGATCCTGCAAAGACGAAGGCCATTCGTGAGATGCCACCACCGAGAAATGAGAAAGAGATCCGAGGTTTTTTGGGGCGATTAAATTTCATAGCCCGATTCATCTTCCAACTCACTGCCACTTGTGAGCCAATCTTCAAGCTACTTCGAAAAGAAAGTGACGGGCGATAGAATGCAGATTGCCAGAATGCCTTGGAGAAAATTAAAGTCTATCTAACGAACCCTCCCGTTCTAGTGCCGTCTCGGGAGAAGGTTCCGTTATTACTATATTTGTCAGTTCTCGACTTCTCCATGGGAGCTATTCTTGGGAAACTCGATGAATCTGGAAAGAAGGAGCAAGCCATCTACTACCTCAGCAAGCGCTTCACGAAGTATGAGGAAAATTATACCTTGCTGGAGAGGACCTGTTGTGCATTAGCTTGGTCTGCTCAAAGACTGCGCCATTATATGCTCCCACTGACTACCTACTTGATAGCTAAGATGGATCCCTTAAAATACATCTTCGAGAAGCCGATTCTGTCAGAAAAAGTTGCAAAATGGCAGATGCTGCTGACGGAGTTCGATATCATCTACAAGACCCAAAAGTCAGTGAAGGGTCAGGCGATAGCGGATCAGTTGGCTAGTTGTCCAGCTCAAATGGATAACCAGCCTCTTGAGACGCTATTCCCTGACGAGTCGATTCATGCGGTGGATGAAGAAAATGAGGAAACAGTTTGGAAAATGTATTTTGATGGAGCAGTAAACTCTCGAGGGGCTGGAATCGGAGCCGTTCTGGTTTCTCCAGGCAAACAACATTATCCAGTGGCTTCCAAGTTGAAGTTCCAGAGCAAAAATAATCGAGCTGAGTACGAAGCTTGTATTCTGGGACTCTAGCTGGCTGTCGATATGAAAATCAAAGAATTGTTAGTGTTCGGAGATTCTGAGCTGATAATCAATCAGGTGACGGATAAGTATGCCACGAGAGATCCGACCTTGATAGCCTATAACAATCACCTCCTGGAGTTGTGCGAGCAATTTACGATGATAGAATTTGAAAGCATACCGAGGCTAAAAAATGACTTCGCCGATGCCTTAGCTACCTTGGCATCTATGATATCTATCACTCGAGAGGATGATGATATCATTCCGGTGGTAATCCGAGTTCAACGCCGACCGTCCCACTGCTGCCAGCTTGAATCTGAGCCAGCCAAAGACCCGTGATACCATGACATAAAGAACTTTTTGAAAAATCAGGAGTATCCGGAAGGGGCATCAAGTGTTGATCGAAAAACTCTCCGGAGGTTAGCAGGCCAATTCTTCCTAAGCGGGGAGACACTGTACAAACGCTCCCTTAACATGGGCCTGTTGAGATGTGTTGGAGTCGAAGAGGCCATCCAGTTGATGAAAGAGGTCCATGGTGGCATATGTGGACCTCACATGAGCGGTTTTATGCTTGTCAAGAAGATCCTGAGGACCGGTCATTTTTGGCTAACGATGGAAAGCGACTGCGTGCAGTTTGTTCGAAGATGCCATAGGTGTCAGATTCATGGTGATCAAATCCATGTCCCACCTTCGCACCTTCATTGCTTGGCGGCCCCATGGCCCTTCTCAATGTGGGGTATAGACGTTATTGGGGAAGTTACCCCTAAGGCGCCGAGTGGTCATCGCTTTATCCTGGTGGCAATTGATTATTTTTCCAAGTGGGTAGAAGCTGTTTCCTTAACCCGAGTGACTCAAAAGATAGTAGCTCGATTCATCAAAGAAAATATTGTGTCAAGATACGGTTTGCCGCAAACATTGATAACCAACAATGCTAAAAACCTGAAGGGTTCAGAAATACAGAAAATATGTCAGCAGTTCAAGATCGAGCACAAAAACTCAGCGCCTTACCGTCCAAAAATGAATGGATCAGTGGAAGCTGCCAACAAAAATATAAAGAAAATTCTCCGGAAGATGATTGACAATTATAAAGAGTGGGATGATATGCTGCCATATGCTTTGATGGCTTACCGAACCTCGATTCGGACCTCGACAGGGGTAACCCCCTATTATTTAGTCTATGGCACAAAAGCGGTGATACCGGCCGAGGTGGAAATTCCATCTCTACGAGTGCTCATAGAGGCCGAGCTTGATGAAACTGAATGGGTACAACAACGGTTGGACCAACTTTGTTTAATCGATGAAAAGCGGCTAACAGCGATATGCCACGGACAGTGTTACAGACAGAGGATTACTAGAGCCCATGATAAATGGGTATATCCTAGAGTCTTCAAGGTCGGTGAGTTAGTATTGAAGAAAATCTTTCCTTTCCAAGATGAAGCTAAGGGTAAGTTCGCGCCAAATTGGGAAGGTCTTTTTGTTGTTCATAAGGCTTTGAGCGGTGGAGCATTGATTCTCCAGGAAATGGATGGTGATGTATTTTCCGAGCCCCTAAACTCGGATTCTGTAAAGAAATACTTTGCCTAATAAATGTCCTTATTTTCTAAGTAAGTTTATTTCAATTTGTGATTATCTGTTGCTTCAAAAAAAAAAAAAAAGGGGGGGGGGGTACAGCTCGAACATGGTGAAAACTCGAAAGAGCGCTATGAGAAAAATGTAGAGACCGTGTCGCCAAAAAAAAAAAAAAAAAAAAAAGGGAGAACAGTTAGATCACTCCTAGGGGCATTTTTGGAATTTCCACTACGGCTGACTTCCATTGACCGTAAGACTTTTCTGTGTTCGGAACTTGATGGATTTGAGCAAGAGTTGGAATCTGTGAAAAGGAACATCGAATATGGCTCAAATTTGCATTAAAATCATACTTGTCAGACAATTCAGCTTGAAATCTCGCAGTCAACATATCTGGTGATAAAGATACCTGTTTGGGGTAAGGTTTTACACGTTTTCCCCATATTTGGTTAAATCAGTTTTGCAGGATTTGAAAAATACAAAGCAAACAGGAGTATGTGATTCTCCTAAGCACCGAGGATGCCTAGTAGAAAAGAGAAAGTGAGAATCGACGGGTGCAGAGAAATAAAGGCTGATAGGGATGTTGTCCAAAAACCAGACCCCGCCAACAACCCGGAGAAAATCTCCAGAAAGTACATCTCTAAGATTGACGGAAGGATGAGACGAAAAAATCTCCTGATACTATCCCGAGAAAGTCAAGCGCCATCAAACGAGGGATTGCGACGGAAAATGGGGGGAACGGAATTGTGAGTCGTCAAGGTTGACAAGTTTTTCAAACTAAATTTTTGTGTTGCATGTGTTTTTTTGTCCAATTACAGGGATTTCAAAGGGCATGGAAGCATGGATTTCTCTATCACAAAGACTTCTTACTTTCCGGCTCAAATTAGAAACTTTTATTGCTGAAAGTTCAGAAGCTCTAAATGAGCGTCCAGGTATGTGTTTTACCTTGAAAAGGGCAAAAAGTGAACTACGCTAAACTTGATCCTCGGCATAATATTAAGGTACGCAGGCAATATATAAATGTTCGGTCATCTGAGAGTTCGACTGGGGCACATTTATGTCTTTCCTCTCTTATTCTGGCTAAGTCACAAGTTGGGGCATATTTTATACTCTTGAACTTTCTTTAGGCCCCTGGCCAAGAGGGTTGGGGCATGAATAATTTTTATTACTCTAAACAGACACTTGTTCGCCATGAGTATCGTCATGAGTCTCTTTTTTATCACTCTAAACGATCCTCTAAACGGACACATGTTCGTCATGAGTACCGTCATGAATTATTTTATTACTCTAAACGATCTTCTAAACAGACACTTGTTCTCTATGAGTATCGTCATGAGTCATTTTTTATTACTCTAAACGATCCTCTAAACAGACACTTGTTCGTCATGAGTCATTTTTTTATTACTCTAAACGATCCTCTAAACAGAGAGGTCTGGACCGAACGGGGGTGGGGGGGCTGCACACGTGCGACCAAAAACTGGTCGCATGTGCGACCAGCTGGCCGCACCAGCGACCAGATACACTGGTCGCTGGTGCGACCAGTGTGTTGTGGGTGCACTGAAATTCGGTGCACCCATCCCATTTTTCCTACTTTTTCCTGCGTTTTGTCGGAGGATTTTGCATCGAAATTTCCTATAAATAGAAGAAGGCTCATATAACACAAACGGGATTTTTTTTGGGCCAGAGGAATTTTTTTTTTTTAGAGGAATTTTTTTGGGAAGGGAGAAGTGAAATCTGGAGAGAAATTTTGAAGAAAATAATATTATTTTCATTTTATTGTAATTTTGAAGAAGAAAAAATCTCCAAGAAGGTGGTAAATTTTTATTTGTTGTAAATCTTACTCTTATTTTTAAATAAGTTGTTATTATACTAATCTTTTTCTTTTTCTTTTTGTAAATTAGATTTTTTTCCCTTTATTATTTATTTTTTTTTATTTTTTTTTATTTTTTTGAGTAAATAAAACGAGGTGAAAAATTCTCAACCTTCCATTTGAACGGTTTAAATTTAGAAGGGAATTACTCCCCTCGATGCGTGTGTGCGTGTGTTTTATTTAATTTGTATTAAATATAATGTGCTAACAATACGAGGTGAAAAACTTCTGACCTTCCATTGGAACGGTTTAAGTTTAGAATGAAATTACTCCCCTTGAGAAGTGTGTGTGTGTGTGTGTGTGTGCGGGTATTTTATTTAATTTATATTAAATATAATGTGCTAACAAGATAAGGTGAAAAATTCCTAACCTTCCATTTGAACGGTTTAAATTTAGAAGGGAATTACTCCCCTCGATGCGTGTGTGCGTGTGTTTTATTTAATTTGTATTGAATATAATGTGTTAACAAGATAAGGTGAAAAATTCTCAACCTTGCATTTGAACGGTTTAAATTTAGAAGGGAATTACTCCCCTCGATGCGTGTGTGCGTGTGTTTTCTTTAACTCGTATTAAATATAATGTGCTAACAGGATAAGGTGAAAAATTCCCAACCTTCCATTTGAATAGTTTAAATTTAGAAGGGAATTACTCCCCTTGATGCGTGTGTGCGTGTGTTTTATTTAATTTGTATTAAATATAATGTGCTAACAAGATAAGGTGGAAAATTCCCAACCTTCCATTTGAACGGTTTAAATTTAGAAGGGAATTACTCCCCTCGATGCGTGTGTGCGTGTGTTTTATTTAATTTGTATTAAATATAATGTGCTAACAGGATAAGGTGGAAAATTCCCAACCTTCCATTTGAACGGTTTAAATTTAGAAGGGAATTACTCCCCTCGATGTGTGCGTGCGTGTGTGAGCGTGTGTTTCTTTAACTCGTATTAAATATAATGTGCTAACAAGATGAGGTGAAAAAATTCTCAACCTTCCATCAGAACGGTCTAGGTTTAGAAGGGAGATCACTTCCCTCAATGTGTGTGTATGTGTATGTGTGTATATGAGGAGGATTTCAAAATAAAATAAAAACATTCGGATTTAAATTTTAATTGGACTTAATCGGATAAGGTACCGTATTTGGACGGGCGTCTTGGGGTGCTTGACACCTTCCCCGAGTGTAACTGACCCCCGAACTCTTTAAACGAATCTCTGGTCAGACCATGTTATTTTAGGAATCAAATTTTTACTTAAGCCATTTTTTTTTTAAATTGTTTCAAAAAAAAAAAATATGGTGACCTAGCACATCATTTAAACCCAATGCTAGGTGGCGACTCCTTTTTCTAAAATAGGCTTAAGTATATTTTAATGAGAAAATCGACGTTTTTAAAAACCCTTCTAATTTTACCAGCGCCAAACATATATCTATTTTTTTTATTTTCTCTGGAAAATCGGGGCGCGTTCAACAAGGATTATAATAATTCTCTACCACTCTCTATAATACAATTTATTTGCCAGAAGTAACCCTACATCAACCGATGCCTAACTCACGGTCAGTCAGATACTCTCTCTCTCTCTCTCTATTGAGATATTTAACGGCCTAGCGGTCTCGGTTGTTTTGTTTGCAGATCTAATGACACAGCAGTCCTAACTGATCGCAGATCTAACGGTCGATTTGCATGGTTAGGGTTCGCTGGTTTGGTAGAGAAGACAGAGTGAAATAAGGTTCTGGCCGCCGCACTGGTTCGGTGGAGAAGACAGAGTAGATTAAGGATTTGGCCGTCGCACTCTCTTGGGGTGCACTTTAGGAATTTAATCTTGAATGCACTGGGCCGATTTGAGAGAGTACGCCTTTAAGATCACCCGATGAAGTTATTAGTTGAGGTATACATAAACTCATTCGGACACATCTTACTGTAAAATTAAAAAAAATAATAATTATATATTAATTATAATTTTCATAATCAGTAGTACAATTCATAAATCATGCATTATCATATATAAAGTGTAAACTAAAACTAAGAATGAATCACAACTCAAAATAAGACATCTCTCTGATATTTTTATTCCTATCAAATCAATGACCAAGATCTTCTTTTCCACCACTATTAATATTCTGACCTTAAATCTTCTACGAACTAATTACTCCTAATTTTTTGAAAATACACATTTTTACCCCTTTATTTTTAAGAAAAAATAGTTATAATTTTTAAAATTTCATATACTACTTCTCTAATTTATATAAATTTTAAATAAATTCCTAAGAAAATATATCCTTTTAAAAATATTTTATATTTTTTGTTATATGTAAATCAAAAATCAAGATTATAATATAAAAATATTAAAATTAAAAGATATATTAACATATTTTTTTTATTCAAATATTATGCGAGTCTAAAACCAGTTACAATTCTCTACGTGTTTCCTTACTAATAAAAGCCTACAAATAACCCACCTAATTAAAAAAAATAAAAAAATAAAACCACAAATAAGATAAAAGTGTAAACTTAAAAAACAAGCAACTACTATTACACTGTCCCCGATCCCACATAAAGTTTCTGGCGTGCACTAACTACTTGCATTAATCCATCTTCAACATCAATCGAGGTGCCACTTCACCAATCACTATATTCCACGTGTACACCACTTGTCTTAAGACGCGTGGTCATGTGCACCTTTATTGGATAGTGGGAGAATTAAAAACATTAATTAATTATGAACTAATTGCAACTCTAAAAAGTACACTTACCCCCCCCCACATTTTTTCAAATATTTGAGTTTAAGTAATTTTTAATTCTTCCCTTCGATTTAATTTGTTCGGTGTTGCGTTCGATTGTGGATGAAATTTGAAATTGCACCGTATAATAATTTATTTAGAATTTTTTAGTGCATGAAGATACTGTATCGTTTTTTAATGATGAAAAAAAATAAAAAAATAGTGCATAATAAAAATGATGAATTAAACATGAAGTGCAAGTGTGAAATATTTGAACACGAAACTCTCCCAAAAATCAATCCCACCTATTAAAAATAAAATAGAACTTCTTAAACCTTGCACCCTAATTTTTATGAGAAATTTTACTTTAGTACCTATTCTTTTAATTTGAACACATTAAATCCAGATCTATCTAAATCATATCAAATAAATCATTTTGTCATCTTTTACGAGGGAATTTACTCATGTGGGTGATTCTGTATTTAACATGATTTGACTATTTCAAGGTATAATATATTCAAATTGAAAGTACAAACGCTAAAATGAGATTTCACTAAAATTTCAAAAACTTCAGATGTGCAAAGTGCAAAAGCCTCTATAAAATATTTTAAAATATAGTCATCATTTGTAATATAGATTAAAGATTCTTTCTGTATAAGGGCACTATATGTATTTTTTAATATATCGTATAAAGCGACTGTATTCATTTTTTAATATACTTTGGATTCTCCGTGTTTAAAAGTAGAAATGTGAACTCGTTAAGCAGGAAATTTCTCTCCAAATAATTGAGTAAGTTCTCCAAATAATTGAGTGAGTTGAGTAGTGTAAAGAAGTTTAAAATTAGTGGCATAAGAGGTTACAAAAAAATTCAATCTCAATTATTTATTTTTTATAATTAGATTTAAACCGTCAAAATGTCTTTCCATTTTGATTTATTAACAAATTAGAATTTTTCCTTCCCTAAAAACACTACATCAATTTTTAAAATTTTAAGTGTAAAAAATAGTTAATAAAACATATATACGAAATTTGAAGGGTATAAAATATAATTAAATCATTGAGTAGAGTGGATGTGGTATAAAAGTTTGAAGTTAGTAGTTAAAAGATTAAAAAAGTTAAATTTTAACTATTTATTTTTTAAATTAAATTTGAACGGTAAAAATATTTTTTTGTCCTGATATAGTAATAGATAAATATAAAAAATTAATAAATAATAACAAAATTTGATTAAATTAAATGCAAATAAATTTAACAATGACATGGACGGTAGGAGTGTGATATTTGGAATTCAATCTGATTTATTTATTCTCTTAAAATTAATCACAATGTTGAAAAAGCATATTTTTTTTAAAAAAATATTATTTTTTATCATAAATATTTAATTATCACAAACTAATTTTTCCACGGAAAGTAGTAAAATAAAAAGTTTAAGTTGTCGTAGCAAAGAAACCACGTTAGATTCCCTTGTTATTTATTTCTTCCCTAATAATGATGATGACTTGGAACATTGTCATTTGCATTAATTTAATTCACCAATCAAAGGAGGGCAAGGGGGACTCACATCTTACGATCTAAAATCCACCACGTCTCTCATATTTTTCCCGTTATTGTTTATTAATCTGAGTTTTTGCTTCTCTCTTGTACTCGTTTTATAGAAAAAATAGTATTAGTATATATTTTAATTTGAATATTGAAACCACATCAACTCTCTAGATAAATCACATTTATTTTTTATCTCTCACATAAAGAGCGATCCAAATTAATTATTTAAATTAGAATAAATATAAATTTCATATTTATATTTTACCTTATATATCTTATACCTAATTGAAAAAAGAGAATATATTTATTATATATTGAAATAATATATGTACATTAAATTTTGTAATAATACTAATTATTAAAGGAAAAATCGATGATTAATCCTATTTTTAAGATCTAATTTACAATTAGTCATTTCTTGTTATTAAATTTTGATTTAGTCCCTTAAATTGAATTTCACTTGTGTTTTAATCCCGCATTGCAAGAATTGTAAGGAAACTTTAGTGAGTAATTTTAATTTTATAGTGGATATTAGTTACATATAACGAATTTTAGTTACAATTTTATAATTGTTATTTTTTTTACATATATCTATGAATTTTTTGTTACATGTATTTATATAATATTAGTTACATATATTTGTGTAATATTTGTGATATTTAACAAATATTGAATGCATAAATTAATTTAATATTAGTTACATATATCTGTATACATTTAGTTATCTGTAACTAATTACATTACATGTATTTTGTGTTATTTTTATTACATCTAACAAAATTGTACACAGAATTGTTCATGTTTAAAAAAAATAAAAAATAAATTGTTACATGTTACAAAATATAGTAATATTCGTAATATGTAACAAAATTTTACAAAAAAAAATTGTTATATGTAACCACGCATGTACAAATGCGTGTGCAGAGCTTCCGCTTTTTAAAAATAGGCGGGACTAAAACTAAAGTTTCTTGGACTTTTCACTAATTAAGGGTGAAATAGGGGACTTCCCACCAATTCACCCAATATGAAATTTACAAAAATTAAATTAAAAAAATATTATAAAAGAATAATATATAAAAATTATGGACATTAAATTTATAAAATTTAAATGAAAAAATAATATAAAAGAGAAAGTATAATATACAGACAATAAACATTATATGGACATTAAAATTTAGTCATAATACAAAAATATTAAATTTGAAAAAATTAAATTAAAAAATAATATAACAAAATATACAATATATAGAAATTATGGATATGAAATAATATAGGATGTTAAATTTAGTAATAATATTAAAATATTAAATTTAGGAAATAATATAAAAGAAAAAATATAATATACGCAAATTAGAGACATTGAATTTAGAGAAATTATGCAAATAATATATACATATTAAATTTATTAATAATAATGATGCATCAAAAATTAAATAAAAAAATTAATAAAAAAAATATAATATAAGAAAATAATGGACATTAAATTTAAATTTAAATATATAATAATAATAATAATAATAATAATAATAATAATAATATTAATATGCACATTAAATTTAGTAATAATACTGAAACATTAACTTTACGAAAATCAAAATAAAGAAACAATATAAAAGAAGAAATATAATACATGTAGTATTATATATAGAAATTATTGACATTAAATTTACAGAAAATTAAATTTAGTAACATTACTCAAACATTAAATTTATAGAAACTAAATTAAATTAATAATATAAAAAATATAATATACGAAAATTATGGACATTGAATTTACGAGAATTATAGAAATAATATATGGACATTAAATTTATAAAAAAATAAATAAAAAAATAATATAAAAAGAAAAATAAAATATATAAAAATTATGAACATTAAATATATAAAAATTAAATAAATAATATCTGAAAATTAAATTTAGTAACAATACCTAAACATTAAATTCATAGAAATTAAATTATAAAAATAATTTAAATCTAGACATATAATATACAAAAATTATGAACATTAAATTTATGGACATTAATTAGTAATAATATTAAATTATTAAATTTATAAAAATTATAGAGATAATATATGTAGAGTTGGTTACAAAATAATTATAATTTAAATACAAAATTTCTGAAAAATGGCTTATTAAAACTTATTTACGGATCCCTCATAAAACGCACTTTGAATTTGCGTTTTCTCAAAAAACGCAAAATCATTTTGCGTTTTTTTGAATAAAAAAAAAATTAAGATAAAAATGCATTTAATTTTTGCGTTTATACGTACAGGTTTTTTAATTTTTTTTTTGGAAAAAAGGGGTAAGAAACGCAATTACATGTGGCGTTGCTCCACCAAAAACGCAACTTCTAATTGCGTTTTTCTTTCCCAACGCACCCCTGACCCTTGCATGCAAAAAACGCAGAAGAAGACAGAAAAATGCATCTTTGAGCTGCGTTTCTTCAAGATACACCTGCCTGTATTTCTTATTTTATATATGTTTTTAAAACGCTAATTGCAAATGCGTTTTCTAAATTTGCGTTTTTAGTTTTTTTTTTTTTAAACGCATAAGTGTTTTTCGTAATTTTTTCTTTTTTACGCATAAGTGTTTTTCACGAGTTTATGAGATCACGTTTTAGGGTTTCACCAGTTTACGAGTTCACGTTTCATGTTTTATGTTTTACGTTTTAGGGTTTCGCGAGTTCATTTTTCACGTTTTAGAGTTTTATGTTTCTTGTTCACCAATTCGCGTTAGAAATGAAATAAATAAAAGTAAACCCCCCGGCCCTATTTGCAAGTGAATCATGGCCCCTCAATATTATATGGTTTGCCTTTTTTTTTTTCTCTGCGTTTTTAGTTTTGTATTTTTTTTACATCTCTGCGTTTTTTACAGTGCTTGTATGTTTTTACAAAATAGTATTTTTTTAACATCTCTGCGTTTTTTACAGTATTTGTATTTTTTTTTAAAATGTAGAAAAACTATCCACAGAGATGCGTTTTAAGAAAAACCGTTTTTTTTTTTCCCACCAAGGTCTTTTGTTGTTGAAATCTATCTTTTTTTTTTTTTTTCATGTCACTACTTTCGTCTAGCGTAGATTAAAAACTTCCAAGAGAACTCTATAAGTTTATACATAATACATAATACAAGTCATGGTTCTATGTACCACATCCTCTACGTTTGATGTTTCTCCGTTGCCGCAGTAGAGGAAGTGGAAGTTCTTCCACCTCATTTGCCTGAAGATGATTGACTTGAGTAATATGTCCTAAATCCTAGGTAGATGGATACGAAGGTTTCTCCACGATAAGAAACAAATGTTCGTCGTTTGGCGCCCAAGGGATCGGCGACACCTATCTTTGAATTCTTCTGGGTACGCGACGTGCGATACTAGGTGCTGAGCTCGATGATGGATGTTCCATCGTCAGGGTGACAAATGTGCTACCTAGTGACGATCTGCAATTGACACCCAGGTCGGTGCCATACTCTGAAAAGAGATTGTCCATCTCGTACATAGATGGTCCGACACTGGCATCCTCCATCATTGCATTGCTTGGTCGGTACACGTCATCATTCTGGTTTACAGTAAACCTGGAAGACGACTCGAACGGTGGATCTGGTATGCGCTCCTGCCCAGGAGCAACGTCACTCGGCATCTGGAATGGCATCTGCCGGCGAAGCCCGGTAGCAGGTGTTGTGTATTAAGTGTACAGCTTGTTCATAGTTCGCTGTTTGTCTTGTTTGCAATGCAAGCTCACTTATACGCATCATGGCTGAAATATCTGCTTCCTGCAACATAAAATTAATTGCACCTAAGTAAATGAACATTAATAGCAACATATAATAACAAATATATTTGTCACACCCCACCCCGGGCACCCGTCATGTGGGGCCAGCGTGACTTAGACATGATACTGCCCAACTGACTAGCCAACCTCAATACGTCAATAACAAAATTGTAAATCTATACAACACATATAATAGTCCCATCTGATAGGGATACATCGTCCCGAATATAAATACAATCAAACAAATCCCCTGAACTTCACTTAGATTTCATTTATGATATCTCGTCTCCAAATTTTTTCTCAAATGACTCCTTTGCGTGACCTGCATAACTCTATCTAGCGCCAGTAGGGGACCGACCGACTCCTAGCTATTTTACTTGCGAGTATACTGCCTTCTTAGTACAAATATTTTTAAAATAATAATTCATTCTACAGCATCTAAATGGATCAAGCGTGAGTATAGAAACAACACATAACTAGTAAAATTCTCCATAATATAAGCAGTGAAAATAAAGTAATAAATATATGTTCCATTCCAACCTATCTAGTAAAATAATACCAATCACCATAATAAATAATAAATCACTCAATATAAGTAAAACATCACATCTCAAACCACCACTCCATCACAACACACACTAACTAGCCATAGTGATCATTTTAACCTCACGATCGGGAGTTGCAACAGTACCGTAACATTCGTAGGAATGCCTTCCTACGAAATATCCACACCCCTTTTGGGGAGAACTATAATCCACACCCCTTACGGGGAAAACTATCCACATCCCATGGGAAGAATCCATACCCCTGACGGGGAGAAATAAAATCCACACCCCTTTCGAGGAGAAACCACACCTCTTGCGGGGAGAACAACTATGGCATCGTCAAAATCATCAGTATAGTTAAAAATCCACATCCTTTACGGGAAGAAATATATTTTCACTCCATATCGTCAAAAATCCACACCCCTTATGGGGAGAATATAAGCCACACCCCTTCCGGGGAGAATTTTCAAAATCACGTTTTTCACTCTTCTTTTTAAAAGTACCACCAATTTCTATAAAATCCATTTTTCTACCTTTGTACCACCGATTTTAATAAAAAAAACCATTTCTCCCACCTTAGTTTTTAGAAAACCAGACATTCTTAGAAAACCAGTTACGTTCCACTCTCTTTTAGAAACCAACACAATACCCCGAAAATTCATTTTATCAACTTACCCAAATACCTATTTGATCAATATAATTTATAAAATCGTACAGTTTAAGTAAACCAATATTTCATTATACACACACACACACACACACACACACACACACACACACACACACATATAGTTTGGCAAGAAGATAATACACTCACTTCGTTAACTACTCGCCAAAACCTTCACTGACCACACTCTATCGGGACACCGGTGCCTGCGAGCCCAATAGTGACAAAGCCTAAATTAATATCTTATCTAAAACATTCGAATTATGCAATGCAGACCCTATATTCCGAATCGTTACTATTTTATGTACCACGTAATTAAAATTAATTAATCGTTATGAAATTATTACGATTTTAGGACTGGTAACGCTAAATAAAATTTAATTTAACGAAAATTAATAATCGATTGAAATTTTACCTGTTTCCAAATCGTTTGGCGACCACGAGATGGGTTTTTGATTTTCAGTGGGGTGGTTTGTGTAATTCCCTTCTTTTTTTTTTCTTTTCTTTTTTCCCTTCTTCTTATTTTTTTTTCCTTTTGTTTTTAGTTCTTCTCCAGACCCGACGGCCGGCCCCCCTCTCTCTCTCTTTCTACTGTTGCCGACCGTTGGTGGCCTCTCACTCCTTGCCGATTCTCACCGTTGGCCCTGTACCACCCACAACATCAATCAAACACCACCATCGGCCACCTCACAAGCTAACCCGTACACCCACCAGATCACTGCTCACACACCCACGCACGCTGCGACACATACACCCCCATGCACACAACTACACATGTATGCCCAATGCCGACGGCACATCACGGGATCAACGACCCCTGCCGATGGCAACATACACACACAGCGCCATACCGTAGCTGTACCCAACTCGTACCACCGCCACCGCCGTTGATCGACCTCTCTCTCTCTCTCTCCGTTTTTTTTTTTTGTTGGGTTCTTGCCGACACAACACACCCATACACACACACACTAACTGGATAATTAGAACACACACGCACAAACCCACACGCTGTCGGAAAAAGAAAACAGAGCACAACCCACACCGCCGGAAATTTACCGACCAAACTCGCAACACTCATGCATGCACACACACACCAAAATAATTAGAGGAAATACATATAAATACTCACCAACCCAACGATCGTCGATGATTGGATGGCGATCAACAACTCCCACTCACCGGCGATGATAAGAACGCCTACTGCCATGCCGTTGATGAATCACGCCACCGGCCGGACCACCCTCTCTCTCTCTTGGAATTGTCGACGATGTCCACAAAATCACGCACACCCATAACAACCACGACCACGCTGCCGGAGGAACGCCGATTCAAGAAAAATCGATGACCCCCACTCCGGTCCCCCTTCTCTCTAGAATTTCTCTAATTTTCTAGATTTGATCTAGGATTTGATCACTTCTACTGCATGAGGGGGTATTTATTGCATGAATTTAGTGGTTAAATTTGATCCCCTCATGCCACATCACCTGATTTTTCTCTCACTGCCGGCCGGTGGTCTCCCGTCACTCACACACACGGTGTTCATATATATATATATGTGTGTGTGTGTGTGTGTGTGTGTTTAAAACAAAAAATAATTAAATGGCACTTTCCTCCCCCAATTTTCCTTAAGATCTTAATTTTAATGAATTTCAACTTTTAAAAGTTTCAAAAATTATAATTTCACCCTTAATATTTTTACTTTTTGATTTATAATTGTCAATTTAAATCTTAAGTTTTAATTTTATGTTTCTAAATTTCTAATTTGACCCCCAACTTTTGATTTGAATTTTTTAATCAATAAAATTTTACTCTAAAATTTTCTAATGCTCTAAATGCAACTAT
The DNA here is from genome assembly GCA_016647705.1 of Eucommia ulmoides. Taxonomy (NCBI): domain Eukaryota; kingdom Viridiplantae; phylum Streptophyta; class Magnoliopsida; order Garryales; family Eucommiaceae; genus Eucommia; species Eucommia ulmoides. The sequence continues at coordinate 4,969,807 of CM028333.1, read as the reverse complement.
TTATGACGTACGTTTTATGATTTAGGTTTTACATATATGTTCTAATTAAATTATACCTCTATCGTCAGACGATCTCCTACTGTATGATAGCCAAAGTTCGGTTGATAAGATGGGTTCACTATGAACCGTCTGGTGACTCCTCCATACCAGCGCATGTAATCATCAAGGACGCCTGTACCAACTTGAAGGTTACTCAAATCAGGTGGTCATCGGCTATCCCATGCCCGTATATGTTTCGTGTGCACTATTGACCAGTTTGTACGAAATTTTCTTCTCCGGCTACTCAAATGCAATTCATTATACGTGTTGCTTACCCGTGGAATCTCTTGGCGAAATCCAAACTGTTGTAGCGTACGATGAGGGTAATGGTACTCTACGATTTTGTAGCAGATTAGGGGCACAGACGCCACCCAAATGGCTTGCCCATCTCTACAATATGCTGGTAATCGGTCCAATAGATCAACTGGATACAACATCCAAATTACCTTGCAAACAACATACAAATAAATTAATTAAATAATAAACATAAAAATAAATAAATAAATAAACATCAGTAATATCTTACGTAAATCTATAACTAACCTTGTCATCCTGTAGACGATATAACTGATCACGATACACAATCAATACGTGCATCGGTTCGCTATCCAGATTAAAAGACACCTTCCAACTGTAGGCGAAAATAAAAATTAATTATTACTAAATGAAGTGAAATATTTGAAATGCGTAGACATTTATTATATAATATGTACCGAGACCCCCAAAGGGCGCCTGGGAACCTCAAGTCCCCCATTTATAGCTCACTTATCCAATTGCCTGTAGCAGAGAGAGAAACGTGGCGTAATCTCGGGAGCCGTTCCCATACCTAACATTGTAATAAAAATAGGGGTCCTGACATATTTTTGGTATCTTTACGGCATGGCTTGCATAGCTCCCGGTATAGTACTGCTAGCGTGACACTACTCCAACTATATGGCTACGACCCAGACAAATCACGCAGTAGTGGCAAGTAGCCTAACTTTACCAAATTGTTTGATTTATCCGGCATCAACACTATGCCGATCAATATCAAGCAATACGCCCGGGCGTAGCATTACATAATGCGCTCATCGGCGTCGTCGGGTATACGATCAAAAGTGGACTGTAGCCATTTCAGTTTCAAGCAACCATACTTGATTTTGTTATCTCGGGGGGTGTGGCCAAGGAGGTCTTGGAAAACTTCTTGCCAACGTAAAACCGGTAATGTGTCCTCAGTCCCAGTAACTGGTCGGCTGTTCACGGCCAGCCCAAATAACACTGCTACGTCTTGCAGTGTCACTGTTATCTCGCCAGTCGGAAGATAAAATGTATGCGTCTCCTGACGCCATCTCTCGACCAACACGGTAATCAATGAGTGGTCTAATTGCTTCTTCCTTAACTGAAAAGGTCCATACAGTTCGACGGCTTGTATCAATTGTACCATGCGACCAGGTATATGTTCTGTCCATAGCCCCGGAAATCGTCCTGTTCCGGAACAGTCAAGCCGAGAAGAATGCTGAAATACAAATTAAAAGACAATTCTTTTAATAAATACAAAATACAAAAAATTATTAATTAAATACACGGCTTAATTTTTTTTTAAGGATAACCTGGACTCTGCGTTCCTCTCAAACAGTCACAGATCTGTGGTTTCTCTGCAAATAAAGTAACGACTGATCCACGGGACCATACTCAGCTATAACTGCAAGAATCTGAGAAACAAATTTGGGGTGTCTACAAATTGTGCAAAATTTAAATCTGAAACTACTGTAAAAAATATTAATCCGAAACTAAAATTTCATGTACTAGTAATATACGAAATAAACGACAATATAATACAACACAATATTAATTTTAGTTCAACCATAAACTAAATTAAAAGTAAAAATTGATGTTTCTATTACAACGAAACAAACTAATTTTAGTAATTAATTAAGAATACTCATTGGGTTCGGGATGGACATGTCCGCCTATCATGCCCAGTTTGAGAACATAACCTACACCGATTTGTCATTGTCCGCTGTGATACATCCATCTCGTTTCGAATGCGAGTGTATTTTGGTCGTCCGCGCTTCACTACTCGAAGTCTATTTCTGTTAGGCAGAAGAATCGAAAAATTAACCATCGGCCAATAGTCCTTGTGAACGATTGGTTCAAACGATGACTCCTAAACTTTCAGCAAGTTCGCTATTGTGTATTCGGGAGCGATGTAGCGAAACGCCTCTATACCACAATACTCCGTCACCGCAAGCATGTGTGAGCACGGATATTTGAAAACTTTATATTTTCCACAAGTATAATCAGGGTTATCACCTAAAGTAACTTTGTGTGTAACAACACCACCAGCCAAAGTCTTGCTCGTTTTCACGTGGTAACATGCATTCTCCCTATTATTGAATATATTTATACATCAAATTAGATGATAATTTAAATCATTTCTATTGTAAATATTAAAAAAATTAGTGATTAATTAATTGAAAGTTAGAAAACCTTACCGATGGAATATTTGAACGTAGTATGTTTTGGACTTAGCTTGAGATTTCTGAATTTTCTCAACGACATGTTTTACGTATCCCAAATCCATGGCCATGTCCTTTAGAGCTTCCTGTCAACCGAGATCAAAGTATTTGACCAATCTATAGAAAGTTATCGAAACGGCTGCTGTAATTGGAACATTCCTTACACCTTTCAAACAGTTGTTGAATACTTCGGCATAGTTGGTCGTTAACACGCCCTAACGTTTACCATTATCGTTCGACCTGATCCATTTCCCTTTGGTTATGTTATTCAACCACGTATGTGCCCCCATTTTTATTTTTTTGATCTCTTCTATGATGGCATTGTACTTTCGAACTTGTATTGCAGCACCCGCATTCCAAGCAAGATCTTTTAGTTGTTGATTTTTAAATACGTTGTTAAAATTGTAGCAAAGATGTCACAAATAAAATCGATGATACCGAGCAGGCTCGTTCAGTTGATTAAGCCAACAAGTTCTGACATCACTCATAATGCCCATGTGTCTGTCAGATATCAACGTAACCTCCAGACGGTCTTTAACAATATGACGCTTCAGCATCAAAATAAACCAAAACTAACAGCGGTGGTCCTCCGTCGGTACGACCGCGAACGCTAAAGGATATCACTTATTGGATGGTGTCATCTCAATGACGATCAAGATCTTTCCCTCGTACTTACCATATAGATGGGTCCCGTTAATCGTGAGAATAGGTCGACAATATCTCCATCCAACTACAGAAGGTTGGAATGCCCAGAAGACCATGTCGAACATCGAATATCCAGGTTGATCGGTCGGAACAATACTCCATTCAACACTCGTTCCAGGATTAAAGTGTTGCAACACGGACATAAACTTGGGCAACTTCTGATACGATTCGTCCCAGTCACCGAACAAGGTCTCGATGACTTTAGATCTAGCCAATCAATCCTTTCAGTAGGAGATAGTAAATCCTTGAGACTCCTTCACGGAGGCAATGATAACTCTCATCTTCACTTCCGGATCCTTTTCGACCTGTCCAAGTATTATGTTAGAAATGACACCCGAATTCAAGTTTTCATGATCTAAGGTTGTATGATTGTAGAAACACGTGTGTGGCCCATTGTACTGTGTAATCTAGAATATTCCGTGACTTTTTTTCAGAGTCGCCCGCATCTTCCACTCGCAACCGTGCTTGCATTTAAGCGACCAAACTTTAGGATGCGTCTCCACCACGTAAAACTCTTTATTTTTCATAACATGGTAATATTTCATGGCATTCTGAACATGTTTCTTATCCTTAAATACTATGCCCGTACAAAATTCGTCTATTTTCGAGTTCCAGATATTCTTCCGCAACTTTGGCTCATATTTTGCTATGTCATCATCATCACCCGAATCCAACTCATTATAGAACGAAAGAACCATATGCAACGACAACTGTTCACTCCCTTGCCCACTTAGCTCGACGTCCGTAGCTTTATCTCCATCCCCACCATTCCCCTCTTCCTCTAACGCAACAGTATATTCAAAATCTGTATGTTCGTCGTTGTGGAAACTATCGACTGTAACTGGCCCATCCTCCACGTTTCCATCATACCTACCACAATTGTTGTCGTGTGGTGGACTAATTGGTGAATGATGGTGATGTGGAGTGGCAGAACTGGTACCTGCATCACTGTCAATCACTGTATGGGGTTGATTTTCTTCGAGAATGTAGGGAGATCGGTAAGTGTAACTAGATTGAATACCTTGCCGACCGAACATAGGAATGTTATACGAAGAAAATTGTCCGGATAAGGCAGCAACATGAGGATTGAAACTTTGAGTTAAAAAATGGGTAAAAGGATCAGGTTGGGAAGAAAATATTAGAACATGATAAAAAACTCGCGCTATCTCGACATACACCTCAACACCAAGCAGTGAGGGCACCTTAAGAGGTAACTGAAGCACATGATCTAATGACGCGTCGTCATCGATTGAATACAACATGTGTCTATAATTCCCAGGACTAATAGTAGCTATCGACAACCTACACTTTAACTTTAAAGTTCTATCAACTCCATCATCAAGAATATAAGGTCGTATCATCACAATCAATTCTCGTTTAACGTAATTCCCCAACAAACATCCAACGATTTGAATGTAGACATACTATACGATACTCCAAATGCAGTTCCTTCCAATATTGTACCACCCCAACACAAATATAATATAATGGTCTCCATTTCAGACAACTATAATATCACAAATCATAACGAAACAAAGACAATATTATTATCATTATCATTAAAAAAAATTGAATTCAACTACAAAATTCAACTATTTAAACACACAACTTTAGTTTGAAAACAACTAACTTATTGAAAACACTCAAAATAAATTTTTAAATGAAATCGAAAAATAAATTTGTAACTCAAACCGAAATGTAATAACAACGACATCAAAAATCGATCTATACAAATAAAAATCGAAATCTAATGTAATTAATTAAAAAAATCGAACACCCTAAAAAAACAACATATATATACATATACATGGTAAAATTACACACATATACACTTATGTGTTACACATACACATATGTATTACATTTCAAAAAACAAAAAACAAAAACACACACACATATATAAACACGGTAAATCTACACATATACACACATATACACATATATACACATATACACACAATACACATATACACACAACACACATATACATTTCATTTCAAAAGCCAAAAAAAAAAAAAAAACTGGCAGAAAACGGAGGAGAAGAGGTCCGTGCGATAGGAGGAGAGAACAGAACGAAATCCAAATGAAAACAAAAGGAGCAGGGGTTTGAATTTGGACAACGAAAACCACATATGTGATATGCGTTTTCTCAGAAAACACATGTCTCATACGCATTTTTGACTCATTTTCCACCTTTTCCGGCTGAACTTTTCAGGTGCTGCAGGCGAGGTGGAGCTTGCCTGGGGAAGGAGCTGCAGGCGGCATGGGGAAGAAAAAACGTTTTCTGAATTTGCGTTTTTGGTAAGAGGAAAACGCAAAACACAATTGCGGTTTTTAGGAAAAAAAACAAAAAAAAACTGAACGTATAAATGCAAAAATAAAATGCGTTTTTAACTTCTTTTTTTTTTTTTTTTGTATTCAAAAAACGCAAAATGGTATTGCGTTTTTTCAGAAAACGCATTTTTAAAGTGCGTTTTATGAGCGATCTGTAAATAAGTTTTAATAAGCCATTTTCAGAAATTTTGTATTTAAGTTATAATTATTTTGTAACCAACTCTATACACATATACACACAACACATATATACATTTCATTTCAAAAGCCAAAAAAAGAAAGAGAAAGACCTGGAAGAAAACGGGAGAGAAGAGGTTCGTGCGATGGGAGGAGAGAACGCCAAACAGAACGAAATCCAAATGAAAACGAAAGGAGCAGGAGTTTGAATTTGGACAACGAAAATCGAATATGTCAGAAAACGCATATCAGATATGTATTTTCTCAGAAAACGAATGTCTCATGTGCGTTTTTTACTCCTTTTTCCCTTTTTTCGGCTGAACTTTGCAGGTGCTGCAGGCGGCGTGGAACTTGCATGGGGAAGGAGTTGCAGGCAGCATGGGGAAGGAAAAACATTTTCTGAATTTGCATTTTTGGTAAGAGGAAAATGCAAAACACAATTGCAGTTTTTAGGAAAAAAAAACAAAAAAACTGAACGTATAAACGCAAAAATGAAATGCGCTTTTATCTTCCTTTTTTTTGTATTCAAAAAACGCAAAATGGTGTTGCATTTTTTGGGAAAACACATTTTCAAAGTGTGTTTTATGAGCGATCCGTAAATAAGTTTTAATAAGCCATTTTTTAGAAATTTTGTATTTAAATTATAATTATTTTGTAACCAACTCAATATATGTACTTTAAATTTAGTACTAGTGCTAAATATTATATTTATAGAAATTAAATTAAAATATAATATGAAATAAGAAATACAATATCCAGAACTTATGGATATTAAATTTACAAAAAATATAGAAATAATATAACATTAAATTTATTACTAATACTGAAACATTAAATTTATAAAAATAAATTAAAAAAATAATATAAACGAAAAAATATAATATATGGAAATTATGGAATTTACGAAAATTATAAAAATAAAAATATTATATTAAACATAATAATAATGCAAAAATATCAAATTTATGAAAATTAAATTAAAAAAATAATATAAAAAATATATAATATAAGGAAATCATGGACAACAACTTCATGGAAATTATAGAAGTAATATATGCTCATTAAAGTTAGTAATAATACCGAAACATTAGATTTATATGATGGTTTTTAATTGCCATTTCAATAACTTCTGATGGGGTCGGCAATGGGTCATTTCCAGGATTTGTCCACAGGACCCGAAACACGACGACCATGCAGACTGTTGTTTCGAACTCTGGCACGAGCACCACCAACAATACAACAATTAGCAAATTGAGGTCTCATATGAAGAATAAGAGGAGCTTACCATGGAAGATAGAGTTAGAGATGAAACTGAGAGTGAAAGAGGGTAGCTTGAAGAAAAAGAAGGTTCGAATCAAAGTCAATTGTGACGGGATCAGAGCGACTCTGCCCAACAGAAGATCTACGAAGACTAAAATCTTACCGCTTGGGTCACTGACGCTTATCCTCCTCCCCCGATGATCTCTTGTTTTTTTCAATGGTGTTCATATTGCCGAAAAATGTCCCTTGTCTCATCGTCTCTAGGAGGGTATTTATTTTGAAGAGACAGAAAGTGCTAATATGTTTCTCTCTTAGGGTTCCTCTGTTTGTCTCTCTCTAGGTTCCCTTAAGCAACATTTTTGCATATAAGTCTTTCGTAATTTCTGCAGGGTAGGTCCAATCGTTATATGTAATCAACTGTTGATGATTAAATAGTACAAACTGTCTATGTTTTTTTTAGGGATAATCGGCGATTAGTCCTATTTTAGGGTCTAATCCGCCATTGATCATTTCTTATTATTAAGTTTAAAATTAGTCCCTTAATCTGTTTTTTCTCCTGTTTAAGTCCCGCGCGTGCTCATGTATGGTTTTTGGAGTGTAGAGAGTAGTTTCTTTAGATTGTTAGTCGTTGTATATGAATTCTCCTCTATATATAGTTTGAGTTAAGAGTTTGTCCTTGTATTTTCAGTGATTTTCTGCGTCGGTAGGTTAGGATTTTAGAGATCTTGGGTTCTATTGATTCAGGAGGTCGACTAACGATCAATGTATTATAGCTGATAGAAGGAAAATGAATTTGGCTCATTTTTATCATTGATGATGATCAGTATATATACAATGTACAATCAACATATATATGGAAACTTCCTAATACAATTACTAGTGAGTATAATTGATTTAATAGAATACTCAAATGGAAATATGAAAATAGGAAAGTCAATTAGGTGACTTGGGGAATATTCTAACATGCCCCCACAAGATGGAGTTCCGTGAGTAGAGTCCAATCTTATCCTTGAGTAGAAGAAAATGAGACCGAGTTAGTGGCTTGGTGAGGGCATCGACAAGCTGGTCATTGGAAGAGACATGAGTGACACGTAATGACCCACTCTGAACCTGCTCCTGTATGTAATGATAGTTAAGTGCCACGTGTTTCATACATGAGTGAAAGATTGGATTAGAGCAAAGACTCGTGGCACCAACATTGTCGCAGTAAATAACTGGTTGGAGAGGTAGAGTCACATTGAGTTCCGAGAGTACGGAACAGAACCATTGTATCTCAGCTGTTGTAGATGCAACAGAGCAATATTCCTCTTCAGTGGATGAGCGGGCCACCGTCCTTTGCTTCTTGGAACACCAAGAGACCGGATTGCTACTAAGGTAGATGATATATGTTCCAGTGGAGGTAAAGTCATCCCTTTTTCCTGCCCAGTCTGTATCGAAAAAGGCGTGAAGTGCGAGGGATAAGCACTTGTGAAGGATGATCCCATGGTTTTGTGTGCCATAGAGGTAGTGAAAGAGACGTTTCACTGCACTCCAGTGGTCCTCGGTTGGATGGTGAATGAACTGAAAGAGTTTGTTGACTGTATAGGCAACATTTGGTTGTGTCAACAAGAGGTACTGAAGACTCCCGACAACACTCTTGTACTCCATTGGATCAGACAGTGGTGGGTCAGAGTTGAGTGTCAGTACTGAAGCAGTGGCAAGTGGTGTAGTGACTGGTTTGGCGGCCTCTATTTTGGTGTGGATGAGAAGATTGACAATGTATCGTTTCTTCAAGAGTAGTAGACTATTGTTGTGTCGAATAACTTCAACTCCATAAAAATATATGAGTGGTCCAAGGTCCTTGAGAGAGAATCGAGTTGACAATTGTGCAATGAACTTGGCCACCGTATTGTTGTCGCTGCCGGTTATGATGATGTCATCAACATAGACTAGGAGGAACATTTGGTGGCTGTAAAGTGTGAAGGTGAATAGAGAGGAGTCGACATGTGAGTTGGTAAACCTGCTTGCTATTAGGAAGTTTTGAAGTTCATGATACTATACCTAAAGGGCCTGTTTGAGGCCGTAGATAGCTTTGTGGAGTTTACAAATGTGGTGTGGGTGATCTAGATCAACAAAGCCAAGTGGTTGAGTCATGTACACTGCTTTAGAGAGTGATCCTTGAAAAAATGCATTGTTGACATCCAGTTGTCGAAGTGCCCATCCTCAGTTTACTGCAATACTAAGCACTAGTCGTACCGTTGTGGGATCGACTACAGGGCTGAACGTATCATGATAGTCAACCCCAGGCAGTTGATGAAAGCCCTTGGCCACAAATCGAGCTTTGTAGCGATCAACGGTCCCTTGAGGTGTGTATTTGATGCAAAATATCCACTTGCAGCCAAAAACATTGTTGCTTGTGTTCGGAGGCACAAGTTCCCAGGTTCCATTCTGAACAAGCGCATCAAATTTTTTTGACATGGCTTTGCACCACTTTGCATCCTTGAGGGCTTGAAAGACACATATGGGCTTGACATCACTGCTCATAATTTTTTGAGCTATAAGGTTGAGTTTCCGGATGGGTTGGTGGATGTTGTTCATAGAGGAGGTCACGATGGTTCTTTCGGCTGGGTTGGTCAATTCTGAAGGTAAAGTAGTATCCCCCGAGTTGGATTTAGTGCAGCAACGCGGATCTGTGAGCGTTGTAGCTCCCAGGGTAGCAGATAGGGCGTTGGAGCACTGCCGGGATAGGGCACTGTTGTACTGGTTAATGGGCAATGTAGCAACCAGGTAGGCTGATAAGGCTTCCGGCCCTGTGGACTGATGAGACTGGACAATCAGCTTTCCGGCGCTGGTGGCCCTGTGGGTGCTTCCGTTATACAATTTGAATTCATGTTCTTGTGCTACTGTGAGAGGGACAGTCGCACGGGAGGACGGTGGCCGACCGATATAGTAAGTGTGGGTGAGGAGTGGGCACCAGGTGGTGAAGGTGGTATCAGTGGGAGTATGGACGTAGCCAGAGATAGCATAGACATTCAAAACTTTGAAGTTTGGAGTAATTGGGTTTGGACCCAAATAGAGTGGAAAATGGGAAGTCTAAGTTGAGGGTGAGAGTGGGTTAATGATTGATGAGATAGGTGGCTGTGGCAAAGGCATAATAGTAGTACGAGATGGGTATGGCGGCATGAGATAGTAGGGCAAGGCCAATTTCGACAATGTGTCGATGACGACGTTTAGAGTAGCCATTGTGTTCGGGAGTATGCGGAGGAGAAGTTAGATGTAAAATGCCATGGGTGGAGAGAAATGACCTTAAGGTAGTGTATTCACCACCATTGTCAGAGTAGAGTGTGGTAATTGTGCATTTGAAATAGTTTTCGACTAGCGTCTTGAATCGGATAAAGACATTATGAACATCGGACTTACATTTTAATGGGTAAATCCATATGTATTTAGAGTAATGATCCACAAAGATAATGTAGTATTCAAAGTCATCAACGGAGTTAATTGGGTAGGTCCAAACATTCGAGAAAATAATATCAAGTGGTGCAGTTGAAGTGAGAGTCGATAGAGAGAAAGTAATTTATGACTTTTATTGATATTGCAAGCATTAAAATGATGGTCCAATCTGGACGAAGGAGATAACTCGTAAGGAAAAGACGCAACAATTTTATTGAAAATAAAGGCTCAAGGATGACCAAGTAGGTGATGCCAAACTGATGGTAGCGGGCTTACGCTGGAGAAGACAATAATGGTATTGGTTGTGGTGAAAAAGAAAAGCCATTCATAGACACCGTTTTTAGCTCGGCCCGTCAAAAGCGTCCATCCCATGCGAATATCCTTAACAAGAAAATAATCACAAAATAATTCAATTGAAGTTTTGTTACAACCATAGAATTTAGAGATCGCGATTAGATTCTTATTTATAGTAGGAACACATAAAATATTATTCAAATTGAATGTACAAGAACAAGTGGAGAGTGATGTAGTACCAGTATGTGTGATGGGAAGGCCTGTCCCATCACCAATCATGATGTCATCAGATTCGGAATATGGAGTGTGCATGGAGAGGTTCTCTAAGTCAGAGGTCAAATGATAGGATGCGCTGCTATCTAGGAGCCAGTCCGAAGTCGTCGTAGTGGGGCTCATGGCAACATTAGCTCGGGGTTGCCAAGGGGGATTGGTGCGCTATTGAGGTGTTGAAGAAGGACGGCCGGGCAGAGGTGGTTGAAGTTTGGGTTTCAATTGTCGGAACACCGGGCATTGTGAGACCATGTGGCCCTGAGCACGACACCATTGACAACGACCAAGATATGGTCGTGGTGGGTTGCGTGTACCATGTTGAGATGTGGGTGGTGCCGGGGGCAACCATGGGGGTGGGTTGTTGCGGTTTTGTGGATGCCTGTTGGTGGGGCGGGAGGTGGCAACGTATGTAGCCACTGGTAAGGGGTTGGCGTACCAATGAGAGAGAGCTCACGGTTGATCAGTTTCTCGTGCAATTTATCAAACGAGATGTGGTTGTCTCTGGCATTAACGACGTCGATCACCAGGTTGTATTCATCACCGAGGCCGTCAAGGATTTTTTCAATGAGGTCCTCGTGATCAAGGGGTTTACCAAGGGCCACCAGTTCATCGGTTTTGGATTTAATGGACTACATGTAGGTGGTGATTGAGTCCGACCCCTTGGTGATAATTTTCAATTGATCTTTGAGCTGTTTGATATGACCACGGGATGGGCGAGCATATGTATTGTGTAAGACAAGCCAGACTTCTTAAGAGGTATGGGATTGGGTGATGAGTGGGATAAAGGGTAGGCTGAGGGTGCCAGCCAGGGCACTAAGAATGAGGCGATCTTGATGGGACCACGTGTTGTATTCGGGGTTGGGTGTGGTATGGTCTTGGAGATATGGGGTTGGGGATGGGTAGGTGCCGTCTACAAACTTGAGTAAATCATAACCAAAGAGTGTGGATTCAATTTCGAATTTCCAGGAGATGTAATTCGTTGGTGTAGTTTTACTGTGTTGTGCGTCTTGATGGCTACAAGGTGATGTGTGGGTTCATGGTTATTAGGTATGGTTATGGCAGTATTGTTTGTAGACATAATTGGCGTGGTTGAGGAGGGGCTAGGGTGGTCAACGTACAGTGAAGAAGTAGCGTCGGAGCAGGACCAGCGTATCCGGAGTAGGGGCAGTGAGATGAATAACGTCGTAGGTGTGGGAACAATGTTGGCAAGCAGGAAATCTGGAATAATGAGAGAATAAAATGAATGAGAAAGACTAACAGCACCGGTGAGCAGGAGGTTGGTTGGCGGCGAGATGAACAACTCCTTAGATTGAGAGGGAGCGCTAAGAGAGGAGAGAAAGTTCCCAGACTTATTAAAGCTCATGTTAATGGTACTGATGAAGTGTGGGAATTACTCAAGTGTGGGAGTTGAGTTAGATCTGTTGGTTCTACTAATGCAAATGAGCTCAGTAGTCTTTCTCACTGCTTGTTGTGTGTGACTGCCATAGGGGAAAGCTTATTGAATGGGATTGGTCACTGCTTGTTGCGTGTGACTGTCATGGGGGAAAGTTTATTGAATGGGATTGGGAAATGGTCAACGCCTAGCGTTGGGAAGCTGCTGGGAATTGATTTTTGGATCTTTTAAGGTCGTGATACCATATTATAGCTGATAGAAGGAAAATGAATTTGGCTCATCTTTCTCATTGATGATGATGAATATATATACAATGTACAATCAACATATATATGGAAACTACCTAATACAATTGCTAGTGATTATAATTGATTTAATAGAATACTCAAATGGAAATATGAAAGTGGGAAAGTCAACTAGGTGACTTGGAGAATACTCTAACATAACGAATCGAATGTAAGTAACATATATCGTTTTTTTGCTCTGTTTTTAGTGATTTATTTATTGATTGTCGTTTTCACAACGCAATTTTGGTTAGATTTGAATTTTTTGCAATAGAAATTGACTGTGTTCTTCGTAAAGGATCTGATTGATTTATTATTAGATCTTTAAATCTTTTTGCGTATATGACGATATGTTTTTAGTAACGTGATATATATGTTTGATAAGCGCGATATACATGTTTGATAAGCGCGATAGAATTTGTCATTCGTTCTTTTTGGTAGTTGATGCGGTTGATCTGGAGTTTTTAGAGTAACTGTTAGTGATTTTTGTGATAGATATGATTTATTTTTGTTATTCTTGTGTGATTTTTTTGTTATTTTTGTGTGTGTGTGTGTGTATATATATATATAGATCTTTTTAGTGCAAAATGTGTTACATTCTACCAATTTTAGTGTAAATTTTAGTTACATTCTAATTGTGTGTATTTTTTTTGTGTTCTGTGTTTTGATTTTAGAATTTCTTTAGTGCAAATTTTTTTACATTCTACCAATTTTAGTGTAAGTTGGTTACATTCTAATTGTGTGTTTTTTTGTGTTTTGTGTTTTGTTTTTTTAGTAGTAAATGTTTTTTTTTTCCCTTATTTATGTGTGTTTTTTCATACATGTTTACGTCATATTTTTCTTGTAGCAATATTTGCATTTAGATATAAGATGTGAAACTTGGCGATTGCTTTGTGCAAATACAAGGATTATAAGGGAATTGTGAAAATTGATAGTGAGATGAATTTTGTTAGTTTCATAGAAAAGGTTGTTTGTCGATGGAATTGCTCGTCATCAATCGCATTTGATATGCATTATTCTCTGCCTGGTCATCTAATTTGTATGCTATGCAATCAAGATGACTATGATGGTATGACTGTGTTGATTAGATTATTTAGAGTTCATTTTGTGGAAGTTGTAATAAAAGGCAATGCTATCATTCCTGGACATGGTTTTAGTGCTACATCTGGTGGGGGTTCAAGTAAAATTAAACAAATATGTACTACTTCTATCTTTTAACATACCATTTTCTTTGCATCTCTGAAATAGTAATCAATATCTTGTCTTCCGAGTCTGGGTTGCAATGAGTTGTAAAATCTCCATGTGCTCTTATGAGTATCCAAAATGAGCAATATCCAATGGTTCTCTATTGAACATCGTCTCGGAGAATTCATTGGAAAATAAATGTATCTATAGTTTTCATTCAAAGCTTTTACAAGCTGCAGATAGAAATGATCTTCAAGATATTTTGTTGATTTATCATTCATCATTTTCTACATATTTTGATCAGGTGTTAAATATTTTTTTTACTAAAAGATAACAAATTTATAAAAATATAAAAAGATTGGTGTATTTTTTTAGGTTTTTTTACCCATGCTGAGCTTATTGTGAATAACGATTTGTTCAACAAAATCTGTTGCATTAGACTAAGCTCTGTAACATTTTGTTATTGCCTCGTGTACAGAACTTCAACATATGCATTTATAATTTAGAAAAATAGTAAATATTTTTGTAACTTATATATGAGTCATATAATAAATTTTGAATTTAGTGACATTTTAGTAACTTACAAAATTCGAAACCTCTGTTTTAACAAACATGCCAAACAAATCACGTAATGACACCTAGGATTCTACTCTTTTACCACTAAACACGAAACACTTGCAGGATTTCACATTTTTGTGTAATTATTATATGTAGTATAATATGAAGAATGAGTTAGTAAAAAAAACAAAATATGTTACATATAAAATAGTACCCTTCTTTTTCAAGATCATAAATCTTCTCTATTGGTTCTCAGTCTTCGTCATGCAAGAATGGTGCAACTAAACTCTTCTACTTCGATGAAATTTTTTAGGGATATTTATCAGGGACTGGATAGTTGTTGACTTCAATAGGTTTATCCACTCTCGCATCATCCTTTCTCATCTTTATCTTTTTTCACAGGATTATTATATATTATTTCTTCTTCCTCCGATTTTTGTTTCTGGGATCTCGATTTCACACGTTTTACGAGAGAGTTTGGGTCAACAATTTTTTTCTCTTTAGATTTCACCTACTGTTAAGGTTCTAAAGGAACGACGAGATCACTTTCTTGCTGAATAAGCATCATTTTTCCATCTTCACTTGAATCGGCAAACAGTCTAACTATTTCTCCCATTTTGTACCACAGTATCATTTTTGGTTGTGACCTGAATTGGAAGTTTTTGTTCAACCAAAAATATTGTAGGAGTTTGTTTCAACTCACAAGTTGCGCCCAAATGTGTTGTTAGGATGTACGATTCTTCATTGTCAAAGGACTCTTTCATTTTTACACTTGGTTCTTCGTCACCAATTTCAACAAGTTGATCTTTTAAGCTCTCTATTTCTTCATCCTTTCTCGCCACCAATTGCATGTAGTAATAATCGAGGTGGTTGATGTGATCTCTTAATGGTGTCTCAATGCGATACTGTTGTGTCACAAGCTTAACACTTAACTTTGTAATCTTTTTCTCCAACTTCTCTTGCTTTTTAGTAAAAACCTCAATCACTCCAATCAATTCCTCAATTCTCTCAAAAGATTGAGCACGAGTGATTTTCAACTCCTGATTCTCCTCTGTGAGATGTAGGACATTTGGATGGAGTTCTTTTTTTTCTCGATCTACCCTAGGCGCTCTATGGTCAGTTTCAGAAATCCCGAAATCAAACCTGGGTATTTCTAGTAGATGAACTCATTTCCTTAACTTTTCTTGTTTTTCCAACATGAATTTCATCATCGGCTCTCGACTTTTTCGTTTTCTTTGCATTGGGCTCTTCTATTATCTCAATGTCCGAATCATACTCAGTTTTCTTTATCTTGACTGGTTTGCATATTCCTTGTTGAACTTCACATAATTTCTCAGATATGTCAATTGACAAAACCTGTAATCAAATGATAAATATAAGTTTTACTGTGTTTTGGAATATGTTAACATTTTTATTTGATATATATTCATGTTTTTCAAACTTTTTAGTTATATGTCTGCAGTATTTTTATATACAATTTTTTTTTAACTAAATACACTGATATTTTTGAAAATTTTAGTTACTTGTCTCTAATAAGTTATATATTTTTTTTATTAAACATTGGTTACATTTTTGTAAAATGTGTAGATACAATCTAGTAATTGTATGCATGTTTTCAAACTTTTTACTCACATTTCTAGTAATTGTATGAAATATGAGAAAACAGAAAATCTGTACCTGATTCGGTTTCACAAAGAGCAATCTAAATTTCTTTAGCTTCTTGTTTAAGCTCCTTAGATTCCACTTTTTGAATCATGGAATTGCCCTTAACTTTCTCGAAAAGGGGTTTTGGATTGTTGTATGCTCGCACAACCAATTCTATATTTTTTTTATTAGAAAAGTGAATTTATGTTAGAATACAATAATATTTGTAGTACAACTCAACAATTTAAGTATTTTAGAACATATACTTACTGGGAGGACAATGACACATCCTTTAACCGCTGCTGAATTATTGTAATCTGAACGAATAGACGCCATCAGGTTTTCATGTATTAACTCAGGCCAAGCATACGTTGTCATGTTATCAATGTCTTCAACGTATTTTATCAAGCTATATGGAATGAATTGTCCTTTGTTCGCATAAAAACATTGTTGATCCCGAGATTTTGATGAATAATTAAATGTTTATATTTTTTGTGGAACTAATGAATTTGCTAAATGTTTCAGTTTAAGAGTTCTAGATAATATCATGAAGTAATTATGAAAGATGCAGAGACGATAATATCATAAAGTAATTGTGAATGATGCAGAGTCAGATATTAAGAGATTGAAGATTCTGAAGAATCTAGGTGAAAATAACTCAAATTCATTTTTTACTCTTAATGTATCTTGATTAGGATCACTCACGACAAAAAAATGATTTATATTTATGTGTGTTTATATTAGGGTCCTAAGTAAGTTCAATTATTTGTTCCAATATGAAATTGAAAAAGAAAAATTGACTTAAGCAAAATTAGTATTTAAAATTGATTTATAGTGTCAATTTAGTTAATTGAGAAAAGAAATCAGTTAAAGGGTTGAAAACTTCGAAGTTTCGGAGTTGAAATAATTTGAGAAAAGTTTGTTCCAGCAGTGATCAGTCAACCGACCACAAGGGACAGGTCAACTGATGGGCAATGGCTGAGAATTGGGAAAGTGTCTAAATTGATCGGTCAACTGACCGAGGGAGATTGGTCAACTGATGGAAGAGAGATGAATTCCCTGTATCGATCGGCCATCGATGATCGATCAACCGACCAGGTCCAAAAATTGCCCTAGAGAAGCATCCTGAATCGATCGGTCAACCGACCCATAGGGGATCAGTCAACCGATCATCATTTGAGATTGACTTGGCTTGCATTCTGTATTCATCGGTCGACCGATGTGCAGAGGTCGATCAACCTACTAGGTTGTTTTAGTTTTCGAGGATTTTTAGGATTTGATCAAAATTAGCCGTTAACTTGTCGTTATTTATTTACCAGATTGAGATATCTTAAGGATTTGGATATTTTGAAGATATGTTAATCCTATTTGGATATCCCTATAGATATGGTACACTTATTTTAATTGTTTCTCAATTTAGTCTATTTAATACTCCCTATCCTTTTGATTTGAGAATGTGAAATAATTTGAGGACTAAATTGAATGATTTAAAAGTCATATTTAAGTGAATTGAACCAGGATTGAGTAATATTGATATATGGGGTCTATATGAGCATTTAAATGTCATATTTTGTGGGAATTAACCGTTAGAGGGCCTGTTTCAAGTCTGTTTAAATAGACCTGCGTTTTTCACATATCAATACATAACTTCTATCAAGAACAATCAGTTCCTGAGCTTTTTGAGAGTTATCATTTTGATATTATACTGAGAGATTATCGTCAGATCATTCTGTCGTTGAAGTTTTTGAGTTAAAGCGCTAATTGATTTGACGTCACCGATCTAAGCTGTCTAGCGATATGATTTGCAATCTTTCGGTGTTTTTCTAGTGAGATTGTTCCAAACTTTTATTCTTTATTGAGATTATATATTATTATTGCTTTCTTGGATATTCGATCTTGTGAAATCGATTTTCAACTTTAAAAGTATAAAAATTCTTTTAAAATGATTTTGGTGATAATCTGATTACGTGCTCATTTTTATGCTACCCGTATTATTTTTATAATCAGATTTTGAATTCCTCACTTAATTCTATCACTAGTAAATTTGAGACATTAATTGAGTTTAAATTGGTTTGAGGTGGTAGAAGTTCTGAGCGGGAAGAAACCTATCGATTTTTATAATTGATGAGTTTTGTGCGGATTAGATACTATTGGGAGTATCTAGTCAAGGGTGGCTGAGTTTTAATCTCTTCCGGTAAAGAGATTGAGGTTTAATCTTTTCCTAAGGTACAAAAAGGTTAGGTTACTCTTTTCCTTTGAAAAGAGCTAGGCGTGATTTTTCCTAAGTAGAATTAATTGTGAGTAAATTGTAAATGTTCCATCTTTACTTGGGAAAATGATACTTGGAGTGTTTTTGGTGAGGTTTGATTCTTAGCCTACGGTATAAAAGAATTAGGTTTGATCCTTAGCTTGTGAAAGGATTCGGTTAGTTTTGAACCTGGAAAAAAGATAGGGTTATTTCTGAGTCTAGGAAAAGAAAATTGTAAAGGTTGATTCTGAGTCTATAAAAGAATAGTTGTGTAAATATTTGGTTCCTACCTGTTAAAGAAATCTAGTGGTTTAGTGGGTGCGAATCTCTGTGTGGCTTAAGGGATTGGATTAGTGGTAGGGCGTAAAATACGCCGCTACTTATACTCGCAAGTAAACGAGGTCATTTTAGTATAGTGTGATCGTTAAGATCGGGTTATCGTATCCACAGGGATTGGTGTCGTTACTATCGAATACCGCGTTTTTCGTAATCTAACTTTATCTAGGCGAAAACAAATATATTTAATTAATTAAACTAATACTAATATAACCTAAACTAACTACACTAATATGCTAATATGTTTTAGGGTTAAGAATTGCCTAGGGATTAATGTGTTTACAAATACGTGTTCGATCTCAATTTACTCACGTTTATGGTGTTCGACCTATTTGACAACCTCGGTACGTAAACTCCACCGCCACCTCTCCTAAGTGTAAGATGGGGAAATACATGATTTCGAGTCAACGAAGAAATCCCCCTCAATGTCTTAACGACCTTAGGTCACGTGAGTCTCTCCCAGCGTCATTGATTGCATACAATCCAACTCCCTCCCGGGTTATTGGATCGTCGCGTTGTGTTTACCCTATCGACAATCTCCATTCTAAAACTCCCTAGCCACTTCTCCCGAGTGTAAGACGAGGGATGAAACGCAACTTCGAGTCAACGAAGAAATCCCCCTCAATGTCTTAACGACCCTAGGTAGTGTGAGTCTTAGCCCAACGTCATCGATTGTCCACGATTCAAATCCCGACCGGGTTATAGAATCGTTGCGTTTGTTTACCCTAATCCGAATCCGTGGTTTGTTAAAACCCTGTATTCTCCATTTATCTAACTAAGCAAAATAAACAAATAATAAGATAAACACAATCAAACCATGAAGAACAAACATAAACGCAATACCGAAATCATCCAAACAACGTATTTATAAATTTATTGTTAATACCTACTACAATTCATATTTAACTTGTGGCCATAGCCACATAAACATATAAATCGAGCTAAACACGCTCACATGAACCTAAGATAAATAAATAAGGAAAAACAATCGAAAAATTTAGTCTCGTCCGAAGATAAACCGCTAAGAACGCTCAACGATCGATTCGCCGTCTTCTCTACTTTGGGATGTGAGCTCCACCTCTAAAACTCCTAAATATACCCTTAGATATAGCCTAAGGGGCTAAAAAATGCAAGAGAGGCCGGAGAAGGGGGAGGAGAAGGGTATTTATAGGCAAAAGATCTCAAAATATCTAATAAATATCAAGGCTGTGCTGCCGGATTTTTGCCTAGGCGAAGTTAGGTCGGTTAACTTTCTGCTGGAACTTCTCCTAGGCGGTGGAATTTCCACCTAGGTGAAGTTACTGCAGGTTTGCATTTTTGTTTTGACTGTAACTTTTTCATCCGAATTCCGATTGAGGTGATTCAAAAACCTATGGAAAGCTAAGAAAAATATATACAACTTCTATGTTTTGAGTGTTTCTAAAATAGGATTGAATCATAGTCCAAAATAGCCATAAAGTTACAACACTTGTACCAGCTTTGCCGATTTGGTGACCGCCTAGGCGAAGAAGTAGACGGTGGACTTGGAACTGTTTCTACTGGGGTTTTCGCCTAGGCAGAGGAATTTCCTGCCTAGGCGTTGGGCTGTCAGTAGCCTTTTGTCATTCTCAGCATCTTCACTGCCGAGGAGGAGGTCTGGACGCTTAGGCAGTGGGCTTCCTTCATATTTTTGCCTCCTTGCTTGTTTATCCACCGTAACTTCGACTCGCCTTCGGTTCGATCTCATCATTTTCGCTCCAGTTTCCTATATTTTTGCCCCACACACCTGATTTAATACAAAAAGATAAAAACTAATTAAAACATAATAAAATACTATATAAACGCTCAAAAACCAACTTAATTCGGTTTGAAAATACATAGATAGATCACACCTATCAAATACCCCAAAACTTAAAATTTGGATAGTCTTTGAGCCAAACACACACACTAAAATGAAAAATACAACAAACTGAAATGAATAACAAACAATCTAAAAATAATCTAAACATAACAGCATGCGAGTTTTGACTTCTTCTAACGGCCTATTTATTTTTCCCTTAACAACCGCCAATTATTTCGAGTTCAGGCGGTAACACACAACATGTAATGTTCTAGAATTTTGACATGCAATAATGGTAAACGCTATTCTAGATCCTGTAAACGTGTTAGTGCGAGACTCAATAATATAACTATACAACGACCGAATTGGATTATCCCCCTACGAAATTCATAATTTAAACCGTATAGGGCTAGGATTTCCATATGCCAGATTAGGGTCCACTCTCCACTAATGTAGGCTTGGAAGTTCATAGAAATCATTAGGACTTGGTTCGGTTTAGGAATATTTGGCTAAGGGTAATTCGGAATAGAAAACGGGTTAACGTTGTTAACATAACGTTACCCAAGGCTCAACACTAGGCACATTCACTCTCGAACCCCCATAGAAAGATTAGAAAACAATCCTGAACATGCATTTAAGACCGACGTACTCACTTGTCAAAAAGAAACGGAAATAAAAATCGTATTTACATTTGGTTTTTTTTTTTTTATTTTTTATTATTTTTTTTTCAACGAACACCCCCCCCCCCCAAACTTATTTGAATGTTACAATTGAAGGGGTGTGTGAAAAACGACAAGTGAGTACTCAAATACCGAACCAATTAGAAGTTCGCCCTAAACCCAACCGCTCACGTCAAGAAGACTTTGCAACGGCTAACTTGATTTACTCAAATGTGCCTTTAAATTCAGCGATATAGGTTTGGAAAATGATCAACTAGCTAGGGTATTAGTTTATGTGTTCAGAAATGAATTTGCATTTAGGCTCTGACAGGGTAACGAGGGATAAACATATATCAAGGTAGGCTTAAAAAGGCTCAAGCGACAAAACGAATGCCTAAATCACGTCTCCTGAACTACCTCGCCTAGGATTTCGCCTCCTGCTTCCCCTCAATCAAGGTCTAGAATCCTTAATGTGTCATGAATTTGGTTAATCGATAATCGTCCTCAAATTAATTGAATAACTATACATTGAGTCTATATGCTCGTGCAATTTAGGATCTACAATAATTTTTACCAAAACGCAAATTCAAGCACACAGAATCACACATGCATGGGTATTACCCTTGACCTTGAAAACAACCAGGGGTAATTATCATCATCGGGTAACAGCCCAGATGAACACAAAACTCAGCATGCAAACGACAACACAAAAACATAAACACATTCTAACCTAAACACACATGCAATACGGAAAAATGATAACACATAAACTAACAATACTACATACTACACATCACTTCCGAACTCAAAATAGACAGTGTCCTCAGCGAACCGAATCATCAATCTCAACATATATGAAATTAAAGCATGCTGACGAAGGGTGTTTAGAACACTTACCTGGGAGGCGAGAGGATCTCGCCTCCGAATCAAGTCAGATGTGATGGATTTAACTTATTTGACCCTGGGTTGCCTCCCAATAAGCGCGTGGTTTAATGTCCTCGGCCTGACATTTTCAGAACGCTCTCAAGATTGGCGAGGTTTTGCTTTGATCGGCTCAATCTTTCAACGAAACGCCTCACCTGCTTATGTGCTTGGCTAAGCAACATAAAACGGATTGGAATCCCATCGAAATGGATGCATCAATACCTGGCAATCTAATATTTCCAAGTACCCTGCATAGGAAACAAAAACAAAACTACAAACAAAAATTATATACAAAGAAATGCCTAAAGTAAAATTAAGTTATTTACTCACAATATCAATAATAAACGACAAAACAATCTTCGCCAATCGTTACCAAAAACTTGGTAGCGATCGTCGAAAACTGAATTCACCTAACAACTAATCCCAGGCAACGGCGCTAAAAACTTGGTAGGGCGTAAAATACGCTGCTACTTACACTCGCAAGTATATGAGGTCTAAATTTTAGTATAGTGTGATCGTTAAGATCGGGTTATCGTATCTACAGGGATTGGTGTCGTTACTATCGAATACCGCGTTTGTCGTGACCTAACTTTATCTAGGCGAAAACAAATGTATTTAATTAATTAAATTAATACTAATATAACCTAAATTAACTACACTAATAAGCTAATATGTTTTAGGGTCAATAATTGCCTAGGGATTAATGTGTTTACAAATACGTGTTCGATATCGATTTACTCACATTTACGATGTTCGACCTATTTGACAACCTCGGTACGTAAACTCCACCGCCACCTCTCCTAAGTGTAAGACGGGGGAATACATAACTTCGAGTTAATGAAGAAGTCCCCCTCAACGTCTTAACGACCCTAGGTCACGTGAGTCTTGCCCAGCGTCATTGATTGCACATAATCCAACTCCCTCCAGGTTATTGGATCGTCGCGTTGTCTTTACCCTATCGACAATCCCCGTTCTAAAACTCTCTCGCCACCTCTCCCGAGTATAAGACGAGGGATATAATGCAACTTTGAGTTAACGAAGAAGTCCCTCTCAACGTCTTAACGACCTTAGGTAGCGTGAGTCTTGCCCTAACGTCATCGATTGTCCACGATTCAAACCCCAACCGGGTTATAGAATCGTGGCATTTGTTTACCCTAATATGAATTCGGGGTTTGTCAAAACCTCGTATTCTCCATTTATCTAACTAAGCATAATAAACAAACAATAAGATAAACACAATCAAACCACAAAGAACAAACATAAACGAAACACCAAAATCATCCAAACAACGTATTTATAAATTTATTGTTAATCTCTACTACAATCTATATTTAACTCGTGGCCATAGCTGCATAAACATATAAATCGAGCTAAACATGCTCACATGAACCTAAGATAAAGAAATAAGGAAAAATAATCGAAGAACTTAGCCTCGTCTGAAGGTAAACCGCTAAGAACGCTCAACGATCGATTTACCGTCTTCTCTACTTCGGGATGTGAGCTCCACCTCTAAAACTCCTAAATATACCCTTAGATATAGCCTAAGGGGCTCAAAAATAAAAGAGAGGCCGGAGAAGGGGGAGGAGAGGGGTATTTATTAGCAAAAGATCTCAAAATATCTAATAAATATCAAGGCTGTACTGTCGAATTTTTGCCTAGGCGAAGTTAGGTCGGTTAACTTTCTACCGGAACTTTGCCTAAGCGGTGGAATTTCCACATAGGCGAAGTTACTGCAGGTTTTCATTTTTGTTTTCATTGTAACTTCTTCATCCGAACTCTGATTGAGGTGATTCAAAAACCTATAGAAAGCTAAGAAAACGATCTACAACTTTTATGTTTTGAGTGTTTCTAAAATAGGTTTGAATCATAGTCCAAAATAGCTTTAAAGTTACAACACTTGTACCGGCTTTGCAGGTTTGGTGACCACCTAGGCGAAGAAGTAGGTGGTGGACTTGGAACTATTTCTACTAGGGTTTCCGCCTAGGCGGAGGAATTTCCTGCCTAGGCGGTGGGCTGTCAGTAGCCTTTTGTCATTCTCAACATCTTCACTGCCTAGGCGGAGGTTTGGATGCCTAGGTGGTGGTCTAGACGCCTAGGTGATGGTCTTCATATTTTTGCCTCATTACTTGTTTATCCACCGTAACTTCGACTCGCCTTCGGTTCGATCTTATCGTTTTCGCTCTAGTTTCCTATCTTTTTGTCCCACACACCTGATTTAATACAAAAAGATAAAAACTAATTAAAATATAATAAAATACTATATAAATGCTCGAAAACCAATTTAATTCTATTTGCAAATACGTAGGTAGATCACACCTATCAATTAGCCAAGAGTAGCTTGGTGAACCATGATATATCGTGGTATACTGTATTATTGATTTTCTTTATTTATTATTATTTGGGTGTACATCTAGAAATAATTACACTTATCCGCTGCTATATAAAGATAATAATTAATTTAGGATTAAATTAATTATTTAAAAATTTAAGTGTTGAAAGATCACAATTTGCGTTAATTTTTATAACTACCTAATTCACCCCCTCTTAGTTAGATCACTAGGCCAACAAACATGCTGCAAGCAGATGCATACATAGCAGTTGAACAACATTACTAATTTTTGTGGGTGTAGTACCCTTCACTTTCTCTTTCGCAAGATCTTTTATTATGCGGACAGTAAATTTGTGTATTCCTTCCAATCTGTTTTTTTATTACAACGTTCGATGACACTCGTGTCCTATAATAGCTATTGATCACTTCAATCTCAGACCTAATGCCAAAGATTATGTGTACATCACATGGCTTAAACTTGATGTATTTCCAAGTAATTTCGAACGCGTTCTTGTAGGGATTGTATCGAGCAATTATGTCGGTGATTAAATGATCATTCTTCCGATGTTGTTGCCCAGTCAATTCTTCATTAATTAAAGCTTTAAACATGTGTCAAAACGTTGTTTTGGCCAAATAATCTTTGTGTTCTTGTCATTTTGCTTTAACTCATTCAATAGATCTATCATTTGACTGAACGATGATCTAAAATGATGGTAACATCTCCATTTTTTTTCGTCCTAGAGATGAGATGATCAAATTTTCTGTATCTTCTCCTTCATCTATCAGAGTTTTTCCTTTTCATGGATCTATAACAATATAAGTTATTTGTATTAGTACAGAGTACAAACTAATAGGTAATAATATAAGCTGATCTACTAGAATTTCACAAAACAAAATGTTCAACAAAATCGACTAGATTTTTTTTTTTTTTTTTTTATTATGTATTTTAGTTACGGTTCTCCAATATGTAGATATGGTAAATATTACAGATATTTTAGTTATAGATTTCCAATATGTAGATATATTTTTCTATGAAATATATTGTTGTATTTAGTTACATGTCTCGAATATATTAAATATTGCAATATTTTTTAATTACATATCTCCAATATGTAGATAGATTTTTTTTTGAAAAATATTTGATGTATTTAGATGGATGTCTCCAATATGTGATATATTGTGAACTTTTTAATTACATATTTTCAGTATGATAAATATTGTAAACTTTTTATTTACATGTCTCCGATATATAGATATATTTCTATTAAATATGTAAGACTCTAATTTTAGCACGTACATTATTTTAGTTACATTTTAGAACATTTAGAAATTAACAGGGTAGAATATGTCAATTATTACTCAATTTAAAATTTTAAGGGGTGAATTTAAAGTTTTAGGAATATTAAATTTTGAAAAGGATTTAAATAATAACTTAAAGGAAATCAGGGGGAGATTAGTGTAATTTGGGAAATATATATATATATATATATATATATATATATATATATATATATATATATATATATATATATATATATATATATTCATACGGAAGTGGGATCAAGAAACACATAAATTGGAAGAGAAATTTTGACGTGGCAACGCAAGGAATCATGAACCACTACTAATTTCGTGCGTATAAATATGGGTTCATTCATGCAAAAAGGATTGAAAGCCTCAAAAGAAAGAAGAAAATCAGAAAAAAAAAAAAAAAAAACAGAGAAGAGGAAGAGGATCGGCGGTGGTGGGTTTTGTTCGTTGTGGGTTCTCCGGCGTGGGTGTGTGTGTGTTCGTCGTCGATCATCCATTGATCGTGGGTTGGGTGTGTCGTCGCCGTTTGGTGTGTGTTCCGTCATTAGTGGGTGTGTGTGCTGCTCGTCGTCGCCGTGGGTGTGCATGCAGTGATGGGGTGTGTGTGTTCTCTAAAGTTATGTTGTGTACATGTGTGTGTGGTTAGTCGAGTGTGTTCTATCCTATTCCGTTGTTGGTGTGTGGGAGCTGTTCATTGTCGATTTCGTGGGTGTGTATGATCAGTCGCCGTTCACCGGTGTGCATGTGGGTGTGATCGTCGTTGGTGATCTGGCCATGTGGGTGTGATATGTGATTATGTATGTGTGTGTTCCGGCGTGTATGAGTGAGAGTGTGCTCTGGTTGTGAGGAAAGGGCGGAGAGTGAGCTGCCAGAGTTGGCGAAGAGAGAGAGACGATTAGTTTGAACAAAGCAGAAGCAGAACAAGGATGAAGGTTATCGCTACGGCGGTGAGGCTTAACGAATAAGAAGCAGAAGCGAGGGAAAAAAAAAAAAAGAAGGAAAAATCCAATAGAGATAAAAAAAAATCGAAAAATCAAATTTCTTGGCCTGCGAACGATCCGGAATAGGTAAAATTTTAATTGGATATTATTATCGATTAAATTAAATTGTTAAGTATTAAAATTTTTGTAATCGTAATAGTAATTTTCATACTCGTAATAATATTGCTATAATCGTTAATTTTGAATAAGTTGGTACGGTAAATATTAACGTAGCGAAACAGACAAAAATAATAATTCTTCATAATGACAACTTGGGGAATGAGAAATATGAAAGTTGGGCCTGCATTGCACGTTAGGTTATTTTAAAATAAAATATTAATTTAGGCCTATCGTTGCTAGGTTTACTGGCACCAGCGTCCCAGTAGGTATTGGACAGTGACATTTTTGCAGTGTGGAGAATGAGGTGAGTGTACTGTCTTCTATATACAAATTTTATTTTCGTATAAATCGTAGAAAAATGTGTTTATTAAAAATTGGACAATTTTACAACTTATATGGGTCAATTAGATTTCTAAATGTAGAGGGTAGTTTTTTATCCGACTATACCATAGCTTTAATCCAGTTAGGAGGGTTTGTCCTGCAGGATGGTTATGACCAGTCCGGAGGGTTAGTCCGGCAGGTGGTTGTTGATATTATGACCTGTTCGGAGGATTAGTCCGGAGATGGTTGTTGATATTATGACATATCCGAAGGGTTAATCCGGCCGGTGGTTATTGATATTATGACATGTCCGGATGATTAGTTCGACAGGTGGTTGTGGATACTATGACCTGTCCGGAGGGTTAGTCTGGCAGGTGGTTGTTGATATTATGACATGTCAAGAGGATTAGTCCTGCAGGTGGTTGATTGACTTGTCAGGAGTACAAAGCCTAAGGGTAGTACGATATCATTGCAACTCCCGATCGTGAGGTAAAAACGATCATATGGCTAGTAGGAAAGTGGTGTGGAATATTTTATTATACGATGAACTGCCTGAATTGGTTTGGTTTAGACATATTGTAAGACCTCGATTTTCCACGTATATCATTTAGTTTTCATTTTAGAGTATTTAGAAAATTACGGGATAAAAATGGAGATAATTGAAAACCTAATTAAAAGTTTTGGGTCAATTGAAAATTTAGAAACCTTTATTCTAAACTTTGGGATTCAAATTGTCAATTAAATTTCTAAATAAAAAATAAAAAATTTAAGGGTTCGAATTGCGATTTAAGAAATTTGGAAATAGTACATTGGACTAAAATAAAGATGTAAAGAAGTTAGAGGGAGATAAGAGTAATAAAATTAAAGATTTTTTTAACACACACACACACACACACACACACACACACACACACATATATATATATATATAAACTATACGATTGTGGGTGTGTTTGCCGGCCGAATGATAAACCGAAGCAGAGAGATGAAAGAGACCGGCGGCGTGGCATGCTTAGGTAATTTGAATCCACTAATTTCATGCACAATCAATGATAAAAAATCTCATGATCAAAGATTCTAAATCCAAAATTTGAAAATCAGAGAAAAATCTAGAGAGAGAGAGAGTGAGAGCAGATCGGAGTTCGGCTTTGAGAAGCGATCGCCGGCGAGGGTGTAAGAGGTGCATGAGGGTGCAATCGTCGGCGTGGAGGCTCAACAGTCCATTTGAGAGAGGGAACGGGTAGTGGAATCTAGAGAGAGGAATTGTGAATCGTTTCCTGTTGATCGTCGGCGGTGGTTGCAGACGGTGACAATGGAGCATTTTTCGGCGTGTGGGGTTGCCGTTCCAGCTGAATCAGGGCAGATCAGGGTCGGCCGGAGAAATTGGGTTGTCGACAGTGACTGTTGGTACGGCGCACGTGTTTCACGGGTGAAGGTGTGCTCTGGTTTCGTCCGATGGGGTGTGTGTGTAGCTTTTTGTGTGTTGCCGTCGTTCGGGAAAAGTGACGGTGGAGGTGATCGTAGCAGTCGTCCAACAGAGTGTGTGATCGGTGACCTTGGGGGAGTGTGTCGTCAATGTTGCATGGGTGTGGGTGTTCCGGCGTGAGAACTGTGATCGCTGCGAGGTGTGCATGGGTTGCAGTCAGCGTGTGTAGGTGGGTATGTGTGGTCGGCTGTGGGGTGGCTGGTGGTGGTTGTTGAGTGGCGGTGGGGGAGTTGTGCAGGGTCTTCAGTAAGGATCGGCTGAGTGTGGGAGGTCGCCGGCGGACGGCGGCAGTAGAGAGAGAAAGATGGTCGGCCGTCCGGTCGGGAACCAGAAACAGGAAAGAACAAGAAAAAAAAAAACTGAAAATTTGCACGAACAACCCCGATAAAAATTCAAAATCCATCTCGCGGCCGACGGATGATTCAGAACGGGTAACGTTTTTCGTTAAATTTATTTTAGTTTATTAAATAAAATTCTAGCATCAAATTGTTGAAACCGGAATAATAAATTTGGGACCGTTCACATGAATAAATTTTATACAATAATTAGTAACGAAGCGAAACTAACCGAATAACAATTTTCACAAATAACATGTGGGAATGAGAGAATACGAAACATAAGAGCTGCACTTGCATAATTGAGTCATTTTGTTTGCCTGAAATATTAATTTAGGCCCTATCACTAATAGGTTCGCAGGCACCGGAGTAACATTAGAGTGTAGTCGGTAAAAGCTTTTGGGAGTGGATCACGAGGTGAGTGTACTGTCTTCTTGCTAAATTATTCTTGTATATATATATGATGAAATGTTGGTTTACTTGAACCGTACGATTTTATAAATTATATGGATCAAGCAGGAGGTGGGTGAGTTGGTAAACTGGATTTCCGAAGGATTTCGATGGTTTTTGAAATGAAGTTGAAAATAAATTTTTGTTGGATTTTGGTGAAATCAGACGGTGCTTTTAAAAGGGAATAGAAAACATCTGTTTCCTGGAAATGCCTGGTTTTCTGAAAATAAAGGGTGGAAAAATGGTTTTAATAAAATTAGACGTTTTCCTTAAAAAATAGTGTGATATATGATTTTTGGATTTAAAAGTTGGTTTTGAGGAAAAAAGATAGACGTGGTAATTTGACGAGGTTGAGTAGACGATATTTATTGGGTTGTGATTCAATGATGTTATATTTGATTTGACGATACCATAGTATTTATCTGTTTCGGTAGGGTGATATTATCCGCTTCGGCGGAGTGATGTTTATCCGTTTCGGCGGAGTGATGTTTATTTGCTTCGACAGAGTGATGTTAGACATTTATACTGCGCAGTGATTATCCGCTTCGGCGGAGTGATGGGTGTTCGTAGGAAGGCATATCCTACGGATGGTACGGTACCGTTGCAAACTCCTGATCGTGAGGTTAAAACGATCACTAGGGTTGGCCAGTGTGTGCATGTGTTTGAGATGTGGTGTTTTACTTATATTGAGTAATTTATTATTTACCCTGGTGATTGGTATTATTTTATATTAGATGGATTTGGATGAAACTTATACTTATGGGTTTATTTCCACTGCTTATATTATGGAGAAATTTTTATTAGTTATGCGTTATTTACATACCTACGCTTGATCCATTTAGATATCATAGAATGATTTATTATCACAAAATGTTTTTACTAAGAAGGCAGTACACTCGCAGGTAAAACAGCTAGGAGTCGGTTGGTCCCCTACTGGCGCTAGATAAGGTTATGCGGGTCATGCGATTGAGTCATTAGAGAGGAATTTCGAGGCGAGGTGTCAAAGTTGATTCTAAGTGAGATTCATGGGATTCAGATTTTAGGTTATTCTTATAGTTCAGACAGTGTGTCCCTATCAATGGGAATTATGTATATATTGTACATATCATTTGTTTGTGTATTATATTCTTTTGTTGTGGTTGTCCAGTCAGTTGGATGATGTCGTGTCGACGTCACGCCGGGCCCGGGGTGACGGGGTTCCGGAGTGGGGTGTGACACATATTATTTTAAAATGGATTGGTGACAGTATAATATTTTGTTACACTGGTTAACTTAAAATATTTGGATTGGGTGTGTTAAATATATGAGATATTTCAGTGGTGACAGAGAAACTAAATTTCCGTACGATATGTGATTATATAATATTATATTTTGTAACGTGATGTTTAAATTCTTATACTTGATCCATATAAAATATTTTTATTATGAAGACAGTATACCGATAATTTTTTTTTGTTTCAGGTGCTGCAAATAGGAGTGAGTCCACTACTGGCACTAGGTAGAGTCCGGAGGTAGTGTTAGTTTGGGAGTGGGTCGGTCTGAGGCGAACCATGGAAGGTTCAACATGTTTTTTGGTGATTTTTGTTGTGTGTGTATATATATATATATATATATATATATATATATATATATATATATATATATATATATATATTTGGGGACGGGTGTGTCTCATATTTTTTGAAATAAGTATGAGATATTATTTTGGGTAAAATGTTGATAGCGGTACGCGTGCGTTTGGATATGTAAAGATTATATACATATATATGAGTGTGTTTGGTTGGTTGAACAAGGAGTGTCATGCTGACGTCATGCCCAGCCTCGGGTGACGGGCGCCCGGGGTGGGGTGTTACAAAATATATTAATGTATTTTCAGTTACATGTTTCGAAATGTGTTAAATATTGCAAATTTTTTAGTTACATGTTTCCAAGATGCATGTTAGTAATTGTATTTATGTTTTCATATTTCAGTAACATGTTTCGAATACGTTTGCATGTGCATAATGACAGGTATCTGTGTAATGTTAATTACATGTGACTATTCTGATGCACAAAAAAGATAGAATCACACATATAAGTCGAAAATAGTACCAATGGATAATATTTTAGTTACATGTATATAATTTTTATGTACAAAATTGAGAGAACATTATATATAGGGGAGTTTTAGCAAGAAATCGTTGAATATGGTTACATCTAACAATCATTTAAGAAGTTTCAAGGAACGCTTCAATAATCGTTACATGTAACAAATACCACATTCCTTTTTTCTTATAGACAACCGATTGTATTTTTTTATTTTGTTTTGTGCGATGGTCATAATATGTATGTCAAAATACTTTTCGTGCACTAGTAGTCTCAAAATAGAGTAAAATCGTGAAGAAATGGATGCAAAA
This sequence comes from Eucommia ulmoides, assembly GCA_016647705.1. Taxonomy (NCBI): domain Eukaryota; kingdom Viridiplantae; phylum Streptophyta; class Magnoliopsida; order Garryales; family Eucommiaceae; genus Eucommia; species Eucommia ulmoides. The sequence goes on along the minus strand of CM028333.1, from coordinate 4,938,020 downwards.
TATTCGTAATGGATTCTTTTGCATGAATGGGTTTTTACCTCTTTTAGGAGCAGAACGTGAGTCATTGCCGGAGTATTTGTTCGACATTTTTGAAGAATCACAAAAGTTTTTGACGTATGTGTGTGTAAGTTTCGAGTGTAGAAGAAGACAGGCGTTTAGGGGTTTTTAGCAGAGAAGAAGACGAGACTGAGATTTTCGGCTGCGTTGAGTGGAACGATATTTGCTTGAAGAAGCACGTCGCCATGATGGTTTGAGATTCTATGCAGTACGGCACAGGCGCGTGCATTGGCATTCGTGAGCACGTGTGTTTTCGTTTCCGTTTTTTTTCAACGGATGAAACTAAAACGCAAGTTGCTTTTAAGGAGGGAATTAGGGAACAATTATCGAATGTCTTTTTTCTTTTTTCTTTTTTTTTAAATAATAGAACTATTACTTTGATTCATTTACTATAGAAATTCTTAATATAGATTTAAGCAATAAAAAACTCAAAAAAAAAAAAAAAAAAATTAATTACGCGGAATTGAACTTTTTAATGAAACTTCCACATAATTTCATTTTTAGTAAAAGTAGAGAAATTACAGTCTCCTCCGGTTTGACATGAGCGTAGAGAGAGAGAGAGAGAGAGAGGAGAGACAGAAGGAGATTCAATTCCAGTCCAGTCCTCCCTTCTCTTCTTATATCCATGATCCGTAAGTTCCTTCCTCATCGATTACTCTCCTTTAATGGCGATGTTTTTTCTTCTTGTTGAATGATTTAAGTCATAAACAGATCTAATTTTAATTACTGTTCCTGAAATTACGGATTGAAGCCGCTGTTTTGTCTGTTGATTATTCTTAGATAATTCGGTTCACATGGTAGCCTCTGATCTATCTAATCACTCTTCAGACGATGATTCCGGCAATAACACGGAACCCAATTCCCTCTTGAACTCCATCGGCCCCGACAATCTAATCAACTGCTTCATTCGATGCTCGAGGGCCGATTACGGTTCGATCGCGTCCCTGAACCGACGCTTCCGCTCGCTCGTTCGCGACGGCGAGCTCTACCGGCTGAGGCGGCTCAACGGGGTGGTCGAACACTGGGTTTACTTCTCTTGTAACCTCCTCGAGTGGGAGGCGTTCGACCCGACGCGTCGCCGGTGGATGCGGTTGCCGAGGATGAACTCGAACGAGTGCTTCGCTTTCTCTGACAAGGAGTCGATGGCTGTCGGAACGGAGATTCTGGTGTTCGGAAGAGAGGTAATGGACCACGTCGTTTACCGGTACAGCTTATTGACCAACGACTGGTCGTCCGGGATGAGAATGAACACTCCGAGATGCTTGTCCGGGGCTGCCAGTCTCGGCGAGATCGCGATTTTCTCCGGCGGTTGTGATTCGAAGGGGAATATTCTTAGATCGACGGAGCTTTATAATTCTGAGACCGGAACATGGTCAACACTCCCGAGCATGAACAAGCCCCGGAAAATGTGTTCGGCGTTCTTCATGGACGGGAAATTTTACGTGATTGGCGGGATCGGCGCCGCTGATTCAAAGCTTCCTCTTTCGTGTGGGGAGGAGTACGATATGGAGACCGGAATTTGGACAGAAATACCTAATATAATGCCGGTGCGAAGCGGCGATAGGGAGGCCGGTCTGCCGGCGACGGCGGAGCCGCCGCCATCAACGATGGTGGTGAATAATGAGTTGTATTTGGTGGATTATACCGACATGGAGCTGAGGAGGTATGAGAAGAGTAGTAGGGTTTGGGTGAGTGTGGGGAGGATGCCGGAACGGGTGGTGTCGATGAACGGGTGGGGCTTCGGTTGTCGGGCTTGCGGAGATCGGATTATCGTTATTGGTGGGCCTCGGGCTATGGGGGGAGGGTTTATCGAAGTGTATTCGTGGGCTCCGAATGAAGGTCCGCCACAGTGGGAGCTGCTTGGCCGGAAGCAATCCGGTAGCTTTGTGTACAACTGCGCCGTGATGGGTTGCTGAGGATGATGTGGAATTTAACCTTTAAAATTATTTATTAATCCTTTTTAGTCTTCTCAGTTTTATTATATAGTGTTATGAACATAGTTGGTATACAAAAAATAAAAATAAAAATTAAAGTCATTTCTATTACAGATAGGTCATCTTTTGTTAACTCAAAGTTTTTCAAAAAAACTGTATCGTTATCGAAACAACTCATCCGTCCAACTTTGACAATTATTTAAAAATTATTCACTAATCTGTTTATAGTGTTTTAAGTTTTATTATGTAATGTTATAAATATAGTTTGTTTAAAAAAAATTGGTTTAATTTCTGTTACGGATATGCCATATTTTATTAACTCCAAAATATCGAAAAAATTACGCCTCCACCAAAACAGCTCATCTGGTCAACTTTGCCGATTTTTTAAAAATCATTCACTCGTTTGTTTTTAATGTTGTAAAAAGTATTATGAAGTGTTTTGAACATAATTTATGCATAGAAAATTTAGATTTATTTAAAATACCGATAGACCACCGTTAATTAACTCAAAGTTGCCGAAAACATTAAAAAATTATTTGGGGCCATTTAATGATTAATCATTTTTTTTAGAAGGTTAAACCCGGGGTTGGGTACCCTGGGTTCTAGAACCCGGGGTACCCAACCCCGGGTTTAACCCTCAGAAAAAACAATAAAAATAAAAATAAAAGCCTTGTATACCCGGGATTTTGAACCCCGGTGAACCTTTTTTTTTGTACCCAGGGTTGGGAATCCTGTGTTCCAATACTCGGGGATCACCTCTATGACTCATTTGGGTTTGGTAAATAAGTTCAAATCGGCTCGTTTTTAGTTTTTGTTTTTTTAAAACATATTTACTTGGTAAAGAATCGGAGGAATGAGGATCCATAATTTACTCAAGAGCCAACTGAAATGTTTTCTTTGATGGAGGACTTGAGTGCAATTTTTTTTTTCTTTTGTTTCTTTGGTGTCTTTGTTTTATTTTCCTTTTTCACCCTCATTTTGTTTAGGGTTACAAATAATATATGTGGCCACAAAGGTCCTCATGCAATTCGGAGCAAGTTGTGACGGACAGAGCTGATACTCCGCACAGAGAGCCCGAATCCATGGATGGATCGGGAACCTCAAGTCACCACATAGATGTTTCATGTAAACAGTGATAACGCCCTCGGAAGAAGGGGGGAGGGGGGCGCAAGCCCTTTCCCTGGGAAGAGGGAGACATACCTCCACCTCCTTTGGGAAGTGTATGTGTTTCGTGCCAAGCCAAGCCCCGCCTCTGTCATTGTGGACTCAACCTTCCAGACGAGGCTTCCTTGGGGAACGACATTGATAGGTGTAAAATACATATCTACTTCTAAACTGAATTTGTCAGTTTTCGAGTGTGTTATTAATGTTTTAGTGTGTCTTTGTTAGTTTTTATATAATTCAGATGTAGGGACGTTAACGAGCTATAAACGAGCAAAATGGTAGAAAAACGACGGAGAAACGATAAAAAAATATAAGGTTTTAGGACAGCTTAGCCACCGCCGCGGCGAGAAATCCAGCACCGCAGCGGTGAGAATGCAGAGAAGGGGTAGTTGAGCCCAGCGTCCCATTGCTGCAGTAGGATTCCACCGCCACGACGGTAAAAGATCAGAGAGTTGGTATTGTTTTCACCGCCGCGACGCTGATCCCCACCGCCGCAGCGCTGAAACAACAAAAAGATCCTGAAGTTCACCGCCTCCTTCACTACCGCAGCAAAGGACAAACCGACTTACCCACCGCCGCCGAGGTCAACTCTGCATAGAGGAATATATCTTTTAGATATTTTTGAAACCTTAGACCTATAAATACCACTCCCCCACGTCTGAAACTGGTGGTAAAAGGTTCATAACCCTAATATAGTGTTCTCTAGCCATTCTTGAGAGATCAAGGAAGAGGTTCATCATTTGGACAAGGACGAAGCATTTGCGGAGCGATACTTAGCGACAGTGAACCGTTTCACTTTTAGATTTGATCGTTCTTCTCTTGTTTTTATCTTTGTAATTACTTTTTTCATATCTAATGATGTTGAACCATTCTTGTTTTGTATGTTGTATGGCTAGGATCATGTAGTAGTAGATAAATATTACTTAGGTGTTGATTGTAAGTCATGTAATGCTAGTTTGATTTAATATACGTAACTTTAATGGATGTTTGTCTAAATTCGATTGTGGTTACCGTTATTCTTGATATTATGCTTGTTATGAGAAACCGAGAATATGAGGTTTGACACTTGGGAGAGGTAACCCCAGATTTGGACTAGGGTAAACGCAACGTGACTTTCTAACGACCCAGGAGGGCGTTAGAACGTGTGCAATCCATGACGTTGGTTCACGACTCATGTGACTATGTGTTCGAAAAGACATTCAAGGGGGACCTTGGCGTCAATGCGAAGTCATATATTCGTTCGCTTTACACTCGGAAGAGAGAATGAGCGAGTTATAGATACAGAGATTGTTGGATAGGATAAACACCGTTATAGCTAACTAAACGAAGTTAAATATGTATTACATGAAAGAAATCAATACCTAGGTAATTAATATAGTTAGAACTAGCCTAATAGTTGTCATTTATCTTAATTGTAATTAAAATACAAACCATTCTTGAAAAGTCGAGATAATATAAGACTATGAAAATCATGGTATTCAATTAAGTTACACATCCCCAGTGGAACGATATCCGATCTCACGATCACTATACTAAAACTTGACCTCGTGCTCTTGCGAGTGAAGTCAATACGTGAGCGATTAAATCCTCGTTGTATAAGTTTTTGACGCCGTTGTCGGGGACAGTGTTTTAAATTTGGTTGATATTGTGATAAAGTGATTGGATATTAATCACAATAATTCTTTTGTTTTATTTTCATTCAATTCATTTGTTTATTTGATTTATTTGTTGTGACTGAGAAGTACATGCGGCGTAGTGAAATGATACGGAAAAAGAAAGAAGATCAAAAAGCTAAAATGGCTGGTAAAGGTGAAAATGTATAGCAACCGTCGGTGCCGCAGGCACTCCAGCCTCCGAAACCATCGTGTCCTCAAAGAGTCATTTGGGATTATTATAGACCATTGATGCTAGAGAACTTCTCAGGCATCCAGAGGTAACCTATTCAGGCGAACAACTTCGAGTTGAAGCCCGCCCTAATCAACATGGTATAACAGAACTAATATGGCGGGAATCTTCACAAGGACCCCAATGTATATTTAGCTACTTTACTGGAGATTTGTGATACAATGAAGATAAACGGTATTGCTGAGGATGTTATCCGGTTGCGGTTATTTCCATTCTCATTGTGTGATAGAGCATGGGGTTGGTTCCAATCTATCCAACTAGGAAGCATTAACACTTGGGAGGACCTTGCTTAAAGGTTCCTCACTAAGTTCTTCTCGCCTTCTAAGACTTCTCAAGTCCGCGGTGAGATTGCGTAGTTTTGCCAAAGAGATTATGAGCCGTTGTTTGAAGCGTGGGAGCGATTCAAAGATTTATTACGAAGGTGCCCTCAACACGGGAATCAGGATTAGTTTCAAATCCAACTCTTTTACAACGGGTTGGATGGCCAAACCAGAACAATCGTTGATGCTGCCTCGGGAGGATCGTTGTTGTCTAAAACCCTAACTGAAGTTAATGCATTGTTGGAAGAAATAGCGGCCAATAATTATCAATGGCCAAACGAGAGGAACACAAGAAAAAGGGTCTCTTCTATTCAAGAGTCTGATCATCTCACAACCTTATCGGCCCAAGTGTCAAAACTCTTTGAATAAGTGGTCACCCTGTCTACTAAAGGTGCTTTGTCAAGTCATGGAGAGGAGAATGTTACAAGTTGTTCTCAAACCGGATTGGATAATGAGTTTGAGGAATGTCACTTTCTGAACAATCGAGCCTATACTTTTAGGCCTGCCACCAACATTCCAACTCACTACAATTCTAGTCTTCGCAATCATGAAATTTTTTCGTATGCGAATAACCAGAACTCATTGCGGCCACCTCCGGGGTATGGAAACCAAAATCAGGGATATCCGATGCAACCCAACTGTCAAATGCAACCACCTCAATCACACAATCAAAGACCAAATTTGGATGATATGTTGGGTTTTTTTATGAAGGAGACTCAGAATATTTTGTGTGAGACGCATAACCGGATAAACAGGCATGAGTTGAGGCTTGACGTGATTGAGACCACGTGTACGAACACAAATGCAACCGTGAAAACTTTGGAAACTCAACTCGGTCAAATTGCAAGTGCTGTCAAGGATCAATCCTTGGGAAAATTTCCAAGTAATACGGAAATTAACTTGAGGGAATGCAAGTCCAAACAGGGACGCTGAGCCGAAATTCACAACGTCTAGCTAGGGATGTTAAATCAAGCAAATCGTTTTGATAGGTCTTTGAGGGTATGAATCTTGCCCACCTTTTGTATTAATTATTTTATTTTGGAGGCTAGAATGGTCTCGAAAAATGTTTGGTGGTGAATATAGGAGTATGGATATTAAGGGTTGTGTTTTATACTTGAAATCGTTGAAATCGCCAAGTGGAAGCGAGTCGTGAGGCATTTTATTGAGAAAAATAAAAAGAATTAGCAGAAGCTCACCGTTGCGGCGGTGACAATACTGGATAGTCCTATTTTCATACTGACGAACCACCGCTGCAGCGGATAATCCCACCGTTGCGGCAGCAAAGGCCTCTGTTCAATTAAAAACCTGTTATCGCTTCATTTATTTAAATTCCAACCTCCAAAATCCCAAAAACTCTCTAGTTTTCTCCTACCAAACCATTCCAAAACCAAAAATCCCACATTCCTCATTCCATATTAGAGATTTAAACCTCAAATTATCCACCAAATCCAAGCATCAAACCCCATTTTCAGATTTTTAGGGTTTGCGAACAAAAGGAGCGATTTCGTCAAATTTCAAGCCATTTGATCCTATTTGTTCTATCAAGTAAGTGTTTTTCAACTTATATTTCATGTTTATGATAAATTATAGGATAATTTGCATCTACATTTTAAAAATGGTTGAATTTGGAGAATACCCAAAGCCCTAGCCCTTTTTCTCAGTTTTTCTTTTTAAGATTGGGGTTTATGCTTGATCTTTGGTATTAATTATCATTAGAGATGGAGTTTGTGTTGTGTGAAGATGGATTTCTAGCTACATTGTCGATTTTGTGTGAAACCATTGTAGTTGGTATGTGCAAATTGTGAATAAGGTATATTCTTGACGGTTTGGATTCTTTATATTGGTTTATGTTGTTCGGTTTTGATTGCATTGTTCTATTCTGTGACTGTGACTGTGATTGTTAGGGAAAATGCCAAAAAGAGTGGCTTCCAAACGGGCAAGAAGTGGAGAAGCTTCGGAGCCAATCCCGAATTTTGATTCAACTCAATTTGTATCAAAAGCTGCAGAAGAGCTGTCACAACCCGTCCCGGACACCCGTTATCCCGAGACTGGCGTGACTACAACATGACATCACCAAAAATCCCAAATAAACTAATGAAATAAACTATACCCACGCTTAAATAATACAAACATCTATTATGGGGGACACGTCCGTCCCGAAATTTATGAACTGGAAGTATTTATTCATGAACCTTTTATAGGTTCGCCCTTGACAGCTTCTATCGATCGCCTATATAACTCCATCACATAGCTCTACTTAGTGCCAGTAGAGGACCGACTCCTAGCTGTTGTACCTGCGAGTGTACTGCCTTCTTAGTAAAACATTTTAGAAATATTAATACGCTCTAAATATTTCCACAATTTAGTATGGATCAAGCACAAGTATATAAGCAATGACAATAAAGCGATATAATTAAGTTCCATCCAAATCCATCTTGCATAAAATCCTACCAAACATCATAATAAATAATATCAAATCAACCAATATATGTAAACACCACATCTCAAGCACCAATCTCAAACACACACCTCCAACACACACACACTGGCCAGCCCTAGTGATCGTTTTGACCTCACGATTGGGAGTTGCAATGGTACCGTACCATCCGTAGGATATGCCTTCCTATGAACACCCATCACTCCGCCGAAGCGGATAATCACTGCGCAGTATAAACGTCTAACGTCACTCTGCCGAAGTAGATAAACATCACTCCGCCGAAGCGAATAACATCACTCGGCAGAAGCGGATCACGTCACTCTGTCGAAGCAGATAAATATCATAGCATTGTCAAATTAATAACGTCATCATCAATTCAAAAACCAATATTATCATCTAATCAATGTCGGCAAATCTCAACCATCACTCTTTATTTCCAAAACTGATTTTTAATCCAAAATCGTATATTTCTTTTTACTTTAAAAAAACGTCTGAGTTTTACCAAAACTATTTTTTTTCCACTCTCTTTTTAAACTACCGAATCCAATGAAAATCATTTTTAATTCCTTTTGAAAACTATTGTAATTTCACGAAAATCTATTTTTACTCACTCATCGTAAAACCTGCTTGATCCATATCGTCTTATAAAATCATTCAGTCTCAGTACAACTATTTTACATGAAAAATAATTTGGCAAGAAGACAGTACACTCACCTCGATATCCGTTTTGCAAGACTGACACTGACCGCACTCCATCTGGACGCCAGTGCCTGCGAACCTAATAGTAACAGAGTCTAAATTAATATCTAAAACATCCTAATCATGCAATGCAGACCCTATATTCCTAATTGTTACTAATTTTATGTACCACGTACTTTAAATTAATTAATCATCACGAAATTATTATGATTTTAGGATTTGTAATACCAACTAAAATTTAATTTAACGAGAATTAATAATCAATTGAAGTTTCACTTGCTTCCAAAACGTTTGGCGACCACGAGATGGGTTTTGGATTTTCCTGGGGTGGTTTCTGCAATTTTCTTCTTTTTTTTTTTTTTTTTTTTTTCTTTCTTTCTTCTTTTTCATCCCGGTTACGCCTACTGTTTCTGTTTCTGTTTCAGTTTTGCGATTTCGACAACCGATGCCGAAGAGCTCTCGCCGCCGACCAAAACTCTCCGTCCCACCAACTCCTCTCTCTTTCTCTCTCTTTGTCAACCCTCACCGTGGGTGATCAACACACACATACCCGCAACAGTTGGGCATAACACACATACACACATATACACACACACTATCGGATGAACAGGACACACACACACAGACTCGCTGGATGAATAGGACACCTACGCATACTCGTTGGAGGGACAACGGCGATTACACACACATGCGCACACCAGCTGAACGACGAACACATACACAACGACCGATCGACGACGATCACCTACCACCGGAACAATCGACCACTCCACCGCCAACGATACCCACATACACCGTCTCGCTGTCAACGACTGGCCACCCACAACCGTCAAATGAACAACTAAAGACATACCCACACCCAGACTGGACTGAACGGATGAACCACGCCATGCCCGACCGTACAACCGACGTCACCGCCGACGAACAACGACGCCTTCTCTCTTTTTCCCATTTTCTTATATATTTTTTTTTCTGATTTCCTCTCGATCCTTCGTACATGATTGAATCGCTTATATATGTATGAATTTAGTGGTTGCGTTTGATCCTAGCTCGCCACGTCAAAACCTCCTTCCGATCCTCTGCGTTTACCGGCTGTCCCTGTGTGTGAATATATATATAATCTCTTATTTACATTAACCACCCCTATTTTCTTTAAGTTTTTTATTTGAATCCTCATCCAAGTTTTTAATTTTTCTTAAAATCATAAATTTACCCCTTTATTTCAAATTGAAAATAACACATCCTACTCCATTTTTTTCTAACTGTTAAAATGCGGCTAATAAATATACATGCGCGGAAGTTAGGGTCTTAAGAGACCGATCCTCATCTCCACCACTTCTTTTTCTATAATTATAGTATGTATATATAATTGCACTTAAACCCCCTTCATTTTAGTTAAGTTTATGAATTAAAACAAATTTTATTTTAATATTTTTGAAAGTTTACCATTTGGTCCCCTAAACTTTTAAATTACACCTTTGATTTTAAAATCCTCCCTGCTATTTTCAAAATATTTTAAAAATGCAACCAAAACTATTTGTCTCTAAGAAATCGGGGTCTTACAAGAGCACTACAACCTTCATGAGATCAAGTGGGCTTGCATTAAACAACACGGCTTCGGACCTTTGGAGGCTCTTCCAAATGAGTTTCGAAATATTATTCGAAGAAGGGGATGTAAGCGATTTTGCAGATCGCCTCCCCCAGGTGACGTAGCACTAGTCTAGGAGTTCTATGCCAATATTGCCGAAGGGACGGACACCCATACAAAAGTCCGAGGCCGCCCAATAGATTTCAGTTCTGATCGGTTTAATGTCTATTAGAAGTAGCGCCACCGGCACCGACTCGAGAGCTAGATGAAGATAATGCCGAGAGTATAGAAACCGTTATCCGGGCCCTAACAACCGACAACGTTGAATGGACTGTCACAAGGCCGGAGCAAGCCACTTTCCCAGCCAAATACCGTAATCTAGTTCCGAAGGTTTGGCACTATTTTATATGTGGGAATCTCCTTCCAACATCTTATCACTCCGATGTTTCAAAGGAAAGGGCTATGATTTTCCATGCCGTTAGAATGACGAAAGTAGGTATTCATTTTTCATCTTTCTTGACTGAACTTTTCCATCAAGCCAGGTCGTAATAAGTATGGATAATTTGTTGGCCCCTGTCTCTCCACTTGATCAATCAACGATAAACAGAATGTAGAAAGAGAAAGCGCCGGGGCAGGGCGAAGAAAGAAGGGAAGCACAAGAAGAGCATAGGTCGGATGAGATAGGGCCTTCTGAGGCCCTGACTTATGAGGTACCCAGGCAGACCCCGAGTGATGTGGAGCGTATTTCTCAAGACATCTAGAATATTTAGCTTGACAACCTTGTTCTACGACAAGCGCAATATAATACGGATCTCCGAATTACCGCGCTAGGGGCTTACATGGATCAATGCATGCAGTATTATGATCAAGTGCATCGGTTCATGTGCGAGCGTTTTGGCTATGACATGAGTACTTTTCCGTAGAGGCTACACATGTCGCCCGACCTTTCGCAACCACTAAATTTCCCTTTCACACAAGGCAGTGGTGGCAATGATGTCTCCCCAAAAGGACAGTAGGAGGTAAGACTTCTACGTCTCATCTCCTAGGTATGTGTTCCAGTTGGGTTCGCTGCTCAGACAGTGAGGACACTGCCTCGTTTAAGTTTTTTTTGGGGGGAGGGGGGGGTTATGGTGTTTATCCATTTTGTTTGTTTTTTTTTTTTTGTAGAAAATGATTAACCAAAATTTGACCAAAATTTTCTGATGTATTATTTTTGGATGTTTATGTATGCGTAGTTACGCTTTGTAGACGTTCTAATTTATAATGTAGATGTTAATTTCTAATTAAGTGGTATTTTAATCTTTGTTTATGTATGTGTAATGTTTAGTTAGAGTATGTGTGAGACCCCGATTTTTTAAATACAAATAATTTTAGTTGCATTTTTATAATATTTCGAAAATAGCGGGGCGTGTTTCAAAATTTAAGATGTGATTTAAAAGTTTAGGGGACCAAATTGTAAATGTTTAGAACATTAAAATAAAACTTGATGTTTAACTAAAATAAAGGGGGCTTAAGTGCAATTATACATTTTTATATGTTTAGAGAGAGAATCGGTGGGCAATGGTGGTGAGGAGAAGGCTATGTGGCCGGCTTCTAGGACATGCATACACACACATATATATACATATATATGCAGAAATATAGAAAACAAGAGAAGAATCGAGAAGGGAAGAGAGAGAGGGGTCCGTCGGTGTGGGTTCCGGTTGTCCGTTGTTCGGTGGTCGGCTGATCGTCACCGTCCGGACAGTAAGTGGGGGTGTGTGTGCTATTGTAAGTATATATGTGTGTGTTTCATTGTGTGTATGAGGTATGTGTGCTGTCTGTCCATGCGACGGTGCGGTCGTTCACTCCGGCGAGGCATCGCCGGCAGTAGGTTAGAGAGAGAAAACTCGTCGGTGGCATGTGAATGTCCCTGTTCTGTCGCCGGTGATGTTGCCGCGTGTGTGTATGTCCGTGATTCGGTGTATATACGTGTGTGTCCCCGTCGTTTGGCATGTGGATGGGTATGTGTTTTATGTGTGTTGTGCCATTGTTCGGTTGGTCTGACGGTGGTTGGTTTGTGTGGGTGTGAGTGTGGTGAGTCGGTCAATGTTTTGGTCCGACGGCGTTGGCGGTGGTGTGTGTTCGGCATGTTGACGTGGGTACGTGTTGTTCGATTTTTCGGCGAGTTAGGTACGGATGTGTGTGCTCTGTTTTTTCTGTCGACTATGTGTGCATGTTTGGTGTGTGTATTTGATCTCCGATGGTGTGGTTTTTGTTGAGAGTGTGTGTGATTTGAGCGTCGCCGGCAGTGGAGAGTTAGAGAGAGAGAGAATTCGTTGGTGATGGTATTGTCGTTTGTGTGTATGTGTTTTGGGCATAGGTTGTGTGTGTGTTTTTGGTCGCCGAAGGAGTGGGTCTTTGTTGGTGGGGTGTGTGTGTGGCTCCTTCGGTGGTGTGGTGCGGGTGTGTGTCGTCTGGAAGGAAAACAGAAACACAAAACAAAAGCAGGGAAAAGAAGCGGGAGAAAGGAAGAAGGAAGAAGGAAAAAAAAATGCACAAACCACCCCAAAATAATCTAAAACTCATCTCGCGGACCTGTGAAAAATCCAGGAAAGGTAAAATTCCTATCACTCTTAATATATGAATTTAATTGTGTTTAAATTGTCTCGTGGGTGATTATGAAACTAATTACTGGCATAAAAAAAATATCGAAATGGCGATAATAAATATTGAGACCGTTCATATGAATAAAGTCGATATCGTAAACTGTAATGGAACAATACTCGTTGAATAGTAATATAGAATGCGGGGAATATGAAATTTCGGAAATTAGGGCCTGCATTTCATGTTTAGGTTATTTTTTTCACAAAAAAAAATATATATATTAATTTAGGCTGTGTCACGAAAAGGTTTCCGATTTCCAGAAGATCAGTAGCAGAGAGTCAGTGGAACTTTTGAGAGCGGATTATCAGGTGAGTGTACTGTCTTCTTACCAAACTATTTTCTATATATATAAGATGACATTTGTGATTACTTAAACTGTATGAATTTATAAATGATATGGATCAAGCAGAATTTGAGTGAGTTGGTAAACTGGATTTTCGGAAGATTTCGATAGTTTTCAAAAAGAAGTTAAAAATGATTTTTTGTTGGATTTGGTGAAATTAGACGGAGTTTTTAAAATAGAATAGAAAACATTTGTTTTTCTAAAAATGCCTGGTTTTCTAAAAATAAGGGGTGAAAAAGTGGTTTTGATAGAATCAGACATTTTCTTTAAAAGAAAGTGTGAAATATGATTTTTGGATTTAAAAGTTGGTTGTGAGGAAAAGAGATAGACGTGGTGATTTGACGATGTTGAGTAGACGATATTTATTGAGTTGTGATTCGATGATGCTGTATTTGATTTTGACGATGCCATGGTTGTTCTCCCCGAAAGGGGTATGGTTTCTCCTCGTAAGGAGTGTGGATTCTTCCCATGGGATGTGGATGTTTCTCTTTGTAAGGGGTGTGGATTATATTTCTCCCCAAAAGGGGTATAGATATTTTGTAGGAAGGCATTCCTACGGAAGTTACGGTACCATTGCAACTTCCGATCGTGAGGTTAAAACGATCACTATGGCTAACCAGTGTGTGTTGTGGTGGAGTGGTGTGTTTGAGATGTGGTATTTTACTTATATTGGGTGATTTATTATTTATTATGGTGATTGGTATGATTTTATACTAGATGAAACTTATTTATATCGCTTAATTTTCACTGCTTATATATTTATGCTTGATGCATATTTAATTATGGTAATATTTAGAATGTGTTATTATTTTAAAAATGTTTTACTAAGAAGGCAGTACACTCGCAGGTATAACCAACAGCTAGGAGTCGGTCCCCTACTGGCACTAGGTAGAGCTATGTGATGGAGTCATATAGGCGATTGATAGAAGCTGTCAAAGGTGAACCTATGAAAGGTTCATGGATAAATACTTTTAGTTCGTAAATTTCGGGACGGGTGTGTCCCCCATAATAGATGTTTGTATTATTAAGTGTGTGTATATTTATTTCATTAGTTTATTTGGGATTTTGGTGATGTCGTGTTGTAGTCACGCCAACCTCGGGATGACGGGTGTCCGGGACGGGTTGTGACAGTATGTATGCTAATTTTTAGATTTAGAGTAGATATGTTAATAAATGATGTTGTATGAACATGTCAAGTTTTCGAGTTTGTCTGAGCCATGTCCCGATGATAAAAATTATCCCTTAATTGTATATTGAGGTCGGGGGTAATGTCATTCACGTGTGTTTTGTGTTGCTTAGCATGTCGATTAGGTAAAATTTATTTTGATCCTAAAATCACACGATAGCATGGACTCATTTTATAATTAGTTGAATGATTTGACGCCGATTATTTAGTAATAAGTTCATGACAGAAATCTGGAATCTAGAACTTGATTGGGGGAGGCTTGAGGCGAAATTATAGCTGAGGTGATTCTGGAGGCATGATTTAGGCCTTCTATTTTTTCGCTTGAACCTTTTTGAAACTAACCTGAAAATTTTATTCCCTCATTCTCCTGTCGAAACCCATAAACTTTTCAATTCTAAACTCGTTTCTATACTTTAGCTAATTATTTTTTTCCAAACCATTGTCGCTAAAGATAAAAGTCAAAATTGAGTGAAATCAAGTAGCATAGACTAATGCTAACTTGAAGTGAGCAGGCGGGGTTTCGGACGAAAGTTTATTGGTTCAGTATAAACGTATTCACTTGTCAAAATTTTAGTTCATTTTGCACGCCTCTGAAATTGTAAAATTTTGAATAAGTTTGGGGGTGTGCTTGAAGGAAAACAAACAAACAAACAAACAAACAAACTATGTGAGTATAGTTTTTTTTAATTCCGTTTCTTGTGACAAGTGAATATAAAGTTCTTCAATTCTCGTTCAGGGTTGTGTTTTAAATGTGTAGGGTTATGAGAGATTGATATAGTGATAAGCGTTTGTGCCTCGGGTATCGTTCATTCTATAACGATTTTCTGTGTTCTATTCCTACGATACCCTTGGTCGTTCTCCAAAGTCAAACAAGCCCTGTTGATCTCTATGAGTTTCCAAACCTACATTAGTGGATAGTCGAGCCCAATCAAGCATATGGTTTTCCAAGTCCCTTATGGTTTAAGTCATGAACTTAACTATTGAATAATCTAATCCGGTGTTTGAATGGTTATATCTTTGAGTTCTCACACACACACATTTCAAACGGATTTAGAATGGTTTTAACTGATACTGAGTATTGAAATTCTAGAACACCACGTGGTGTGTGTTATTCCTGAACTTGGTCTGATCAGGGGTTGTTGAGGGAAGAACCACTAGGTTTCTTTGATTGAACTTGGAACTTGCATGCCTTTACTTCTTGTATGTTAATGTTTATGCATTTTTAGATTAGTTGTTAGTTAATTAGTGTAGTTAGTTTGTTTTAGTGTTAGAGTGTTTTGCTCGAGGACTAGTAAAATTCCAAGTTTGGGGGTATTTGATAGGTGTAAAATACCTATCTACTTCTAAGCCTATTTTTCCAGTTTTCGAGTCTGTTATTAATGTTTTAGTGTGTTTTTGTTAATTTTTGTATAATTCAGGTGTAGGGATATTAACGAGCTATAAACGAGCGAAATGGTGGGAAAACAACGAAGAAAATATGAAAAAATACAAGGTTTCAGGACAACTTAGCCATCGCCAGTGAGAAATCCACCGCTGCAGCAGTGAGAATGCAGAAAAGGGGTGGTTGAGCCCAGCGTCCCACTGCCGCAGCAAGATTCCACCGCCACGGCGGTAAAAGATCAGAGAGTTGGTTTTGTTTTCACCGTCGCGGCGTTGATGCCCACCGTCGCGACGCTGAAATGACAGAAAGATCCTGAAGTTCACCGTCTCCTCCACCGCCGTAGCGAAGGACAAACTGACTTACCCACCACCGCAGCAGTAAATCCCACCGTCGCGGCGGTCAGTTCTGCGCAGAGGAAAATATCTTTTAGATATTTTTGAAACCTTAGACCTATAAATACCACTCCCTCACGTCTGAAACTGGTGGTAAAAGGTTCCTAACCCTAATATAGTGTTCTCTAACCATTCTTGAGAGATCAAGGAGGAGGTTCATCATTTGGACAAGGACGAAGCATTTGCGGAGCGATACTTAGCGACAGTGGACCGTTTCACTTTCAGATTTGATCATTCTTCTCTTATTTTTATCTTTGTAATTACTTTTCCAAATCTAATGATGTTGAACCACTCTTATTTTGTATGATGTATGGCTAGGATCATGTAGTAGTAGATAAATATTACTTAGGTGTTGATTATAAGTCATGTAATGCTAGTTTGATTTAATATACATTACTTTAATGGATGTTTGTCTAAATCTGATTGTGGTTACCATTATTCTTGATATTATGCTTGTTATGATAAACCGAGAATACGGGGTTTGACACTCAGGAGAGGTAACCCCAAATTCGGATTAGGGTAAACGCAACGTGACGTTCTAACGACCCGGGAGGGCGTTAGAACGTTTACAATCCATGACGTTGGTTCATGACTCATATGACTATGTGTTCGAAAAGACGTTCAAGGGGGACCTCGGCATCAACCCGAAGTCATATATTCGTTTGCTTTACACTCGGAAGAGAGAGTAAGCGAGTTATAGATACAGAGATTGTCAAATAGGATAAACACCGTTATAACTAACTAAACGAAGTTAAATATGTATCACATGAAAGAAATCAATACCTAGGTAATTAATATCGTTAGAACTAACCTAATAGTTGTCATTTATCTTAGTTGTAATTAAAATACAAACAATTCTTGAAAAGTCGAGATAATATAAGACTATGAAAATCACGGTATTCAATTAAGTTACACGTCTCCAGAGGAACAATATCCGATCTTACGATCACTATACTAAAACTTGATCTCGTGCGCTTGCGAGTGTAGTTAATACGCGAGCGATTAAATCCTCGTCGTACATGCATCCTCCTGGGCCTCCGCCATGTCACCATCGAAACCAGCCTTACTTGCGGGGCCTGAGCTGACATCAATGGTAGGCCACCAGCAGACCCAACACCTGCATTACCGTCGTGACGACTGGAGGGCTCGACGCCTCTTGAGGAACCAACCTGTTCCTCTGGATAGAGGGGCAGTGCCAAGATGGGGTCAACTCGTTGAATTAGGAAAATATTCAAGGCTTGTTCAAGGGTGGTAGACCCTGAACTGGTGCGCGAGGACCCTGACACAGGCTAAGAAGAAGAAGAAGATGAATAATTAGAAGACATGATGAGAGGAGAAGGGTTACTTGCTAGGAAAGGAAAGGTGCTCCAGAAATTACAAAAGTGTAAAAATAAGGTTGGGATGCCGCCTTTATATAGGGATCCTCTGCCCATCCAAACCATCGCGAAGGCGGGTGATTTGAAATCGCTTAGAGCAGCGTGCCATTCAAAATTATATGAATGTTTGTCCTTCATTTGTCGGCTGTGCAGGTGGCGTTTCAGGGAGCATTGAAGAGGCGCAGACCTGATGGGACGCATGCGTGATGTGCGCATGGCATGCGCAGGCTTTTCGCGGACCATTTACGGGCCTCTAATGGCTGAACTTTACTCCTATCAAGCTGACTGTTCCCATATCGGAATATCCTGTTCTCCATCTCGGAAAATGGTCTTTTCCCTGCACAACACCCCTCCAAGGTCAAGAAAAAGTCCGAACACTCCAAAGAAAAGCCATAACTCTAGAAAAGACTCAAAGTAGCGTCCCCACTGCTTTGAGTTCCTCTTCAACACTAGGTCCTGGGCAACACTAGGTCCTGGGGGGAAAATGATGAGTGTAAAAATGGGAACTCCCACGCAACCAATAAAGAATCTCCATGTATCAGGAAACTCTCAACCAAGGTCAACTCCTGCCAAAGACAAAGTGTAAAGATTATGCCGGGAAGAGGCTCACTTGAGTCAATGCCGACCATTCCAGGACTCTCCCAGCAGTATTCTCCAGGAAGAGCAGTCTAGTCGCCGTCAGGATGGGAAAACCTCTCCCCATCTCGGCATTCTCCACAAGTCGGCTTCATCTATCTCGAAAATCAACTCCACAAACTCCTCAATAAAACACCCCCTTCCCATCTCTGGCTATCCAGGAAGGGCAGGGAATGAAGCTCCTCAAAATTCCCTCTTCCCGTCTCTGGCTATCCTGGAAGGACAAGGGATAGAACGCCCCATCTCGTGGGTAACAAGAAAAACCTATCTCAAATCATGGGCTAGGCCACTTCTCCGCTTGCTAATATCCTTGGCCATGGGCCTCAGCAAAAGGGCCAAAAAGCCCAAGCCCATGAAATTAAGCTTCTCACTCGCCCTCTCATTGGCCACGCGCCGAGATGGGACACTAATCCTTAATTAAGCCCCTAAACTAACCAATCCATTGCCTATATAAAGGAGGGCATACCAATACCCAAAGGTACATAAAATTTTCTTACTCTTCTTGGTAGCATATTTCTATAAACTTCTCCCTAAGCGTTGATTATCACGTTGGAGGGGACATGTTGGGTCTATCCCAGCAAGTCCTTTGTGCAAGTGACAGGTTGTTGTCCATCTCAGCTCGGACTCATCCTACCTCACGTTAATCTCTCCACGGATTAGAAGACCAGAAGGCGTTCGATCTCATCCCAGCTCGAACTTATCTCTTCTCAGACCGAAAGGCAATCGAACTCATTCTAGCTTAGACCTATCCCTTCCTGGTCATAAGACTCTCCACGGATCAAAAGGCACCCAGGTTGGTTCACCACTCAGGATCCATTCCAGGTCACTCCAACTCTGCCCATCTCGGGTCAAATAGATTGATTTTAGACCTCTCCATCCCCATTCCAGCAAGGAAGAAGATCTCCATCAATAATGACCAGATCATACCGTTGAGGTCGTCCAAAATCCGACATCAACATTAGTGTTTTGGAAAATTGTGCGTATCTGGTTAGACCACCGTTCTCATATTTATAAGCGAAGAATGACTTGCCTACCTAGTCTTTCCTGATTCTCGGTTCGTTGCCATTATAGTAGCGACAATCGTGGGGGCTTGCGTTAAGGGACCGTTGATTAGGAGAGGTAATGACTCTATCCTTAACAAGCGGGAAGGGATGTTTTAACCATTCCTAAGTAGAAATAACATTGGTTCTCTCGCCCAGGGGCGTGGGCCTGCCCAAGCTATAGAGTGGAAACAGTGAGACCTTTCTACCATGGTCGAACTAAGGTCGTAGTTGTCTTGTTCGAGGTAGAATGTTTCCCGAGGTGATGTCCACTCCGGGAAGATCATCTCGATCATCTAGGATCCCATTGTAGCTTTTCATGTTGTGCATGTGCCCTTGGGCACATGACGCTGATTTGGGTCTTGTCAGATTTTTCCTCATCAATACCAAATACATTTTTTTCTTATTTTCCTTTCTATGTTTTTATCAATCATTTTTTCCATCCAATCAAACACACTAAATAAACGTTACATGAGAAAATTTCAAATGTGGAAAGCGTTTGATGTGGGTAAAAGTCTATCCATCTCCACGTGCCTGCCACATAGATTAAAAGCGCCACATCACCAACAGTCTAATGACCACAGCTGATAATAGCCTAGCGTCTCCTCAGGTCGGTAACTGGTAGGAACGCAAAATGCGCCGCTACTTACTCTCGCAAGTATACGAGGTCTAAGTTTTAGTATAGGATAATCGTTAAGATCGGGTTATCATATCCACAAGGATTGTTGTCGTTACTATCGAATACCGCGTTTGTCGTGACCTAATTTTATCTAGGCGAAAAGCAAATGTAATTAATTAATTAAACTAATACTAATATATCCTAAATTAACTACACTAATATGTTAATATGTTTTAGGGTGAAGAATTGTATAGGGATTAACGTGTTTACAAATACGTGTTCGATCTCGATTTACTTGCGTTTGCGTTGTTCGACCCATTTGACAATCTCGGTACGTAAACTCCGCCGCCACCTCTTCTGAGTGTAAGATGGGGGAATACATGACTTCGAGTCAACGGAGAAGTCCCCATCAACGTCTTAATGACCCTAGGTCACGTGAGTCTCGCCTAGCATCATTGATTGCACACAATCCAACTCTCTCCCAGGTTATTGGATCGTCGCGTTGTATTTATCCTATCGACAATCTTCATTCGAAAACTCCCTCGCCACCTCTCCTGAGTGTAAGACGAGGGATATAACGCGACTTTGGGTCAATGAAAAGGTCCCCCTCAATGTCTTAACGACCCTAGGTAGCGCATGTCTTGCCCCACGTCATTGATTGTCCACGATTCAAACCCCGACCGGGTTATAGAATCGTGGCGTTTGTTTACCGTAATCCGAATATGGGGTTTTGTCAAAACCCCAGATTCTCCATTTATCAATCTAAGCATAATAAACAAACAATATGATAAATACAATCAAACTACGAAGAACAAACACAAACAAAACACCGAAATCATCCAAACAACGTATTTATAAATTATATGTTAATCCCTACTACAACCCATACTCGGGCCATAGCCGCATATACAAGAAAATAACGAGATAAATATGCTCACATGCTCCTAAGATAAAGAAATAAGGAAAAACGATTGAAGAACTTAGTCTCGTTTGAAGAAAAACCGCTAAGAACGCTCAACGATCGATTCGCCGCCTTCTCCACTTCGGGATGCGAGCTCCACCACTAAAATCCCTAACCGTAGGCTTAAGTATAGCCTAAAGGGCTCAAAAATGCAAGAGAGGGAAGAGATATTTTGGCCAAAGGGGAGAAGAAAGGGTATTTATAGCAAAAATATCTCAAAAATATCTAAAAATATCTAAAGGCTGTGTAGGGCAAATCCGCCTAGGCGGTGGAAATTGCGCCTAGGCGGAGTTAGGTCGGTTAAGTCTAATCGCCTAGGCGGTGGACTGGAGAACATTTTGTTGGATTTTCGCCTAGGTGGTAGAATTTCTGCCTAGGCGAACGGCTGTCAGTAGCCCTTCTTCGTCTTCTGCTGGATTTCCGCCTAAGTGGTAGAATTTCCGCTCAGGCGGTCGTCCGTCAGTAACATTTTTCTCTTCTCTGTATCTTCACCGCTTAGGCGGTGGTCTGGATGCCTAAGCGGTGGGCCTATTTCAGCTTTTAGCCTCCGAGCTTGTTTATCCACCGTAACTTCGAACCGCTTTAGTTCGATCTCATTGTTTTAGCTCCAGTTTCCTATCTTTTTGACCCACACACCTGAGTTATACAAAAAGTATAAATACTAATTAAAACATAATAAAAATAACTATAAACATATTTGAAAACTAACCAATTCGGATTGGAAATAGATAGGTTTTTCACACCGATCAGTAACCATGAAGAACGTAATGATCACTAAGCAGGAATCTCTAGTATAAACAGAGGATGTAACCAATGGGGGTCAGGTCGGTGTGACCACCCGACGTCCATCCTGGTACCCAGGTCTACCCACTAATCTTGATGGCCTGGTCCAAGGGATTCTCCACCAACTAACAAAGGCCCAGGCCCATAGCTCTAATCCCTCACACGCTTTCCATGAGCCAAATTAGGGCGGGTAATCGAGCTTAAGGCTTTAATTTCTGGGATGCTAATGACGTTATCGCCTATAAAAGAAAAGTGTTGACAAGCCTTTCAGGAGGTTGTAAACAAGAGGTAACAACTTTATTTTATCTAAGTGGCCTCAATTTCTTCTCCCCGAGCTCATACTTTCATGCCGGAGGGGACATGCCTGGCACACCCAGTAGGTCCTGTGTACAGGTACCGACCTGAAGGCTAGGCCGGACAATACCTCTCCAGCCTGGACCAGTGCAGGATCAAGGTTCAGAATGCTTGAGGCATCCAACTCCATTGTAGACGATCTCCAGATCACCACCAACTCTCAACGTGTGAGCTGACAAGACCATATTGCTGGTGGAACCATTTTTCGACACCAATAGTTTGGCGTCGTTGGTAGCGCGTAAATTACGTTGCTACTTTCATCGCAAGTGTATGGGTCAAGTTTTATAGAATAGTGAATGAATAGGGTTGTCGTATCCACAAGAATTGGATTAAATTGTCGCTAATTACCGCGATTATTATAACCAAACTTTATTTAGGCGATAAAAATGTAGTTTTTGTTTTTAATTAATAATATACTAAATTAATAATTAATTAAACTATAATATTAAATCTATTATATGAGAATAGATTATCTAGGGATTAATTTCATTTACATATACGTGTTTGATGCAATCTAGTTTACATTAACGGTGTTCAAACTATCGAACAATCTCAGTATCGAAATATTACTCACTACTTCTCCCGAGTGTAAAGTGAATGAATATGCGACTTTGTGTTAATTTTGAAGTCTCCCTCGAGCATCTATATGACACTTGGTCATATGAGTCTCGCCCCAATGTCATGGATTGCCCACTTTCTAACACCCTCCCGGGTTATTAGATCGTCGCGTTGTGTTTAAACCCTAGTCCGAATTCAGGATTACCTCTCCCAAGTGCCAAACCCCGATTTCTGAATATATCTAAATAAGCATATAAATAAAGAAGAACGGTAAACACAATCGAATAGGCAAGAACAACCGATAACGAAAATAAGATTAAATAAACGACGTATAGTAATAAACTACATCAATCCCATAGATAATTAGTGTTTAGCTCTTGACCATAACCGTATATTCAATGATAAACAATATATACATGTTCAAACAACCAAAAACGAGTTAAGAATAAAGAGAGAAACAAGGGAGAATAGCCGTTATCTGAAGGTGACGTCCGTAAAACCTGCTCCAATCTTATTTCTGCTTTTCCAATTGAGCCCCTCCTCTTTTGGTGGTTGAGAGCTATTAATAACACTCCAAAAACACTTCCTATGTGTCCTAACAAAAGTGGGAACGAATGGGAACAAAAGGGAACAAACAAAATATCTAGAAAAATATCTAAAACAGGTAGAGCCTGACCGCTGCAGCGGCAGATTCAGCGGTAGGCATGTCGGTAGGCTTTCTGCTTTATCACTACTGCAGTGGTGGATCTCACTGCTGCAGCAATGGAATGATCATAACTTAGGGAACTCTCTGTTGTTTCATCGCTGCAGCGGTTGGATGACCGCTGTAGCGGTGAAACTGCTGCTTTAAATATTTGATCATCTTGATCGTTTTTTCACCACTTTCCTTGTTTTTTGACTATTTTCGCTCCTCACCCTTGTTTTAAATAAAAATAAAAAAAAATTAAAATTAAAACTTAATAAAAATACTCGAAAACTACCAAATTCGGTTGGGAAATAGATAAATAAAATTCACCTATCAAATACCCCCAAACTTTGAATTTTGCTAGTTCTCGAGCAAAACACCAACACAATAAAATAAAATACCACAACTATTAACAAATTTAATTACTAAAAATGAAAAATACAAACGAACTAAAAAAAATAACGTGTAAGTTTTGAAATTCATCTAACCACCAAAAAGTTTTCCCACATCAACCCCCAATCATATCGATTTCAAGAGTAAAATGCACCATGTGGTATTCTAGAATTTCAATATTCAATAGCAGTAAGCGCCATTTTAGATCCTGTTCAAGTGTGTGTGCGAAAACTCAATCATACAACCATCCATAGATCGGATTGAATTATTCACCAACAGAGTTCATGATTAAAACAAAAAAGGTATAGGAAATTCATATACCAGACTGGGTTCCACTATCCACTAATGTAGGCTTAGAAATTCAAAAAGATCAATAGGACTTGGTTCGATTTTTGGAAAATGGCCAAGGGTATATCAAGATTATAAAAATATGTTAACGTTATTAACTTAATGATACCCGAGGCACAACGCTTGGCTCAATCACACTCGCAACCCCACACAGATCAATTTGAAACAACCATGAAGTTATATTTGAAAACGTAGTACTCATTTGTCAAGACAAAACTAAAATTAAACTATATTTATTCTTTTTTTTTTAAACGAAAACACCCCCAAACTTATTTGATTTGTTGCAATTTGACGGATGTGAAAATACGATAGAAAAATGACAAGTGAGTACTTAAATACCGAACCAATCGATAGTTCGCCCAAAATCCAACGGCTCACTTCAAGTAGCATAAACAAATGCTAATTTGATTTCACTCAAATTGTGCCTTAGGTTTAGCGATAAAGGATTGGAAAAGTTTTTATTGGCCTAGGTATTTGTTACGTGTTCAGAATTGAAACGGCTTACAGGCTTCAACAGGGTAATAAGGGATAAACATATAACATGGTAAGCTTCAAAGGCTTAAGCGATCAAAATAAATGCGTAAATCATATCCCCTAAATTACCTCGCCCAGGATTTCACCTCAAATTTCTCCCAAATCGGGTTCTAGAATCCCTATTGTCATGAACTTGGTTAACGGATAATCGGCGTCAAATTAATAGATAGCTAATGCATTGAGTTTAAGTGCTCGTGCATGTTAAGATCCACAATAACTTTTACCACAACAAAACATTAATCACACATAACACATATGAATAGGCATTACCCCTGACCTCGAAAAACAACTAGGGGATAATATCATCATCAGGTAACTGCCTAGATGAACTACAAAACTTAGTACACAACAACAACAAACATACTACAAACATAAATATACTAACTAAACTAAACAAGCATGCATACAGTTAAACAATAAAACATAATAGCATACTACACATCACCCCCAAACGTAAAACGGGTAGTGTCCACTGCGACCCAATCATCGTTCTCAACAATTTAAATATAACATGTCGACGGAGGGGGTTTAGAGCACGTACCTGGGAGGCGAGACAATCTCGCCTCCAAATGAAGTCGGCAGTGATGGATCTAATTTATTTTGAAAACTTGGGTTGTCTCCCAAGAAGCGCTTGGTTTAAAGTCCTCGGATTGACATGGAGAAGTGCTCGTCAAAGAGCGACTTCCACCCATAGTATGTGTCATACAACACTATATATGGGTCTTGGTTTTGAACGCCCTCAAGACTGGCGAGATTTGGGATTAATCGGCTCAATCTTTCTACTTGACTCAGCTCCGTTTCTTGTGCTTGGAAAGTATACTGAGTTAGAAACAGGGTAGGATAGGTAAGCTACATCGGATCCTTGTAGATGTGATCATCTTAGATCAGGGGTGGCATCACCAATTGGATTTCAAACGGTGAAAAATCACAACTGTTAACATGTGATTCTTCATCGCCAATCCACACTTGGGTTTTCTCCTCATTATCATGATCGTCTTCGATCTCACCCAAGTACCTTCCGCTTGCATTCAGTTCCTCACGGTGGCTTTCATATGATATGGATTGTGTGTCTCCCAATACCACCGTTTTTTACTCGGCCTCAATAAAGTAGATAAATTGACCGATTTGCGTCTAAAGAGACGTTACAGTGGCATCGATTTCGGCGTAGACCGTCTCCATATTGTCAAGACGATCCTCGTGCTCATTTAGCCGGTCATTCATTTCCTTCCAGAAAGCTTGAGTTTTCCCCATAAATTCAGCGAACATTTCCTCAAAGGTGGGGGAACACTCCTCCTGTTGGTCCGGGATATCAATCCATGGCGCCGAAATGGTGAAACTATCCCCTATGCTTTGGTAGCTTGTTGAATAATTTCAACAGTGGAAATCATACTCCACCATGTCTTCCAATACCTGATAGGCTTCGTCCACGATTAGTTGGTCGAAAGAGATGGTACCGTTTACTCCTTCAACCTACATTCTGGTTGCGACTAGTAACCCATCGAGCAAGTTCAGTTATTGACATTCCCTCGGGAAACGATGATTGGGGAACCAAAATAGCAGCTCCTTGTATTGATCCCAAGCACAATAAAATGGCTCGGAATCTCGTTGAAAGAAATGCAACAGTACTTGTTGATCTAACATCTTCAAGTACCCTGCATGAAAAAAATAAAATTACAAACAAAAATTAAAACAAAATAAATGTCTAAATAAAATTACAAACAAAAATTAAAACAAAATAAATGTCTAAATTAAAATTAAGTTACTTACTCACAATATCAATAACAATCTAAAAGTCAATCCCCAGCAACGGCGCCAAAAATTTGGTAGCGCGTAAATTACGTCGCTACTTTCACCGCAAGTGTACGGGTCAAATTTTATAGAATAATGAATGAGTATGGTTTTCGTATCCACAAGGATTGGATTAAATTGTCGCTAATTACCACGATTATCATAACCGAACTTTATTTAGGCGATAAAATTTAGTTTTTGTTTTTAATAAATAATATACTAAATTAATAATTAATTAAACTATAATATTAAATCTATTTTATGGGAATAGATTATCTAGGGATTAACTTCGTTTACGTATATGTGTTTGATCCAATCTAGTTTACATTAACGGTGTTTAAACTATCCGACAATCTCGGTATCAAAATCTCACTCACTACCTCTACCGAGTGCAAAGTGAATGAATATGTGACTTCGCGTCAATGCCGAAATCCTTCTTGAGCATCTATACAACACTTGATCACATGAGTCTCACCCCAACATCATGGATTGCACACTTTCTAACGCCCTCCCGGGTCATTAGATCGTCGCGTTATGTTTAAACCCTAGTCCGAATTCGGGGTTACCTCTCCCGAGTACCAAACCCCGATTTCCCAATGTATCTAAACAAGCATATAAATTAATAGGAATGGTAAACACAATCGAATAGGCAAGAACAACTGGTAACGAAACAGAGATTAAACAAATGACTTATATTAATAAACTACATCAATCACATAGATAATCAGTGTTTAGCTCTTGGCCATAATCATATATTTAATGATAAACAATATATACATGTTCAAACAAGAAAAAATGAGTTAAGAATAAAGAGAGAAATAAGGGAAAATAGCCGTTATCTAAAGGTGGCGTCCGTAAAAATCGCTTCGATCTTGTTTTTGCTTTTCCAATTGAGCCACTCCTCTTTGGCTAGTTGAGAGCTATTAAGAACACTCCAAAAACACTCCCTATGTGTCCTAACAAAAGTGGGAACGAATGGGAACAAAAAGGGAACAAACAAAATATCTAGAAAAATATCTAAAACAGGTGGAGCCTAACCGTTGCAGCGGTGGATCTCACTACTGCAGCAGTGAGCGATCAGAGCTTAGGGAACTCTTTGTTGTTTCACCGCTGCAACAGTGAAATTGCTGCTTTGAATATTTGATCATCTTGATCGTTTTTCCACCGCTTTCCTCGTTTTTCGACCGTTTTTGCTCCTAACCCCTGTTTTAAACAAAAATAACAAATTAAAACTTAATAAAAATACTCGAAAACTATCAAATTCGGTTTGAAAATAGATAGATAAATTTCACCTATCAACCGTTTATGGGAAGCTTACTAAAAAAACTCATCAGATCATCGATTCCCAGTATAGCTAAGACTTGATGATCACAAGGTCTTGTCATATTGTACAACCAAGAGATCAAAATGCCGTGGTGAATAGACACCCCACCCAAGACACGTCCAGAGCTCCTAGACTGAAAACCATGGCGACAACCAATATTCCCGTCGAAAAAGAGATTGTCCCTCCAAAAGGATAGGTTGGTCCATCAGTTTTGGCCTCAAGCGTCTTTGTAGGTCAGGTATCCGAGGCCGTTGACGCATCAAGAATCGACAACTAGGAGCGCCATCTAGGTGAGTGGTAGTGCGTAATTAACGCACGCCACTTTCACCGCAAGTGTACGAGTCAAGTTTTAGTATAAATAGGGAGAGTTGGAGTATCGTGTCCACAGGGATTGGTTGAGATTATTATCAAGTACCGCGATTATCATAACCTAATTTTATCTAAGCGGTAAAAATGTGTTTATAATTAATTAATACTAATACTAAGTTAATTAATCTAATTATATTAATATTATATTGAGATGTTTAGGGAAAAGATTGCCTAGGGATTAACTTTGTTTACAAAAACGTGTTTGGTCTTGTTTAGTTTACAATAACGGCGTTCGACCTATCGGACAATCTCTGTATCGTAAACTAACTCACCACCTCTCCCGAGTGTAAAACGAGTGAATATGCGACTTTGTATCAACGAAGAAGTCCCCCTCAACGTCTTAACAACACTACGTCACATGGGTCTCGTCCTAACGTCATTGATTACACACTTTCCAATTCTCTCCCGGGTTATTAGATCGTCGCGTTGTGTTAACCTAGTCCGAATTTGGAGTTACTTCTTCTAAGTGTCAAATCCCATATTCTCAATATGTCTATCTAAGTATAATAAACATAACAATACGGCAAACACAATCAAATAGTGAAGAACAACCATAAACGAAACACAAACTCAAACAAACAACATTTTCATAAATATTATTAATCACTAGACAAAATCCATTTAGCTCATGGCCATAACCATTTATAAAAGGAAAAATGAGCTAAACATGCTCAACAACCTACCGAAGTTAAGAAAATAAAGAAGAAACAAAAAAAAAAACATTTAATGTCATCCACGACGGACTTGGTTTCGGGGGTGAAACAACCTTTTCCCGGAAAAGGTATGAGCACAAGGCGAAAAGAAAAGCCGAGCAGGACATGTATGAGGTAAGCACGATTGATGTCGCAACGCACAACGTCATCTCCTTTAGCAAGGCCAACCTCAAATGGGTGCATACTCCTCACGGCGATGCCTTGGTTATATCAGCCCTGACCAATCACTTCAAGATAGTAAGGATCTTAGTTGATGGGGGTTGTTTCGCCGACATTGTTTTCAAGTGGGCCTTCGATAAGATGAATGTGGACTTTAGCGTTGTGCAGCCTGTGGAGGCTCATCTCATCGGTTTCGGGGGAGATGTTGTGAGCTCGCTACGATGGGTCTCCCTGCCCGTCATGGTGGGGTCTAAGCCTAGAACGACCACTATATGGTCTAAGTTTATTATTGTGGACAGACCCTTGCCCTACAACATAATTATGGGGCGGCCAACAGTAATCGTCCTGAAGGTCGTCTGTTTCTCCTATCACCAGATGATGAAGTTCTCCACCAGTTTCGGGGTGGGAGAGGTTCAAGGAGACCAAGAGACAGCCCGAGCCTATAAGTGGAGCGTATTGGAGTAGAAATAGTAATTACCGAGAGGGGTTGAGCCTAGGGAGCATCGACCATCATTTCCCGAGCTTATGGCCTCGGCAGAGAAACCGAGCTTATTCTAATTGATGATCGTCGAGATGAAGAGCCCGATCTTCGACCCGATGAAGATCTCCTGGAAGTACCCATACACCTGACCATCGAGGGAAGAATTGTAAGAATAGGGGCTAGGCTTAGCCCAGAACAGCGTGCCGAGCTCACCGAGCTATTGCAAAGCAATTACGATGTTTTCGCTTGGTCGCACAACGAGCTCCCAGGGATTGACCCCATCGTGGCCATGCACCAGATGTATGCCGATGTGCACTACCCTCTTTTTTCGAAAAAAGCAAATAAAATTTCACCCAGACAGGCAGAAGATCATAGAAGAAGAAATGGATAAGTTCATCAAGTTCAACGTTATGGAAGAAGTCAAATTCACATATTAGCTGACCAATGTGGTCCTCGATCCTAAGGTCGGTAACAAATGGCGCCTTTGCAAGGATTTCAAGGATCTAAACATAGCTTGCCCAAAACATTTTTTCCCCTTCCAAGAATTGACATTGTGATCGATGCCATGGTCTGGAATGAGCAACTAAGCTTTCTGGATGCCTACACCGGCCATAACTAAATCTCGATGTACCTGCTGGACAAGAGCAAGACCTTATTCATCATAGACAGAGGCACCTACTGCTACAAGGTCATGCCCTTCGACCTTCGCAATGGCGGGGTGTCCTATTAGAGACTCGTCAACAAAATGTTCAAAGAGGAAATTGGGGAGACGATAGAGGTGTATATTGGTGGCCGCTAATTAAGTGTTGTCACTTTTACTGCAAGCGTACAAATCAAGTTTTAGTATAATGGACCTTTCGGTCGGGTATCGTATCCACAGGGATTGGAGTTGTTACTATCGAGTACCGCAATTCTCATAACCTGACTTTATCTAGGCGACAAAAATGGAATATAAAATTAAATACTAATACTAAAATATTACTTTAACTATACAAATTACTAATACGAGATAGTTATGGGATAGATTATCTAGAGATTAATTTTATTTACTTAAACGTGTTTGATTTCATTTAGTCTACAATAATGGTGTTCGACGTATTTGACAATTTCAGTATCTAAAACTCATTCGTCACCTCTCCCGAGTGTAAGACGGAGGATGTAACGCAACTTCGTGTCAACGAAGAAGTCCCCCTCAATATCTTAACGATCCTAGGTTGCGTGAGTCTTGCCCTAACCTCATTGATTGCACACAAAACCTCAGTTTGTAAACTCTTTCGCCACATCTCCTGAGTGTAAGACGAAGGATATAACGTGACTTCGTGTCAATGAAGAAGTCCCCCTCAACGTCTTAACGACTCTAAGTCACGTGAGTCTCGCCCCAACGTCATAGATTTCGTGCGTTGTGTTTACCCTATTGACAATCTCAGTTCTAAAATTCCCTCACCACCTCTCCTAAGTGTAAGACGAGGGAATACACGACTTCGAATCAACGAAGAAGTCCCCCTGAACATCTCAAATGACTCTAGGTCGCGTGAGTCTTGCCCCAACATCATAGATTGTCCACAATTCTGACCCCAATCGGGTTATCGGATCACGGCGTTTGTTTATTCTAATCCGAATCTGGGATTTGTCAAACTCCGTATTCTCGATATATAAATCTAAGCATAATAAACAAACAATATGATAAAAACACTTAAACAGCGAAGAACAATCATCAAAGAAATGCAACTAAACCAAAACTATGTTTTTATAAACGATATTAATCTCATACATAATCCACGTTTAACCTAAGGCCATAGCCGTTTATACAATTAAAACTAGGATAAACATGCTCAAACATACATAGAAGATAAGAAATAAAAGGAAAAATGGGTGAACTTAGACGATTTCCGAAGATTAGCCGCTAAAACCATCCACCGAATGATTCTTCTTCTCCGCGTGTTGATCTTCTTCTTCCGATATGTATGAGTACTCCCCATACTCTCTCTATATCCTAACCTAAGCCTTAAGGGCTGTAATGGCCAAAGAGAAGCAAATGAGGAAGGAGGAAATGGGTATTTATAAGCAAAATATCTAAATAAATATCTAACACTGCGCAGAGGCCACCGCCGCGTCGGTGGAGTATGTCGGTTAAGGTTCGTCTAGGCGGTGGATTGGGAAAACTTTCTGCTGGTTCACTGCTGCGGCTCTGGGTAGTCAGTAGCGAAATTTTTGTTTTCTGCTTCTTCATCGCTGCGGCGGTGGGATTCACCACTGCGGCGATGGTCCGTCTGTGGCCTTTGGTCTTTCTCAGTATCTTTACCGCCATGGCGGTGGGCTTGTTTGCAGAATCTTGTCGCCTTGCTCATTTTTCCACCGTTCTACTACCGTTCTCGATACGAATTGATCGTTTACACTCTGATTTCATACATTTTCACCCCACGCACCTATTTTAATATAAAAAGAATAAAAATATATTAAAATATATAAAAATAACTATAAACGTACTCAAAAATTAACAAATTCGATTTAGAAATAGATAGGTAATTTATATCTATCAAATACCCCCAAACTCCGAATTTTGCTAGTCCTCCAGCAAAACACCCACACAATACAAGAAAATATAAAAACTAATTACGAAATTGAAAACTAAAAACAAAAAATACTAAAAACGAAAATGTGTAAGTTTTGATTATCATCTACCGGCTGAAAGATTTTTCCCTCATCGGCCCCCAATCCTATCAAATTCAAGCATAAATCACACCATGTAATGTTCTAGAATTTCAACGTTAAAAAATAGTAAGCGTTATTCTAGATCCTGTTTAAGTGTGTGTGATTAAACTCAAATATATTACTATCCACTGATTAGATGGGATTATTTATCCCTAAATAAAGATCATGACGTAAAATCTTTACGGTATAGGGAATCCATACGCCTGACCAAGGTTCTATTCTCCACTAATGTAGGTTCGGAGGTTCATGAAGATCATTAGGGCTTGGATCGGTTTTGGAATAATGGCCAACGGGTACTTTGGAATTTGAAAACGGGTTAACGTCGTTAACTTTACGTTACCTGAGGCACATCGCTTGGCACTCTCATACTCGAAACCCTATAGTTTAAATAGAAACAACCCTGAACAAACGTTTAAGAACGTCGTATTCACTTGTCATGTCAAAAAGAAATAATTTTTTTTTTCAAACTACACATCACATCCCCAAACTCATTTGATTTGTAATATTTAAGGGGTGTGTAAAAAACGAACAAAAACGACAAGTGAGTACTCGAATACCGAATCAG
This sequence comes from Eucommia ulmoides, assembly GCA_016647705.1. Classification (NCBI taxonomy): domain Eukaryota; kingdom Viridiplantae; phylum Streptophyta; class Magnoliopsida; order Garryales; family Eucommiaceae; genus Eucommia; species Eucommia ulmoides. Next base: position 4,905,570 of record CM028333.1, on the reverse strand, counting down.
TATAAAGTTTGCCCTAAATCCAACCGCTCACTTCAAGTAGCATTTGCAACTGCTAACTTGAGTCTCTCAAATTGTGCCTTTAATTCGGCAATATAGGTTTGGACAAAAACCAATCGGTTAGGGTATTTGTTAAGTGTTCAGCTTTGAAATGGCTATTAGGCTTCGACAGGGTAACAAGGGGTAATGATTTAACAAGGTAAGCTTAAAAAGGCTCAAGTGACAAAATGAATGCCTAAATCATATCTCCTAAACAACTTCGCCTAGGATTTCGCCTAGGATTTTCCCCAAATTAGGTTCTAGAATCCCTTTTGTCATGAAATTGATTAAAAGATAATCGATTTCAAATCAATCAGATAGTGCTATATTGAGTTTACGTGCTCGTACATTTAGGATCCACAATAACTTTTACTAAGACGATACGTTAAGCACACAGAATCACACATGAATGAGCTTTACGCTCGATCTCAAAACAATCAGGGGACAGAGACATCATTGGGTAAAGGCCCAGATGACGTCAAAACTCAACACAAAACAACAACTAAACTATACAATCTAATCCTAAACAAGCATGCACACGATAAAAAAAAAAAAAAAAAAAAAAAAAAAAAAAAAAAAAAAAAAAAAAAAAAAACAGTAAAACATACTAACTAAAACACATATTAAAACATACTAACACATCACCACCAACTTAAAATAGGTTATGTCCAAAACAAGTCGTCAACGATCCCAATAACAGTATATAGCATGATATTGAAGATGAGGGTTTAGAACACGTACCTGGGAGGATAGAGGATCTCGACTCCGACTCAAATCGACGGAGATATATCTAACTTATTTGTGACCCTGGGTTACCTCCTAAGAAGCGCTTAGTTTAATGTCATCGGCCCGACACATGCCCTCAAGACTGGAGAGATATTGCAATGCACGAAACACAAGAGTACCTATCGATCTAACATCTTCAAGCATCCTGTAGGAAAACAAAAACAAAACTACAAATGAAAATTATATACAAAAATGCCTAAATTAAAATCAAGTTATTTACTCCCAATATCAATAGTAATCAACAAGACAATCCCCGGCAACGGCGCCAAAAACTTGGTGGCCGCTAATTAAGCGCTATCACTTTCACCGCAAGCGTACGGATCAAGTTTTAGTATAATGAACCTTTTGGTCGGGTATCGTATCCACAAGGATTGGTGTTGTTACTATCGAGTATCGCGATTCTCATAACCTGACTTTATCTAGGCGACAAAAATGGAATATAAAATTAAATACTAATACTAAAATATTACTTTAACTATACTAATTACTAATACGAGATAGTTATGGGATGGATTATCTAGAGATTAACTTTATTTACTTAAACGTGTTTGATTTCGTTTAGTCTACAATAATGGTGTTCGACGTATTTGACAAGCTCGGTATCTAAAACTCCTCTGCCACCTCTCCCGAGTGTAAGACGAGGGATGTAACGTAACTTCGTGTCAACCAAGAAGTCTCCCTCAACGTCTTAAAGACCCTAGGTTGCGTGAGTCTTGTCCCAACCTCATTGATCGCACACAAAACCTCAGTTTGTAAACTCTTTCGCCACCTCTCTCAAGTGTAAGATGAGGGATATAACGTGACTTTGTGTCAATGAAGAAGTCTCCCTCAACATCTTAACGACTCTAGGTCACGTGAGTCTCGCCCCCAACGTCATAGATTTCGTGCGTTGTGTTTACCTTATCGACAATCTCAGTTCTAAAACTCCCTCACCACCTCTCCCGAGTGTAAGACGAGGGAATACGTGACTTCGAATCAACGAAGAAGTCCCCCTCAACATCTCAAAAACTCTAGGTTACATAAGTCTTGCCCCAACGTCATAGATTGTCCACAATCCTAACCCCGACCGGGTTATCGGATCGTGGCGTTTGTTTATTCTAATCCAAATCCGAGATTTGTCAAACCCCGTATTCTCGATATATAAATCTAAGCACAATAAACAAATAATATGATAAACACACTTAAACAGCGAAGAACAATCATCAAAGAAACGCAACTAAACCAAAACTACGTTTTTATAAACGATATTAATCTCATACATAATCCACGTTTAACCTAAGACCGTAGCCATTTATACAATTAAAACTAGGCTAAACATGCTCAAACATACATAGAAGATAAGAAATAAAAGGAAAAACGGGTGAACTTAGCCGATATCCGAAGATTAGCCGCTAAAACCATCTACCGAATGATTCTCCTTCTCCGCGTGTTGATCCTCTCCTTCCGATATGTTTGAGCACTCCCCATACTTTCTCTATATCCTAACCTAAGCCTTAAGGGTTGTAATGGCCGGAGAGAAGCAAAGAAGGAAAGAGGAAAGAGGTATTTATAAGCAAAATATCTAAATAAATATCTAACACTGCGTAGAGGCCACCGCTGCAGTGGTGGAGTATGTCGGTTAAGGTTCACCTAGGCGGTGGAGTAGACAGTGGATAAGGAAAACTTTCTGTTGGTTCACCACTGCGGCGGAGGATTTTAACGTCACGGCGCTGGGTAGTCAATAGCGAATTTTTTGTTCTCTGCTTCTTTACTGCCGCGGCGATGGGATTCACTGCTGCGGCAATGGTCTATCAGTGGCCTTTAGTCTTTCTCAGTATCTTCACCACCGCGGCGATGGTCTGGACACCGTGGCGGTGGTCTTGTTTGCAGAATCTTGCTGCCTTGCTCATTTTTCTATCGTTCTCGATACGAATTGATTGTTTACGCTCTGATTTCATACATTTTTACCTCACCCACCTGTTTAATACAAAAAGAATAAAAACATATTAAAATATATAAAAATAACTTTAAATGTACTGGAAAACTAACAAATTTGGTTTATAAATAGATTGGTAATTTACACCTATCATATATCAATGACATACTGGTCAGGAGCAGCTGAGCTCAAGATCACCTCGGGCGCCTCCAAGCCTATTTCGATAAATTCTAGGCTCACCGAATGAAACTCAACCTGAGCAAATGTATTTTTGAGGTGTCAGCTAGCAAATTCTTTGGCTATATGGTATCTTAGCACGACATCGATACCAACCCCGACCAAATCAGTACTATGCTCGGGTTGGCTTCAGCCCACAACAAAAAAGAGGTCCAAATGAACAGGTCGATTGGCGTCTCTCAATCGATTTATCTCCCAGTCATCCGAGAAGTGCCTGCCATTTTTCAAAATTATCCGAGGCAACAAGGCATTTAAATGGACCGAGGAGTACGATAATGCATTCCAAGAATTGAAGAAATACCTCTCCTCGGCCTCCCTACTCAGCACGCCGAGAAGAGGGGAGTACCTATTCCTCTATATCGCATCGTCCACAATGGCGGTAAGCGTCACCCTGGTTATAGAAGAGGACGGTGTCTAGAGCCTAGTCTATAACTCCAGCAGGGTCATCACTAACACTGAGATGAGATACACGAGATTTGAGAAGTTGGCCTACGCCCTGTTGGTCGTTTCGAGAAATCTAAGTCAGTACTTCCAAGCTCACATTATTGTCGTACTGACTGATCAGCCTTTAAGGCAAATTCTCCACTCTTCTGATATTTCTAGGTAGTTGATAAAGTATAAACTCGAACTGGGTCAGTTCCACATCGAATACTGACCCCGAACGGTAATCAAGGGGCAAGTTTTGGCCAACTTCATAGTCGAGCTGACCTTCTCAAACAATGATCCTAGTACTGACCTGGAAGCAGCAGAGAATATGTCACACGCCACCCCGGCACTCGTCACGTGAGGCCGGGCATGACATCGACTTGACACCACCTGACCAATAAACTAATATCCAAACATACATATATACATACACGTGCTACTATAAATTCTTTTCCAAAGATATATATATATATATACCCGTTTCAAAATTTGGGAGCACGCCTATCCCAAATATCCGCAACCAAAATCACGAAATACTGAACCTTCCATGGTTTGCCTCCAACCGACTTACCTCCAAAATAACACTATCTCTGGACTCTACCTAGTGCTTGTGGTGGACCAACTCCTAGACGCATTACCTGAAACCAAATATTTTATCGGTGTACTGTCTTCGTAATATAAAAATACTTTTATGGATCAAGCATAAGTATTAAACACCACGTTTCAAAATATAATATAATATACCCATGTACCATACGGAAATCAAGTTCCCTGTCACCAATGAAATAAACTAATATGTTTAAAATACCCAATCCAAACATTTTTAATCAACCAACCCAATCATTTTAAATCAACCAATCCAAACATCTCGTCATATAATAAAATACCACACACCACTCTCCTACTTGTCACATGATCGTTTTTACCTTACGATTGGGAGTTACAACGGTACTGTAACCTATACAACTGTTTCATCTAAAGTGACTCTCAGTGCCAGGGCCATTTATTATCCCCAATGGTAGGGGTACTACTCGCAGGATTTGCACTTCTAACGAGTCAATCAACCATCTGCAGGACTAATCCTCCTGACAGGTCATAACAATCAACCACCTGCAGGACCAATCCAATTGACAGGTTATAATATCAACCACCTGCAGGACTAATCCTCCTGATAGGTAGGGGTGTAAACGAGCCGAACCGAGTCGAGTAGTAGATGTACAAGCTTGTTTATTTAAGAAAAACTTTAAACGAGCCATGCTCGAGCTCGAGCTGAGCTTTGAATTGACTGTTCAAGCTCAGCTCGAGTAAAAAAAATGAAGCTCGAGCTCGAGCTCGAAAAATTCGTTACTTATTTCGAGCTCGAATAGCTCGATAAACATGACACATTTAAGAACACTAACCAATCACCCAAATCTTCACGTATATGTCAAGTTGTAAAAAAATGCCAGCAATGTACATACAACATATGGAAATTTTACACTATTAAGTAGAAGAAATTAGCAAAAATATCAGAACAGATGAAGAAGCAGAAGGCGGAGGCGGTGTCGGCGAAGGCAGAGACGGAGATGAACATATAGAAATTCTACACTATTGAATTGCTTAAACAAACACTTGTAAGAAGCTGGCATTATTTTGAATAAATAATGCGACAGAAGCAGAGAGAGAGAGTACCATTCTACCAGATCGCGTCGGAGAAGGCAGGAGGCGGCGTCGGCGAAGGCAGAGATGGAGATGAACGGTGGCGAAACCGTGAGACGAAGATGGAAACGAGTGGCGAGCCGGCGACGAAGGTAGATCGGCGTGATAAGGAGATGGCAATGAGAATCGGAGAGAAGCAGGTCGTTTGTTTGGCTTGGGAAGTGAATAGGAATTGGGAAATGGAACCCTAGTTCTCCTCATAGTATATATATATATATATATATAATTATAAACAATAATTTTTTGTTCGCGAACATAAAAATGAGCTCGTGAACAGGCTTGGCTCGTTTTGGCTTTGTTCACGAACAACAACGAGTAGCTCGCAAACAAGCTCTGCTCAGCTCGTTCATTAAACGAACATTTTTAGGAGCTCAGGCTCGACTCATTTATTTTAATAAACACGTTCGAACGAGCTTTTTTCGAGCCGAGCCCGAGCTGTTCATGAACAAGTCGATTCGTTTACATCCCTACTGATAGGTCATAATATCAACAACCACCTGTAGGACTAATCCCCCTGATAGGTCATAATAATCAACAACTACCTGCAAGACTAATCTTCCTGACAGGTTATAATAATCAACTATCTGCAGGACATGCCCTCTTGACAGGTCATAATAATCAACCACCTGAAAGACCAACACTCTTGACAGGTCAATAACAATAATCAACCACCTGCAGGACGTGCCCTCCTAACAGGTCAAAACCATCCCGCATGACATACCCTCCTGACGGGATCAAAGTTATGGCATAGTCGAACAAAAATCATCTTCCACATTTTAAATCTACTCGATCCACATAAGTGATAAAATCGTCCAATTTTAATAAACATTATTTTTTCACAATTTATACAAAAATATAATTTGTAAATTATATAGAAAACAATATATTCGCCTCGTTTTTCGCACTGTAAAAATACCGACATCAGAAACTACCGGGACCTTGGTGCCTGCGAACCTAATAGCGATAGGGCCTAAATTAATACTTTATTTAAGATAAACCTAATATGCAATGCATGACCCTAAAATGCACAATTTTCCATTCCCCAAATTTAATTATGTAAAATTATTATTTTGTCCGTTTCGCTACGTTAATATTTACGGTACCATTTTATTAAGATTAACGATTACAAAAAATACTATTACAAATGCGAAAATTTTAATACTAACAATTTAATTTTACTAAAATAATAACCGAATAAAATTTTACCTGTTCCGGATTGCCCGTCGGCCGAGAAGTTGGTTTTCAGTTTTTCGTTTTTGTTTTTGTCTGATTTTTTTTTTCCTTTCTTTTTTTTTCTCCGTTTTTTTTTCCTTCTCTTTTTCTTCTTCTTCTTCTTGTTTTCTGTTTTGATCGTTGGATCTCACCACCGCAGCGACAACCCATTTTTTTCTATTCTGGGTTTCTGTTTCAGTTTCAGCCGACGCTCTTTTTCCTCACTAGCTCCGGAAATCTCACTTATCGCCCCTCCTCAATGATCAGAGCACACACACACACTACAACACACATATAAACAGCGATTACACATACGCACACGTCGATCATGCATGCACATACGAAATCGATGACGACATACACATACACACACATAATCACCGAATACACACACACCGCCGAACCAACAACGACGATCATATACCCACATACACATTGGACGAACGGCAACTGATCACACACATACCCACGCAATCGACGACGAACAACATACACACACCTGATCGCCTGAGCACACACACACACAAACGATGATCACACACACACATACACGTCCGATCCCATACACACCCACACAGCAACGACACACATACACACCGTCACACTATCAGACAGATGGAGACGACACACACACACGTACGATCACCAGATGAACGACCCCATCGCCAATCGAATGAACAACCCGAACATATACATACCACTCCGACACACACATACACACTTCGCCGTCTGGCCCCTGAACAAAAATTGACCACTGCTGATGCAACACCTACCGTCGGTAACGAACACACATACTTACACCTGGACAACCAACCGAACTCAGCAACCCATATACGCCGGCGACACCCACACACCACCGGATAACAACGAACCAGACAACCAAAACCCACACACTTACCGCCAGACCGATCATACACACCGGCGGCGACTGCCCTCTCTCTCTCTCTGTTTTTCTTTTCTGTTTCCTTTTTTTTTTTTTTTTTTTTCCTTTTCTGTTTTTTGGTGATGAGTTGTATGCATATGTGAATACATATATATGCAAGATAATAGTGGTAGCTTTGATCCTCCTTGATTTATGCGTTTTTTCATCCTTTTTTGTTTTTTTCCAAATGTGTGTGTATATATATATATATATTACTATTTTTTTCCAAATTACATTAATCTCTCCTAATTTTATTTAAGTTATTAGTTAAACCCAAAATCTATAATTAATATTTTTATAATTGCTAATTGATCCCTAAAATTTTTAAAATAAATAATAAATAACACAATCTACCCCATTATTTTCTAATTGTTCTAAAATGCAACTAAAATGATGTGTATGCAAAAATTAGGGTCCTACAAAATATATCTCCTCTAGTCGAAGAGGTCGGTAAAGCCCAGGTTGTGGCCTCTGACTTGAGGCCTAAATCGTGGTAGCTCTTCACCGATGGATTCTCCAACCAGAATGGTTCCGATGTCGGGATGGTTCTCGTAGCCCAAGATAAGAAGGAAGTAGAATATACCCTTAGGCTGGGATTTCGAGCTACAAGCAATGAAGCAAAATACAAGGCTCTTCTTGTCAGATTGAGATTAGCTCGAGAATTCAGCGTAAAGACTTTCCAGGTCTTATGCGACTCTCAACTTTTGGTCAACGAAGTAAACGGTGACTACCTAGCTAAAGACCTAAGCATGATAGCCTACCTGGAGATTGTAAAGGATTTGATAAGTGGTTTCAAAAATGTGCAAGTTAAGCAGGTACCCCGAAAAGAAAATAGGCATGCCGACACGTTGGCTAACCTGGCCTTGGTGGTAGAGTGCACGCTTAAGAGGACTGTGCCCGTAGAGTACCTTGTCAAGCCGAGCACTAAACTTTCAGATGAGGTCACGACTATATGTGCTCTTAGCTCCGACTCGACTTGGATAGATCCGATGAAAAACTACCTCACCGACGAGATGCTACCTGAGGACCGAGCTGAACCAAGGATAATGCGGTATCGATCCGCGAGGTATACCCTCCTTGATGGGCTATTATACAAAAATCTTTCTCGGGTCTCTAATCTAGATGCCTGCGACCAGAGGAAGTCGAATACGTCATGCATGAAGTCCATGAAGGGATTTGTGGTAACCATTCAAGGGGCAGGTCACTAGCCCAGAAGTTACTCCGGCACGGTTATTATTGGCAAAGGATGTTGGAAGATGCCGAAGAGTTTGTGAAAAAGTGTAACAAATGCCAACGGTTTACCATGCACCCTCACGCACTGCCAACGGAGCTGGTGCCCATGATTAGCCTGTGGCCCTTCACCCAGTGGGTCATCTACCTCTTCGACCCGTTCCCTCAAGGCACTGGCCAGATGAAGTTCCTGGTCATTTCCATTGAATACTTCACGAAGTGGGTGGAAGCTGAACCGCTAGCCAAGATCACCAAGGAGAGAATATAAGACTTTGTGTAGAAGAGGATAATCTGTCAGTTTGGCATCCCCAAAGCCTTCGACTCGGATAACGAGAAGTAATTCAACAATGACCTGTTTGCCGATCTCTACTCCAGACTGGGGATCAGCACGAACTTTTCCTTCCCCAGCCACCCCAAGCCAACGGTCAGGTCAAAGTCACAAACATAACCATTATGCAAAATTTGAATACGAAGTTAGACAAATTAAAGGGGTTGTGGGTGGAAGACCTATACCTCATGCTTTAGGCCTACCATACAACGGCTAGGACCCCGATCGATGAGATGCCCTTTGCAATAACCTTCGGGTCTGAGGCCGTCATCCCGGTAGAAGTTGATTTACCCTCACCACGGACTGCGACCTCTTTCGATCAAGCTGAAAAATGAAACAGGTCTGGCCTTGAGTATAGATCTATTGGAAAAGAAAAAGAAAAGATCCCGGGTACATCAGGCCACCTACCAGTAGAGAGCAGCCCGGTATTATAACAGAAGGGTCCGACCTCAGTCTTTTGACGTCGGAGACCTCATTCTCAGAAAGGTCACTTTGGCCACCGAGGACTAGAATGCCAAAAAACTCGTTCCCACCCGGGAAGAACCTTACCGAGTCTCCTGAGCAGCTCAGCCTAGTACGTATAACCTGGAAACTAAAAATAGGGTACCTCTGAGGCACTCCTGGAATGCCGAGCACCTGAAGCGCTATTACCTAAGGGATGATTCATCTTTCTAAACTTGTAAAAATCTCAATTTCCAAGTATGTAATGAAATTTTTGTTCAATGAAAAAAGCGTTTGGTTTAAAGTGTTCTCCAATCTCCAAAATCTTAACAAGTGCAGAGGCGGAGCCGATCATCCCTAAAGGGACAGTGCCTATAAGGACGAATTTGAGATAACCCGAAAAGGCTCAAGTATGAGCTTGACTACAGAGAACTCACCTATGACCGGCCACGTACGTGAATCACCAAGGTGTTGAAATCTGCAGACCAAAAGGGCCCTACTTAGGTCGGACACCTTTACCAATATGCCAACCACGTGAGCATGGATAAATCGAGCTTATATGGATGGTTAGGGGTAGAACGATCGAGGAAGGATAAAAGGCTGAAGGACCAGCCTGACCTCCCAGTACTTGAGTGAGATTATATCTCCTCAGTATGACATGTAATTGAAGATTAAGTTTTTCTCGGTGTTTCACTTGATTGAGGTGTAATCTCTCGATACAGCGATAATGATTTAGATGGTCCCAAGCCCAAAAAAGCAAGTGAAATCAGCTCGACTTTGAAATTAAGACCAGTGTAAGACCTCGCCCAGTAAAAAATTTCTTTAACACTTGGCGTCTGAATGAAAAGGCTCACTACCAAGTCCTCAGAAGTAACCGAGCTGATTTGAACGTCCAACTAGCCGATCAACTGACCTGGTTCCAAGCAATGACATCAGTATTGCAAAATCTCTCAGTCATAAGGGGGCACAAGTCCATTGCAAAGGAAGCCCAAGTGGCTGGAGACCCTCGACCTTTTTGTGGGTAATGAGCTCAAAGAATTTTGAGGCCGATATGTTAGTCCTATCATGATCACCGAGCTTATTAACTACCCAATTATCAAAATACCTTGTTTGCGAAGATGTCTGATAGGTGTAAAATACCTATCTACTTCTAAACTGGATTTGGTAGTTTTCGAGTGTTTTAGTTATATTTAATTGCTTTTTAATTTGTTTTTATGTAATTCAAGTGTAGGGATGCAAACAAGAGACAAATGAGCGAAAACGGTGGGAAAACGATAAAGAAATGATGAAGAACAATGTTTCAAGATTGCAGAATCTTGGCCTAGGTAGAAATTCCTCTGCCTAGGTGAAGTTGAGGTAGAAGTCCCTCGGCCTAGGCAGAAATTCCTCGGCCTAGGCGAAGTTGAGGCAGAAACTTTAAAGCAGCTCCTCGGCCTAGGTAGAAATTCCTCGGCCTAGGCGAAGTTGCGGCAGAACCTTAACCGACATCACCTCCGCCTAGGCGAAAATTCCACCGCCTAGGCGAAATCCTCTGCACAGCAAACAGATATTTTTAGATATTTTGAAACCTTGCACCTATAAAACCATTTTCCCCTCATTTCCATTAATACTCTTGGATGTTTTGAGAGCCTTTTTTACCTTAGAGAGGATTAGATAATTTAGGAGTAGATTAGATTAGTTTTAGGAAGTGATCCTTGGCTAATTCTTGAAGAGCTAAAAGAGAAAGTTCATCAATGGGGAAGAGCTCGGGAGGATCATTCTTTGGCGAAAGTGGACTACTCCACTTTAAGATTTGGTTTTTCTTTCATTTTTCCCATATTTGTAATTAATGTTTATTATTAATGATGATGATCTCCTCTTGATTTAATAGTGTAATGGCTAAGATCATGTTAGTTTAGTTAGATATTAGTTAGGGTTAGATATAATTCATGTAACTATCTCTTTGGTTTAATATAAGTTATTTCAATGGTTTGTTATCCAATTCCAATTGTGTTTACCATTATTTCACGTTTATTATGCTTGTTACGATAAACCGAGAATACGGGGTTTGACACTCAGGAGAGGTAACCTCAAATTTGGACTAGGGTTAAATACAACGCGACGATCCAATAACCCGGGAGTGAGTTGGAGAGTGTGCAATCCATGAGGTTGGGTCAAGACTCACGTGGCTATGTGTTCGGAAAGGCGTTCGAGGGGGATTTCGGCATCAATGCGAAGTCATGTATTCGCTCGCTTTTCACTCAGAAGAGGGAGCGAGTGAGTTATAGATACCGAGATTGTTGGATGTGATGATAACCGTTATTGATAACTAAACTAAGCCAAATAGGTATTAAGTGAATGAAATCAATTAGTGTAATTAGAATTAATCCTTAGGAGTAGTTTTAATTAGTTTAATTTAAAATATTAATTGAATCGTCAGGATAATATGAGACTACGTAAATTGCAGTACTCAATATTCACACTTTCCTTGTGGGAACGATATCCGATCTTCAAAGATCCATTATATTAAAACTTAGGCCTCGTATACTTGCGAGAGTAAGTAGTGGCGTATTTCACGCGCTACCAATGTCCGAGTTGATTTACGGTTTTAAGGTTAATTGATTAAGGTCGGTTGTCTTTATCAGCTCTTAAGCAATGATTAATCGTGTAAGTGTGCAAGATGAGCCGACCATGAAAGCCCAAACCGAGCAGATATGAAGATCAAGGAAAGATGGAGGAAATTTTCGTTCATTCATTTCCAAAATTACAAAAGGTGGGGTTGAAGCCAGTCATTACAAGCTCGTTCTGGGTTGAAATGAAAACAAAATAAAAGAAAAAAAAATACGAGTTTGAATTTTTGTCTGGGCTGAGGGTGTGGTGATTAGGGAGTCGCGTCAGCCTAGTCTCTAACATAGCACTAGGCCCAGCATTGCCGCTTTGGCCTCTTTCGACCTGTGGTTAGGAGAACTCTATTTTTATGGTCCTGTAGTCAAAGTTGGGGTGCTGACACCGGAGAGAATTAATAGCAGTATCGAAGCCCATTTTCATCACTGGCGTGCCAATCCAGCTTTCGATGTTTCGGTAGTCCTGACTCTTCTTCCAAGCCTCTACAGCTCCCCTCTTGGCCTGCTCCACTAGCATCGCCTTGTCAGCAGTACACTTCTTGAGTGGTTCGATCGCCGTGTTGGCTCTTCCCTTGAACTTTTCGGCCATTTTGATTAGGGATTCCTTGTCCTTCGCTAAATTCTCATTATCCCTCCTCAGCAGATCAACCTTATCTTGGTGTTTTTCTACTGCCTCATCCAGCTCGTGCACCCTCAGAGGGCGGTGTTGCAACCTGAAATGATCTTAATCTTTTTCTCCTCGAATTTACTGGTCCACTCGTTGGCGCAGTGGAGGCGCAACCCCATTTTTGTGACCTTATAGAGGTTCTGCGTAAAGAAGGGATCAACAAGGATGGAAAAGTGAAAGTATTTGCAAAGTCCAAAAATGTTACCGAGACAAGGAACTTATCGACGAGGCACCTTTGTACAGCTCGGTGGCGAGCTTGATGTCGGACTTAGCAACGATCCTACTCTGGTCCTCAGGGGGAGTGATTTTGTGAATGAAGCACAGGAGGATGTCGAGTTGATCCAGGATATGATGGTCAAGCTGGAGGCCGATATCAGCAACAAATGTCCTTGCTTGCTTTGGTTTACCCTTTCTCATGTTCTTCTTTTTGGGGCTCGATCGCCACCTTGAGTATGCTCACTTTTCTTTTTTTCTTGTACCTCTTCTCAACAGGGGTCGGGTTCTCATCCTCCAAGGGTAGGGGCTCTACCTGGGTCGAAGGCCTTCCCTCCGGTGTCGAGACCCTGCCCGCCGACACCGACCTCGTTAGGGTCCTCTAGAGAGCTGACCAGGCTAAGGTGTGTTCCACCCCCTGGCTTTTCTCACCAAGTAGGGAGCCCTGTTGCGATCCCTGCTGTAAGCTGGATTGTTGTGAGTCGTACCCGGCTGCCCCCTTCTTGGCTTGCTCCATGGCCATCCTCTTCATCGCCTCAATGTCCATGACTGCGTAAAATATAGCAACAGTCATAACAAGGATTACAAAAAGCTCCAGGTACAAAAACATAACCAAGCTGAGGTAGAGTAACTTACTGTTCTTCGAATTCTTCCTTAAAATCGGCGTGGGAAGAGATGGATTACTCCAAAAGTAGATGTCGTACAAGGACGACATGATCAATGATTTGATGTAGTTGAAGGGTGTCTTCGCCACCCGATCTTTCTACGCGACGATCATCGGGCCGAGCTTGTTTTTCTTTTGGGCTGAGAATGTAAAAAAGAACAACCCAGTTAGCACGACATATTGAAAAGGAAAAATAAACTCACATTGGGTTAGCACTTACCCACGATCCCCCAATGCATCTAGATCGGGTGATCTATATCAGCAGCGAAACTGAACTCCTATCATTTTCCTCCGAGAAAAAAGAAGTTGGACTTCCAATCCTTGATGGAGTTGTCATAGCCACAGAGAAATTTTTGTCGGGCAGTGATGTAGCACCAACCCTTCCTACCGAGCATCGACTTCGCGAGGAAAAGAGCATAGAATAACTCTAATGATGGCGTAATTCCCTCGGCCATGAAGATGATGTGGGCCGCCACCACTATCCTCATGTTGTTGGGGGCAAGCTGTAATAGACACAGCCCAAGGTCCCAACAAACGACCCAGTAGTTGCTCCTCGTACACCGTAATATACCCCTTCGGAGGAGCACAGGTACAGTCGTCCTTCCCGAGAGCCTTCAGGTCCATTGAGCTAGGGATGACGTACTATAATTTTACTAGTCCTCGAGCAAAACACTCACACTAAAATGAAAAACACAACTAAATGAAAAACACAAACAACCTAAATATAAACAACCTAAACATAACGATATGCGAGTTTTGAATTCAGTTAACGACCAAGTCATTTTTCCCTCAACAACCCCTAATCATATCGAGTTCAAGCGGTAAAACGCACCATGTGATGTTCTAGAATTTCAACATTCAATAATGGTAAACGTCATTCTAGATCCTTTCAACGTGTGTGTGTGAGACTCAATAATATAACTATCCAACAATCAGATTGGATTATCCACCAACGAAACTCACGACTTAGACCGTAAAGGATTAGGATATCCATATGCCTGATTAAGTTCCACTCTCCACTAATGTAGGCTCGGAGGTTCAAAAAGACCAATAGGTCTTGGTTTAATTTAGGAACATGGCCAAAGGTATATCGGGAATATAAAACAGGTTAATGTTGTTAACTTTACGAAAATATAAAACAGGTTAACGTTAACGTTAACTTAATGATATCCAAGGCACAACGCTTGGTACACTCACACTTGAACCCCTATTGATAAATTTTGAAACAATCATGAACATCTTTTAAGACCGACGTACTCACTTGTCAAAAGAAACTGAAATTTAACGATATTTACATATGTTGTTTTTCAAACATACTACACCCCCAAACTTATTCGATTATTACAATTTCATAGGTGTGGTTAAAACAAACAAAAAAAAACAAGTGAGTACTTGAATACCGAACCAATCGAAAGTTCGCCCTAAACTCAACCGCTCACTTCAAGTAGCATATACTAATGCTAACTTGATTCACTCAAATTGTGCCTTTGGTTTAGCGATATAGGTTTGGAAAGAATTCAATTGACCAAGGTATTTGTTATGTGTTTAGAATTGAAACGGTTAATAGGCTTTGACATGGTAACGAGGGATAAACATATAACAAAGTAGGCTTCAAATGCTCAAGTTAGGTCTCCTGAACAATCTCGCCTAGGATTTCACCTCAAGTTTCCCCCAATCAGGTTCTAGAATCCCTTAAATTGTCATGAATTTGGCTAATGGATAATCGTCCTCAAATCAATTAAATAGCTATACATTGAGTCTATGTGCTCGTGAAAATTAGGATCTACAATAACTTTTGCCAAAACGACATGCCAAGCACACAGAACACACATGAATAGGCATTACTCTTGACCTCGACAAACAACTAGGGGATAATATCATCATAGGGTAATGGCCCAGGTGAACGCAAAACTTAACATGCAACGACAACAACACACAAACACAAACTAATCTAAACAAACATGCATACATGAAAACAATAAAACATTTAAACTATATAACTAACAACAATAAAACATACTAAACCTACTACACATCACCCCCAAACTTAAAACGATCAGTGTCCACAATAACCTATCAGCGATCCCAATGAAAGCGTAAAGTATGATAATAAAAACGGGGGCTTAGAACACATACTTGGGAGGCAAGACATGCTCGCCTCCGAATCAAGTCAGCGGTAACTGATCTAATTTATTTTTAACTTGGGTTGCCTTCTAAGAAACGCTTGGTTTATTGTCCTCGGCCTAACACGGATAACGGCTCATCAAAGAGCAGTTTCCACCCATAGTAAGTGGCATATATCACTACATATGGGTCTTGATTTAGTACGCCCTCAATACTGGCGAGATTTGGCATTATTCGGCTCGACCTCTCAACAAGACTCGTTTCCGGATCATGTGCTTGGTTGTCTTGGAAGTACAGTGCAAATGGCGGCGAAGGATAAGTGAGCCACATCGGATCCTCGTAGATGTAATCGTCTTTGATCGGTGGTGGTATCACAATGTACATCTCCAATGGTTGAGAATCACCATCGTCGATCCATGCTTGGGTTCTTATCTCATTCGATTCATCTCTAATGAATGCTCCCAAGCTTCTTCATCTCTTCTCCGGTTCCTCCCGGTGGCTTTCACAATCGGATGTGACAATTGTATCTCCCAGTGCCACTGCTTCGGACTCAGCCTCGACCTCAATAAAGCAGATAAATTGACCGATTTACGTCTAAAGAGATGTTACGATCACATCGATTTACGTGCAAATCATCTCAATGTTGTCAAGACGATCCTCGTGCACATTGATCAGGTCATTCGTATCCCACCAAAACACCTGAGTCTCCCCAATAAAATTAGTGAATAGTTTCTCCAGGGCGGGGGAAGACTCCATATTTTGGTCCGGGGTGTCAATCCATGGTGCCGAAATGGTGAAACTATCCCCCAAGCTTTGGTAGCTTGAAGAAGAATTCCAACTCTGATAGTCAAATGCCTCCATGTCTTGCAACAACCAATAGGCCTCCTCTGCAGTTAGTTGGTCAAAAGAGATGATACTGTTTCCTCCTTCAACCCAATTTCTTGTTGCGGCTTGTAACCCATTGAGGAAGTTCAGTAGTTGACACTCCCTCGAAAAATGATGATTATGGAACCGAAGTAGCAACACCTTGTACCGTTTTCAGGCACAATATAATGGTTCGAATCTTGTTGACAGAAATATAAAAGTACCTGTTGATCTAACATCTTCAAGTACACTACAGGAAAAACCAAACTACAAACAAAAAATTATAAACAAAATAAATGCCTAAATTAAAATTAATTTATTTACTCACAATATCAACAACAATCTAAAAACTAATCCCCGGCAATGACGCAAAAAATTTGGTACTGAAATATTATATCGCCACTTTCACCGCAAGTGTACGGGTCAAGTTTTAGTATAATGAGAAGAGTTAGAGTTGTCGTATTCATAGAGATTGGTTGAGATTATTATCGAGTACCGTAATTATCATAACCTAACTTTATTTAGGCGATAAAAATTGGTTTATAATTAATAAATACTAAACTAAAATACTAATTTATCTTATTATACTATATTACTAATATGAGATGTTTAGGGGAAAAGATTATCTAGGAATTAATTTCATTTACTTAAATGTGTTTGATTTCATTTAGTTTACAATAATAGTGTTCATCCTATCCGACAATTTATGTATCGTAAACTCACTCACCACTTCTCCCAAGTGTAAAATGAGTGAATATGCGACTTCTCGTCAACGAAGAAGTCCCCCTTAACATTTTAACGACACTAGGTCACATGAGTCTTGCCCCCAACGTCATGGATTGCACACTTTCTAACTCTCTCCCAGGTTATTAGATCGTCGCGTTGTGTTTACCCTAGTCTGAATTCGAGGTTACCTCTCCCGAGTGTCAAACCCCGATATCTCAATATATCTAAACAAGCATATAATGGAAATACAAGAACGGTAAATACAATCGAATAGCGAAGAACAACCGTTAAAGAAACACAACTCAAACAAATAACAATTTCATTTAAATCATATTAATCCCTAGACAATCCATGTTTAGCTAACAACCATAACCGTATATACAATGATAAACGCGCTAAACATGCCCAAAAAACTACCGAAGTTAGGGAATGAAAGAAAGAAACGAAAAACTTAGCCATTATCTAAAGATTGGCCGCTAAAACCATTCAACAATCGCTTCTTCCTTCTTTGTTTTGTGATATTCTTCTTCGGGTTGTGAGCTCTCCCTCAAAAACCTCTCAATCTATTCTAAAAATAAAGGGTCTCTAATGGTCGAAATATATGAGAGGATGAAGGAAATAGGGAACAAAATATCTAAAAATATCTAAAAAATATCTAAAATCAGTGCAGAGTGACCGCCGCGGCGGTAGGCATGTGGGTAGTGTCACCGTTGCGATGGTGGATACAGCGGTGGAAGTAGAGAGTTTATGTTGTTTTACCGCAGCGGCGGTGGACCTCACCGCTGCGACGGTGAATTTGCAGAGAGTTTAGGCCCTTCTCTGTATTTTAACCGCAATGGCGGTGGGCTGCAGGTTCTGAAATTTAGCCTCTTTGCTATTTTTCTACCGTTCTTCCACCGCTCTTGATCCGTTTTTATCCCAAACACCTGATTTATAACAAAAAGAATAAAAACATATTAAAACGTATTAAAACATTATAAAAATACTCAAAAATTAACAAGTTCGGTTTGGAAATAAATAGGTAAATTACACCTATCACGTACTTGAAGCGGAAAATTTTCACATCATTTTCCATCAACTCAGGTTTCACCTGCCAGACCAGAGCTTCAGGAGGGACCTCGTAGATAAGCCAATCAGAAATTGGACCAGCCGCTGAAGCCCAACCCAACGAGGATAGAGGGGCTGCAGCTTTTGGGATAGATGGGCCTTCAACATCAAGCTCGTCGGCAAGACCCACGCCAAACTCAATACTGGGTCGCCCAAAGGAGCCCGCCTTAATTATGGCCCTCTAACGTCGAGGACTACTGGCCTTGCCAAGAGACTGGGAAGTCCCCGCTCCGGGCAACCTGCGGGCCCTTTCGGACGACGAGGTCGTCCACTCAACCTCTGGAGCATTGACCTTTGTGGTTAATGAGCCAAGATCGATCTGCTAAATGAGGGACTTTACCCTAGTCCGTTCAGATTCAGACGGGTTGTACCTTGATGAAAAAGACGAAGACATGATTTGAGAGAAAAAAAGGGAGAACACCGTGCTCTGAGGTCGGGTGGAGATTTTATGAATACTCTGGTGCGAAGGAGAAATGAAATGCCTATTGGTAGCACGTGAATACGCCACTACTTATACTGGCAAGTATACGAGGTCAAAGTTTTAATATAGTGAATCGTTTAAGATCGGATATTATTCCCAGAGGGAAAGTGTGAATTATTGAGTACCGCAATTTACGTAGTCTCATATTATCCTAACGATTCAATTTAATATTTAAATTCAACTAATTAAAACTACTCCTAAGGATTAATTCTAATTACACTAATTAACTAGGGATCGATTTCATTCACTTAGTACCTATTTGGCTTAGTTTAGTTATCAATTATGGTTATTATCTCATCCAACAATCTCGGTATCTATAACTTACTCGCTCTTTCTTCTGAGTGAAAAGCGAGCGAATACATGACTTCGCGTTGACGCTGAAGTCCCCCTCGAACACCTTTCCGAACACATAGCCACGTGAGTCTTAACCCAACCTCATGGATTACACACTCTCCAACTCTCTCCCGGGTTATTGGATCATCGCGTTGTGTTTAACCCTAGTTCGAATCCGTAGTTACCTCTTCCGAGTGTCAAATCTTGTATTCTCAGTTTATCGTAACAAGCATAATAAACGTGAAACAATGGTAAACACAATTGGAATTGGATAACAAACCATTAAAATTAACTTACATTCAACCAAAAAGGTATTTACATGAATGACATCTAACCCTAGCTAATATCTAACTAAACTAACATAATTTTGGCCATTGAAACATTAAACCAAGATAAAATCATCATTTACAATAAATTATTAAGTAAAAAGATAGAAACAAGGAAATAAAGATCAAATCTTAAAGTGGAATGGTCCACTTTCACCAAAGAATGATCCTCCCGAGCTTTCTCTTCTCCATTAATGAACTTCCTCTTTTAGCTCTTCAAGAATTGACCAAGAACACTTCCTAAAACTAATCTAATCTACTCCTAAAATTATCTAAGGTGTAATGGGTCTCCAAAACATCACTCACAAATTGGGTGAAAAAGGGTTTTTATGTAAAGGTTTAGAAAATATCTCAGAAAATATCTCTGTGCAAAGGATTTTCGCCTAGGCGGTAGAATCTCCATCTAGGTGGAGGGGATGTCGGTTAACTTTCTGCTGCTCCTCCGCCTAGGCGGTGGAATTTCTGCCTAGGCCGAGGAGCTGTTCCAAAGTTTCTGCCTTTTCTCGGCCTAGGCGGTGGAATTTTCGCCTAGGCCTAGGGACTACTCCAAACCTTCTGCCTCTTCTCGGCCTAGGCGGTGGAATTTTTGCCTAGGCCAAGGGACTGCAATCTTGAAACCTTGTTTCTTCACTATTTTTACACCGTTTCTCCACCTCTTCTCTTGTTTATCACTTTTTTACGTCCCTACACTTGAATTACATAAAAACAACTAAAAAGCAATTAAATATAACTAAAACACTCGAAAACTACCAACTCCAGTTTAGAAGTAGATAGGTATTTTACACCTATCACCTATTTATAGACGGGCTGAGAAGTCGAATCGTCGCGTTAATCGGACAACAGGTAAAGCTTTGATTCGAGCGTTGTTAGGCCACGTGTCATACATTAGCCCAGTTTACAGTTAAATGTCTGGCAAATGCCTAGCAAAAACCAACCGAGCTCACTTCCCGTGCCGAGCTCATTTCTAATACCGAGTAGTCTTACCTCGGTCCCTGAATTCTGTTCTCAGTGAAGTGCAGGTCTGAACCCTCCACGCATCATGTTCTATTTCTACGTTAATGTTTGGGGAGAAACTAATATAGGTGAAAATCTACCGATCTCCACGTGTCTGCCACATAGATCAAAAGTGTTAGGTCACCAAACGGTCTGATAAGCCCAGTTGATAATAGCTTGTTATCTTCTCAGGTTGGTAACCATTTAGGACTTAACGATCGCTAAACAGGAATCTCTAGCATTGACGGATGATGTCACCAACGGGGGTCAGGTCGGTGTAACCACCCCGACGTCCATCCCGGTGCTCGAGTATACCCACTAATCTTGATGACTTGGCCCATGGGCCTCTCCACCAATTGACAAAGGCCCAGGCCCATTGCTCTTATCCCCCGCACACTCTCCACGCGCCAAATTAAGGGGGGTAACCTAGCTTAAAGCCCGAATTTCTGGGATGCTAATGACGTTCTTGCTTATAAAAGGAAGGCGTTGAAAAGCCTTTCAGGAGATTGCAAACAAGTGGTAATAACTTTATTTTATCTAAGCGTCCTCAATTTTTTCCCTCCGAGCTTTTACTCTCACACAGGAGGGGGCACGCCGGGTACACCCCGGCAAGTCCTATGTGTAGGTACCCACCTGAAGGCCAGGCCAAACAATACCTCTCTAGCCCGGACAAGTGTAGGATCAAGGTTCAGAATGCCTGATGTTGATCCTAAGATTTTGATGAACAATTAAGTGTTGATATTTTAGTAGAACTAATGGTTTAATTTAGTGTTTCAGTGATTTAAAGTTCTAGTGAGAAAGATAACAAATTAAATGGATGCTAAACGATGAAGTTGAATATATTGAATAATTAAGAGTTTGAAGAAATTAGGGAAAACAACTCAAGTGAATCTTAACTCTTAATATCCCAATTAGGAACACACACATGACACAAAATGTATTTTATCATTTATGTGTGTTTTTTATTAAGTGAAATTATTTGCTCCTATGTGATTTGAGAAAAAAATAATTTTGAATGATTAAAATAGAATATAAGAAGATTAATGGAACTAATTTAGATGAGAAAATGGTTAAAGGGCAAAGACGTAAAAGAAAATAAGTTAAAAACTTGTTCAGAAAAGAGATCCAAAAGGTGGTAGTCGACTGGTAAGTCGACCGGACCAAGCAGCTGTAACTCTCTGTATCTCCAAGTCGACCGACAAGTCGACCGGCCAAGGAGGATGAACTCTCTGAATCTACAAGTCGACCAACAGGTCGACCGATGAAAGAAAAGAAAACTCTTTGAATCTACAGGTCAACAGGCAAGTCGACCGATGTACGCAGCAGCGATAGCTTGGCTACAACCTGAATTGGGCAGTCGACCGAACGCACTATTTCAGGATATTATTTTATCCGAGATTATATCCAAAAGTAGCCATTTTTGGTTGGAATTTGAGAGAGATTTCAGAGATATTTTCTATATTTAAGATATGGTTCACATATTAATTAAATCTTATTAATATGGTTCATTAAATATTAATGTTTCTCAATTTAATACTTGAAATAGATTCTATTCTTATTAATTGAGATTAAGAAATACTTTGGGGGTTTAATTGAGAGATTTGAAAGTTGTTATTAAGTGAATTGAACCTAAATAAAGTTATTATGATATAAGGGGTCTATATGTGCTATTAATTGTCATGACACATGTAAACTAGCCGTTAGAAGACTGATTTCATACTCATATATAAAAACCTGCAAATTTCTTATGTTATTACCCAGATATATTATCAAGAGAGATCAGAATATATCAATGAGTGAGCTTTTCTAAGAGATATCTTATTGAGAATTAAGTGAGTTTTTCTAAGAGAATCAATTGTTGATCATTGCTATTATCGGATTTGAAGTTACATTTTTCTAATCATTCTTTCTGTGGATTTCGTGTGTGATCTTTCCAATTATATTCTTTCATTGCATTATTTGATTATTGTTTGAAAATTGATCTTAGAAATTGTTTCTGATTTTTGAAGAAAATATTTTTACAAACAATTTCTTGAATCTGATTACGTGTTCAAATTTGCAACCCATATCTTGTTAAAATTAGATTTTTCTATCTCACGTTTTTCTATCACTAGTTGGGATATTAATTGAGTTATTATTTATCTAGGGTGGTAGAAGCTCCGAGTGAGATTTACTTCTTATCAATTTTTGTATTGGTGAGTTATGATGGATTAAATACTGTTGGCGGTATTTAATCAAAGGTAGTCGGGTTTCAGTCTCTTCCTGTAAAGAGATTGAGATAGTGATTTTTCCTGGATAGAATCCATCCTTACCTGGGATAATGATAGTTGGAGTGTTTTGTGAGGTTTTGATTCTTAAGCCTTAGTGTTAAAAAAAATTAGGTTATTCTTTAACCTATAAAAAGTAGAGATTCTTCCTTAGTCTGAGAAAAAAATATTGTAAAGGTTGATTCTAAGCCTATAAAAGAATCAGTGTGAGGGTTTGGTTCCTACCTTTAAAGGGATCTTGGTTTTAGTGGTTGCAACATCCGTGGAGCTCGAGGGACTGGATTAACCAAGAGTAGCTCGGTGAACCAGTATAAATCTTTGGTGTGCTGCTATATTTACTTTGTTATTTTTGTTGTTTGGGTGTGAACTTAGTTAATTATATTATTCCGCTGTGATATAAAGATAATAATTAATTTAGGATTAAAATTAATTATTTGATTTATTGAATTTTATTCTGATAATTTTTTATTTACCCAATTCACCCTCCCTCTTGGGTATTCTACTAGGCCAACAATTGGCATCAGAGCTGGTTTAGCTCGAATTTATTAGCTAACAAAGATCACATAGCATATATAGTAGCCACACAAGTTGAGGGGCAGTCTATGCACTGGCCACTCTTGTTTGCAGGTGAAAGTTACTCGTTTTGGAAAGACAAGATGATCACCTTTCTTTAGGCTATAAATTACGACGTGTGGCTTACAATCGAGGATGGTCTATTCATTCCAATGAAAAATGGAGTTGAGAAGAAGAAAGAACAACTCACTGCTTCTGATAAGTAGAAACTCTCCATTAACTCTCAAGCTATCAATATTCTCTTTTTCTCTTTAGACGCTAACGAATATTTTAGAGTTTCAGGTTGCAAATCTGCAAAGGAGATGTGGGATAAGCTACAAGTCACCCACGAAGGGACAAGTCAAGTGAAGCAGTAAAAAATCAATGCTCTTATGAGAAAATTTGAGTTGTTCAGAATGGAAGAAAATGAATCGATTCATGATATGTACACTCGCTTAACAACATATGCAACAATATGAGTCAACTCGGAAAGCCATACTCCATAGAGGATAGAGTACGAAAGGTCCTAAGGTCCTTGACAAAAATATGGGAGTCAAAGGTGACAACAATCGAGGAAGCCAAGGATCTTGGCAAATACGACATTGATGATCTCATTGGCAATTTGATGAATCATGAATCAGCGATTAAAGGTTACAAGGATGATACCAAAAATGACAAGAGAAAATCCTTGGCGCTAAAAGTTCAAAAAATTGAAGAAGAGGATGACAGTGATGATGAAAGTCTTGATAATGAGCAAGAAAAAAATGTATCACTTCTCACAAACAATTTTAGAAGAATGACTCAGCGCACATTCCGTGGAAGAAGAAACCTCAACATGTTTAAAGTGGAATGCTACAACTATCGTACGACCGGTCATTTTCAAAATGATTGTCCTGAACCAAATAAATATAGAGAAAAGGGAAAAAAGAAGAAAGAAAATAAGAAAGCAAAGAAAATTAAGAATAAATCAATGAAGGCTACTTGGGATGATACCAATTCAAGTAACTCGAAAGAATCAAATAGTGAAGATACATCCATGCTTGAATTAATGGCCACTGGTGGTGAGGTAACTGATTGTTCAAACTCTTATCCTTTAAATTTTGATGAATTATTTGATGTTTATCAAGAACTTTTACATGATTATAAAAATTAGTGTTCTAAAATAAATGCCTTTTAAAGTACAATTAACACATTAAACAAGCAAGTGGTGGACTGCGAATCTGAAAACAATGGATTGAAATCTAAATTGATGGATTTGCAATCAATTGTTTTAAAATTCACCGGTGGTGAAAATAATTTGAAAATACTTTTGGGAAGTTCACGTGGAGTTTTTGATAAAGCCGGTATTGGATTTTAGAAAAATCTTAAACAAAAATGCTTTCATAAATTTTTTTTTGAAACCAAGGATCTTGTCAAATGTTTTAAATGTAATATTGTGGGACATACTATCCGTAGATGTTTTGCTAAAATATCTAATTATAGACAAGTGTGGGTTCTAAAAGGAAGTAAAATTATCCTGACTAACAAGATCGAACCCACTTAGGATGGGTACCACTTAGGAACTATTTGAGGTACTCCTTGCAGGTTATTCTAAAAGTATCGATAAGTAAGGACAAATAGTTCCTGGATAGTAGTTATTCTCGACACATGACTGGATACAAAAAAAAATTTACATCTTTGAGACCTAAAGCTGGAGGTCATGTGACTTTCGGAGACAACGCAAAGGGTAAAATTATCAGTATAGGTAATATCGGTAATAGTACTACTCTTATTAAAGATGTGTTATTAGTTGATGGACTTAAACATAATTTGCTTAGTATTAATCAACTATGTGACAAGGGCTATAATGTTATTTTTGATCATGATAGATGCATCATTAAGAATAGTCATGATAGTAGTATATTGCTAGTTGCATCACGTTTTGAGAATGTGTATACTTGCTCTTTTGATGATTTTAATTTTCAAAATTTATTCTGTTTGAATGCTTTATCAGAAAATAGTTGGTTATGGCATAGATGACTTGGGCATGCTAGTATAAAGTTAATTTCTAACTTATCTAAGAAGAGTCTTGTACATGGCTTACCTGATTTGAAATTTGTGAAGGATAAAGTATGTGATGCATGTCAATTAGACAAGCAAGTTAGATCATCATTTAAGAAAAAGATGAACGCGTCCACGTCTAGATGTCTTGAATTATTGCATCTTGATTTGTTTGAGCCTAACTCTGTTGCTAGTTTTGGTAGTAAGTTTTATGAATTTGTCATAGTTGATGATTATTCTAGACTTATCTGGGTATATTTTCTTGCTAAAAAAAGTAAGGTTGCTTCTGTTCATGCTAAATTTTGTAAACATGTTCAAAATGAGAAGCAATGTTCTATTATTAACATTCGTAGTGACAAAGGAAAAGAATTTAAGAATGATAAAGTAGTAAGTTATTGTGATGATCATGGTTATGCTCACAATGTTTTTGCACCAAGATCACCGCAACAAAATGGTGTAGTGGAAAGGAATAACAGAACGCTTCAAGAGATGGCCAGAACGATACTCAATGAAAATCAGAACCAAACTACTTCTGGGTCGAAGTCGTAAGTACAGTTTGTCATGTGGTAAACCGAGTGTCAATTCGTAGATGGTTTAACAAAACCCTATATAAAATCTAGAATAGTAAGACTCCTATTATTTTCTATTTTAAAGTCTTTGAATGCAAGTGTTTCATTTTGAATGATAAGGATAATCTTGGTAAATTTGATACTAAATCTGATTATGGGATTTTCCTTGGATATGCTACTAACAGTAAGGCGTATAGAGTTTACAATAAATGTACTTTAGTAGTAGAAGAAACAATGCATGTTGTCTTTGAGGAAGTTGATCCATTCTTGTCGAGAAAGGTTTTGGATGATGATGATGCAGGTATCTTAAATAACAAAAACCAAGGTGATGACGTACCTAAGGAGTCCTAACAAAATGAGGAACATAAGGAGAAAGATTCGACTTTACCAAGAGCTCTAAAGAAAGTACCAGGGCAAAAGTGTTAATAAAAAATGTATCGATGTATGATTGGTAGTCTGTTGTATTTAACTGCTAGTAGACCTGATATTATATACAGTGTTTGTCTTTGTGTTAGATTTCAGTCTTGTCCTAAATAATCGCATTTAACTGCGGTTAAGCGAATTTTTCGTTATTTAAAGGGGACGACTGACCTAGGATTATAGTATCTTAGGGGGAGTGATTTTAAATTGGTAAGTTACTCATATGCTGACTTTGTCGGTTGCGAAGTTGAGCGAAAAAGTACAAGTGGATCATGTCATTTGTTAGGACATGCTTTGATTTCATGGTCAAGCAAGAAACATAATTCTATAGCCTTATCCACTACTGAGGCTGAATACATGACAGATGGTATTGTTGTGCTCAAATTTTATATATTAAACAAAAGTTAAATGACTTTGGAGTTTGTATGGAGGAGGTCCCGATCTTTTATGATAATAAAAGTGTTATTTATCTAAGTAAGAATCCTACACAGTACTCACAAATTAAGCACATAGAGATTAGACATCACTTTATTCATGATCACATTCAGAAAAATGATATTGTTATTGAGTATATTGATACCTCTAACCAACTAGCTGATGTTTTTACCAAACCATTAGCGGAAGATCAGTTTGTGAAAATTATTCGCGGATTGGGTATGGCTAGGCATAATGATGTTTGCCTAAAGTAAGTTACATGTGTCCCCCCCCCCCCTAAATTTGTTTTTGAAGATGACAAATGGGGAGAAATTAGTGATATTTTATTAAAGGGGAGTGTTATTAAAATTGTGTTGAATTGAGTATTTTTAAATTTGTGCAAAAAGAGGAAATTAATGATGTTTTATCAAGGATGAGAATTTTTTAAATTGTGCTTTAATTGAGTATTTTTAATTTGTGTATTATTGAAATTGTCATTATGATGCTTTAACGAGTTAAAGAACCCGTCCTCAGATTCAAGGGGAGTGTGATTATATTTTTATTTTGAAGAAAACATCAAAGTTAATTGTCATCATAAAAAAAAGGGGGAGATTGTTGATCCTAAGATTTTCATGAACAATTAAGTGTTGATGTTTTGGTGGAACTAATATTTCAATTGAGTGTTTCAGTGATTTAAAGTTCTAGTGAGGAATATGACAAATTAAATGGATGCTAAACAATGAAGTTGAAGATATTGAAGAATTAAGAGTTTGAAGAAATTAAGAAAAACAACCCAGGTGAATCTTAACTCTTAATATCCCAATTAGAACACACACATGACACAAAATGTATTTTTATCATTTATGTGTGTTTTTGATTAAGTGAAATTATTTGCTCCTATATGATTTGAGAAGAAATAATTTTGAATGACTAAAATAGAATATAAGAAGATTAGTAGACCTACTTTAAATTAGAAAATGGTTAAAGGGGCAAAGACGTAAAAGAAACTAAGTTAAAAATGTGTTCAGATGAGAGATCCAGAAGATGGCAGTCGACTTGTGAGTCGATCGGACCAAGCAGTTGTAACTCTCTGTATCTCTAAGTCGACCAACAGGTCGACCGGCCAAGAGGGATGAACTCTCTGAATCTACAAGTCGACCGACAGATAGACCGGTGAAGAAAAAGCAAACTCTCTGAATTTACAGGTCGACAAGCAAGTCTACCGATGCACGCAGTAGCGATAGCTTGGCTACAACCTGAATTGGGCAGTCGCCCGAATGCACTGTTTCAGGATATTGTTTTATCCGAGATTATATCCAAAAGTAACCGTTTTTGGTTGGGATTTGAAAGAGATTTCAGGGATATTTTCTATATTTAAGATATGGTTCACATATTAATTAAATCTTATTAATATGGTTCATTAAATATTAATATTTCTCAATTTAGTACTTGAAATAGATTCTATTCTTATTAATTGAGATTGAGAAATACTTTGGGGGTTTAATTAAGAGATTTGAAAGTTGTTATTAAGTAAATTGAACCTAAATGAAGTCATTATGACATAAGGGGTCTATATGTGCTATTAATTGTCATGACATATGTAAACTGGTCGTTAGAAGGCTTATTTCATACTTATAGATATAGATAGACCTGCGAATTTCTTATGTTATTACCCATATATATTATCAAGAGAGATCAGAATATATCATTGAGTGAGCTTTTCTAAGAGATATCTTATTGAGAATTAAGTGAGTTTTCTTAAAGAGAATCAATTGTTGATCATTGCTGTTATCGGATTTGAAATTACATTGTTCTAATAATTCTTTCTGTGGATTCAAGGTGAGATCGTTTCAATTATATTCTTTCATTGCATTATTTGATTATGGTTTGGAAATTGATCTTAGAAATTATTTCTGATTTTTGAAGAAAATATTTTTACATTTTCTTGAATCTGATTACGTGCTCAAATTTGCTACCCATATCTTGTTAAAATCAGATTTTTCTATCTCACGTTTTTCTATCACTAGTTGGGATATTAATTGAGTTATTATTTATCTAGGGTGGTAGAAACTCCGAGTGAGATTTACTTCTTATCAATTTTTGTATTGGTGAGTTGTGACGGATTAAATACTGTTGGGGGTATTTAATCAAGGGTAGCCGGGTTTCAATTTTTTCCCGTAAAAAGATTGAGGTAGTGATTCTTCCTGGATAGAATTGCGATTTGAGTGATTTGTAAATGTTCCATCCTTACTTGGGAAAAGGATAATTGGAGTGTTTTGTGAGGTTTTAATTCTTGAACCCTAGTGTTAAAAAGAATTAGGTTATTAATTAGCCTGTAAAAAGTAGAGGTTCTTCCTTAGCTTGCGAAAATGAAATTGTAAAGGTTGATCTTGAGCCTGTAAAATAATCGGTGTGAGGGTTTGGTTCCTACCTTTAAATGGATCTTAATTTTAGTGGGTGCGACCTCCGTGGAATTCGGAGGACTGGATTAGCCACGAGTAACTTTGTGAACCAGTATAAATCTTTGGTGTGCTGCTATATTTACTTTGTTATTTTTGCTGTTTGAGAATGCACTTAGTTGATTATATTATTCCGCTGTAATATAAAGATAATAATTAATTTAAAATTAAAATTAATTATTTGATTTATTGAATTTTATTCTGGTAATTTTTTAATTACCCAATCCCCCCCCCCCCCTCTTGTGTATTCTACATGGCCAACACTTGAGGCATCCAACTCCGTTGAAGACGATCTCAAGATCACCACCAACTTTTCATGTGTGAGCTGACCAGATCATATTGCTGGTGGAATCATTTTCTGACACCAACAACGTTTACAACCGCAAACAAGTTGAGGCATTGGTTGTTTTTTTCTTGGCATTGTCTTTAGGATGAGGAAATAAGCGAAAATGAGTTATATTTGGGTACATATTTATTTGGTATTTAAGAGATATAATGGCATTAAATAAGGACAAACTTTCCTAATTTAGTGACCATATTGAATCTAACACTAGGTTTCATCATCAAAGGTCACAATAGTAATTTATATGTTGAATTCAACACAACATTTGAATCCCTAATAATTAATCTTTCATAATTAAGTGGTCATGTTGAATTTCATGCGGGCTATTTTTGTTTACTAAAATAGTTAATTAAGATGTCATTTTAAAGTTATTGTTTAGATGAAT
This sequence comes from Eucommia ulmoides, assembly GCA_016647705.1. NCBI lineage: Eukaryota > Viridiplantae > Streptophyta > Magnoliopsida > Garryales > Eucommiaceae > Eucommia > Eucommia ulmoides. Next base: position 4,875,789 of record CM028333.1, on the reverse strand, counting down.
TCGTTTGTATAATTAAATCAAGCAAACAAGTTATTAAAATGTAGTTATTTATGACTATATTTCCAGATGATTAATAAAATATACTTAATACTTGTCCCTTTTTTGAAGAATATATATTTTTATATATATTTAATCGATATTTAGGATATGTAACGATATTAAATATAAATACAAATATATATATTTAATCAAATATTGCAAAAGTATAGAATATAAATCAGAAAAACAGTAGGATATCTGGTAGTCTGCATCTTCTCGTGGAAGCTCCCAGTGATTGTCCAGTTTTTAAATCTTTTACCTAGAACTAGGTAAAGATTAATATTTTTATATGGCTAGTTTAATAGGCCATAAGATCTATGAAAGCCCAATGGATATAACTTGTTTGAGTTGTGGATGGGCCTAACTTATCCAACAGCATTTATAAATATACATTTAACTTATCCATTCCTAATGCATCAAATAATCTTTGAAACAACCTACCAATTAGGGGTGTGCAAGTGATCCAGATACCTGATTCACCCGCTCCATCCACCCGACCCGACCTGCCGAAAATCGGGTGTTTCATGTTTAGGGTCGGATTTCAAATGTAACTATATCATATTTTCGGGTGTCGGGTCAGAGAACGGGTTTTTACACCCCCAAACAGGTGCAATCCAACCCGTGCGACCAACCTTCACTTAAATGGGATTTAAGGGTTTTTTTTTTGGCTCCTTTTGCATGCCGCCTCAGTCCTCGTCACTCGTTCTTCTTCGTCTAGTTCTCCTCCTCTCCGCCGATTCTTCGTTTCTCCGTTTCTCTGCTCTCTCTATCTGACTTTGCATGTGTGTGATTAGAATGAAAGATGACGATTCTCTTCCAATATTAGCGGCGACTGCACAATCGACAAGCACTGCCACATCCGCTATTTCGAAGAAGGAAACCTTACATTCGAGCCTATTTGGCAGAAGTCGCTACAAGTTCTAGGCATTTACCGCCATATTACTGTGAGTAGATATTATTTTTTCAACTTTTTGTTTCCAATTTTTTTGGTTTTTGCGAGTAGATCTGCTCTATTCATTGTTCTGGCGGTGCATATGTTTAATCAATTTGATTCTAAATTTGACTGTCTCCAACTAACATCCGAAACCACCTACTAACATTGGATTCTTCACAACGTCGGTCGAAAACGGGTGATGAAAATCCTAACCCAATGATTTCCCGGTAGAGTCTTGGATTTTCCCAAAATACCCCGCCCAACCCATGCACACCCCTACTACCAATATAACTTTGTAAGAGGCTAAGACTTATAATTCGAGGTCTAGGGTTCGAGTCTTATTAATGACCAGGGTTGTTCATGGTCTGGCTCTGGTCGGCTTCGGAGCGAGCTTTACAAAAGAGATTATAGTGTTGTTTAAGGCCAGAATCTGGTCTTGGGGTCTTGCTTCCCGCTCAAGTTCTCTCGCTGTTAAAAAAATAAAAGTCAAGTGTAACGATTCAATTTCCTAGGGCCGCCACTCGGTTTCATCGTTTTTATTTTTTTTGGAGAAATAGAAGCAAAAGACAAACCACTTCACCACTATGCGTCCGCTGTGCCACTTTGATAAATAAAATAATAATAGACATGATCTCAACTTGCTATTAACCAGATAATAATAAATATAAACTAACTGTCAACTGACATAATTTTTTTTTAAATTTACTTAACACTACAAAAATTTGAACCACTGATTACTAACAATTGTGCCAACTGCCTCAAAAGCAGCACCACACTCTAACCCTATATAACGCTAGTAGTGGAATCGTCTCTACTTGGAGTATCTGAGACATAATATTTTATCGATGCATTATCTTCATAATATAAATAAATTTATGGATCAAGTACATTTATCAAAACCACTTTCCAAAATAGAATATAATCACAGTACTATTTTCCAAAACAATATAATCATACTAAATAGTATCTCAAAATCCCCTTTTCATAATTGAATTAAAAGCACAATCAAACAGTATCAAAATCCCACATATATGATCATAATAAAACAACTAAATTTAAATCAACCAATCAAATCACTTTTTATATAATAAAATAGCACAAACTACTTCCCTACTAGTCATATGATCGTTTTACCTCACGATCTGGAGTTATAACAATACTGTAACCTGTACAACTATGCAATCTAATGTTGTTATCAGTGTCAGGGCCATTCAATATCTCCAATGGTAGGATCCAACACGTGATATAAACCACAATGTCATGATAATCGTCTTCATCATCATCAACAACAACAACAACCACCTACAGGACTTGGCTTCCTGTCAGGTCACAACACAACGTTCTACAGGATATGTCCTCTTGTTAGGTTTAACAATATCCTGCAGGACATGCCCTCCTGTGGGGACTACACTATGACATAGTCAGATAATAATACAAATCGTTTTCTACAATCAATTTTTTACTTGATCCATCTAAAGTAATAAAACTGTCTATTTTAATAAATCTTTTTTTTTTTTTTCACAATTTAGTATGAAAATATAATTTGTCCATTTATATAGAAGACAATACACTCACCTCGATAATCGTATTGCTACTATGCTATTGTCGTACTATTGTTGTAGTCGGCGTCGCTTGTGAACCTAACAACGGCAGGGTCTAAACTAAAAATTTAACTAAATTAATCTAATACATGAAATAAGTTATACTAAATTTATTACTTTTCATCCCCAAATTTTCTAATTATATAAAATTTTATTAAATTTAAACGGCTTATTTTCTTAGATCAATATTAATTATAAAACTAAAATATTATAACATTTATAAAATTTATCAACTACAAATTTAACTACAGAAAAAAAATATTAACTAATTATTAACAATATTACTAGGTAATGAAATACAACAAATTATCAATCTAATTTAATTTTAATTTTAAATTAAATGATTCACAATTTAACCATTTCTATTTATAAATATAAATTCACTATATATATATATATACATGCCTGATGAGAGTATTTTCGGGTACGGCTGAGTCGGCACTTGGGACCTAACAACGTATCTATCCTCGTAGTAACAAGGACACATTCCAAATATTCGAGCGCCACGTTGGACCATGGCTCCTTCCTGGAGTCACATTTGCACCCAAGGCGGAGTAAGGTGCCCCGCAGGGACGTGCTGCCCTGAGCTATGCATTGTGCCCGATGAGGCCAACTTTTGGGGCTCAACCGTTCATTTCGACCGGCACCCTATTCCAGCTCGTTTCTCCTCCAAGACTCCACGAGTTTCCACTTTTCTCATGTTACCGCCACAAGCCTAACAAAGCCCCGCGGGCTTCGCTAAATGGGCCCAAAAGCCCAAGCCCAGTGATTATTTCTTAAACGCCTCAGACTATTGGCTAAATATAAGGTTTCAACTAATTAACCGTGTTTAGGCTCGACTAATTATCTCCAACGCCGATATATATCAGGCGCTATGCAAGCTCGAGGTACGCTTTATTACGCGCATGCAATGAGTTCACTTGCTTACTTAATGCATTATTGTACCTTTTCTCTCTAACCACTGATTGCCACACTGGAAGGGCTTTACTGGGACAAATCCCAATTTGAGCCTTCTGCAGGTACACTCCCTGAGGAGCAGGACTTTGGATATAGTAGGTCAGTCCTTTTAGAACCCAGTACAGTTCACTCGAAGAATTTTCAATTGACGACTCCACCTTAGTAAGAGGACCCACCTGTCATTCAACTAGACCATACTCGAGGTGTGTACCAATTTTCAATATCAACAATGCCCGTATAGATAATCTCATAAATTAAACGTGATATACATTTTATTTTAACAATACACACACACACCCCCTTTAGCCTTAGAGAGGAAAAACTAGAGAGAAAATTTGATTTATAGAGAGAATATGAGAGAGAGTCTTGGGAAAGGAGAAACAAATTAACCAAGACATATATATGTATTTTTTTTAGAGTTTTATTATTTGGTCCTTATAAGATAGTGTATTGAGAAAATGGTCCTCCAAATACCTACATTAAGTTTTTGGTCCCTGTTGCCTTCTTAAAGTTTAATCTTTGGTCATTACCCCTTATTGTGTTGTATTCACAATTTATGCCATTCTGTTAAAAAATGTGAGAGTTCCTTTTTTCAAAAACCATCAAATCACTAAAATCATCCCACACAATTTACGGTTGATAAAAATTAAAAAAAAAAAATACATCAAATTAATCTACGAAAGATTCTTTTTCTGACGATATGAATTTCAATTTTTTTGGGTAACTTTTTTGTTGGTTTGTGAATATTCATATTTTTTGGAAAATCAAGATCTGAGAACGAGAGAAAATCAACATGAACATTCAAACCAATTCCAAATCTAAAATTTTATCTGAAAATGGAGAAACAAAAATTTCATGAACATTCCGAATACACACGTTCACTGCCTGAACAAAAAATCAAAATCTGAGAATATTCACAAAATCGCAAATTCAAAACATGTCTAACAAAATCGACATGAATATTTACCAAATCGCAAAATAAATATCCACCAACCCACACTGAGAACAAACATCAGATCTGTGTATTTTCACATGAACATTCACCGAGATCTGGAAAATAGAGAGAGAGAAATCAGATCTGAGAACATTCAAACCAAATCTAAGAATAAGAAATAATCAACATGAACATTCAAACGAAACACATGAACAATCAACAAAAGCAGCAGCAAAAACAAAACAGATCTAAAACAGATCTAAATCCATTGCGAAACATTCACAGAAAACAAAACACACATGGACATTCATAGAAAACAAAACAAACACACCAGTATGAATATTCACATACGATGAATAGACAACTGTTGTGAACATCTACCGCCAAATCAACCACCTCAAGATCGATTGTTATGAACATCCACTGCCGAATCATTCACCGCAACCCACCATTACAACGGCCGTCTGCAACGACGGTTCATCGACCGTTGTCTTCATCCACCAACTGTCGTGTGAACCAGATCTGAACAACGGCTATCTGAAGTGATGGTTCACCGACCATAATTCATTGTCTTCGCAAATCAGAGTACGGTGGAGATGGGCGGTTCATCGTATTTGTAAATCAAGAGCACGGCGGCGACGGGGTAGTTCATTGTCTTCGCAAATCGATGCAGTGGTTAGCAGCAATCGTTTGTTTGGCAGGAATGACGGTTATTGTCTGGCATGAGCGGCGGTGGTTGAGAAGTATAGAGGATGGGGGACGTGAGCTCGAAACAGGCAGGGGAGGCGACGGTGGAGATATTCCAAAACACGCCGCTGCCATCGTCTAGGGTTTTTAGAGAGATAAAGTCTCACATCAGCAGTCATTCAACTATGGTAATTGGGGCAGGCAACTAAGAATGGGAAAATGAAAACTAATTTAGAACCTAGAGTTTCATATATATATATATATATATATATATATATATATATATATATATATATATATATATATATATATATATATATATATATATATATATAAAAGGGTATAATTGTCCATTCAACTTTTTTTTTTTTTTTAAAGTTCTTTCTCTAAAATGTTTTCAAAATAGTAACTTTTTTAAAAAATAGGTTAAATGACGTGAGAGAATGATAAAAAAAAGCTTGCCAATAAAAAGGACCCATGTATTTTCCTCTTGGTAGCATGCCATACACATGCCACATTTTGTTTGTTTTTTCTTTGTCCTTCTATTTTGTTTTTTCTTTATCCTTATCTAGCTACTTAAAGCGTTGATCAATATGTGTGTATATAAATTACATTAACCTCCTCTTCCATAATTCTAAAATATTATTAATACCCAAAAGATAAAACGGAATATACAATTACCTTCAAAAGTTATAAACTCGAATTAAAATTTATATAGTAATCCCCATTTTTTTTTATACTAAATTTTTAAATATCATAATGACCCTTAAAAAAATTAATATGATATTTAAATGACACAATAGTCTCATTATTTTTTAAATATTCTAAAATACAAATAATAATTATGAACATGCAAGATTGGGTCTTACATCATGTCTGATCCTATAATTTTTTTTTTATATATATAAATTAAAAAAACAAATCACTTTCATACTAAAAACTATTTTTTTTCAAAAAACATACAAGCATAATCAAACATTCCTATTAAGTAAAATACTTATTATTATGCTAAGATATATTCCTCCTTATTAATTAAAATTCATCCACTAAAAATTAATAAATAAAAAGGGCAAATTACATTTTAGTCCTTCTATTTGTAGTGTATTTTTATATGTAACCCTTCAATTTATTTATTTTTTCAACGTGATCATCTTTTTTGTTTCCTATTTTTTATGTAACCCTTTGTCAAATAATGGCATTTTCTTGGATGGATTTTAGCATGTGAGATGCACGTGTCATATTTTAGGAGTAAAAACATAATTTTTTTTTTCTTCTTTTCATCATTGTCTTCCAGTATCATTTCGCAACCCCCCTCCCTCTCTCTCTCTCTCTCAAGCTTTCATCAATGTCACCCAACAGAATTCCTTGTCAAATCCTCTGAATTTTTGTTTGGTTCACTCTTGTTCAAGTTCTTCACGTTGTCCTCAATATCGATTGGTTTAGAATGAGAAGGAAATTTAGAGAGAGAGAATCAGAGGTTTTAGAGAGAAAGTAGAGAGAGAGAAGAGCGTCATTTTTGGCTATGCAATGACCTGCAATTTCCCGAGTCCTGCATCAAAACACAAGTCAACATGAATGGATCATCGACGATCAAGGTTTCGACAAAGTAATCCATGGAGCAGATAGCGTAAACTCCAATGCCAGTGGAGAATTGGAGCGTCCTAGAGCTGCAGTTATGCATTTCGCGAAGTTGAGGTGGCTACAACTGAAGCTAGATCTGAAGGTGTACTTGATCCGAACGTCGCCGCATGTGGGATAACACGTGTTGTTGATCAACAATATTTAATTCTTAGAATAATTATAAATTTCAAAAATTCAACAAATACTCTTTAACTACTAAATATATATAAAAAAAAAAAAAAAAATATTTGACCAAAAGTAATAAAAATTAGAATTGAAAATGTATTGCATAAATCATAATTCTCAAAATAATTTTAAAATTAAAAAATTCAGCACGAATTACTCTTTTAAATACTAGAAAAAATATAATAACCATTATTTGATTTCAAAAGTAATAAAAAAAAATTGGAATTGAAAATGTATTACATACACAAAAATCTAAAACAAAAACCAAAATATTGAAAGGGGTGTCGGATATATTCCAAATGATAGGGGATATCGTTGTAGGTTTATCAAATGACTGGAGGCTTCATTGAATCTCATTCATATTTTGACTGATGATTGTTTTCAATTAATTATATTTGATCTTTTCTCTTTCTCCTCTTGTTTTCTCTTCAACCATGTAATAAAATTCTCCCCCTCTCTCCATCTGTTAATTACATATAACATTTATTCAATTTCTTGTACTCTAAAAATTATTCTAACAATTTTTAACTAAATAATAAAAACTATTAAACAAAATAAAAAAGATCTATTAGATTATTGTAAAACTATTTTTGAATTTTTTTTTTATAAAATTTGAAAAAACTCCTCTAATTAGGAGTTTATTTAATTATTATTTATTATTTTTTGAAAATAAATATAAGTGATCACATTAATAATCTTAGAAGTTGGATTAATAGTTTTCTAGATTACAATTTTATTTTTATTTTTATTTTTTAAAATTTATATTTATTTTTTCTATATTTTTATAAAAATATATCAAATATAAAATTAAGAGATTATTTATATGTTATGTATAACTAGCGGATTACCCGTGCCTGAAGGCACGAGGGTTAAAAAAATTAAACATAATTTAATATTGTTTCTTTAATTTTTTTCAATAAATTAATAATTTAATATCCATATATTGTTTCTATATTTTTTGTAAATTTAATGTTCATAATTTCTATATATTAATATTTTTTTATTCAAATTCTATTAAATTTATTATTACTAAATTTGAATATTCACATTGTTAATTCCTATTAAATTTTGTATGAATTATTATTTTGAAATAATGTAAATAATTACAACAGTTCAAAGAAGTGTAAATGTTCACACTAATAATCCTATTAAATCTAGTAAGGTATACGTTTTTGTTTCATCACCTATTAAATCTAGTAATGTATACGTTTTTGTTTCGTAATAGTGTGAACATTCACACCATTATACAAGACTATAATATTTGTATGCTTGAATGTGAAAATATTTGAACATTCATAATTATCGATATACATTCCCAATTATACTAATTGCGAATATTGTTTGAGTGTAAATATTATCAATGTGAACATTCATAATACTATTTATTCTAGTGTGAATGCTCACATCATTTCGAAACAACAACTTTTAAAGTACCAGACTTAATAAATGCTATTAGTGTAAACATTCACAATACTATTGTGCTAGTATAAATGTTCACATCTCTTTGAAACAAATAACCGCAGAGTAATATATATGAATGTTGACATTGTTGTTGCTCATATGTGAACATTCACATTGTTGTGGTTTGAACATTCAGAAATTTGTATTTTTTTTTTTTTTTTTAAATGTACAATATGCATATTAAAATGAAAAGCATGATTAAAATAGTATTCTTTTTATAATTTTTCTTTTTACATTAAAAACGTTTATAATTTTGATTTCTTTAGACTTGGGGTGTTCCATGATTAATGAACTTTCAATTTTTATTTCTACGGTTACAGATTTTATAGAATGACATAATTTGTAAATTGAAGATGAAATATGGTTAATTAATTAATGTAAAGAGATGATAACTTACTAAAGTAACTTAGAGGACTAAAAACTTAATTATATCAGTTGGAGATTTTTTTTAATAGTTTATACTACTTTGGACTACTAAATAATAAAAATATCAACAACCACACCAATCTCTGGCGACTTTCATTGACCGGATACAATGCCGACGTAAATATTGCCCCATAATGTTGCATTGCGAGCCGGGGTCTGTTGAAGATTTGGTGGGTGAAATTAAGTTGGACCGCCAGATTTGTGCACGTGAATGGCCACCCTTTCCTCAACCCTCCGTCCATCAGATCCGACCACTAACACCTCATTCCTCACCCTCAGTTCCAGATTTGATAATAGTCACCCTTCTCTCACCCTTACTTTTCAGATTTAGTAACCGCCACCATCCCCCACCCACCCTCTACCAAATCTGGTCACTGCCATCCCCTCTCCTACCTACTGACCCACTCCTTCTCCACCAAAACACTGTTCCCAAGCCCCCTACTCTCGTTTTCACATCTCTCACTCTTGTCTTTGTTATTTTATTTTATTTTTCATTTAGATTTTTCATTTTTGAAATAAATAAATAAATAAGGAAGAAGAGTTTTTTGGTATAAATAAATTATTTTACACTTATCACCCATAAAAGTTGTGTTGTCTTAATTTAGTGCCTATATATGGTTTGGTTTTAATAGTGAAACCAAAAAGACAATATTAGTCCTCATTAATTGTCACATGGCAAGCACGTGTTTCCGTTTATTTTTTAAATAGAGTTAATGATTTGGACTAAACTGATTCAATTAGAAAACTTTAGGATTTATGTGTCTAAATTAAAACTTCAAGGACTAAAGTGAGACAATGGTCAAACTTCAAGGCTGCAAAAACCTCTAAAAGTGTAATGTGCTGCGATTAGAAAACTTTAGGGTTTTATGTGTCTAAATTAAAATTATAAGATTTAAAGTGAGAAAATGGTCAAACTTCAGAGGTGCAAAGTGTAAAAACCTCCATGATAAAAAATGCGAACTTAAAAAACAAGCAACGGCTATTACACTACCCCCGGTCGCAAGTACAGATTCTGGCGTGCACTAACTACTTGCATTAATCCATCTTCAACATCAATCGAGCCACTTCCCCAATCACTATTTTCCACGTGTCCACCACTTGTCTTAAGCCGCGTGGTCATGTGTAACTTTTTTTAATATTGGGAGAATTAAAATCATTAATTAATTATTTGAACAAATTACAACTCAAAGAATCGCACTTTTTTATTTGGACAAAAGAAGAATTACACTGACACGTACTACATTTTGAAGATACTTGATGTTGGTGTCAAAATCTGGTGGACACCTCCGATATGGTCTCAACAGATTGTACGTGCGAATTTTTTGCTAATGTGGTGGTGATGCGCTAAGAGATCCGAGCTCTGAGCTCAATAAACTTTCGACGCTTCACGAAATCCTTAAGATCCGAACTAAGCTCCTCGCTGGGTTCCGAGTTGAGACTCCCTTCGGACCCCAAGCTAAACTTCTCTTCAAACTCTACTCTGATCTCTGAGTTGAACTCCAAATCTGCATTTCGAGCATTTGCACAAGGCCTACCGAGGTTGTGCCCGCTAAGGAGTAAGTAACCGGAAAAAAAAAATCTAAGTGCTCTAGAGTAAAATAGAAGCATTACCTTATGGCAGTGGATACCAAGGGGTATATATAAGGCGCATGACTCGATTAGCGCCGCATAATTAGAGACCTCAACTCGGTTAATTAGCTTAATTCAACGGGCAACCAATAAACTTGTAGATTAGGGTCTTAAGCACCTGGATTAGGCTTTTGAGCCCATCAGTAGAAGTCCATGGGTCGGCCCAACTTGAAATGGAGACGATAGGCCCCTTTTTGGCACCTTCAATTGATCAAAAAGTAGAGAGGACATCATAATGGCCTTGGGGGCCTCAATCAGAGAGCAATCTGAGCTAAGGGTGCTCGGATCCCTTAACTCAGCTCGCTAATCTTCAGGGCGTCCTTGGGGGACCAACTAGAAGGCAATTCGAGCTGAGGGTACTCGAATCCCTCAACTCGGCTATGCATCTTCGATTCTCGTCTTGGGTGCCCATTTGGAGGATGATCCGAGATCAGGGTGCTTGGAGCCCTCATCTCGACTTCTTCGTTCTTTATAGCGGATTCAGGGACTCGTATGGAGGGCAATCCGAGCTGGGGGTGCTCAGATCATTTTTCTCGGACAAGAGATCCTCATAGAGGATTTGACAGTCCATTTTGGTGGCAATCCGAGCTAAGGTTGCTTGGATCCCCTATCTCGAACCTTTATTTTTCATGGCAGACGAAGGGATTCACTTGGAGGATAATCCGATATGAGGGCACTCGTACTCCACATCTCAGCTTGTTCATCACCATGGCGGTTAGAGACTTCCCATTGGAGGGTAACCCGAGATGAGGGTGCTCGGACCCCTCATCTCGGCCTTCTGAACTTCATGGCGGTTTCAAGTTTCTCCTCTGGTGCTTAGCTGAACTGAGGTGCCCTGAACCCTCAGCCTGGCCCATTCCCCGCACTTGAGCATTTTGGAGTAACCTCGACCACTAGGACGGTTTTGGGCCTTCTATTTTGCTAATAGCTGGGCTGAGGGTACTCGGATCCCTCGGCCCGGCTCACTTTCTACACTAGGGAGATTTTGTAAGAAACTTTACGCATGTGTGGACTTTACCAACAAGTTTACCTCCATCAGTTGCCCCCTAGTCCTGATCATCTGAATGTAGTGCCGAATGTTTAGGACTTCGAGATCTCAACCTGGGGAATCTAGGACCGTTGTGTTAGGGAAAGTCGCATTTTTTCCGCTACACTAGGCGCGTGCGTGGCACGTGCACCTACCCTGGCTTGCTTGGGAAGCAAACCCGTCGAATGATTGCGACGTGGCACCAGACACATGAATCGATGCAATAGTGACTGTTGGGCTCGCGAATCTTCAGATGGACATTTTTTTTTTTTTTTTTTATAAAGAAGGGGTTTCCTTCATTCATTTTACACTTGCAAAAAATTCGAGAGCTCTCCCTTATCTCGGCCATTGGTACCTTTTTTCTCCTCTGCTCGATATTAATGATGCCACTCTCCTCTTCTTTCTCTTCTTTTTCTACACTTGGGGAATTTTGTAGGAAGCTTTACGCATGTGTGGACTTTACTAACAAATTTACCTCCATCACTTGAGTTGAAGTAATTTTTAGCGCACATTTTATTTTTGACCCTTTAATTTGACCATATTTCTTTGTGATTTGATAAATTTTGAATATTTCACTTTGAACACGGTATGTTCTATAATATATTGAAGTTATCTTTCTAATAATTTCTAGGGTTAGTTTAGATAGAAAATGGTCATGTGCACAACACATGACCAAATTAAAGGATAATGTTTTCAACACACACACACACACACACATATATATATATATATATATATGTGTGTGTGTGTATATATATATATTCCTATTTTTTCCCCTCTTATTTTCAACTACTCATCTTCTTCTTTTATTTGCAACCAATACAACCTCCAACCACCACCACGCCCACTGCCTTAAGTAACCAATAGCACAATCGCCTCTAGTGACCGCCACCACTTTTCTCTCTCTCTAGTTTTCACAGTTTTCCATGCCACGACCACCACTACTGTCACACCCCACCCCGACACCTGTCACCCGAAACCGGGCGTGACGTCGACCTGACGCTACCTGACCAATCAACGAATATCCATACATACTTATATACATACATACACACACTACTGTAGATGTTATTTTTTTTCTTCCAAAAATACTTGAACCTTCCACGGTTCACATCCGATCAGCTCATCTTAAAAATGACACTACCTCCAGACTCTACCTAGTGTCAATAGTGGACCGACTCCTAGTTGCGGTATCTGAAACTAAAAAAATTTATTGGTGTACTGTCTTCATAATAAAAACATTTTGTGGATCAAATATAAGAATTAAACACCACATTTCAAAATATAAAATAATATAACCATGTATCGTACTGAAATTCAGTTTCCCTGTTACTATTGAAATAAACTGATATATTTAAAATACCCAAACCAAACATTTTAAATCAACCCACCCAATCATTTTAAATCAATCCATCCGAATATTTTAATCAAAATACAATACAATATATCACCGCATACCGTGTTGAAAATCTAGTTTCACTACCACCAATGAGATGAAATAATATATATAACACCAAATCCATATATTTTGAGTCAACCAATCCAAATATTTAAACCAACCAGCCCAAATATTTTTAACGTAAAATAAAGTACACCACACCTCTTCTCTTACTAGCCATAAGATCGTTTTTACCTCACGATCAGGAGTTGCAATGGTACCGTACCACTCGCAGGTTTTGCACTCCTGATGGGTCAAACCACCCTGCAAGACTTTGCCTAGTAGGTAATCCACATCTTGTAGGTCATACCCGCCTAACGAGAAGAAAATTCAAATCTCGTAGGTCATACCTGTCTAACGAGAAGAAAATCCATATCCTGTAGGTCATATCTGCCTAACGGGAAGAAAATTCACATCTCGTAGGTCATATCTGCCTAACGAGAAGAAAATCCACATCTCGTAGGTCATATCTATCTAACGAGAAGAAAATCGACATCCCGTAGGTCATATCTGCCTAACAAGAAGAAAATTCACATACCGTAGGTCATATCTGCCTAACGAGAAGAAAATCTACATCCCATAGGTTATATCCGCCTAACGGAAATAAAATCCACATCTCGTATATCACACCCGCCTAATGAGAAGAAACTATGGCATAGTCGGACCAAACATCACTCTCCACCTTACAACCCGACTTGATCCAAAAATCATTTTTCCATCATTAAAACCAACTTGATCCAAAAATCATTTTTCCACCTTTAAAACCAACTTGATCCAAAAATTATTTTTCCATCTTTAAAACCAACTTGATCCAAATACATCGCAAAATTATCCATTTTTAAATACACACATTTTCCACAATTTATATAAAAATAAAGTTTGTAAATTTATATAGAAGACAGTACACTCACCTCGTTCTCCGCACTATAAAAAACGTCATTGTCCAAAACCTACTGGGACGCTGGTGCCTGTGAACCTAACAACGATAGGCCTAAATTAATATTTTACTTTAAAATAACCTAACGTGCAATGCAGGCCCTAAATCTCATATTTCTCATTCCCCAAGTTTTTATCATGAAGAATTATTATTTTGTCCGTCTTGCTACGTTAATATTTATCATACCAATTTATTTAGATTAGCGATTAATAGAATATTATTATGATTACGGAAATTTTAATACTAACAATTTTAATTTGACAAAAATAATAACTGATTGAAATTTTACCTGTTCCGAACAGCTCACAGGCCGAGAAGTTGAATTTTGGATTTTGATTTTGATTTTTTTTTCCTCTTCTTTTCCTGTTTTTTTTCTTCATGCTTCTGTTTTGGAGTCAGGCCCGCCTTTCTCTCTTTCCTCACCACCTTCGGCACACACACACACACGTCTGATAATTCCCCGCCGGCTACCCTACATCGACTCTCACCCCCACACTATGCATACATGCCATCTGACCAAACGACACACACATGCACACAATCGTCCGACGATCGATGCACACAACCGACGACGACACACATACACACCCACGGTCGGCAAAAACAGAGCGCGCGCGCACACACGCACACAACCGACCAACAACACGCACACACACGCCATCGTCTGACCAGCACACCCATACACCATTGGCTCTCGCATACACACACGCAATTTTCGGCACACCAACAAACCCACCGGCGACATATACACACGACGATCACACATACCGCCGGACGACGGACAACCGAAACCCACACCGACGATGGTAATAGTGACGATCACACCACCTACCGAATGACGACTGATCACCCATCGTTGTCGACGACCAACAACCCACACACCCACACATACCGTCGGCTGAACAATGCCGATTACACACACACACAACTTCTGATCACATGCACACAATGAAACACCCTCACACACGCTGTCGATCGTTGGTTGATCGACGGCAACGACACACAAACCACCTATGCCGGAGCAACGACGACGATCCGAATCCACCATCCTGAACCTTCTTCTCTCTCTCTCGATTTTTTTTATTTTTCCCCTTCCTTTTCAGTGTTAGGTTTGAAGTGCATGCATTTATATATATATATATATGCATGAATTTAGTTGTCACGACCCGTCCCGGACACCCGTCATCCCAGGGCCGGCGTGGCGACAACATGACATCACCTGAACATTCAATCAACTAATATATTCTTATGCATACATCACTATACAATCATCTATACAGGATATACATAATCTCTCATATAGGGACACACTCGTCCCCAAATATAAGTATACTGGAATATAAATTACTCATGAACCTCTCACTAGTTCACCTCTGACAGCTCATCTCAAAATACTCCCATATGACTCCACTTAGTGCCAGTAGGGGACCGACTCCTAATTGCTCCACTTGCAAGTGTACTGCCTTCTTAATAAAAACCTTTTTAATGGTAAAACAATTTACTTAATACAACATTTAAATGGATCAAGCATAACGTATATAAATCAACACATTTTAAACAGTAGTATAAGAATCATATACCATGAGAAAACTCATTTTTCCTACCATTTCGGAATCGTCATATATATATATATATATATATATATATATATATATATATATTAAATATATGAAATCTATCCAAACTATCCAGTATAAAATAATATGATAAAACACCCAATCTCAAACACCACACTACTTACTAGCTAGCCATAGTGATCGTTTAACCTCACGATCGAGAGTTGCAACGGTACCGTACCATCCGTAGGATATGCCTTTCTAGCAAACCTAACTGCGCAGATAATTACCTATCAGACGTTCCGGAGGACATAATATCAAAACCACCAGCCGGACTACCCTTCGGACAGGACATAATATCAACAACCTCCAGCCGGACTACCCTCCAGACAGGACATAAATTATGGCATAGTCCAACCAACAATATCGTCAAATCAACAACACCATCGTCAAACTACAAATCAATAGAAAAATCACCGCTCTGCCGAAGCAGATAATCACCACTCTGTCGAAGCAGACAACAACCACTCTACCGAAGCAGACAATCACCACTCTGCCGAAGCAGACAAAATCAATAGCATCGTCACAACAATATCGTCAAATCACAAACATCGACCTCTATTTTCAAGATCGATTTAATCCAAAAATCATTTTCCACCCTCATTTAAACAAAATCAACTATATTCAACAAATCATTTTTTTTTTTCACTTTCTTTAAAAACCAACAAAATCCACGTCCCGACATTCACCCAAAACCCGCTTGATCCATATAAGTTATAAAATCGTCCAGTTTTAAGTAAACACAATTTTCATAATATATTTGAAAATAGATTTGGCAAGAAGACAGTGCACTCACCTAGTAATCCGCTCTGAAAATATCTATATGCTACCGATCCTCCGGTGCCCGCAAACCTATTCATGACAAGGCCTAAGTTAATATTTTATGTAAAAAAATACCCTATCCGTACCATGTAGGCCTTAATTTTTCATAATTTCTTATTCCCCGCCTTTTATTCGAAATATTTCTATTCGTCTAATATCGCTCCGTTAAAGTTCACGATATCGAATTTATCCATGTGAACGGTCTCACTATTTTCCTATCACTATTTCGATTTAGACAATTAAATACATATATTAAAGAAGTTCGAAGTTCCCCCTTTCTTAGATTTTCCACCGCTCCGCGAGATGAGTTTTAGGTTTTATTGGGGAGGTTTGTGTAATTTTCCTTTTTCCTTTTCCTTCATTTTTCTTTCTCCCTCTTTTCCCGCGTTTCTTCTTCCCGTTTTCTGCTTCTGTTTACGCTCCTGGTTCAGCCTCACCGCTGCAGCAAAGTCCCCACCGCCACGGCGAAGCGATCCCCTTCCTTTCTGCTATGCGTACTGATCCTCCACCGCCTAGGCGAAGGAACCACCACCTAGGCGAACTCCTCTGTTTTCCGTTTTGTGTTTCTAGTTCAGCATCTCTCTCTCTCTCTCTCTCTCTCTCTCTCTCTCTCTCTCTCTTTCTCTCTCTCTCCTCGTCACTCCGATCACCCTCACCTGAATGTCTATACACACACAACACACCCACATGCACACCGTAACAACATACACACACATACACCGCAACAATTGAATACACACACACCCACACATTCAATCCATACACACACTGATCCAGCAGCACACACACTCACGCACAAAACTCCTACACGCACACAGAATCATGCACATATACACACGACAACACCATCGGAGAGCTTCCTCTCTCTAACCCACCGCCAGCGACACCCCACTGGAGTGAACGACCATGCTCTCGATTGGACGGACAACACACACACATCATATACACAATGAAACACACACACATAATCATGCTTAGAAACACACACATACACACAATCATATACACGATCACCACCACCACCGGTGACGGAATGACCCAACCCACACATATACCCACACTGAAAGAAAATAGAGGAAAAACACACACACTTACCGACGGCGGTGACGATCACCCAAACACCCATGCCGACGACGAGACACGCCCACCGATCCTCTCTCTCTCCGATTTTCTCACAGTCGAACGACAACCCACCACCGGCCATCCTCTTCCTCTCTCTCTGTTTTCTCTTTCTTTTTCTGTTGTGTCTATGTTTGTATGTATGTATGTATGTATGTGTGTATATATATATATATATATATATATATATAAACAATAATTGCACAAAACCCCCTTTATTTTAGTTAAGTTTATGAATTAAACCAAATTTTATTTTAATGTTTGAAAATTTTCAATTCGGCCCCTAAAATAATTTTTGTAAATCACACAATAAATATCGCCAACCGCCTCGATATTTTTGTAAATTGTCAAATGCAACCAAAATTGTTTGCATCTATAAATCAAGGTCTTACAACTCTTCCCTCCTAAAAGAAATTTCGTCCCGAAATTTTCGTCAAACTACTAATACGATAAATTCGCACCACATGGTTACATTCATCTTATGTAATTCTAGAACAATTGTTTCCTATGTAGGGTCCCATAATCACAAGTCACCCATAAATTTGAAATCGTCAAATCATTTCCCTATGTTGCAACAATTCCATTTGTCGTGGGTTACATTGTATCCAATAACCAACCAACATGGTGCACTTGGTCAGTAACACCTAACACAGAGAACCAACTGTCAAAGAATCACATTTTCAGTAGGTCCACGACTTTAGTAATTTCTCATAACCAACATTTATCCATTTTGCCCAACCGTTCCAGGCAACCAGTTCACAACAATATCTCCATTCAATATTTTAACAATACTCGCAACCACTCTCAAAAGCAACCGCTAACCCAAACCCTACATGAACCCGTGAGGCTAACAATCATCGATGATGCTAATCACATCAAAATTTTCAATAATCCCGAAAACGATTTATAATTAGTATCACAATCTAACGTTAACTAATATATATATATATATATATATATATATATATATATATATATATATATATATATATATTGTGCAATACGCCAAAACCATATAGATACGTTTCAAATCACGGTAAAATCATCTAAATATTCCTCAAAACACATAGATACTACCCAACCCACATCACTACATCTCAAAATACATCAAGCGGGTTATCTATAAAAATTCCCTTCATGCCTCCACATTTAATCAAGTCCCTGACAGGACTACGCACTTCAATTATTGTTTCAATCTACCTAAAACAAATGCTTCAAACATCTACCACATTTAAATACAGATCAGAATACATAGATACGTCCCAACTACAAAAATACGATACATCACAAAAGTCAATAGTCACTGACTGTAAAATGTTATATCTCAAGGATAATTCAAATTGTCCTTTCCTTATGAAATCTCAGTGACCTCCACATGCCGATCCGCCTCAATATTAGTAGTAGATCAATACATCTAGTTGATTTCTTTTTATCAACTTCATTTAAAAAAAAATATAGCCACACCGGGCTGTTTCCAGATCTCGAGAATTTCCTATTCTCCTATCTCAGTTCAGTCTATTTGATTGAAGTCATGCATCCTCTCTATATAATGTTTTATACGATGCCACCTTGCTCACCAAAAAGGTATCTATTATTGTACACACATTCCAGAAGCCCACATAATCATCCTTACTCCCAGAAATTCCAAATCATAACTCCTCAACATATCTTCCAACATTTGAATCGCACTTCTCGATTAACCGTTAGTCTACAAATAAAAAGAAGTACTAACTTTCAACTTGACACCCAATCAAGTTTGAGAACTTTACCAAATCTTCGAAATACATTTCAGTTCTCTATCCAATTCTTGTGATAACTGGTTCTACGATTTTTCTATAGAGAATTACTATTTAAAATCAGCTACTTTCCATATTTACAACATACCGATTTACATATAAAAATCACCATTTAAGATATTACCAATAAATCCAATATTGCATTTCGAGTTCCTCCGCGGACTGTTCATACAATGGCGACTTACTTCATTTTGATAAAATTTATTTTCCAATTCGCACTACGGCAACAACACTTATAATTTCATAATTCCATTTCAGGAATTTCGAATAACCGATCAACCGAGTTTAACATCGATAAAATCTATTAGCATTTTAAATACTTAATTAGTCAATTTATCATCATATGATAAATTTTCATTCCAGGAGCCACTAATCATTTTCAAACGTAAAATTTAACATCCAATTTTCACCTTTGATTTAAAACAATTATCTTAACCTGACTTTATTCGACAATTTCATTAAACCGGTGCCTCATGCAACTGAATAACCCCGTCAATATACACTTGGCATATGTATCAAGACTCTCATTTCCATTCTGGAATAGATAAAGACTACAATAACCCACCTGGATATTAATACTTGACCTTAATTTTGCTAACATACAAGACACCTAACAACCAATTCTGCGATTTCTCATTCTCCTCCAAACTACCAATAATGCTCACTCAATTCCGATATAGTTTGATATTGCCGGGGTGTATTGTGTATATTAAACTATGTATTTTTTTTTTTTAAGGTCTCTTTCGTCAAATGGGCATCATTAGGAACACATAGACTATTTCCAATCATCAAGACTTCATTATTATTTCTGACACGATCGTCAGCTCTACGACCATTTCCCACTTTATCTCTAATCCTTCCCAATTGGACATCCGACTTCTACGCTTTTACAACACAGTTGATCAATGTTGATTCCAAAATCATAGTATCAAATAGCGTTTCCATCTGACCAATCGCCCACTAAAACTTACACTTACTACACTTGGCATACAATTGCTTTTCTCGCAGCATCAGCAACACAATCTGGAGATGTTCTACATGCTCTTCTCTTCTCTTGACCAGATCACCATTTTCACCACGTCTCAGCCCCTGACCTTCAACTGGTAATATCCTACTCAAAAATCTAACACCTTGATATTTCGCAGTTGATTAAACAAACCATCAATTCTAACCGATGAGTTACCAACACACATCCTCAATATACCTATTTTTTTCTTTACGAATAACACCGGGTCTTCATGAAGAGAAACACCAGGTCTAAGTTAATTGTGAGTTAACAGTCTAATTGATTGTAACGACCCAGTTTCCCAGGGTCGTCACACAACTTCTCCTATAGAGACTTCCTACACCTAAAATCAACTCACTCTAATTCTCAATACTCAGCAAATTTTAATTACTAATGTTATAACAGAAATTATTTAATAGAACTAAGTGCATTCAATCTTCTACTTAAGATTAATCTACTCATTTTTCTACACAATGGCAACCACCTTTAAAGTCCCAAGGTTATAATTTAAAATCTCAATTTCCCATATTTTATCAACACGATTATATTTAGCCAACTTAATGAGCCGAATGTTCAATTCATCAAAATTATGGAACTTATTTTACAACAACTACGATTATTAATCATACTTATTGACACCCCGATAATTCTTTTCTCTAGCTACAACTATATCCACCGCCTGAACTTGTTCTGATTGGCACCCAGCACCCGCGTAAAGTATTCTGATATCTTTTCTTTAACACTTTTCCAATCTCCTAAGCCAACTATCAATTGACTGGGGTAATAATTATATCTTCCCCAAAAGTACAAACTTTGATTCATCCTAGATTTGAAAGTAGTTTCTTTTTTAAACAATCCAACTCTATATATATGACTCATATGAAACGGATGAGATTTATGCGCACCAACTATCCTCACAAACCCACAATTCTCGGCTACTTCCTACAAATCAAACTCTATTACGTCTGTTATATTTACTAGTTCTACAAACTGTTGCTTTGTCTACCCGTCAACTTAGAACGTACCACCAAATTAAATTCTTTTCTAATATCGCCACAGTTTTCTCACATCCT
The DNA here is from genome assembly GCA_016647705.1 of Eucommia ulmoides. Classification (NCBI taxonomy): domain Eukaryota; kingdom Viridiplantae; phylum Streptophyta; class Magnoliopsida; order Garryales; family Eucommiaceae; genus Eucommia; species Eucommia ulmoides. Next base: position 4,854,481 of record CM028333.1, on the reverse strand, counting down.
TATTTTCAACTAATACAAACTCTCCTTTTGTTTTTATAATCGGACTTAAATGTGTTCTGCTATACTATCGAATATTTTGAACAACTAGCATATTAAGTGCTACTGATAGGTCTCAACCTCAAGTAATACGCATATGATTGTTTCTCATTTATAATCTCATATTCCCAACCACTAGTACTCCCATAATCGCAATCCACCCATTACCACTACCATCAACACTGTATCACTTGAATCCACCGATTGGCAATATCACCATTTTATCGCATCACTACTTACCAACAGGACAACCAACCATGCACGATGCCAAGGCACTAACTAATGTACTGAAATAACTAACCCTCACATACCGAACTCGCCTATTGACAGCCTATCTCATGTCCCCTACTGACTAGACGACTGGCACGTCCTCCTATTTCAATGTCTTCTATTGACACAATCACTGGCAGGTCTATAGAACCTATAACCTAGGCTCTGATACCAAAATTGTCACAACCCATCCCGAACACCCATCATCCCAGGGTCGGCGTGACGACAACATGACATCACCTGAACATTCAATCAACTAATATATTCTTATGCATACATCACTATACAATCATCTATACAGGATATACATAATCTCTCATATAGGGACACACCCGTCCCCAAATATAAGTATACTGGAATATAAATTACCCATGAACCTCTCACTGGTTCACCTCTGATAGCTCATCTCAAAATACTCCCATATGACTCCACCTAGTGCCAGTAGGAGACCGACTCCTAATTACTCCACCTGTGAGTGTATTACCTTCTTAATAAAAACTTTTTTAATGGTAAAACAATTTACTTAATAAAACTTTTAAATGGATCAAGCATAACGTAATAAACCAACACATTTTAAACAGTAGTATAAAAATCCACGAGAAAACTCTTTTTTCCTACCATTTCAGAATCATCATATATATATATATATATATATATATATATATATATATATATATATATATATATATATATATATATTAAATATATGAAATCCATACAAACCATCCAGTATAAAATAATATGATAAAATACCCAATCTCAAACACCACACCACTCACTGGTTAACCATAGTGATCGTTTAACCTCACGATCGGGAGTTGCAACGGTACCGTACCATCCGTAGGATATGCCTTCCAAGCGGACCTAACTGCGCAGATAATCACCGAACAGACGTCTCCGGAGGACATAATATCAATAACCTCCAGCCGGACTACCCTCCGGACAGGACATAATATCAACAACCTCCAGCCGGACTACTCTCCGGACAGGACATAAACTATGGCATAGTCCAACCAACAATATCGTCAAATCAACAACACCATCGTCAAACTACAAATCAATAGAAAAATCACCGCTCTGCCGAATCAGATAATCACCACTCTACCGAAGCAGACAACCACCACTCTGCCGAAGCAGACAATCACCACTCTGCCGAAGCAGACAAAATCAATAGCATCGTCACAACAATATAGTCAAATCACAAACATCAACCTCTATTTTCAAGACCGATTTAATCTAAAAATCATTTTCCACCCTCGTTTAAGAAAAATCAACTATATTCAACAAATCATTTTTTTTTTCACTTTCTTTAAAAACCAACGAAATCCACGTCCCGACACTCACCCAAAACCCACTTGATCCATATAAATTATAAAATCATCCAGTTTTAAGTAAACACATTTTTCATAATATATTTGAAAATAGATTTGGTAAGAAGACTGTACACTCACTTAGTAATCCGCTCCAAAAACATCTATATGCTACCGATCATCCGGTGCCCGCGAACCTATTCATGATAGGCCTAAGTTAATATTTTATGTAAAATAATACCCTATCTGCACCATGTAGGCCCTAATTTTCCATAATTTCCTATTCTCCTCTTTTTATTCGAAATATTTCTATTCGTCCAATATCACTCCGTTAAAGTTTACGATATCGAATTTATTCATGTGAACGATCTTACTATTTTCCTATCGCCATTTTGATTTAGACAATTAAATACATATATTAAAGAAGTTCGAAGTTCTACCTTTCCCGAATTTTTCACCGGTCCGCGAGATGAGTTTTAGGTTTTATTGGGGAGGTTTGTGTAATTTTCCTTTTTCCTTTTCCTTCCTTTTTCTTTCTCCCTCTTTTCCAGCGTTTCTTCTTCCCGTTTTCTACTTCTGTTTGCGTTCCTAGTTCAGCCTCACCGCTGCGGCGAAGCGATCCCCTTTCTGTCTACTTGCGTACTGATCCTCCACCGCCTAGGCGAACTCCTCTGTTTTTCGTTTTGTGTTTCTGGTTCAGTCTCTCTCTCTCTCTCTCTCCTCGTCACTCCGATCACCCTCACCTGAATGTCTACACACACACAACACATACACATGCACACTGTAACAACACACACACATGCACACTATAACAACACACACACACCCAGCAACAATTGAATACACCCACACCCACACATTCTGTCCATACACACACTGATCCAGCAGCACACACACTCACGCACAAAACTCTCACACACACATACACACAATCATATACACGATCATCACCACCACTGGTGATAGAACGACCCAACCCACACATATACCCACACTAAAGGAAAACAGAGAAATCACACACACACTCACCGACGGCGACGACGATCACCCAAACACCCATGCCGACGACGAGACACGCCTACCGATCTTCTCTCTCCGATTTTCTCACAGTCAAATGACAACCCACTACTGGCCACCATCTTCCTCTCTCTCTGTTTTCTCTTTCTTTTTCTATTGTGTCTGTGTTTGTATGTATGTATGTATACATATGCTGAAAAACCCAAGCCCCTCACCGACCGGCAACTTCTCTCTCTTCCTTTCTCTTATCGCTTCTCAATTTTTCTCCCGATTTCTATATATATATGAATATATGTGTATATGCGTATGATCATAAGGCCGGACAGGTGGCCCATATATATATAAACAATAATTTCACAAAACCCCCTTTATTTTAGTTAAGTTTATGAATTAAACCAAATTTTATTTTAATGTTTGAAAATTTTCAATTCGGCCCCTAAAATTTTTGTAAATCACACAATAAATATCGCTAACCACCTCGATATTTTTGTAAATTGTCAAATGCAACTAAAATTATTTGCATCTATAAATCGGGGTCTTACATTAGTAGTATGATCCTTATTCCTTGCGTTGCCACATCGACTCTCCCCCCCTATTTTGGTTTTTTGATCCAAGCGGCATGTATATGTATATATATATATAAATTAATTTTTTTCCAAATTACATTAACCTCCCTTCAATTTTCTTTAGGTTATTATTTAAATCCCAAATTTTGAAATGAATATTCCTAAAATTGCTAATTGACCCCTAAGTTTTTTAATTAATTAGAAATAGCACATTCCACCTCGTTAATTTCTAAATGTTCTAAAATGCAACTAAAACTATGCGTATGCAAAAATTAGGGTCTTACAACCTTTCTTTCCTAAAAGAAATTTCGTCCCAAAATTTTAATTATCTTGATCAAACAAGTATGGATATTTATCTCTCATCCCGTCCTTTCGTTCCCACGTCGCTTCCTCCACCGAATGATTGCGCCACAACACTTCCACTAGTGGAATTGTTTCTGCCTACAACACCTAATCTTTACGATTCAAACTCCAGACTGATTCCTCAACATAGGTCAAATCCGCCTCTAATTCGATTAATTGAAGAAAAAAAATCAACACATGCGAAGAGTCTGACACATATTCCTAAGCATTGACACGTGCAAAACGTCGTGTAACCTGGACAATTCTGGCAATAAGATAAGTCAATAGGCTGTCATACCAACCCATTCTAAAATCTCGTATGTTCTGATATATCTCGGACTTAACTTTATTTTCTTTCCAAACCTCATTATGCTCTTCCACGGGGATATACGCGAAAATACATGATCACCTAATTCAAGTTCCAACTTCCATCTACGCTTGTCAGCATAACTCTTTTGCCGACTTTGAGCAATTCTCAATCTTTCCTGAATCACCTTTACTTGTCTGTTGTCATTTGACCTATATCTGACGTTAGTAATTTTCTTTCTCCCACTTCAATTCAGTCTATTGGATTAGAATCTTGCATCTCCTACCATACAACGCTTCATATGGTGCTATCTCGATTGCCGAATGGTAGCTATTATTATAAGAAAATTTCATCAACGTTAAATAATCATCCCAGCTACCCGAAAATTCCAGAACATAACCCCTTAACATATCCTCCAACATCCGAATCACACACTCCGATTAACCGTCAATCTACGAACGAAAAGCAATACTGAATTTCAGTTTGGTACCTAAAGCAGTTTGGAGACTCGGCCAGAACTTCGAAGTAAATTTCAGATCTCTTTCCGACACTATGGAAACCGGTGCACCATGTAACCGAACAATCTCGTCAATATACAATTGGGCATACTTTTCCAGATAGTACATCGTCTTTATGATCAGAAAATGAGCAGACTTAGTAAGCCTATCAACAATCACCCAAATGGAATTATGTCCTTTTGAGTACGGGGTAATCCCAAAATGAAATTCATCGTGATATGCTCCCACTTCCACTCTCGAATAGGTAGAGGCTGCAATAACCCACCTGGACGTTGGTGCACGATCTTGACTTGCTGACAAACGAGACATCTGGCAACAAATTCCACAATTTTCCATTCCATTCCATTCCACCAATAGGGTTCTCGCAAATTTCGATACATTTTGGTACTGCCTGGGTGCATTGTGTATGCTGAGCTGTGCACTTCCTCCAAGATATCATTTTTCAGATTGACGTCATCAGACACACACAGTCTATTTCCTACCATCAAAGCCTCATCGTTATTCCTGACGTGATAGTCAGCTCTGTGACCATTTTTCACTTAATCTCTAACCTTCCCTAATTGGACATCCGACTTATGCGCTTCTATAATACTGTCAATCAATGTCGGTCTCAACGTCAAGGTCGCAAGCAACGCTGCTGTCTAACCAACTGCCAACTGAACTCGTAAGGATCTCAACTCGGCATACAAATTGGTATGAACAACTTGAATGTGTGCAACCAAACCCGTCGATTTTAGACTTAACGCATCCGCTACAACATTGGCCTTTCTAAGATGATAATGAATAGTACAATCATAGTCCTTGATCAAATCAATCCAACGTCTCTGCCTCAGATTTAGTTCCTTTTGAGTAAACAAGTATTTCAAACTCTGACGGTCGGTGTATATTTCACAAGTCTCGCCATACAAGTAATGTCTCCAAATCTTTAGGGCAAACACAATCGTTGCCAACTCCAAATCATGTGTCGGGTAATTACGCTCATGATTCTTTAATTACTAGGAGGTATATGCAATCACGTGACCATGTTGCATCAGTACACACCCTAGCCCTTAGTGTGACGCATCGCTGTAGATCACAAAGCCACCACCTTCAGTCGGAAGAGAAAGTATTGGCACAGATATCAATCTATTTTTCAGCTCCTGAGAGCTCTGCTCATATTTATCAGTCCACTCAAATTTGGATTCCTTGCGGGTCAATCAGTCAATAGGACAGCTATAACCGAAAATCCCTACACAAACCGATAATAATAACCCGCCAATCCCAAGAACTTCGAATTTCGGTCACACTCTTCGGCCTTTCTTATTGAACAACGGCTTCGACTTCCTGAGAAATTACTTGAATACCATCTCCCGAGATAACATGACCCAAGAACTCGACTTTATCCCACCAAAACTCGCATTTACTGAATTCTGCATACAATCGCGTCTCCTACAAAATCCGCAACCCAAACTTAAGATGTTCTGTAGGTTCTTCTTTATTTTGGGAATAGATCAGTATATCATCAATGAACACGATAATAAACTAATCTAGATAGGGTTGGAAGATCCGTTTCATCAAATCCATAAAAGCAGTAGGGGCATTCGTCAACCCGAATGGCATAACTAAACATTCGTAATGCCCATACCTCGTCCGGAACGCCGTCTTCGCCACGTCATTGTCTCTGACTTCCAATTGGTGATATCCCGATCGAAGATCTATTTTGGAAAACACTCTAGCCTTCTGCAACTGGTCGAATCGATTATCAATCCTAGGCAACGGGTATTTATTACGAGCCGTCACCTTATTCCACTGTTGGTAATCAATTCACATCCTTAACATGTCATCCTTCTTCTTTACGAATAACACCCGGGCTCCAACACCAAGGCTCCGTGGGGAGAAACACTAGGTCTGATAAAATCGCAGGTTAACAGATCTTGCAACTGTATTTCAATTCCTTCAACTCGATGGGCACCATACAATAAGGTGTAATTGATACCGGAGTAGTTCCTGGAAGTAACTCAATAGTGAATTCCATTTTTCTATCCACTGGCAAACTTGGTAATTCTTCTGGGAACACATCGAAAAAATCCCTGACCACTGGAATATCCTCCACCTGGACTTCATTCTGATTGGTATCAATCATATGTGCGAGGTATCCCCGACATCCTTTCTTTAATGACTTCCTAGCCTCCAGGACTGAAATCAAACTGATTGGGGTAATAGTTCTATCCCCCGAAAACACAAACTCCGACTTACCTGGGTCCCGGAAAGTAACTTTCCTTTTTAAAACAATCCACTGTGGCATGATAACTAGATAGTAAATCCATACCTAGTATCACATCAAAATCGTGAATACTCAGGAGTAATAAATCTACTACTAATTCTCTATCACCGACCCCAAGTAGATTGTCCATATACGCACTATCTATTAACACTGACTCACAGTTCTCGGTTGTTTCCCGCACATCATTCTCTATTAATTTCGTTGTGTTTACTAATTTCCGCATAACTTTTGATCTGCCTGCCCGTCAGCCGAGAACGTATTGCTAAATTAAATATTTTCTAGAATCGTCTACATCTTGTCTCTTCCATTTTTTACCAAATCAGGAGCAAATCGAAACTAAACATCGAATTTAATTTTATACTGCCGAACGGTCATCTCTTCCGGTTATAACCATATGAACTCCCCTTTCTAATAAAATCACAAGGTTTCCTTAGTATTGCCTAGAAGGCAGTTTTATGCACACCCTGGGATGTTGTACACTAGGATAGACTCCATGTATATCAAGTAGTAGCGCAATGTGTTATGTAGTCCCATAATATAAGTAAGGTATTGTCTAATAATCCAACTTAAGTGTGCTCTGCCATACTATTGTTTTAACAACTAAAATATTAAGTGCTACCAATAGTAAATCCCAATGTCAAGTAATATGAATATGATTATTTATCAGTTATAATTTAACATTTCAAACCACTAACACCCCCACAATCATGATCCATCCATTACCACTACCAACAACACCACCCAAACCACCAACTAGCAGTATCACAACTTCGTCGCACCCATTAATTGCCAACAAGACAAATAACAATGCACAATGCCAATGTACTATCTAATGCAATGCAATAATTATCACTCACGTGCCGAACCCACCTATCGACACCCTATCTCATGGTCCACCACTGGCTCTACACCACCTATCGACACCCTATCTCATGGTTCACAACTGGCTCAACAAACTGACATGTCTACAGAACCTATAACTTAGGCTCTGATACCACAAATGTCACACCCCACCCGGCACCCGTTACCCGAGGCCGGGCGTGATATCGACCTGACGCTATCTAACCAATCCACGAATATCCATACATACTTATATACATACAGACACACACTACTGTAAATGTTCATTTTTTTCTTCCAAAAATACCTGAACCTTCTACGGTTCACATCCGACCGGCTTACCTTCAAAATGACACTACCTCCAAACTCTCCCTATTGCCAATAGTGGACCGACTCCTAGCCGCGATACCTGAAACCAAATTTTTTTATCGGTGTACTGTCTTCATAATAAAAATATTTTACGGAAGTATAAGAATTAAACACCATGTTTCAAAATATAAAATAATATAACCACGTACTGTACTGAAATCCAATTTCCCTGTTACCATTGCAATAAACTGATATATTTAAAATACCCAAACCAAACATTTTAAATCAACCCACCCAATCCTTTTAAAAACAACCCATCCGAATATTTTAATCAAAATATAATATAATATATCACCGCATACCGTGTTGAAAATCCAGTTTCACTGCCACCAATGAGATGAAATAATATATATAACACCAAATCCAAATATTTTGAGTCAACCAATCCAAATATTTAAACCAACCAGTCCAAAAATTTTCAACGTATAATAAAGTACACCACACCCCTTCTCCTACTAGCCATATGATCATTTTTACCTCACGATTGGGAGTTGTAACGATACCGTACCACTCGCAGGAATTGCACTCCTGACAGGTCAAACCACTCTGCAGGACTTTGCCTAGTAGGTAATCCACATCTCGTAGGTCATACCTGCCTAACAAGAAGAAAATCCATATCTCGTAAGTCATAGTTGTCTAACGAGAAGAAAATTCACATCCCGTAGGTCATATCCGCCTAACGGGAAGAAAATTCACATCTCGTAGGTCATATCTGCCTAACGAGAAGAAAATCCAAATCTCGTAAGTCATATCTGCCTAACGAGAAGAAAATTCACATCCCGTAGGTCATATTCGCCTAACGAGAAGAAAATCCACATCCCGTAGGTCATATTTGCCTAACGAGAAGAAAATCCACATCCCATAGGTCATATCCGTCTAACGGGAAGAAAATTCACATCTCGTAGGTCATACCCGGGTAACGAGAAAAAACTATGGCATAGTTGGACCAAACATCACTCTCCACCTTACAACCCGACTTGATCCAAAAATCATTTTTCCATCTTTAAAACCAACTTGATCCAAAAATCATTTTTCCATCTTTAAAACCAATTTGATCCAAAAATCATTTTTCCACCTTTAAAACCAACTTGATCCAAATACATCGCAAAATTATCCATTTTTAAATACACACATTTTCCACAATTTATATAAAAATAAAGTTTATAAATTTATATAGAAAACAGTACACTCACCTCGTTCTCCGCACTACAAAAACGTTATTGTCCAAAACCTACTGGGACGCTGGCGCCTGTGAACCTAACAACGATAGGCCTAAATTAATATTTTACTTTAAAATAACCTAATGTGCAATGCAGGCCCTAAATCTCATATTTCCCATTCCCCAAGTTTTTATCATGAAGAATTATTATTTTGTCTGTCTCGCTACGTTAATATTTACCATACCAATTTATTTAGATTAGCGATTAATAGAATATTATTATGATTACGGAAATTTTAATACTAACAATTTTAATTTGACGAAAATAATAACTAATCGAAATTTTACCTGTTCCGAACTGCTTGCAGGTCGAGAAGTTGAATTTTGGATTTTGATTTTTTCTTTTTTTTTTTCTCTCTTCTTTTCTTGTTTTTTTTCTTTCTGCTTTTGTTTTGGAGTTAGCCCCGCCTCTCTCTCTCTCTCCTCAACAACTCCGGCACACACACACGTCTAATCATTCCCCGTCGGCCACCCTACATCGACGCTCATCTACACACCACGCACATACGCCATCCGACCAAACGACACACACATGCACACAATCGTTTGACGATCGACGCACACAATCGGCAACAACACACACACACCCCCACGGTCGGCAAAATCAGAGCAGACACTCACACAACCGACGAATACCACACACACACGCGCTGTCGTCTGACCGGTACACCCATACACCATCGGCTCTCGCATACACATACGCAATCGCGGGCACACCCACAAACCTATCGGCGACACATACACACGACGATCACACATACCGCCGGACGACGGATAACCAAAACCCACACCGGTGATGGAAACAGTGATGATCACACTACCGACCGAACAACGACTGATCACCCATCGTTGTGGACGACCAACAACCCACATACTCACACACACCGTCGGCTGAACTGTGTCGATTACACACACACACAACCTCTAATCACATGTACACAACGAAACACCCTCACACACGTTGTCGATCGTCAGTTGATCGACGGCGACGACATACACACCACCCACACCGAAGCAACGGCGACGATCCGAATCCACCATCCCGAACCTTCTCCTCTCTCTCTCGATTTTTCTGATTTCTCCCCTTCCTTTTCAGTGTTAGGTTTGAAGTGCATGCATTTATATATATATATGCATGAATTTAGTGGTATGATTCTCATTCCTTGCGTTGCCACGTCGACTCCCCCCTTGTTTTGGTTTTTTGATCCTAGCGGCATGTATATGTATATATATATGTATATAAATTAATTTTTTTCTAAATTACATTAACCTCCCCTCAATTTTCTTTAGGTTATTATTTAAATCCCAAATTTTGAAATGAATATTCCTAAAATTACTAATTGACCCCTAAGCTTTTTAATTAAATTAGAAATAACACATTTCATCCCGTTAATTTCTAAATGTTCTAAAATGCAACTAAAACTATACGTATACAAAAATTAATGTCTTACAACTACCATGCCCACCGCATTCGACAACTACCAACACTATCACCTCCAGCTAACACCACGAACATAACCTTCAGTCAACACTACTACCACCACCAACATCACCATTTTTTTTTCTTCTTCACTTTCTTTGATTCTTCTATAGAAACCAATGATCACCACCTCCATTTCATTCTTGAATGGAAAATTGATTTGGGGAAACTAAGTGATGGAGATAAAAGAGAGATTCAAAGGGAAATCAAATGAAACTAGAAAATTTTAGGTTAATATTTGAAAGTCAAACCCAAAATTAGTGATATTGGTACTGCACAGCCAGCGTTGACATTTGAGCTAGCGGTTGTGTCAAATGGGCATTAGCGTTGGCTTGACGAGTCAAATGAGGCAGTTGTGGTGTCAATTTAGGTGACTTATGCATGAGGCAATGGTGGTGGAGGTGGTGACTAGAGGTACTGCAAGTGGTGTTAGTTGGAGGTGGAGGTGTTGGTGGCTGCTACAAGAGATAGGTGTGGTGGTGGTAGGAGGTGGTAGACCGATGGTGTCTGGAGGAGAGGAAATAGGGGAAGGGATTGATTTCCTTATTATTTATTTCTATTTAAGAGAAAGTCTATTAATTATCTGAACTAATAAGACACCATCCATAAATTATTCCACTATTTTGTTTTTGCAAGCAAATGTTTTCTGTGATGTTAATCCTTTTTTTAAGATGTAAATTTCCTAATGTCAATGATACCCCTCTGAAAAATCCTTTATATAATCATATTTCGTATTTTTTAGATTTTGTTTTGGTTCATGACACACCGTGTTATCACCGACAATTTCTGGAGATTAAAGCTTGTAGATTAAATGTAAATATCAATTATTTTTCTACCAGGTATGTTTTCTTAATTTTTTTTTCAACCTCAAAAGAGATTTTGGTAATTAAATTAAGGAGGTAAGAAAAGTGTTTTCTCATGTTTGAGGTTGAAAAACACAACTTGAACTTCAACACAAAAACAATAAAATATTTAAGAATGCAACAATTCTCAATTGTTTATACTTTTTCTATGTTGATTTCAATAATAACCTTTTTCCATTCATTCAAACTCATGGAGACGTGATGTGGATAATGCTAGATTGAGTGGGGCATCATCGAGTGTATTGGTGCCAATAAACAAGGATACAACAGAGACTCAAAAGACAAAGGGGATTATATTGGAATCTATGACAACTTGTTGCAGAAAACGAGGACAATGTGTTGCTTTCGAAGCATATGATCACCATTCTCCAAATTTTAATAATTAACTGTCAAATCAACATTGAAGAATCGTCAGGGAAAATTAAAAAAAAAAATGCCGCTTCAAAAAAGGAATAAGATCTCAAGTTACACACATTCATTCTACATCACGCAACATTTTGTTGAAGTTAACACACCCAAAAAATTATTAATAAATGGGATTATTTGAAAGAAAAAAAAAAAAAAAAAAAAAAGATCTCATGCCACACATATTCATTGTGCATCATACAATACTATAGTGAAGTTAACACAGTAGAAAAATTATTAATAAATTAGATTATATAAAAGGGGATAAGATCTCACATTACACAAATTCATTCCACATTATACGACTCTGTACTGAAATTAATACACTTGAAAATTTGACAATGAATTGAATTATTTCAAAAGGGATAAGATCCTATGTAATACAAATTCATTCCATATCATACAATTCAACGTTGAAATCAACACACTCGCAAAATTGTTAAGAAATTGGATTATTCGAAAATGGATAAGATCACATGTCACGCACATTCATTCCGTATCATACAACACTATATTGAAATTAATACACCTGTGAAATTTTAAATGTAAAATTTGTTTATATTGTTGACCGATTTTTAATGCACATCATGAATTTGTTACCTCATAGTTAAAGTGTTTGAATTATTTGGTTATTTAGGGGGCGGGCACATGGGGGTCCCTTTTTAGTATGGAAACTATCAATTCAATCCACATTGTTTATTTTGCACCAGCAACTCTTTTTGCAGATCGTGGACAAATATGCCTTTACTTAATAAGATCGTTACCTCCAAATCCGTGCATGACAGATTTGGTAAGTTATTATAAAAAATAAAATAAAAAAAAAAAGTTCAACTTGAAACATGCAAATTTTATTATAAACCTATTGTTGAAAAATTAAGTTTTTCACACATTACCTTAAATAGCAAGGGTCAATTAATTGTTATATTTAGAGCCTATATTAAGAAAGTTAAAACTGAAAAATAAGGGATATTTAGGTCTGATAATGTAACAAAGATTGCAGCTAAAGTTGTTTTTGGTAGGTTGAATTGTGCATCAAATGCCCCTTAATTTAATGGGATAGTTGGTGGAAAATCCTAATAATGACATCACATTAATAAAAACTCCTAAAACAAATAATTACTTTAATTTAAGTCGCTTCTATTAGATTTCATGGAAACACTAATATTCCAATTAGCGTTGTGTCACCAATCGTTGTCGGCCACTAGATTCCGATCGCAGATTACGGCCACTGCCAACCACTGACAGTCAAAACTCTGGTCACAGGTCGTTGGATTGTTTTAGTTGCATTCAACTAATTTTTTAGTAATATTTTTTTAATATACTTTTTAGTTACATCTTTTAGTTACATTCAACTAATTCTTCAGTTATGGGTCGTCGATCAGAAAGTTACATGAATGTAACTAAAAAATATAGTAAAAATGTAACTAAAAATATACTTAAAAAATATTACTAACAAATACTTTAAAAATAGTTACATGTAACTAAAAAATTTGATGGCCAGTGGCCGAAATTCAGCGACCAAAAGCTTGAGGTCTGATGAAGGATAGCGTCAATGGCCAATGATGCAAACCTTAATTGAAAACATTTAATTGGATATATAAGGAAAGATTGACGATGAGAATAAAACACATGTCAAAATATATTTAAAGAATTTATACTCAACTTAAAATTAAAATAAGATAAATTATAGATTACACTCTCTAATTAAGACTATCAACTAATTATCCCTAATTTAATTGACAACCAAAAGGGAAGGGAAAAATCCTTATCTTACCGCTACCATCTCTATCATTTTTTTTTTGGCATTATTTTTTAATATAAAATTCCATGTTTCTCCGCTTTGCATAACATGTAAATAATAAATAAATAAATAAAATTTATTTTTAAAAAAATGAGTTTAATCCCTATGTTTTCTTCTTATATTTTTTTTGGTATAATGCATGTAAAAGAAAAAATAAATAAACAAACAAACAAAACCAAGCTATGAGCACATATCAAAGGCCCTCACGTCTATTTCGGCAATTACAAGACCCATCATATATTGGGGGGGGGGGGGGGGGGGGGAGGGGGGATTCAAGTATTTCCAGATCTATTCTACCATTCACCTTTTTTTTCTTTTTTTTTTTGCAAGAAAGTCTGCACACTTATTTTCTTCTCTGGGAGCAAACTGAATCAAGTAGTTTCTATCTTGTATGATATCTTTGCATTCTTCTACGAATGTCTTATATCTATGGGTTTCCAGAGGATCTTCTACAATAAGCGCAACTGCTTCTCTAGAATTTGTCTCCACAATGAGCCTTGGAATATCTCTTTCAACAACTATCTTTATTCCTGTAAGAATGATTTTAAGTTCCGCTTCCAGCCCTATGCATTGTAGGATTTGACCACAATAGCCCACTATCCAGACTTCAAGATTGTCACAGATAAGCCCTCTTATACCTTCCCTTCTTGGGTTTCCGGTAGCATTCCCGTTCATATTAAACTTATAGAAACCTGCAATGGGAAACACCCTATGAGAGAATTTTGAAACTGTTTTACCATTTGTTGGAAATAAGGAGTAGAATGTTTCTAATAATCTTTTTGTAGACGAGTTATTTTTTGGAGGGTTATAGAAGCATCAGACTTAACTCCTTCTATAACTTCCTTGTTTCTATCCTTCCATATCTACCAAAGGCTAGAGATAAACAAAAAAGAGGTAGGTGATTTTAAGAGACTCCCTATAAGTTGCTTTTTAATCCAGTGGTCTATCTCCGTGTTCCTATCCCCCTGTTCTCCAATTTTTGTTGCCACTGAATGCCATATACTTCCAGCTTTTTAGTATTTTCTCAAAGCATGGTCAATAGATTCAGTTTCAATTTGACATCTCCGACAAATGCTAGAAACATTTTCCCTTCTTATAGATTAGACTAACAAGTTTCCCATGTACAGTCAACCAAATGAAATATAAGAGCTTTTGAGGAAGTTTTAACTTCCAAATCCAATTCCAATTTTTGTATTCTCACTTCTATCCGAATTATTTAGGAAATATACTGATTTAATGGAGAATTTACCAGAATTTTCAAGCATCCAGATTAGCTTATCTTCCCTAATTGGATTTGGATGTTCACTTTCTAAAATACACTCTATTTGTATATCATTTATGAGGTAAAGAATTGGTATAAGGAACCAGTCTCCCTTATCATCAATGATGTCAGCTATTTTAAGATCCCATTTTTTTTTTAAGTTCATTATTCGCAAGCTATTTATCACCACACTACCAATCATTCCACAAATTAGAATCAACCCCGTTCCAAATTTTTCACTTAATCCTTTTTTGAAGAATGTCTTTAGTTTTGGAAATACTCTTCCAGAGAAAGGAGTTGTTAGATTTAGCTTTCCAATTACTAGGACTTTTTTCCATACCATATACCATGAAAAATTCTATTCCACATATTATTTCCACCACTAGCAATATTCCAACCAATTTTGGTCATGAAAGCTTTATTGCTTTTCCAGGCTTCCCGTATACCTAAACCACTCTTTTTTTTTTTTTCTTACGGACTTTCTTCCATTTGATCAAATGGTACTTATTTTTATTATTAGTATCCCTCCACAAAAATTTCCTATTAATGTTTTTAATTTTATTGCAATTGTTTTTGGAAGGGGGGAGACTTGAATGGTATAGTACATAATAGTAGAAGTAACTGTTTTGATCAGAATAGTTCTACCAGCTAGAGAAAATATATTGGTTTTCCAATTTGACAACCTTTTCTGGAATTTTTTCAAATATAGTTATAGTGACATTTAGCATTCCTACCATGGATTATTAGAATTCCCAAATACACTCTCAAGTCTTCCGTAAGCCCAATACCCAATTTATTACTTATGTTCCTAGCCTGAATTTTGCTAACATTTGGAGACACAAATAACTTAGACTTATTCAAATTGATTTTTTGCGCGGATGACCTAGCAAACTGTCAAGAGTTTCCACAATAGTATCAACGTTCTTATCATTACCTTTAGCAAATAGCATCAGATCATCCGTAAAAAATAAATGAGTAATACTCGAACTATTTTTACTCATTCTTAAGCCATTCCACTTGGCCTTATATTCGCAATCATTAATCATATAGGGTAATGGTAGCGGAATATTACGTCGCTACTTTTACCGCAAGTGTACGGGTCAAGTTTTAGTATAATGGGAAGAGTAGAGGTTGTCGTATCCACAAGGATTGTATTAGATTATCGTTAAGTACCGCGATTGTCAGAACCGAATTTTATCTAGGTGACTCAAATGTAATTTTTAAAATAATTATAATCTGCTAAACTAAATTAATTACTAAACTATAATACTACTATGACGTTTATGAGAATTTATTGTCTAGAGATTAACTTCGTTCACTAATACGTGTTCGATTCAATCTAATTTACATTAATGATATTCAAATCTATCCGATAATCTAGGTATCAAAATTTCACTCACTACCTCTCCCGAATGTAAAGTGAATGAATATGTGACTTCGCGTCAACGCCTAAGTCCCCCTCGAGCGTCTATATGACACTTAGTCGCATGAGTCTCGCCCCAACCTCATGGATTGAACACTTTCTAATACCCTCCCGGGTCATTAGATCGTCGCGTTGCGTTTAAACCCTAGTCCAAATCTGGGGTTACCTCTTCCGAGTGTCAAACCCCGTATCCTCAAACCAACCACAATACCATAACAAGCATACTATGATTGTAATAAAATGGTAAACACAATCGAACACAAATGAACAACCGTTAACAAAACATCAATTTATGCAAACAACGTTTTTATGAAGTCAATCAAGCCCTAGACAATATATGTTTAGTTTCTCATGGCCATAACCACATATACAATAATAAACAAGCTAAACATAATCAAAACTATCAACCAAACTAAGAATAAAAGAGAGAAATAAGGACACTAGCCGTTATCTGAAGAACCGACGCAAAAATCTCTCCGAGAACGTTTTCTCTTCTTGGATTTGATGATCTTATCTTGGTTGATAGTGTCTTGGAGCTCTCAAGACTCCCAAAAATGTCCTTTAGGTGTGGGAGAGCAAAGGTGTAAGACCTCAATCGTAACACATACGTCATTTTAGTTGCATTTTAAAGTAACTGGGAAAATTCGGAGTGAAATTGGGTCAAATAAAAAAAAATCAAATTAAAAATTTAGGGGTCAATTCCTAAATTTAGAAATATTAAATCCAAACTTTGGGAGGTAAATTGACATTTAACTTTTAATTAAAACTTTTAGGGGTGAAATTGCAATTTAAGAAATTCCTAAAAGTGGACTTGGACTAAAATGAAGATTTTAAGAAGTTAGGGAGAGGAAAGAGTAATTTAATAAAATTTTATTTTAATTATATATATGTGTGTGTCTGTGTGTGCACATATGTGTGTGTGATCGTGAGCTCAGCCGGCCGGAAGGAGAGAGAGGAGCAGGCGACGTGGCAGGAGGAGCTCAATGCTTAGACAACTAATTACATGCATATAAATATGAACATGCATGTAATGATCACCAAAATCTCAAAGAATAAGAAGAGATTCAGAAAATCTAGAGAGAGAGAGAGGGGTCGACGGTGGTGAGTTTCGGATCGTAGCCGTTGCTCCGGCGGAGATGTTGTGTGTGTGTTGTTCGATCGCCATTGGTGGGCGTTGTTGTCAGTTCGGTGGGGGTGTCGTCGCCATCTCCCCGGTTGGGTGAGTGGAGTGTATGTGTGTGTGTGTGTTGGCTATAAACCAAGAACAAAAAATAGAGGAGAGAGAGAGAGAGGTCTGCGTGGAGGTGGTGAGATCCGACGAGTATGGGTGTGAGTAGGTTCGGACGGTTGTCGATCGTTGGGGGTGGCATTCGGCGGAGTGGGTGTGTTTTCTGTTTCTTATTTTGTGCAGCGTGGGTGTTGTGCGTGTTTTCTGACCATCGACGATATGTGTGTAGGGTGTTCGTCGATTTTCTTCGGTAGGCGGGTGTGTGGGTGTTTTTGTATGTGAGTATTGACTTCGGCGATGTGTGGGTGGTCGGCCATCGATCGTCGGCCGGCTGTGATGGTGTGCGTATGTGTTCTGCTTTGTTGATAGTGTTTGGGTGATCATCGGAGGGTGTGGGTGTTGGGCCAGTAGTGAGTGGGAGTTAGTGAGAGAGAGAGCGCCGGCTGTAGGCATGTGGGTCTCCGTTCTGGTCCGACGGAGTTGCTGCTGGGTGTATGAGAGTGATTGCCGACGGGTGGTACGTAGCCAGCCAACGGAAACCAAAATAGAACAGAAACGGGAAAAAAGAGAAAGAAGGAAGAAGAGGAGAAGAAAAGAAAGAAAATTACAGAAAGAACCCCAATAGAATCCAAATCCATCTCGCGACCTGTGAACAATTCGGAACGGGTAACGTTTTTCGTTAAATTTATTTTAGTTTATAAAATTAAATTAACGCATTGAAAATTTCGTAGTAGGAATAATAAATTTGGGAATGCAGTAACTTTTAACGAAATGAAAATTTACCAAATAATAATTTTACATAATAAAATGTGGGGAATGGGAAAATACGGAACATAGGGCCTGCATTTGAATGATTGGGTCATTTTTACCTAAAATATTAATTTAGGCCATGTCGCTAATAGGTTCGCAGGTACCGGAGTAACGTTAGAGTATAGTCGGTAAAAGCTTTTGGGAGCGGATCACGAGGTGAGTGTACTATCTTCTTACCAAACTATTTTTCTATGTATATATATATGTGATAAAATATGTGTTTACTGAAACTGTACAATTTTATAAATGATATGGATCAAGCAGGTTTTGGGGTGAGTTGGTAAAAATGAATTTTCGGGAAATTGTGTTGGTTTCTAAAAAGGTAGATTTAAAATAATTTTCGTTGGATTTTGGGGTGAGTTGATAAAAAAGAATTTTCAGGGAATTGTGTTGGTTTCTAAAAAGATAGATTTAAAATAATTTTCGTTGGATTTTGGGGTGAGTTGAGGGAAATGGATTTTTGTGAAATTGGGTGGTTTTTAAAAAGAGAATAAAAAATATCTGATTTTCTAAAAATAAAGGTGAAAAAAAATGATTTTTATTGAAATTAGACGATCTTCAAACAAAAATGAAAAATATGATTTTTGGATTAAAAAGTCGGTTTTGGAAAAGAGAGGTGGATTTTTGACGATGTGGTGTGAAAATGTATTTCTTCCCGTAAGGGATGTGAATTTTTAACTATACTGATGATTTTGATGATGCTATAGTTGTTCTCCCCGTAAGGGGTATGGATTCTTCCCATGGGATGTGGATGTTTCTGGGATGTGGATGTTTCTCCCCGTAAGGGGTGTGGATTATATTTCTCCCCAAAAAGGGGTGTGGATATTTAATAGGAAGGCATTCCTACGGATGTTACGGTACTGTTGCAACTCCCGATCGTGAGGTTAAAACGATCATTAGGGCTGGCCAGTGTGTGTGTTTGAATTGTGTGCGTAAATAGTATGTTGAGATGTGTGATGGAAATGTGGTGTTTTACGTATATTGGTTGATTTGATATTTATTATCATGGTGATTAGTATGATTTTTATATTAGTTGGATTTGAATGGAACTTAATTATGTCACTTTATTTTCCTTACTTATATACTAGGGATTTTACAAGCCATGTGGTATTTATAAACTTATGCTTGATCCATTTAGATGTTGTAGAATGAGTTTTATTATAAAAAAATATTTTTACTAAGAAGGTAGTACACTCGCAAGTGAAGCAGTTAGGAGTCGGTCCCCTACTGGCGCTAGGTAAAGTCCTACGATGGAGTCATGTGGAGGGTTGAGATAAGCTTTCTGAGGCGAACCTGTGAGGGGTTCAGGGTATTATATCTTATTGTTAGTACATTTGGGGAACGAGTGTGTTCCCCATGATAGAAATATGTATAGTTTCATATAGATGATGGTGTTTATTTATATATATGCATATTGTCGTGTAATAGATGGTTGGTTGGTTGGTTGCTTTCTGTGATGTCATGATGTCGTCACGCCAGCCCGGGATGTCGGGATTTCGGGACGGGTCGTGACAATTTTGGTATCAGAACCTAGGTTATAGGTTCTGTAGACTTGTCAGTAGTTGTGTCAATAGGGGATCATGAAATAGAAAGATGTGTCAATCGTCTAGTCAGTAGGGGACTTTGAGATAGGGTGTTGATAGGTGGTGTCGAGCTAGTGGTGGACCATGAGATAGAGTATCGATAGCTGAGTTAAGCACATGAGTGATAGTTATTGCATTGCATTAGATGGTACATTGGCATCGTGCATGGTTATCTGTCTTGTTGGTAATTAGTGGGTGCGACGAAGTTGTGATACTGCTAGTTGGTGGTTCCAGTAGTGTGGTTGGTAGTGGTAATGGGTGGATCGCGATTGTGGGGGTGCTAGTGGTTTGGAATATTAAATTATAACTGATAAGTAATTCTATTAGTTGTATTTGGCATTAGGATTCCCTGTCCGTAGTACATAATATTTTTATTGTTAAACCAACAGTGTGGCAGAGCACACTTAATTCGTCCAATGTTAAGTTATTCATTGAATTGACTAGGTAGACAACACTTTATTTATGCAATTACACGACACACTGCGCTACTATTTAAGATACGCATATTTTTTTATAAATGTGTGGGTGTGCTCGTGATTTAATTAGAGAGTGAGGTTCATATGGTTAAAGCAGGAAGAGACGATCATTTGGCAATATGAAATTAAATCTGATCTAGTAAAAACAGAAGAGATAAGATGTAGACTAATCTAGAAAGGATTTACTTTGGAAATACGTTTTAGGTTGACGGGCAGGCAGATTTAAAAGTTATATGAAACGGGCAAATGCAGCGTGAATTAATAGAGAATGATGTGTAGGAAGTAGCTGAGAACTATGAGTTCGTGTTAATAGTTAGTGCGTATAAATATAGTTCACTTCGTATTGGTGGTAGGGAGTTGTCGGTAGATCTATTACCCTTGAATATTTATGATCTTGATGTAATACTGGATATGGATTTGTTGTTCGGCTCTCACGCCATGGTAGATTGATTTAAGAAGAATGCGATCTTTCAAATCTCAGGCGAGCCAGAATTTGTATTCTCGGGAGACAGAATTATCACTTCTGTTAGTCTGATTTAAGCCCTAGAAGCCAAGAAATTATTGCAGAAAGGATGTCAGGGATACCTTGCGCACGTGATTGACACCAATCAGAGAGAAGTTTCGATAGCAAATATTCCAGTGATTAGAGATTTTTCTAGACGTGTTTCCAGAAGAACTGCCAGAGTTTCCATTAGATAGGGAGATAGAATTCACGATCGAGTTACTTCCTGGAACTGCTCCTATATCGATTCCACCCTATCGTATGGTACCTACTGAGTTGAAAGAATTGAAGGTACAGTTACAAGATTTATTATATCATGGGTTTATAAGACCCAGTTTTTTCCCATGGGGAACCCCAGTGTTGTTCGTGAAGAAAAAGGACGTCACGTTGAGAATGTGTATCGACCATCGACAATTGAATAGGGTGACCGTTCGTAATAAATATCTGTTGCCTAGGATTGACGATTTGTTTGACCAGCACCAGAAGGCTAAAGCATTTTCCAAAATAGATCTTCGATTGGGTTATCACCAATTGAAAGTCAGAGACGGTGATGTGACGAAAACGGCGTTCCGTATGAGATATGGACACTATGAATTTTTGGTTATGCCCTTCGGATTGATAAATGCCCCTGCAGCCTTCATGGACTTGATGAATCGAATCTTTCAATCTTATCAGGATTAATTTATTATCATATTTATTGACGATATATTGATATATTCCCAAAGCAGAGACAAGCATGCAGAGCATCTTCGGATAGTGTTGCGGACGGTGCGAGAGAAGCGGTTGTATGCGAAACTCAGCAAATGCGAATTTTGGTTAGATCATGTGGTATTTTTGGGGCATGTTATCTCAGGAGATGGTATTTAGGTAGACACGAAGAAAGTAGAAGTTGTTGTTCAGTGGGAAAGGCCGAGAAAGGTGACTGAAGTTCAAAGTTTTTTTAGGATTGGCAGGTCACTATCGACAATTTGTGCAAGGATTCTTCGTTATAACGGCCCCATTGACTCGTTTGACCTGCAAAGAATCTAAATTTGAGTGGACTGACAAATACGAATAGAGTTCCCAGGAGTTGAAGAGTAGATTGATATCGGTACCAATACCATCCCTCCCGACGGAAGGGGTGGTTTTGTGATTTATAGTGATGCGTCCCACCAAGGGCTAGGATGTATTCTGATGCAGCATGGTCATGTAATCACGTACGCATCTTGACAACTGAAGAATCATGAGCAAAATTACCCGACGCGTGATTTGGAGCTGGCAGCGATTATAATTGTCTTAAAGATTTGGAGACATTACTTGTATGGCGAGACGTGTGAAATCTACACCGACCACCAAAGTTTGAAATATCTGGTTACTCAGAAGAAATTAAATTTGAGGCAGAGACGTTGGATAGAGTTGATTAAAGACTATGATTGCAATATCCACTATCACCCGGGAAAAGCTAATGTTGTAGCGGATACGTTGAGTCAAAAATCGACAGGTTCGATTGCGCACACAAGAGCCGTTCATACTAATCTGTATACCGACTTAAGGTTATTGTGAGTTCAGTTAGCGGTTGGTCAGACGGCTTTATTACTTGTGACTTTGACTTTGAGACCAACGCTGATTGATCGTATTATCGAAGCTCAGAAGTCAGACGTTCAATTGGAAAAGATTCGAGATGAAGTGAGAAGTGGTCACAGAGCGGATTTTTATGTCAAGGAGAGCGATGAGGTATTGATAATAGGAAATAGATTGTGTGTGCCTAATGACACCAGTTTGAAAAACAATATTTTGGAAGAAGAGCATAGCTCAGCATACGCGATGCATCCAGGCGGTACCAAAATGTATCGGGATTCGCGTGAGCATTATTGGTGGATTGGAATGAAGTAAGAAATCGCGGAGTTTGTTGCCAGGTGTCTTACTTGTTAGCAAGTGAAGATTGAGCATCAACGTCCAAGTGGGTTGCTACAACCTCGACCGATTCCAGAGTGGAAATGGGAGCATATCACGATGGATTTCATTTCGGGATTACCTCGTACTCCAAAGGTGCATAATTCTATCTGGGTGATCGTTGACAGGCTTACCAAGTCTGCTCATTTTATGACCGTAAAGATGACGTATTCTTTTGAGAAGTATGCCCAATTATTTATCGATGAGATTGTTAGGTTGCATGGCGTACCGATTTCTATAGTGTCAGATAGAGATTTGAGATGTACTTTGAGATTTTGGCCGAGACTCCAAACTGCTTTAGGTCCCAAGTTGAAATTTAGCACCGTTTCCCATCCTCAAACAGACGGATAATCAGAGCGTACGATTCAAACGTTAGAAGATATGTTGAGGAGATGTGTTCTAGAAATTCCTGGTAGCTAGGATGATCATTTGTCGTTGTTGGAATTCGCCTACAACAACAGCTACCATTCGATAATTGAGATGGCCCCGTATGAAGTATTGTATGGTAGGAGATGCAGAACCCTAGTTTGTTGAGCTGTGGTAGGTGGACGTAAATTGTTGATGTCGGGCATAGCCCAGATGACAGCAGACAAAGTGAAGGTGATTCGAGAAAGATTAAAAATTGCTCTAAAAATAAATAAATAAATAAATAAAATTAATTAATTAATTAAATTAAAATTATTATGTAGACAAGCGTCGGCGGGAGTTGGAGTTTGAGATAGGAGATCATGTGTTTTTGCATATTTCTCTATGGAAAATCATAATAAGGTTCGGGAAGAAAGGGAAGTTAAGTCCAAGATACATCGAATCATATGAAATTTTAGATCTGGTTGGCACGACGGCTGATAGACTTGCCTTACCGCCAAAGTTGTCTCGATTACGCGATGTTTTCCAGGTAACGATGTTCCGAAAATAGGTACCAAACCCTTCGCATGTGTTGACTTTGCAGCCAATCGAGCTGGAAGAAGATTTGACACACGTTGAGGAGCCAGTTCAAATTCTAAGCTGTAAGGACTAGGTGTTGCGGACGAAAACGATTCTATTAGTCAAAATGTTATGGCGCAGTCATGCGGTGGAAGATGCGACATGAGAGTGAGAAGACGAGATGAGGAACAGATACCCGCATTTATTCGACTAAGGTAATAAAATTTCGGGGCGAAATTTTTTTTAGGAGGGAAGAGTTGTAAGACCTCAATCGTAGCATGTACATCATTTTAGTTGCATTTTAGAGTAACAGGAAAAATTTGGGGTGAAATTGGGTCAAATAAAAAAAAAATCAAATTAAAAATTTAGGGGTCAATTCGCAAATTTAGAAACATTAAATCCAAACTTTAGGAGGTAAATTGATATTTAACTTTTAATTAAAACTTTTAGGGGTGAAATTCCAATTTAAGAAATTCTTAAAAGTGGACTTGGACTAAAATGAAGATTTTAAGAAGTTAGGAGGAGGAAAGAGTAATTTAATAAAAGTTTATTTTAATTATATATATGTGTGTGTCTGTGTGTGCACATATGTGTGTGTAATCGTGAGCTCAGCCGGCAGGAAAGAAAGAGAGGAGCAGGTGATGTGACAGGAGGAGCTCAATGCTTAGACCACTAATTACATGCATATAAATATAAACATGCATGTAATGATCACCAAAATCTCAAAGAAAAAGAAGAGATTTAGAAAATATAGAGAGAGAGAGAAAGGGGTCAACGGTAGTGAGTTTCGGATCGTAGCCGTTGCTCCGGTGGAGATGTTGTGTGTGTGTTGTTCGATCGTCATTGGTGGGCGTCGTTGTCGATCCGGTGGGGGTGTCGTCGCCATCTCTCCGGTTAGGTGAGTGGAGTGTGTGTGTGTGTGTGTGTGTGTGTGTGTGTATGTGTTGGCTATAAACCAAGAACAAAAAACAGAGGAGGGAGAGAGAGAGAGGTCTGCGTAGAGGTGGTGAGATCCGACGCGCATGGGTGTGAGTGGGTTCGGACGGTTGTTGATCGTCGGGGGTAGCGTTCGGCGGAGTGGGTGTGTTTTTTATTTCTTATTTTATGCAGCGTGGGTGTTGTGCGTGTTTTCTGACCATCGACGATATGCGTGTGGGGTGTTCGTTGGTTTTCTTCGGTCGGCAGGTGTGTGGGTGTTTTTGTATATGAGTATTGACTTCGGCGATGTTTGGGTGGTCGGACGTCGATCGTCGGCTGGCTGTGATGGTGTGCGTATGTGTTCTGCTTTGCCGACAGTGTTTGGGTGATCATCGGTGGGTGTGGGTATTGGGCCGACGGTGAGTAGGAGTTAGTGAGAAAGAGAGAACACCGGCTCTAGGCGTGTGGGTCTCTGTTCTGGTCCGACGGAGCTGCTGCTGGGTGTGTAAGGGTGATTGCCGACGGGTGGTGCGTGGCCGGCCGACGGAAACCAAAACAGAACAGAAACGGGAAAAAAGAGAAAGAATGAAGAAGAGGAGAAGAAAAAAAGAAAAATTATAGAAAGAACCCCAATAGAATCCAAAATCCATCTCGCGACCCGTTTCTTGTTTTGTGCAGCGTGGGTGTTGTGCGTGTTTTCTTACCATCGATGATATGCGTGTGGGGTGTTTGTCGGTTTTCTTCGGTCGGCAGGTGTGTGGGTATTTTTGTATGTGAGTATTGACTTCGGCGATGTGTGGGTGGTCAGGCGTCGATCGTCGGTCGGTTATGATGGTGTGCGTATGTGTTCTGCTTTGCCGACAGTATTTGGGTGATCATCGGTGGGTGTGGGTGTTGGGCGGGCGGTGAGTGGGAGTTAGTAAGAGAGAGAGAGCACCGGCTGTGGGCGTGTGGGTCTCTGTTCTGGTTCGACGGAGCTGCTGGGTGTGTAAGGATGATTGTCGACGGGTGGTGCGTGGCCGGCCGACGGAAACCAAAACAGAACAGAAACGGGGAAAAAGAGAAAGAATGAAGAAGAGGAGAAGAAAATAAGGAAAATTACATAAAAAAAAACCCCAATAGAATCCAAAATCCATCTCGCGACCCATGAACGATTCGGAACGGGTAACGTTTTTCGTTGAATTTATTTTAGTTTATAAAATTAAATTAACGCATCGAAAATTTCGTAGTAAGAATAATAAATTTGGGAATGCAGTAACTTTTAACGAAATGAAAATTTACCAAATAATAATTTTACATAATAAAATGTGGGGAATGGGAAAATACGGAACATAGGGCCTGCATTTGCATGATTGGGTCATTTTTACCTAAAATATTAATTTAGGCCCTGTCGCTAATAGGTTCGCAGGCACCGGAGTAACGTTAGAGTATAGTCGGTAAAAGTTTTTGGGAGCAAATCACGAGGTGAGTGTACTGTCTTCTTACCAAACTATTTTTCTATGTATATATATATGTGTGTGTGTGTGTGTGTGTGTGTGTGTGTGTGTGTGATGAAATGTGTGTTTACTGAAACTGTACAATTTTATAAATGATATGGATCAAGTAGGTTTTGGGGTGAGTTGGTAAAAAAGAATTTTCGGGGAATTGTGTTGGTTTCTAAAAAGATAGATTTAAAATAATTTTCGTTGGATTTTGGGGTGAGTTGAGGGAAATGGATTTTTGTGAAATTGGTTGGTTTTTAAAAAGAGAATAAAAAATATCTGATTTTCTAAAAATAAAGGTGATAAAAAAAATGGTTTTTATTGAAATTAGACGGTCTTCAAACGAAAATGAAAAATATGATTTTTGGATTAAAAAGTCAGTTTTGGAAAAGAGAGGTGGATTTTTGACGATGTGGTGTGAAAATGTATTTCATCTCGTAAGGGATGTGGATTTTTAACTATATTAATGATTTTGACGATGCTATAGTTGTTCTCCCCGTAAGGGGTATGGATTCTTCCCATGGGATGTGTATGTTTCTCCTCGTAAGGGGTGTGGATTATATTTCTCCCCAAAAAGGAGTGTGGATATTTCATAAGAAGGTATTCCTACGGATGTTACGGTACCGTTGCAACTCCCGATCGTGAGGTTAAAACGATCACTAGGGCTGGCCAGTGTGTGTGTTTGAGTTGTGTGCTTAAATAGTATGTTGAGATGTGTGTTGGAGATGTGGTGTTTTACGTATATTGGTTGATTTGATATTTATTATCATGGTGATTAGTATGATTTTTATATTAGTTGGATTTGAATGGAATTTAATTATGTCGCTTTATTTTCCCTGCTTATATACTGGGGATTTTACGAGCCATGTAGTATTTATAAACTTACGCTTGATCCATTTAGATGTTGTAGAATGAGTTTTATTATAAAAAAATATTTTTACTAAGAAGGCAGTACACTCGCAAGTGAAGCAGCTAGGAGTTGGTTCCCTACTGGCGCTAGGTAGAGTCCTACGATGGAGTCATGTGGAGGGTTGAAATGAGCTTTCTGAGGCGAACCTGTGAGGGGTTCAGGGTATTATATCTTGTTGTTAGTACATTTGGGGAACGGGTGTGTTCCCTATGACAGAAATATGTATAACTTCATATAGATGATGGTGTTTATTTATATATATGCATATTGTCGTGTAATAGATGGTTGGTTGCTTGCTTGCTTTCTGTGATGTCATGATGTCGTCACGCCAGCCCAGGATGTCGGGATTTCGGGACGGATCGTGACAAAAGGGGTATAAGGCAAGGATCAAAATATCTAAAAAATATCTTAAACACAGCTGGACAGTCACCGCTGCAGCAGTGGGCAACCAGGGAACCTTCTGTGGTTTCACCGCTGCAGCGGTGAACAAATAGAGAGTTTTTGAACTCTCTGTTTTTTCACTGCTGCAGCGGTGAAGATGCTGCAACCAATTTTGATCCTCTTGATCGTTTTTCACCCGATTTTTCTTGATTATCGATCGTTTACGTCCCTATACCTGATTTACATCAAAACGAACATAAACGCAATTAAATATTACTAAAATATGTGAAAACTACCAAATTCGGCTTGGGAATATATAGACAAATTTCACCTTCACCAAATACCCCCAAACTTAGAATTTTGCTAGTTCTCGAGCAAAGCACTTACACTAAAAATAAAAAACACAACGAAATAACTAACACAAACACTAAACAACGAATAAAAACACAAACAACGGCATGCGAGTTTTGAATTCAACTATTCCAACCAAAATGTTTTCCCTCAACGGCCCCCAATCATATCGAGTGCAAGAGTAAAACGCACCATATGATATTCTAGAATTTCAACATTCAATAATGGTAAACTCCATTCTAGATCATGTTCAAGTGTATGTGCGAAAACTCAATTATACAACTATCCAACGACCGGATTGGATTATCCACCAACGAAGCTCACGATTTAAAATCGTAAAGGATTAGGATATCCATATACCTGATTGGGTTCTACTCTCCACTAATGTAGGCTTAGAAATTCAAAAAGATCAATAGGACTTGGTTCGATTTTTGGAAAATGGCCAAAGGTATATCGGGAATATAAAACAGGTTAATGTCATTAACTCAATGAAACCCAAGGCACAACGCTTAGCACATAATCACACTCGTAACCCCACACATTAAAGAAACAACCATGAACAAACATTTAAGAACATTGTACTCACTTATCACAAGAAACAGAAATAGAATGATATTTACATATGTTTTTTTTTTTAACGAACTTATTCGATTATTATAATTTCACGGGTGTGGTTAAAACGAAAGAAAAATGACAAGTAAGTACTCGAATACCAAACTATTCAAAAGTTCGCCCAAAACCCAACCGCTTACTTCAAGTAGCATAAACGAATGCTAACTTGGTTCACTCAAATTGTGTCTTCGGTTCAACGATATAAGTTTGGAAAGAATTCAATTGGCCAGGGTACTTGTTATGTGTTCAAAATTGAAACGGCTAATTGGTTTCAACAAGGTAACGAGGGATAAACATTTTACAAGGTAAGCTTCAAAGGCTCAAACGAATCAAATGAATGCCTAAATCATATATCTTGAACTACCTCACCTAGGATTTCGCCTCAAGTTTCCCCCAATCAGGGTCTAGAATCCTTAAAATTGTCATGAATTTGACTAATGGATAATTGGCCTCAAATCAATTGAATAGCAATTCATTGAGTCTACGCGCTCATGTAAATTAAGATCCACAATAACTTTTACCAAAACGGCATGCCAAGCACACAGAACACACATGAATGAGCATTACCCTTGACCTCGAAAAACAACCAGAGGATAATATCATCATCTGGTAATGGCCCAGATGAACGCAAAACTCAGCACATAACAACACAACAAATAGAAACATACTACACTAACAAACAAACATGCAAACAATTTTACTGAAACTACACAACTAACAACAATTAAATTTAAACTACATAACTAACAAAAGAAAACATACTAACATACTACACATCACCTCCAAATTTAAAACGGGTAGTGTCCACAATGTCCCAACATCAAACTCAACAAATGAAATGAAGCATGACGACGAAGAGGGTTTAGAACATGTACCTGGGAGGCGAGACAATCTCGCCTCCAAATGAAGTCGGTAGTGATGGATCTAATTTATTTGAGACTTGGGTTGCCTCCCAAGAAGCGGTTGGTTTATTATCCTCGGCCTAACACAGAGAAGGGCTCGTCAAATAGCAGTTTCCGCTCGTAGTATGTGTTATACAACACCACATACAGATCTTGATTCTTAATGCCCACTAGCTTGGCGAAATATGGCATTGTTAGGCTCGTGCTTTCATCTTAATTCGATTCCAGATTATGTACTTGGTTGGCCGGAATGAATTTTGCAAAAGGCAGAGGATGACAATTGAGCCATATTGGATCCTCATAGATGTGATCTTCTTGGATCAATGGTAGCATCAATATTTGGATCTCAAATGGTTGAGAATCACAATCGTCTATCCATGCTTGGGTCGTCTTCTCATTAGAATCATCGCCATTGAACTCACCCAAGTTCCTCTCGGTCATATCCGATTCCTCATGGTGGCTTTCACATTCGAATGTGACTTGTGTGTCTCTTAGTGCCACCATTTCTGACTCGTCCTCGATATAGTAAATAAGCTGACTGATTTGCGTCTGAATAGACGTTACGGTTGCATCAATTCCTACGCAGGTTGTATCAATATTGTCAAGACGAACCTCATGCTCATTGAGACAGTCATTCGTCTCCCTCCAAAAAACCTGAGTCTTCCCTATAAATTCAGAGAACATGGTTTCTAATGCGGGGAAAGACTCTACATGTTGGTCCGGGGTGTCAATCCATGACGCCAAAATGGTGAAACTATTCCCCAAACTTTGGTAATTTGGTGAATAATTCCAATATTGAAAATCAAACTATGTCATGTCTTCCAACAACCAATAGGTTTCATCCGCGGTTAGTTGGTTGAAAGAGGTGGTACCGTTTTCTCTTTCCACCCATGTTCTTGTTGCGGCTAATAACCCATCGAGGAAGTTCAGTAATTGACATTCCCTCAGGAAATGATGGTTTGGAAACCGAATAAGCAACTCCTTGTATTGATCCCAAGCACAATAAAATAGCTCGGAATCTCGTTGAAAGAAATGCAATAGTACTTGTTGATCTAACATCTTCAAGTACCGTACAAGAAAAATAAACTACAAACAAAAATTATAAATAAAATAAATGCCTAAATTAAAATCAAGTTACTTACTCATAATATCAACAACAATCTAAAAACCAATCCCCGGTAACGGCGCCAAAAACTTGGTAGCGGAATATCACGTCGCTACTTTCACTCCAAGTATACGGGTCAAGTTTTAGTATAATGGAAAGAGTAGGGGTTGTTGTATCCACAGAGATTGGATTAGATTATCGTTAAGTACCGCGATTGTCATAACTGGATTTTATCTAGGCGACTCAAATATAGTCTTTATAATAATTATAATCTACTAAACTAAATTAATTACTAAACTATAATACTACTATGACGTTTATGGGAATTTATTGCCTAGGGATTAACTTCGTTCACTAATCTGTGTTCAATTCAATCTTATTTGCATTAACTGTATTCAAATCTATCAGACAATCTAGGTATCAAAATCTCACTCACTACCTCTCCTGAGTGTAAAGTGAATGAATATGTAATTTTGCGTCAACGCCGAAATCCTTCTCGAGCGTCTATACGACACTTGGTCACATGAGTCTCACCCCAACCTCACAGATTACACACTTTCTAATACTCTCCTAAGTCATTAGATCGTCGCGTTATGTTTAAACCCTAGTCTGAATCCGAGGTTACCTCTCTTGAGTATCAAACTCCGTATTCTCAAACCAACCACAATACCATAACAAGCATACTATGATTGTAATAAAATGGTAAACACAATCGAATACGAATGAACAACCGTTAACGAAACATCAATTTATACAAACAACGTTTTCATGAAGTCGATAAAGCCCTAGACAATATAAGTTTAGTTTCTCATGGTCATTACCACATATACAACAATAAACAAGCTAAACATAATCAAAACTATCAATCAAACTAAGAATAAAAGAGAGAAACAAGAACACTAGCCGTTATCTGAAGAACCAAAGCTAAAAGCGCTCCGAGAACGTTTCCTTTTCTTGGATTTGACGATCTTCTCTTGGTTGATAGTGTCTTGGAGCTCTCAAGACTCCCAAAAACGTCTTTTAGGTGTGGGAGAGCAAAGGGGTATAAGACAATGATCAAAATATCTAAAAAATATCTTAAACACAGCTAGACAGTCACCGCTGCAGCGATGAACAAACAGAGAGTTTTTGAACTCTCTGTTGTTTCACCGCTGCAACGGTGGCTTGACCGGTGGAACTGCAACCAACTTTGATCCTCTTGATTGTTTTTCACCCGATTTTCTACCGATTTGTTTGATTATTGATCGTTTACGTCCCTACACCTAATTTACATCAAAACGAACATAAACGCAATTAAATATTACTAAAACACTTGAAAACTATCAAATTCGGTTTGAGAATATATAGACAAATTCCACCTATCAGGTAACCTCTCCATTCATAGGACAAAGAGGTATGGGGAGAGTGGGTCCCCTTGCCTGAGTCCTCTAGTAAGTTTAAATTCTTCAAAAACTTCTTCATTCCAAAGAATTGAAAGGGGTGAAGATTTAACACAACTCATGATGAAATTAATTCACAGGTCAGGAAATTTAAAGGCAAACAAAGTTTCTTATGATACAATCAATACACACTGCCAAAATATTGTCAACACATATATATGCGATTTTCGTGTTTTAATTACATTTTTAATTGCACTTTAATTTTATTATTTTTATCAACCAAATATAATTGCTATTGAGCGGGATAGAGATAATGTAATGTTTTTAATATTTTTAATTTTACGTTTATAACTGAATGTAACACCAGAAACATTATGCACACGCATTAATGTTATTTCTTTATGTTTTTATCTACATATTAATTTTGTTATGACTAAATGTAAGTGATGACAACCAAGACATTTACGTTATGTTTTTGGTGTATTAAATGTAACTCAATATTATAATTAACACTCAAGTAATATGCAGAATTAAATACACGTTTAAAGAAAAACGTGTGACTGTGTCTTAAGTAAATTTTAGATAGATTTAATCACATATTAAAGTGCTAAATTTGGAGTTTCGAACAATTATCTAATAATTTCTTAGGTTATTTCAGGGATTATATGATGCATGCCGAATGGGTAAGTTTAAGTACAAATATCCTCTCACTTTCATTCTCATAGTTTCAATTTTTGCACATAAGATTTTCTAATCATTCTACTTCAGTCCAAATTATTAAGCCCCCTATAATTATTGACGTTTAGTAGTCGATTGTTGATGATAATGTCCATTTTACCATTTTAAATAAATTTTGTGTGGTCTCTTCGTCAACCCCTACTAAGTATTTTATGCACCCACACAAATATACGTATTCTTTAGTAGTGTTTTGGGTGTAAAGGAGAATTCAGGGAGGAGGAGGAGACTAGAAATGATCATAAAATCTTTGCTAGTCAAAATCGCAACAAGAATAATAATTTGGACCACAGTGGGATGATTAGAAAACTTTAGGGTCTTATTTGTCCAAATTTAAACTAAACCTATGTGAGATAGTGACCAAACTTTAGAGGTACAAAATGTTAAAACATCTGCCTATTTATGGCTAGATGATTTTTAAAATTACTCTGACAAATATCAAGTGCAAAAATTAAGTCAGATAAGAACATATGATTAAGATTTTTTTATTAAGTTAAATTCAAATAAAATACTTACCCGAAATATCTATTCCTAAAAAAAGAAGCATTTTTCGTAATTAATTATTCTAGAAACTCTTACACGTAGTCATATGGTAAATCGATTTTATTTTGTTATTTACATGATTAAATTATGCAATCATGATTGTCTATTTTAAAACTCCAAAATTACATCTCAATCATCTTTTTTATATGAAAAAAATATAATTCGTATTGAATTCAACATATTAAGTTTTTTATGAAATTTGAAATTAGTCATTCATGATTGTGTTGAATTCAATAATCTTTGTAAAATTTAACATAGTCAGTTAATTATGATAGTTTAATTAATAAGATTTGAAGCATGTGTCGAAATCAACACAAAAATTATTATTTTGTTAAATTCAACATGATCACTTAATTAATAAAGTTTGTCATCATTTAATAACGTGGCATACTCTAAATACTGGTTAAATATGTAGCAAAAATATATTCCAAAAAAATGGTTATTAATTATAATTTTTACATTAAAATTCCAATTTATTAAAATCATATTTATATCATTTTTGTACAACCGTTTATGTTGAATTCAAAACATGTATACATTTTGGTTTTTACTTTGTTGAATTCAACGCAGTTGTAATTGACAATTTAAACAACTCTAATGTGTTGAATTCAACATGGATTTTTTGTTCTTCCATACAAAATATATGATTAGGATATCATTTCAAAACTATAAAACAAGCAATCATTTATATGTAATTTGTTGATGAAAAGAACATTTTTTCTTATTATTTGGTTTTTTTTTTTTATACTTTATTTAATTATGATAATCGTTCCTCAATTTTGGAATGCTTATTTATGAAAAATTTGGACTGTCAAAATAGAATGTAACGGTTGTTTAGAAGACCCATCATGTCTGAATCTGCCAAAAAGTTCTTACTATTCATTTAAAAATTATTAGCATCGTTTTGTAGTTGTGGTGCTAAAAAGGGACCCTTGCTAAGCGGCCCTTATTTAAATGAGATAATTAGTACTTTAAGGACCTATTTGACAATATCCCTAAACCAAAAGAGACCAAGTACAAAATTCAAAACTTAATGTTCCCTTTGCATGTTCTATATTTTAAGTAATTAATAGCATTGACCTAATTATATATTATACAAATCAGGACATATATAATAGCGCTAAATATTTTTTAGCCATATGATTTTTTAGGAAACAAAGAACTATCCATGTCAAATTAAAATCTAACATAAATATAAAATGTGTATTTGTATTTAACCTTATATATCTTAGGACTGGAACTCACCTAACCGACGCTCCAGGTTATCGATATGTGAGGCCTCCACAGCGCCGGACGTCTATCCAGCAAAGACGCCTGAAGGCGGAGCTGACGGGCCCATAAGAGGTAGGTTTTCTTCTTTAACCGGGATGGGGATTGGAGTCCAGCCTGGGGACTCTTGACATCACTCTAGTCAGGTTACTATTCACCGTAATGTTTAGATCTCTTGGTTGTATAATATGACCAGGCCTTGGGATTATCAAGCCTTAGCCGAGCTGGGAGTTGATGATGGGAGGAAGGCTTTTTGTGCGTTTTCCACAGACGGTGTCAAACTGTTGATGTCAAACCTAGGTCATGTACAATAGTATGGTCTGGTCAGGGTACTTGGTCTTTTTTCGTGCTGGATATGGATAAGTCCGAGAAGGGTCTTGAGTGATTAGCAATATAAGAAGTTTTGATGTTCGAGAATAGTCCTAATCCGTCCTGGGTATGTTCCGAACTGCTACCTGCACAAAGGACTAGCTAGGGCATGTCCCCTCCGACGTGAGAGTAAGAGTTCAAGGGGAAATATATAAATGTTCTAAATATTCAAAAACACAAGTATTCGTCACCTTTTACAACATTGTTCACCTTTCCTTTTATAGGCAATGGGCTGATTAGGATTTAGAGGATTAGTGGCCTAAGTTGGGATTAGAACCCAGAGCTCGGTGCGTAACCACTGCAAAGGCGTGTGGAAAGATTAAACCGGTGGACCTGGGCTTTTTGGCCTTCTAGGTGGGGCCCATGGGCGGTGAGTGTATGGAAGCGGACAGATGGCCTAACCCATAATGCCAGGTGGACATTCCATGTGATCCTCCGTGCAAGAAGTTCTTTTCCCTGCCCTTCTCGAAAAACATGAGACTGGTAGGAGATATTATCGCAGAGGAGCTTGTAGAGTTGAATTCCGAGTTAAGGAGTATTGGACTGGGGATACGACCGAGATGAGGAGAAGGTTCCCCAGTCCGACGGCGGTCCTCTCCAGACATAAGTAGGGACGATCTCCTGGGGTGACCGATCTGGGTTGAGTCGTGCCTTTGGTTGGTAGAATCTTCGTACTTCGTCACCAATAGAACTAGGTCCCATTGGGAATTTATATACACATGACAGTTTTCTATTGGATACTTAGGATAATCATTTCATCAGGTGTAAAAGAGAATCAATGGAGGAAGATGAGACAAATGATAAGCCCCAAATACGTTTTACTTATTCTAGGCGTAGGGAACAAGTCGGGTAGCAGGGCAGGGGAAATCTATGATTCTTGGTCAGGTTATTGGGGTAGGGAATATTGGTTGGATTCTGTTTAAATTTTGTTAAGAAAATTTGTTAGGACTGGGAGGATAGGTCGTTTTTAAGAGGAGTGAAGAGAAGAGATAATGGTGGGTAGAATTTCTTAAGAAATTGAGCTTAGCTCTTGGGAGAATAGCAAGTCTCTTGAAAACTTGGTAAGCGTTTGATGTATTTTATTTCCTTTTCATTATTCAGTAAGCATTTTCATTCTATTTCAATACAATTGATAGTTAGAGCATATCATTTGGTATCTAGTGCACGTACCTAGGTGCTGCTGTGCGTTCGAACTGTTCATCATCGTCTGTAGCATTTCATCACTTCTATTTTTCCTTTCCATCGATTTTATTCTGTTCAAGTTTGGTTCGATTATCTTCGATCAAATTTTCGTTCATCCACTTTTTTTTTTGGGGTTTCTGGTCAGCCATTCATTTTGCGTATCCAAGTGTTACCTGGGTAGATAGCGGCCAAGAATGTGAGTCAACGTGTGGACACAACGGAGGAAGTTGTCGATTTTTTGAAAAAGGAAGTGCAAAATTTGATTCAGCATGTTGATCAATTAATCAGGCTTCAAGAGGAATTAGCTCGAATAGCATCGACATCGTCGTCGGGCAGGGTGACGGAGGTGATAGTTCTCAGCCCTACGGTGGGAGGATCGCATGCGGCTGATGGAAACAGCAATCCATCTAGGTTGCGACATGATTTTTGATTCAAAAATTGGAACTACTAGTGTTTGATGGAATCAACCCCGACGGGTGGATCTTGAAAGTAGAATGCTATTTCTCTCTCTACCACCTCACGAACAACGAGAAGCTAGAAGCGGCAGTAATCAACCTCGAAGGTGACACTTTGTTGTGGTATTAGTGGGCGAACAAGGGGAGAACCATTGAATCATAGGAGGAGATGAAGATTTTAATTCTTAAGCAATTTTGCTCCACGCAAACCAACTCTCTCCACGAGCAATGGTTGGCTCTTGAGCAAGAAGGCAGTGTGCAAGAGTACCGTCGGGGGAATCCGATCACCCTTGGTTTGTAGTATCTCCAGTGCTAATCCGTTTGGTGAAGTACGAAAATTGACAGATTTTGAATCACAAAAGAAGCGAGAATGAGAGTTGTGTTTCAAGTTTGATGACAAATGGTCACTTGGGCATAAATGCAAAAACAAGGAGTTGAGTGTTTTAGTTACCCAGGACATAGAAGACGAATTGGAGGATACAGAGGAGTGGGTGGAAAAAAAAATGGGCCAAAGTTGGAAATTGCCAAATTGTCTCCAATTGCTGAAGTCTCGCTCAATTCTATAGCGGGTCTTACGTTACCGAGGACTATGAAAGTGGAAGGGGTGATTGGGGATCAGCGAGTGATGGCCCTAGTAGATAGTAGGGCCACACATAATTTTGTATCCATGACTTTGGTGGAAAAACTAAAGTTACCAATTACGGGTACAGAAGCTTACGGAGTGACCATTGGTACGGGAGAAGCCGTTAAAGGAGAGGGTGTGTGTAAGGGCGTTCATTTGCAGCTTCAAGAAATCAATATTGTGGAAGAATTTTTGCCGTTGGGGTTAGGGAGTGTTGATGTTATTTTGGGAATTCAATGGCTGGAAACATTGGGTATGACGTATACTAATTGGAAGACATAAGTTATGAAATTTCAATTGGGTAAGGATATAGTGACATTGCGAGGAGATCCTTTATTGGGAAAGACCTTGGTGTCTTTAAAGGCCATGATGCGAACGTCGAAACGCGAAAGGTTAGGCGTTTTAGTGGAGTTGAATCCAATTTCTATGGAATTAGATGGAGTAACAGACACACTGACGTTTGTGCAGTCCGTCTTATCCAAATACGATCAGGTTTTCTGTCTACCAGCACGGGGACGAGAACACTCCATCGTCCTTAAGGATGGTACGTCTCCGATCAGTGTGAAACCTTACCAATACCCTCAGGCCCAAAAGGACGAGATCAAAAATCTCATTAAGGAGATGCTAACTGTTGGAATTATATAAGTGAGTACGAGCCCATTTTCTAGTCCGGTGTTGTTGGTCAAGAAAAAAAATGGGAGATGGATGTTCTGTGTGGATTATAGGGCTTTAAATAAAGCCACCGTACCTTACAAATTTTCAATCCCAGTCATTGGTGAGTTATTAGACGAGCTTGAAGGGGCTCGAGTCTTCTCCAGGCTAGACCTCAAGTCTGGTTACCACCATATTCGAGTCAGGGATGCTGATGTACTGAAGATTGTTTTTCGTACACATAAAGGATATTATGACTTTCTGGTGATGCCTTTTGGGCTTACAAATACACCAACCACTTTCCAATCCTTGATGAACGAGGTATTTTGACCCTACCTTTGAAAATTTGATTTGGTATTTTTCAATGACATATTAGTGTATAACCCGACGGATGAGTTACATGTGGAGCATTTGACCAAAGTATTGGAGCTGTTGCAGCTCAATAGTCTATATGTTAACCGTAAGAAGTGTGAGTTTGGCAAAACCCAACTCACTTATTTAGTGCATATAATATCGAGAGATAGGGTAGCAATTGACCCATCTAAGATTCAGGCAATGCTATCTTGGCCCACGTCTAATACCCTTAAGGAGTTTCGTGGCTTTTTGGGGCTAACGGGATACTACAGGAAGTTTGTGTCTAGCTATGGAAAGATAACTCAGCCATTGACTGAGCAACTTAAAAAAGATAAGTTTGGGTGGAGTATGGAGGCAGAAGAGGTTTTTCAAGAGCTAAAGCGCGCTATGACTCAGGTGGTCGTGTTGGCTATGCCCAATTTTACTCGCCCTTTTACTATTGAGATGGACGCGTCTGGTTTCGGCTTAGGGGCAGTGCTACTCCAAGGGCAGCATTCGATAGCTTTTTATAGCTAACTCTCGGACCTCAAGCGTATCTAAAATATATCTACGAAAATGAGCTAATGGCAATCGTGTTTGCGATATTGAAGTGGCAGCCTTATCTCTTAGGTCGCAAGTTCATAGTTAGAACCGACCAACAAAGCCTAAAATTTTTACTAGAACAGCGGCTGGTGGGTACTGAACACCAAAAGTGGATCACCAAATTGATGAGCTATGATTTTGTTATCCAGTACAAACTGGGGGCTTGTAACAATGTAGCGGATGCTTTATCTCGTATTCCGGATCGCATTTCTTGCAACCAGCTGGCCATGCCTCAATGGTAGCATTGGGAGAGCTTACGGGCAAAATTGGAGATTGATGCCTTCTTACAAAAGTTGTGGACAGATGTCACCACCGACTCGGTCATTCTGTGGGTTTTTCGGTTAAAAATAGGGTGTTGTACTACAAGAGCAGGTTAGTCGTTCCCCAGAAATCTCAATTAATTCCAGTGATCATTGCTGAGTTTTATGGTTCTCCTTTGGGTGAAACGAAAACCTATCAGCGGATTGCAGCAGAGGTGTATTGGTTGGGCATGAAGAAAGATATCATCAAATACGTACATGAATGCGAAGTGTGCCAACGAAACAAACACTTGGCAACTTCACCGGCGGGACTCTTACAGCCCATTCCTCTTCCAGCGTAAGTATAGAATGAGTTGACGATAGATTTTATCGAAGGGTTACCTTGCTTGGATGGCTAGGACACTATCTTGGTTGTGGTAGACCGGTTGAGCAAATACACGCATTTTGTGGGACTTAAACACCCCTTTATTGTTGTTTCCGTTGTTGGCATTTTTATGAAAGAGGTGATTCGGTTACATAGAGTTCCAAAATCCATAATCTCGGATCGTGACAAGATCTTCATGAGTCAGTTCTGGCAAGAATTGTTTAGATTACACGGTACTACGTTGAAAAAGAGCACCGCTTACCATCCTCAAACTGATGGACAATCAGAGGTGGTCAATCGATACTTAGAAACATACTTCCGTTGCTTTGTGTCCGAGAAACCACGCTATTGGTTCCGATAGTTGGCATGGGCCGAATATTGGTACAACACAATCGTTTACTCCGCCACTCGTTGTACTCCTTTCCGTGCACTGTATAGGAGAGATCCACCACCGATTCTTCGTTACGAACGGGGGTCCACACCAGTGTCTGCGGTTGATGAATTGTTAGAGGATAGGGATACTATTTTGGACGATTTGAGGATGCACTTGCTTCATGCACAACAGCGAATGAAGACGCAAGCGGATGGGAAAAAAAGTGATGAAGAATTCTTTATGGGGGACTTAGTTTTTCTCAAGTTATGCCCTTATCGGCAATGCTCTCTTACTCAATGACGAAATGAGAAGTTAGCAGCTTGCTACTATGGGCCTTTCCAAATCCTTTAGTGTATTGGGTTGGTCGCATATAAGTTGGAACTTCCATTGTCCGCAACTACACATTATGTTTTTCATGTTTCTCAGTTGCGGCGTGCTAAGAGAGTCTCCAACTTTTCCCCTGTTATTTCTCAACGGCTTTCACCGGACTTGGAGTTAGTTGTCGTTCCTGAAGTACTACTTGGTGTACGTCCCAAATGGAATAACGGTCCGGGGGAGCTGGAAGTATTGCTACAGTAGAAATCTTTACCTCCTTTTGAAGCCACTTGGGAAGATTAACACTCCATATGACAACAGTTTCCGGATTTTCACCTTGAGGACAAGGTGAAAGTTTGGGCGGAGGATAATGATAAGCCCCAAATACGTTTTACTTATTCCAAGCGCAGGGGGCAAGTCGGGTAGTAAGGCAGAGAGAATCTATGATTCTCGTTCAGGTTGTTGGGGTAGGGAATATTGATTGGATTCTGTTTAAATTTTGTTAGGCAAGTTTGTTAGAACTGGAAGGATAGATCGTTTTTAAGAAGAGTGAAGAGAAGAGAGAAGGATGGGTAGAATTTCTTAAGAAATTGAGCTTAGCTCTTGGGACAGTACCAAGTCCCTCGAAAACTTTGTAAGCGTTTGATGTATTTCATTTCCTTTTCATTATTCAGTAAGTATTTCCATTTCATTTCAATACAATTGATAGTTAGAGCGTATCAACTAGAAATGACCATAAAGCCCTTGTCAGTCAAAATCGCAACAAGAATAATAATTTGGACCATAGTGGGATGATTAGAAAACTTTAGGGTTTGTCCAAATATAAACTATGAGAACCTATGTGAGATAGTAACCGAACTTTAGGGGTGCAAAATGTTAAAAACCTATTTATAACTAAAAGATTTTTAAAATTACTCTGACAAATATCAAGCGCAAAATTTGAGTCAAAACAGGTGATGAGGAAAGGCCAAATGGGGGCGATCTCCGTCATATTATGCACCTGCGTTCTGTTTTCGACCTTGTTCGGAGCATCGGCTCAGGATCCGGAGCTCGGGTCGGCTCGTGTTGTCTTCCAGGTTCCTCTCTCACTCTTCCATTTGATCTTTCTTCATTTTCTGAAGTTTATTTGCATGTTTGTCGGGGTGAATTGTGAAAAAAAAAAAAAAAAAGCACATGATTTTGGTCTTGGTTATCATATTTACCTGTGAATTTTGTTAGTTTGATCACACTTGCCGTTTAATTCCTGTTTTTGGCCAACATTATTGTTCTACTGAATATGGAAGAGGCATCAATTAGATTTTGATTCGGAAAATTAGGTTTAAAATCTTGGAGTTGTGCTACTATGGGTAGCGAAAAAAGTGTTGAGTTTATCCCATTGGACGTGGGGTTGGTGGTTAGAAGTGTGAGGAAAAGTCTTATCTCATGAGCTGACATTTGGGGTCAAGGGAGGCTCAAGACCACCCTACTCTAATATCAGAGTACAGGTTACAACAAGCCCAATAGCCACCAAAGGCCCTATGAGTGATGGAAGATTGTAGGGTTTATCTCATGTTGGATGTAGAATTGGTTGGTAAGTGTGAGAAAAAATCTCACCTCATGAGCTAACTTTTGGGGTTGAGAGAGGTTTAAAACCACCCTACACTCTTCCTTTTCTCTCCCTAAACCCATTGTTGCGTGTGATTGCCTACTGCCAACTAAATTGCTACCCCAATCTCTTGTACTGGCGTGTGAATACATGTATATTGATTGATATCACTTTAATTAAAAAACTTAACTTCCACTAATTTTTGGAAACCCTAGTGAGCTTTCTTTTAATAAAGCCTATTTTTTTTTTCCTACTCAAAGTTGTAACTTGATTGATTTGTCTCCCTCGGTTACTTTGGATGACGATATCCCAGAAAGTGTGTGGATCGGAAAAGACATCTCTTACAAATTTTTGAGAGTATTTGGATGCAAGGCATTTGTTCATGTTCCCGAAAGATGAGAGGTCCAAGCTTGATGACAAGACAAAACAGTGTATATTTGTTCTTGGGCTATGGGCATGAGGAATTTGGCTACAGATTGTGGGATCCATTTGACCGGAAAATGAGTCGTAGCAGGGATGTGATATTCCTTGAAGATCAGACTATTGAGGATGTTGAGAAAGGTGTAAAACCAAAATCCTGTTGCCGAGTATCCAGTCAACTTAGATCCATCTTCAGCACTCGTGATAAATCTACCAAAAGAGCAGTTTCGTGAGACCATCGATTAAGCAAATGTGAGTGATGAAATAGTGTATGAGTAGCCACCTCTACCTCCTCCAGTTGATGTTCAATTGAGAAGGTCTAATAGGGATCGAAAGACTTCTACAAAATATCAGTTTAATGAGTATGTGATGCTTATAGATTGGGGAGACCCAAAAAACTATGAAGAAGTCGAGTCGAATAAAAATGAGTGGAGCAAAGCCATGCAAGAAGAGATGAATTATTTGTGTGAGAATTGAACTTATGACTTGGTATGACTTCCTAAAGACAAGAGAAGTTTGAAGAATAAATGGTATATAAATTGAAAATTGAAGTGAATAACTCATCTCTGTGGTACTATTGGATTCGTGATGTATTGTATATGAAGTTACTACAATTCAAGAAGATACACACAAATGAGAATGGTTCAGGTATAATGACAAAAGTTCTACTTGGACAGATGTTTGAGAGCTGTAGAGAGAGCAAGCCTCTTGCATTTCTCCACATGAGCTGGAGAGAAAATTTGTTGGGTAGGTCCAGCCCATGTAGGGTCGGACCTAACCCCTAATTGGGCCCTTAAGGGAAAAAAAATGACAAATCCCAAAATGGGTTTTATTAAAAGAAAGCCCATTGGGGTTGTTTCCAAAAACTAGTAGGAGTTGAGTTATTTAATTAAAGTGGCATCAACCTATATACATGCATTCACACGGCTGCACAAGAGATTAGGGTAAGAACTTGGTTGGCAGTAGGCAATCGCACACAGCAGTGGGTTTGATGAGAGAAAAAGAAGTGTAAGGTAATCTTGGGCCTCTTTCAACCCCAAAAGCTAGCTCATGAGGTGAGGCTTTTCCTCACACTTAAAACCTGACCACTAGTCCCTTCCAAATCTAATGTGGGATAAACCTAATAATCTCTCCCTCACATATCGGGCCTTTAGTCGGCTGACCCTCGACCAATCTCTTCCTTTGTGGCTATTGGGCCAGAGTTATTGTAACCTGCGCTTTGATACGAGTGTAGAGTGGTCTTGGGTTTCTCTCAATCCTAAAGTTAGCTCATGAGGTGAGACTTTCCCTTATATGTATAATCTAACGACCAACCCTTTTCACATCTGATGTGGGATAAACCCAACAAAATGTTTATGAATTTAGGAAGGTATGACATAAACCCAACAAAATGTTTATGAGTTTGAGAAGGAACGAGACTGTTGGAAGATTTAATATTTTTATTATTTACATATAAGGAAAGTCAAATATGTAGATTAGGAAAGTAGTTATTAGTCATTATTTAGTTGTTATTTTTATTCTTAATTACTTTTATATGTAGTCTCATATTGTACTATTAACATAGTAATAATATTGATTGTTCAATTCAATATGGCATCAGAACTAAACTAAAAACCCTAGCTTAGCCACCAGCTCTATTTTCTCATAGTCGACACGTCGATCGGCCTTCTTCAAACCAATCGACGATTCGTTATCCCTCCTTATAGCTGACGACGAACGCCGACGGCCCCCTTATAGCCAACGCCGAACGCCGGCCCTCCTTACAGACGACGACGAACACCGACGGCCTCCTTATAGCCGACGACGAACGCTGGCCCCCCTCTACAGCCGACGACTCAACCGACAACGAAATTGATCGATCGGCATTCTGTTTCTCAGGCTCCGACGATTCTCAGCCTCTGACGATATTTCCCCTTGCCTTCACCATGTCCGACGTTACCTCGGAATCCACCCCAAGGTCCAACCAACTCACCGAACTAAAAAACCTCTCTTTCGAATCTCACTTCATCCAGATCACCTCTGTTCGACTGAATGAAACCAATTTCTTACGTTGGTCTCAATCAGTGCGACTGTATATCCGCGGAAGAGGACGAATGAGATATCTAACCGATGATGCAAAGGAGCTAGCCCTCACAGACCCGATGCATACGACTTCGGATGCTGAAAACTCCATGGTTATGACATGGCTTGTGAACTCTATGGATGAAGAAATCAGCTCTAACTACATGTGCTACCCTACGACGAACGAACTTTGAGACAACGTCAATCAGATGTATTCTAACCTGGGAAATCAATCTCAAAAGTATGAATTGACTCTAAAACTCTGTGATGTTTGTCAAGGAGAAGACAGTATCACTAAGTATTTTAATTCATTGAAGAGAATATGGTAGGATCAGGATATGTTCAATGATCATGAATGGCATTCGATAGAGATTATAACTACTATAAGAAATTGGTGGAGAATGACCGTGTTTTTAAGTTCCTTGCAGGACTAAAAACGGAACTCGACGAAGTTAGAGGACAGATCATTGGTCATCAGCCTCTTCCCTCAATCCATGAGGTTTTCTCGGAGGTTTGAAGGGAGGAGACCCATCGTAACGTCATGCTCAACAAGCAGCAGATTACTGGTCCTACAGCTGCTTCAATTGACTAGTCTGCTTTGGCTGCCACTGATGCTAACTCCAGCAGGTTTCAGCACCGAGCAGATGAACGTCCTCGTATATGGTGCGACTACTGCAACAAGCCCCATCATATATGGGAAACATGCTGGAAAGTCCATGGGAAACCAGCCAATTTGAAGAGCAACAAGTCGGGAGAAAAATCTAACTGACCCTATCCTTCTGCACATGAAGCTGCGACCACCTCATTCAACAAAGAGCAGATTTATCAACTTCTGAAATTGCTGATTGCCAATCCATCATTCGATACTCCTAATGCTTCCTTAGCTCAAACAGGTAGCAACTTTAGAGCCCTTTCTTGTTCTTTAAACTTAG
Source organism: Eucommia ulmoides (assembly GCA_016647705.1). Lineage (NCBI taxonomy): Eukaryota > Viridiplantae > Streptophyta > Magnoliopsida > Garryales > Eucommiaceae > Eucommia > Eucommia ulmoides. Next base: position 4,809,625 of record CM028333.1, on the reverse strand, counting down.
TGCCTTGGATTATCGATTCAGGTGCTTCTGATCATATGACAAGCTTTTTTCACCTTTTCGATACCTATTCACCATATTCTGGTAACGAAAGAATTAGGATTGCAGACGGTAGTTTCTCACCTGTTGCAGCAAAAGGCCAAATAAAAATCTCAGATAGCATTAACCTAAAAACGGTCTTTCACGTTCCTAAGCTTACTTGTAATCTCTTATCTGTAAGTAAAATATTGCGAAATTCTAACTGTCATGCTATATTCTCTGAATCTCAACGTCTATTTCAGGACCAGGGCTCGGGGAAGACGATTGATAGTGCTAGAATGGTGGATGACCTTTATTACTTCGATGATAACTCCTTAAAGAATAAAACAACTCGCGGCTCCAGTGGTATGAGTTCAACGTCTGTTTGTGATAAAATTATACTTTGACACCTTAGACTAGGACATCTAAGTTTTCAATATCTTAAACATTTGTTTCCGACTTTATTTAAGAATGTGGATTGTTCATCTTTTCATTGTGAAAGTTGTTTACTAGTAAAAAGCCAGCGTACTTTTTATATTTCTAAACCATATCGTGCATAAAAACCTTTTTATTTAATTCACAGTGATGTATGGGGTCCCTAAAAAATCACACTACTATCCAGAAAAAGATGGTTTGTGACATTTATTGATAATCATACACGTTTATGTTGGACATGTTGGTTAATTGAGGTGGGTGCCTAACTTAGGCAATTGTCAAATGGAGGTGCTTAATTCCACCAACCCACATGTTTCCTTTGAAGCCTATATAAACCCTTTAACCTCCATTGCTTTTGTAATCAATCCAAAAAACCCAATTGAGAGAGAAACAAGTAGAGTGTTTTTCTGAGAGAATTTTATGAGGAAATTTCTTGGGTATAATTGGGTTGTGGGTTGTGAGTTTGTGAATGCTTGTAAACACTTTATAATTTCATTTCTTTTAGTGAAAGATCTGTAGCAGCTCCGGAGACGTAGGCATAATTGGCCGAACTCCATTATCAACCTTGAGTGTTAATTTTTCGGCTCTTATTTTCGTTAATCTGGTTATAGGGAAATTGCTCTTTATTTCCCAACAGGACATACTTGATGCGTGCAAAATCTGATGTAGAAACCTTATTTAAAGATTTTTGCATTATGCTCGAAAACCAATTTCAAATGAAACCTAGTATTCTTCGCACAGATAATGGCACATAATATTTCAACGAATGTTTAGATAGTTTTTTGAAAACTAATGGTATTTTACATCAATCCACATGTCGTGACACACCAAAACAAAATGGTATCGCTGAACGAAAAAACAAATACTTACTCGAAGTAGCTCGTGCACTCATGTTTTCTATGCATATTCCAAAATATTTGTGGGGCGATGCACTTTTAACAATTGCATATTTAATCAATCGCATGCTTACACGTGTTTTAAACTACAACATACCATTTGATAATTTCAAAACACATTTTCCAGCACCTAAGATATCAGCCGACCTACCTCTTAAGGTATTCAGTTGTACCTCCTACGTCCATATTCCTAGCCAATTTTGGTCTAAACTTGATCCTAGAACAGAAAAATATATTTTCATAGGTTATGCACCAAATCAAAGAGGGTATAAGTGCTACAATCCGTAAACAAAAAAAATTCATGTTAGTATAGATGTCACGTTTTTTGAAAATGTCCCTTTCTTTGACAAAAATCCCCTTCAGGGAGAGAATCTAATGGAAGGAAAATTTTTGGTCACTGATGATCCTCTCCCTACTACAGTCTTAGAAACTATTACTCCAAATCAGTAAAAAACAAATGATGAAAATATTGAAAAACAAAAAGGGATCCCTACTAGTACACTAGTGCCGAGCATAATTTCTTTATGAACAGATGAAGAAATACTACGATCACATACTGAGTTCCGAGTTTATACTTATACTCGAAGACAAGGTTTTAAATATCGGCCGTTACGTACCGTAACGGCCGATTCGTATCGGAAATCGAACCCTCCGATACCGTTACACGGCCGATTCCGGAGTCTAGGGACGATTCGCACCGTATCGGGCCGTTACGGACCGATACAGTGCTGTAACGGCCGTTACTGAGGCCGTTACGGCCGTTACAGCTCTATTTTCAGGTTCGACACCCATGTGAGCTCTAGTTTTTCAGCTTTCTTCAAAGAATCTTCCATATAATTTAGTAGAGGTGAAGAAAAAAATAGTAGAAGACAAAAAAAAACTTACCAATTAGCAGAAAAGAGCTGATATCAATCGTGGCGTCGCCAAACCCTAACAGAAACAACTCGTCGCCAAACATAGCTCTCGCCGTTGCCAGAGACGTCACAGTTGCAGCTTTCTCCGTCGCGTCGCAGCTCCTCGTCTTCGCCTCACTTCGTTCGTTTCTTTCTCTCTCTCTCCATCTCATTTGGGCGTGTGAGTGAGTGTGTCGGTTGATTTGGGTGGGTCATGGGTGTGTTTGGTTGATAATTAGGGGGGTTTGGAAATAATATTGATTTATAAAATGATAAATGACTTGTTTACAATTTAGTCCTAAAATTTTCTAACTTTTATTTTTATAGCATTTTTTTTGTCATTATTATTTATGACATTATATGTATAACTATATATGTAATAGTTAATTTAGTGTTAATTAGCTTTAATTATGATTTTAGTAAATAGTATGAATTATACCGACGCCGACTATGAAGAGCCTGAGCGCAATTCGTTTTGGTATTGATAATTTTATATGAGTGTATTGTTTTTGTAATATGATGTGGAAGTATCATTTACTCTTTTATTATGTTTGTGTAATATATTTTTATTAAATATTGTGTGCATCATCTTATTCTTTTAAGATTGTTAAGTACGACGGTTTTTCGTCTTTTTTTTGTCTTTATTGTGTTGTATATAACCCTAAAATATCATAATACCTATTATAATGTGTTTATTAAAGGTTAAATGAGTAAAATAATTACTTTTATTGAGTTTTTGAGGATGTTCTGGTGATTTTAATAAATTCACGATTGTTACGGCCGATTCCCATTACGGACAAGCCAATACTCCCGATACCGTTACACCGCGACCGTTACCGTTACGTAATCCGATACCGCGATTTAAAACCTTGCTCGAAGAGGTACAAAGAAGAACAAAGACTAGCCTACCGTTCTAGCACAAGATCAATCCGACTCCCCAAGCAATGATCTAGGTAATCCTATCTTTCTGCCATCTCCTAATGAACCCTCTCATCTAGGTAATCCTATCTCTTTACCACTTCCTAATGAACCTTCTCATTCCAGTATTCTTTTAGATCTCAATATTCCTATAGCCATTAGGAAAGGAGTCAAAACATGCACTAATCACCCCATATCCGAATATTTATTCTACACAAAACTTTCCAAACCATATAGAGCGTTTATTTCTAAAGTTACTAATCTGTTTATTCCAAGGAACATTGAGAAGGCACTAGGTAATCCAAATTGGAAGCTAGCAGTTTTGGAAGAGATGAATGCTCTTAAAAGGAGTGGTACGTGGGAAATAGTTGATTTGCCAAAAGACACAAAGATTGTCGGGTGTAAGTGGGTATTCACCGTCAAGTGTAAGGCAGATGGAAGTATAGAACGGTACAAAGCAAGGCTCGTGGCTAAAGGATTCACACAAACATATATGATAGACTACCAAGAAACGTTTGCTCCAGTTGTTAAGATAAACTCGATTCGGGATCTACTGTCTCTAGCAGTGAATTTTGATTGGCCCTTACACTAATTAGATGTTAAAAATGTCTTTCTAAATGGAGACTTGGAGGAGGAAGTGTTCATGAGTATACTATCGGGCTTTAAAAAAATAGGACAAGGAAAGGTGTGCAAGTTAAAAAAGTCACTATACGGCCTAAAACAGTCTCTTAGAGTGTGGTTTAAACGCTTCGGAACCACTGTAAAAGGTCATGTTTATCAACAAAGCTAAGCAGATCATATTATGTTCTATAGACACTCAACAGATGGTAAGATTACCATTTTAATTGTCTATGTAGATGATATCATCTTAACAGGAAATGATAGTGACGAGTTGGGAAGACTTAAAAGAAAACTTGCGGATGATTTTGAGATCAAAGACTTAGGTCCGTTGAAGTATTTTCTTGGAATGGAATTTGCTAGATCAAAGGGAGGCATATTTGTAAGTCAAATGAAGTATGTACTCGACCTACTAAATAAAACAAGGCTACAAGGGTGCAAAGCTGCAGAAACTCCAAGCGAACAGAATGAGAAGCTACAACCTGCCAAACTTGAAGCAAGGGTAAACCGAGAACAATATCAAAGGCTAGTGGGGCAGTTAATCTACTTATCACATAACCGTCCGGATATAGCTTTTGCTGTAAGCACGGTCAGCCAATTTATGCACTCATCGGGACAAGAACACTTTGAAACTGCCTATAGAATCCTAAGGTACTTGAAGGATGCACCTGGAAAATGAATTTTGTATAAAAAATGTGACCACCAACTGGAGGTATATTTTAATGCAAATTGGGCTGGGAGTATCACAGACAGGAGATCAACCTCCTGTTACTACACCTTTGTTGGTGGGAACCTCGTCACATGACAGAGCAAAAAACAAAATGTCGTAGTTAGAAGTAGCGCAGACGCGGAGTACAAATCAGTGGTTCACGGCATCGGTAAAATGTTATGGATTAACAGATTAGTAGAAGAGTTAAAGATGTCCAATTCAGCACCTATGAAAGTCAATCGTGATAACAAATCAGTCATTGCAATTGCTCACAATCCGGTGCTACATGATTAGACAAAACATGTGGAAGTGGACAAATATTTTATCAAGGAAAAGATCGAGAGTGGACAACTATGTATGCCATATGTACCGGCTACCGAACAGATCGCAGACATTCTAACAAAAGGATTAGCAAAGAAGAAATTCAACTACCTAGTATGCAAGTTGATAATGGAAGATATCTTCATATTAGCTTGAGGGAGAGTATTGGAATATTTGTTATTATTATTATTTGTATATAGGGAAAATCAAACATGTAGATTAGGAAAATTATTATTAGTCATTAGTTAGTTTCCTTTTTTTATTCTTAATTACTCCTATATATAGTCTCATTGTACAATTAGAAAAATAATAACATTGATTATTCAATTTCAATTTTATTTAGTTGCTATTTTTATTCCTAATTACTCATATGTGTAGTCTCATATTGTACAATTAACATAGTAATAATATTGATTATTTAATTCAATAGAAACGTTGTTGTAGAAGAAAACGTATTGAGAGAAGAAGAAATTCTTCATTGATTTTGATATGTACAACAGTGGGTTAATATAGACAACCCTAGCTGCGAAATAAGGAAAATAAATCAGACTCTCCTAATCAAGGGATTACTCTAGAAAATACAATAAATCAACCTATCCTAGGAATTTCCAGCTGTTAATAGACTTTCCAAAAAATCTAATTTCCTTATTCCTAATTTTTCCTTATTTCTCTCGACACTCCGCTCAAACTGATGAATAGATGTTTTCCATTCCCAGCTTGAATATAATCTCTTGAAACATAGGGCCGTTTAATCCTTTGGTGAGCACATCTGTTAGCTGACAATTCGTAGAGACATATGGTGTGCAATCACTTTCCAATTTCTCCTTAATGAAGTGTCTGTCGACCTCAATATGTTTTGTTCGATCATGTTGTACCGGGTTATGCGCGATACTAATTAATGATTTGTTGTCGCAGTAAAGTCTCATCGGTCCATCCCACTTAATCTTCAGATCTTCCAGGATAATCTTCAACCACAGTAATTGACAAACTCCTTGAGCCATTGCTCGAAATTCTGCTTCTGCACTAGATCTTGCTACCACATTTTGTTTCTTACTTCTCCAAGTTACAAGATTTCCTCCATGAAAAGTGCAATAGGCTGAGGTCGATCTTCTATCGATTACTAATCCGACATAATCAGCATCTGTGTAGGTTCCAAGTATCATCCCATCACCCTTTTTAAACAGAATTCCCTTCCCAGGACTTCCTTTTAGGTACTGTAGCACCCTATCGACCGCTTGCAAATGAATCTTCTTTGGATTGTGCATAAACTGACTGATCACACTAACAACATAGGCTATATCAGGCCTAGTGTGAGAGAGATAAATGAGTCTTCCCACAAGACGTTGATACATCTCCCTATTTACTTCAATATCTTCTTCTGCCTCCCCAAGTTTATGATTAGGCTCTTTTGGTGTACTTACCGATTTGCACGCCAATTTCCCTGTCTCTTTAAGCAAGTCTGTAATATACTTCTGTTGAGAGATGAAGATCCCTTATTTGAAATGTGCAATCTCAATTCCAAGAAGTACTTCAACTTTCCTAGATCTTTGATCTCAAATTCGCTTGCTAACCGTAGTTTAAGAGCCTGTCTTTCCTTCTCATCATTTCCTGTCACAATGACATCGTCAACATATACTAGGAGTGCAATGACTCCCCCTGCACTTGAGTGTTTAACAAACAAGGTATGATCTCCTCCCCGAAATGGCCACCCATAGGAGAGGAATGATATTCCTTCAGAATAAAGGGTAGCAAGGTGGAGTTCTTGGGCAACATCAAACGCTCCTTGTAGCAAACCCGATCATTTTCTAAGGAGAATCCCTTAGCGCGCACCTTCCCTGCTGCAAGTCCCCCTTCACCTTCATTAGAAATTCGTCTCTATCAATTTCTTGCTGCAATGTCTCTCAATCTAACCATTGTATACCAACAAGTTGGTTTAACTCCGGAGGGGGTAGAACTCTCGACAATGCGTTAGCCACCTTGTTACTCGCACCTGGTTTATATTGAATTTCAAAATTATGTCCCATTAGCTTTGCCATCCATTTTTGGTAGTTCGGAGCCACGATTCGCTGCTCCAATAAGTGCTTCAAACTTTGTTGATCAGTGCGAACGATGAATTTCCTCCCAAGCAGGTATGGCCGCCATTTCTGTATGGCTAAGACAATAGCCATTAATTCCTTTTCATAGATCGAACGTAGCTTCACCCATTGCCCCAACACCTAACTATGGTAAGCCACCGGTCGTCCTTCTTGTATCAAGACGGCACCTAATCCATACCCAGATACGTCGGTTTCAGTAATGAAAGACTTAGTGAAGTCGGGGAGGGCTAAAACTGGGACCCTGGTCATAGCTTTTTTGAGAGCCTCAAATGCCTCCATAGCTGCCGCATTCCACCCGAAGCGGTCTTTCTTCAATTGCTCTGTAGGAGACCTTGCAATCGATCCATATCCCTGAACAAACTTACGGTAATACCCCGTAAGTCCAAGAAAGCCTCGCAACTCTCGAATTGACTATGGTACTGGCTACTCGAGCATGGCTTGTATTTTGGAATTGTCCACCTTTATGCCGTCGCCTGATATCACGTGGCCCAAATATTCCAAACGGGTACAAGCAAAAGAACACTTCTTGTGGTTTGCATATAGGCGGTGCTTGGCGAGAAGTTGCAAGACCACCGCCAAGTGGTGTGTATGTTCTGCCATACTCCGACTGTACACTAAGATGTCATCGAAAAATACTAACACGAAGTGGCGAAGCTGTGGACGAAATACTTGATTCATGAGTGCTTGAAATGTGGCGGGTGCATTAGTCAACCCAAACGGCATGACCAAGAACTCGTAATGACCTTTGTGGGTTCTGAAAGCCGTCTTGGGAACATCTTCAGGACGTACTCGGATTTGGTGGTACACGGACCTTCAAGTCAAGCTTGGAGAACACCATCGCTCCATGTAACTCATCCAACAACTCATCGATCACGGGTATGGGAAATTTGTCCGCTACTATCTCCTTGTTCAGGGTACGATAATCCACACAAAATCTCCAGCTCCCGTCCTTCTTCTTTACTAGTAAGACCGGGTTGGAAAATGGACTCACACTAGGCTGTATGATCTTGGTCGCCAACATTTCCTGTACTAATCGCTCAATTTCCTTTTTTTGCACCTGGGGGTAACGGTAAGGGCGTACGCTGATAGGCACAGTCCCTTCCTTTAAGGTTATTGCGTGCTCCTTTCCACGAAATGGGAGCAATTCCATGGGCATCTCAAACGCTCCCTTGTAATTTTCCAATATCACCTGGATCTCCTGGGGAATGGCAGCCTTCTCTTCCTTGACGACCCCTGCAGCGCCAAGCTCCACTACATACCCATACCCTTCCTCCTTAATAGTATGGAATATAGCCTTGAGAGATATCCGTGTTTTATGCAGAGAGGGATCCCCTTGTAAGCTTACTAGTGTATTTCCCACATTGAATTTCATAGAGTGGGTCTTCCAATTGATGTGAGTCACCCCCAAAGTCTCCAGCAATTGAATTCCCAGGATGACGGCTGTACTCCCTAATTCCAGGGGCAGAAAGTCTTCCACTATCTCCACCCCTTGTAAAACTAGGCCCACTTCTCGGCATATCTCTTGAGTTATGGTGGCTGAGCCTGTTCCCAAAATTACCCCGTAAGGTTCCGTATTAGTGATAGGGAGCTTCAAGACTGATACAAGCTCGTTGGAAATAAAATTATGTGACGCCCCGTTGTCGATAAGTACGACCACCTCCTAGTTACCAATTCTGCCCACCAGTTTGAGCGTTTTGGGTGAGGTGGGTCCTACCACCAAATTTAAAGACACCCTAGCCACCTGATCTTCGGCATCCTCCGCTTCTACCAGCTGGGTTTCCTATTCTTCCACTTGACCCTCATCTTCCATCGCTTAGTTTTCCGCTTCATATTCTTGGAGCAGATCCACTTGTAATTCTCGCTTCTTGCAACGATGTCCTGGTGAAAAATTTTCGTCACATTTATAACAAAGGCTGCGATCCCACTTATGTTGCAATTTCGCCTCTGTTAACCTTCGAAATCCTCCCCCCTCATGAGCCTTTGTTGGAGCCGTGGTTTCCACTAGCGTAGTGCTTCATCCTGTCGGAGTTCTAGCGGGTGGGTAATTAGAGTGCCCAGGCCCACGTGAATAAACAGGCCCCACCGAGGCTCGGTTACGCTTGAGTTCTAAATTTTTTGCTTCAATTTTCATTGCCAGGTCCATAGCATTTTCAAGCCCGTTTGGACCCAACACTTTTAGTTCAGCCCTAATGTCACCCCTTAGCCTATTTATGAAGGTGGACTCAAACACTTGTTCAGAGAGGTCTTCTAATGTTGAGGCCAATTGCTCAAACCTTCTTCTATAGTCCTTCACTGTTCCATTTTGCCTTAGAGCCAGGAACTCCTCATATCGTGAACCATTGGAAAGAGATCGAAACCGCGGTAGGAGCTGCGATTTGAGTTCCTCCCAACTCAGGAATGGCCTTCTCTTGTTCTCCCATCCAAACCAGATCAGGGCTTCTCCTTCAAGGCTGATGATGGCGGTCTCTAGCTTCTCTGCATTGGTCAAGCGATGCAAGGCGAAGTATCTTTCAGCTTTTAGTATCCAACCGTCGGGGTTCTTTCCGTCAAAGGAGGAGAGTTCGATTCTTCTAGGTCGGAGGTCTCATCGCGAAGCTAGTGTCCACTCCCTGCCATAGCCGCCGTTAGCAGCGCCGTTCACATGCTCTAGACCCCTCGCCGCCGCCGCATGACGTCCGACGGCTTCGCGAAGTCGATCGCGGTCGTCGGTGGCCCAGATCCCGTTTGCGTCGTCGCTCGTCTGTCTCGGGAGACTTGCGGTCGCCGTACGTCGACGAACAACATCGTGACGCCGTTCGCAATCTTCGATCATCCAGATCTCGTCGCCGGCGTCTCCCTCCTGTTCTGGCGCCCTTGCCGACATCAGCGCACGACGCCCCGTCACCTTGTGACGTTGTTCGCGCTCTTCATTCGCTCGTCGACGATTTGATTCTGGCCCTGTGCTTCACTTTCTCGCACCGCTTCATTCTGGATCTTCAACAATTGGTCGATTTTTCCAGCCAAGGTTGCAAGTCCTTGCTCCAAGCTAGGTATTTTCATCATCTTTTTTTTTATTGCTCCTAACTCCTCTTGCACGGTGTTCACGGTTCCTTCTACTGTTTCAACCCTAGCATCCATCCTTGTCACCATAGGCCCAGAACCTGCTCTGTTGCCAAATGATGAACCCTAGGCTAATTGGTGAAAAAAATGGACAAGATGAGAAGGGATGTTTTTATTGAAATGAAAAAAATAAACAGACACCCAGGTGTTCGAGATACCTGGTTCTCTCCCAAAGCCGAAGCTCAATACAACTGATTCTTCGATATCCCTACACACTCCCTTCTCTCCCTTTTATAATCTGACTATTACCAAATAGGGTTCCTCTCAACAAGGTAACTATTAACTAAGGAATCATGGCTAGTTGACCTTCCTAATATCTTCCCATCTCCTTCCCGAAATATTCTGTGAATCAATTTAGTAATGGTCACTTTCTTTCCTGTGACGCGCATAGGTGAACCTGATTGGTGGTCTATCAGTATACTGATTGAATTTGTTGCAATTCCTCAGTTGCTTGACGTGGTGCTACTTCTTCAATTCGGTCAACAGTGTTGGTGATTTCGGATGTCTCTGAAATGGTTTAACTCAATATGTTACTATACTGTGGGAAGCGTAGTAACGTTTTTGTCAATGGGTATGCTTAAAATGGTCACTTGTTGCTGAGTTGCCGAGTCGGCTCACTTGATGCTTAAAACCCATCGAGGAGAAAAAAGAGCCTTCGAAGTTAAAAAAAAAAAAAAAAAAAAAGACGACTGCACAGCGAAGTTCGAATAATCAACAGCATAGTGAGCCTTCGACGAATCGACGGCGAATCAACGATGTAACCTTTGATTTCTCTGAAACTGGATTCGAAATCACGTAATGCATTGGTCCGGCGAAGACTCTGATCTAGAGCAGTGGCGGCGACGGAGGTTAGGCCACTTTCTGGTTCTTCAACTTCGAGTAGATCCGGCAACGGTGGCGGTGGTTAGGGCACAAACAGATTTCGACAACAGTGGCGTTGGCCAAACCCAGAAGTTGCCTCGGCAATGAAGGCCGATTGATGAACCAAGGACCCTGAAATCTTTTCGGCAATGAAGGCTGAAGAACTGTGACGATTAAGGCCGAGGAAAATTAAGAAAAACAGAGGGTCGAGCCTTACAACTCTGAAACTATGTAGAAGAAAAGGTATTGAGAGAAGAAGAAATTCTTTATTGATTTTGATCTGTACAACAGTGGGTTAATATAGAAAATCCTAGCTGGGAAATAAGGAAAATAAATCAGACTTCCCTAATCAAGGGATTATTCTAGAAAATACAATGAATCAACCTATCCTAGGAATTTATAGCTGTTAATAGACTTTTCAAAAAATCTAATTTCCTTATTCCTAATTTTTCCTTATTTCTCTCGACAGTTGTAAATGTGTATGTTCATGTTGTTGATTGCGTTGATGCAATTTTGCGTGCAGACAAATTATGGAGATATTGAATTTGGATTCTATCCTGGTGTCGCGCCTCGAACCGTTGAGCACATTTTCAAGCTTGTTCGTTTGGGATGCTATAACACCAATCACTTCTTCCGGGTAATCACTGTGAAATAAACAAAGTAAAAATCTATGATGAGAATTGATGGTGAGATTTTCGTGATAAAATTATCAATAAATGCAGGTGGATAAGGGCTTTGTTGCCCAAGTGGCAGATGTTGTTGGTGGAAGAACAGCTCCGATGAATGAAAAACAGCGGGAAGAAGCTGAAAAAACTGTTGTTGGTGAATTTAGTAAAGTCAAACATGTTAGAGGCATTCTTTCTATGGGGAGGTATGGTCCTTATAGGAGAGAACTCTAATTTAAACTCTTCTCATTGTTTTCAAGGCTAATTCTCTGTTAAAGGGTATTTATGTCTTTTCTATTACTTAAAGTTTTCTGTATGGTTTCCTAATTCTTATTATAAATAGTGGGAGAGGCTAATACAATTGTTAAACCTTCTCATTCTTTTCATATCAAGTTCTATTACTTTAACATGGTATCCAGAGTAGGTTATAGGAAATTGATTTCATAGTTCTGTTCAAACCAAAAAAAAAATCTTCTTTTCTTTTCCCCTGCCTCCTGTTCATACGGGAAAAAAAATAAAAATAAAAAAGCTAAAACCCTAGTAGCCTACAAGCCCTTGCCGCTACCGTCACCACCGCTCAACACACTTAGGTCCGCGCCTCGCCGCCGTCACCCAGGCTATTCCGAGCCTCGCCGACCGTCACCCAGGCTATTCCGAGTCGCCGTCATCATCGCGAACTATCATTGACCCCAAAATCGAGCTGTACCATCATCGCGAACCAGTTCTCCTACTCGTTGTCCTCCTTTGACGTTGTCGACCTTCGCCGGCCCTCGTCGGACCTTCGCCAGCCTTTTGCGCTGACTTGAGACTTTTGGTTTGCATTCTGATAGAACCAACTACAAAGCCTTGTTAACGATCTCAACAACGCCTTTGCATTCTGGTTATGCTTCTGGTTATTGTTCGTAAAACTTGAGACTTCTAGTTATGCTTCTGGTTATTGTTCAAAAAACAGCCCTACAGATGTTCGTGAGTATTGTTCTAATTCTCATGTTTTTCGTTTAAGCCCTACAGTTGTTTGTATTGTTGGTTTGTTTCCCTTGTGCAAGTTGTTTGTTAGTTGTTGTATTGGAGGGTACTAATGTCGATGGCTATACCTCAACCATTAACAACCCGTAAGTTGAACGGAACCAATTATTTAAATTGGTCTAAGGCTGTGAAAATAGCCCTCACCGGACAAGGGAAACATCGTCACCTCACAGAATCTGCCTCGACAACAGATGATAAAAAGTATGACGACTGGATTTAGGCTGATTCGCAGATTGTAGCATCGTTGTGGAATTCGATGGAGCCTCAAGTTGCTAATCTTTGTACTCATCTAGATACGTGCAAATATATATGGGAGTATTTTCGTGTATTATATTCCAGTATCTCACCAGGATGTATGATTTATCGGTCGAGTACTTCCAACTTCAGCAAGGCACGCAATCCGTTACAGATTATTTTGCTACATTCAACAGCCTCTATGAGGAGATGAATACTATCCTACCAATGACTATCGATCTAAAAAAAAATGCAAAAGCAACGTGAGCAGATGGTTGTCATGAAATTCTTGGCTAGATTACGCCCCGAATTTGAACCAGTCCGATTTCAGATCCTTTTCAGTACTACTCTTCCCACTATCACAGAAATGTATTCTCGCGTCTCGCAGAGGTCGTGGTGTTCCACTCAGTGGTGGTCGTGGTGGTTTCTCTCATGGTGCTGGCCCTCGAGGTGGACGTATTGGTCGTGGTCGTGGCTCACATCGACAATGTTTTTTTTGCGGAAAGGATAATCATACTCGAGAAACATGTTGGGATTTAGTTGGTCGTCCTCCCAAATTCGCCAATACAGTGACATCTGATCCAAATACTCTTACTATTCCAGAATCTCAGGCGGCCAAGGACATCTCTGACGATGAATATGCTTAATTCCTTCAGTATAAGGCATCTCAGCAGGCATCTCTTCCAATTGCTTCTTTAGCTCAAAGAGGTACTTCTACTACTTGTCTTTCAATTCGCCCTTCCCCTCCCACACCCTGGGTCATAGATTCTGCAGCCACTGATCACATGTCAGGTGCTTCTTCCCGCTTTACACATATTCAGTCCTCTTCTTCATTGTCTCCTGTTACAGTTGCTGATGGTTCCACTGTCCCTATCCGTGGCATTGGCACAGTGGCACCCTCACCCTTCTTATCTCTCTCCTTTATCTTGTATATTCCTTCATTTTCTTTTAATTTGATATCAGTCAGTAAGCTTACCAAATACTTTAATTGTTCTGTCTCATTTTTTTCTGATTTTTTCATTCTCCAGGATTTGAGGACGCGGAAGACGATTGGCACCAAGCGTGAGGAAAATGTCTTATATTACTTTGATGACCATGACGAGAGTCCTGCTATCTTACTTACTGCCTGCCCTGTTGTTGCCTCCGCTCACCAAATCCATTGTCGTCGTGGCCATCCCTACCTTGGCAATCTCAAGTTACTTGTTTCTAATTTGAGTCATTTGTCTTCGTTAGAGTGTGAGTATTGTCAATTGGGTAAGCATCATCGTATTTCATTTGCTTCCCCAGCTCATGTTCGAGCATCGAGTCCGTTTAGTTTAGTTCATTCAGATGTTTGGGGTCCTTCTCGTGTTACTTCTACATTATGTTTTCATTATTTTGTGACATTTGTGGATGATTTTTTCAGAGTTACTTGGCTTTATTTAATGAAAGATCGTTTAGAATTATTCTCTATTTTTCGTGCGTTTTGTTCTGAAATTAAAACTCAATTTAATGTACCGGTTCGTATTCTTCGAAGTGATAACGCTCGAGAATACTTTTCTTAACCATTTACTTCCTTTATGTCACACTCTGGTATCTTGCATCAATCTTCTTATCCTCACACACCGCAGCAAAATGGAGTTGCTGAGCGTAAGAATCGATATCTCCTAGAAGTGACTCGTACTTTTCTTTTTGAGATGAACGTTCCCAAACATTTTTGGGGCGATGCGGTTCTTACCGCCTACTTCTTAATCAACAGGATGCCGTCCTCTACCTTCAACGGCAAAGTTCCCCATTCCATTTTTTTTCCTCGTTCTCCCTTGTTTAGTTTACCTACTTGAATATTTGGGTGTGTTTTGTTCATCAATTGACTCCTGGTAGGGACAAGTTAGATTCCCGTGCTTTAAAATGTGTCTTCCTCGGCTATTCTCGCACACAAAAGGGTTATCGTTATTATAGTCCATCATTACGTCGCTCATTTGTGTGTGCAGATGTTACATTCTTTGAGTCTACCCCTTACTTTTCTACCCCTTCCTCTCGAGACGATCTGGATGTTACGTTTCCCTTGCCAAGTATAGCAAATCCTACACTATCTTCCTCTACTCTGAATCCTATCCCGCCTAGTCGTTCTTCAGCTCTTTTGCAAGTCTACTCTCGTCGCCAGAAGGCCCCCTCCGTTGTCGCGCCTATTAACTCTGTGTCCTCAAATTCTTCTCCAACCGACCTATCCGTCTCTGACCTGGATATTCCTATTGTCATCCGGAAAGGTAAGTGCATATGTACTACCCATCCTATTTCTAACTTTGTTTCGTATGCACAACTATCTCCTTCGTACTCCTCTTTTGTTGCTTCTCTGTCCTCTATTTCTATTCCTAATTTTGTTTCAGAGACCCTCACTCACCCTGGTTGGCAAAAGCAATGGAAGAAGAAATGTTTGCCTTACATTAGAATGACACTTGGGATCTAGTCTTGCTTCCGCCTGACAAAACAATAATTGGATGTAAATGGGTGTACACTGTCAAAGTTCATCTGGATGGCACCGTTGATCGACTCAAAGCTCGCTTAGTTGCTAAAGGCTATACTCAGGTATACGGCCTTGATTACTCTGAGACCTTCTCTCCAGTTGCCAAGCTCGATTCTGTTCACTTGTTTATCTCTTTGGCTGCCACTTTTTGTTGGTCATTACATCAGCTCGATATTAAGAATGCTTTCTTAAATGGCGATCTGATTAAGGAAGTATTTATGGAACAACTTCCTGGGTTTGTTGCTCAGGGGGAGTCTGGATTGGTATGTCGCTTGAAGAAATCTATTTATGACCCCAAGCAGTCTCCTCGAGCATGGTTTGAAAGATTTAGTGAAGTGGCCATTGAGTTTCGTTTTCGACGATGTGGAGTTGATCATTCCGTCTTCTACAGGCATAGTAAAGTCGGGAGAATATTATTGATTGTGTATGTGGATGACATCGTGATTATCGGGGATGACCACGGTGGTATTCAGGAACTCAAAAAGATTTTGAATAGTAAATTTCAAACAAAAGATTTGGGTCACTTAAAGTACTTCTTAGGAATTGAAGTCGTTCGATCAAGTCAAGGCATTTACCTGTCTCAGAGAAAATATGTCATTGACTTATTGAGCGAAATAAGAATGCTAGGAGCTAAACCGATTGACTCGCCTATGGATCCAAACACCAAACTGTTAGCAAATCAAGATGTACCACTGACAGATTCAGCACAATATAGACGGTTAGTTGGAAAGTTAAACTACCTGACAATTACCAAACTAGATATCTCATTTGTTGTTAGTGTTATCAGTCAGTTCTTAGATCGTCCAATGACTTGTCACTGGGATGCAGTGATTCGTATTCTCCGATATTTGAAAGGTGCTCTTGGTTGTGGTCTGCTATATCAAAACTTCGGTCATACTCAAATAAAGGGCTACATGGATGCAGATTGGGCCTGATTGCCCTCGGATAGGAAGTTTACTACTGGATATTGTGTGTTCGTTGGTGGTAACCTTGTCTCTTGGAAGAGTAAAAAGCAGACTGTGGTGACACGATCAAGTGCAAAATCGGAATACTGGGCAATGGCCCATACCACTTATGAGTTAACTTAGTTGAAACACTTGTTGGAAGAACTTGGGTTTGAACACTCTTCACCGATGGATCTGGTATGGATAATCAAGCAGTATTTCACATTACTTCCAACCCAGTCTTCCATGAGAGAACAAAACATATTGAAATTGATTATCACTTCATTCGAAAAAAATTGTTGCAGAAGCAGATTGAAACTAAATATGTAAATTCAGTTGATCAATTAACTGATATATTTACTAAACCATTGGAGGGCTCAAAGATAAAATACATTTGTAACAAGTTAGGAGCATATAATATATATACTCCGGCTTGAGGGGAAGTGTTAAAAGGTATTTATATCTTTTCTATTACTTAGAGTTTCCTATATGGTTGCCTAATTCTTATTATAAATAGTGGGAGAGGTTAACACAATTGTTAAGCCTTCTCGTTCTTTTCATATCATATTCTATTACTTTAACATTCTCTATAAATTTGTTAGCTTGTGTTTCTTTGTTGCTTTATGTGGTGCTGCTTGTTATTTCGTTTCCACCATGTTCACTTAACTAAGGACTTCATTTTAGTGAATGGTGTAGCCTGTATTGCATGTTTGAGTTACAAACTAGGCGAAGCATCATAAATCTGTCAAACTTAGGTCTTTTACTTGATGAAGTTTTATTAAGTACTTGTCTGATGGCTCTTGTGCTAAATGTTCTCCCTGATACCAGAATATGACTTGTGTGCTTGATTCAGATTACTCTATTTGGTCTCTATACAATATAGTTACTGTCTAGAAGCAGGTACGCTTGCCACAGTCAGTTTCATTTTCGGTGTAGTATGTCACGAGTCAAGCTCAAGGAGATCAAATGAAACAAAAATCTGGAAAGCTTTACACTGCCTGTAGCTGGCAATCTAACATAAAGTCTTGAGAATATTATGAAATCCTGTACGGATTTTTTAGGTTGATTCTCTTATTCTCATGTCTTAGGCTCTAACAAGCACTGATATAGATTGAGGACACCAGGGTTAGAGGTGTGGATTCATGCATTCTGCAAATTTGGAGTTTCTAAAATACGGTTGTGGCTAGAAAACAAAAATAATTGCATTCATTTATAATAATGCTTGTGTATTTTTAAATGTGCCAATATATTAATTTTTTAATGTAAAACACGAATAAGAAGTTTAATTTTTTTAGAGGTTGATCTATGTCTTGAGATTGTCTTATAAGAAATTCTAATGCGCATTATCCATATTTTAAAGACTAATAATTGATTCAAAATGTATATATATGTATATCATTTTTGGTCGAGATGCCATCTGATGAAATAATTAGTTCAGTTTATTTTTTATCTTTTACTATTTTAGGTCATGTATTGTTTCTTTTATTCCGTTTATTAGCCTATTTATTAGGGGTGATATTCTTCCTAGTTTGGCCAATTGTCAAGACTATATAATCCAAGGAGTATTGCCTAAAATCCAATCAAAGATAAGAAGCATAATATAAACTCCCACCATATCAACTATTTACCGATGTCGTTACTAAGAGAACATAAACCACCACATCTTCATTTATTGCCGACAAATTTTAGCATTGATATGGGAATGATTTTTTTCAGTTGGTTTTTTTGAAACAAAGAGAAATTTTATCAAATCAACATATGAATACCAATCTGATCCAGAGTATTTATGAGCGCAATCATTTTCGATCTACTTTGCTTTTGTTAAGGTATACTGATCCTGACAGTGGTGCATCCTCATTTTCAATTCTACTCGGGAATGCTCCTCACCTCGATGGCCAGGTATATGCTGCTTTAAAAAATTTAATCATTCCGGTGAGAAATTCGTTATGATCGCATGTGATATGGTCTATGTTGATTTCCCCTGTATGAATTTCCTTTAGTATGCAATATTTGGCAAAGTCACAGAAGGAGATGAGACACTCACAAAGCTTGAGCAACTCCCTACTCACCAGGAAGGGATATTTGTAATGGTAAGTTTATCATGCTTAATGTCACTCCGTCTTTCATTATTATTAGGTCTAGGTTCAGTTAGGGTATGTTTGGTTGGGTGGAAAAAAGGGTGGATGGGAAAATACACAAAAAAAAAAGGTGGAAAATGAAAAAAATCTTGTTTGGTAAGGGAGGAAAATGGGATGGAAAAGAAAATAGGGAGTAAAAAAAGAAAGTTCTTCTACCTTTTCCCCTCTCAAATTTGGGATGAAAATGGAGGGAAAACGGTTGAAAATTGAAAAAAGAAGTATCAAAATTACAATTATGCTCTTATCCTTTTATATCTTATCTACTCATTCATTTATACGATTTTTGGATACTTTTTTTTTTTTTAAATTTTATTTGTTAGTAATTTACATATATAGTATTCAACTTGAATGATGATTACTATAAATATAATCCTATTTCAATTAATTATTTTCTTATTAGTTAGTGAATTGTTCATTTTTATATGATTTGAAATATTGATGGTAGATTTTTTATTTTGTTTTGTTATATATATAACGGTAAAATAGTAAATTAAATAAGTGTGTAATTTTTTTCTTTTTATTTTTATTTCCTTACTAAACATTAAATATTATATTTTCCTCCTTTTATATCCTTCCAACCAAACAACCCTAAGGAAAATGATTTTTCTTCCACAAAGGACATTTTTTTTTTCTTTCCATTTCTCTTTTCTTTTTCTTGTTCCATTCTATCAACCAAACATAGCCTTAGGGAGTCCTAAATGTTACAACTAGAGAAATAATGAGGATGAGAGTAATCTCACATAAATGTTGTTGGTCTCTGAAGTTGTGCTATTTGTTAAGATCAATGAATAAGAATAGTCTAGAGAGAAAAGAGAAACGAAGGCTAGGGTTTATTATCTCTGAAAGAATGAATACAAGAATCCGATAGAATACCTAGAAAAGAGAGCTTATATAAGCATGCAATGGAAAGATCTAGAAAACGAATAAAAGGCTATTCTACCCTTAATACTAAATAATAATAATAACTCTAATACTATTGTCAATGCTTGATATTTATAATTTATGGCTTTAAATCTTTGTAGCACTATTATACACAGGCGATCTTCGTCATGCAGAAGTATATACTTTGTCTTTTCTCTGGCAATTTGACAGGGATTTAACTGATGAACATGTTATACTGGACATGTAAAATGTTCCTTTGTTGGTAATTTGGTAGAGTAACCGTTAGTTTTGTGATATATGAGCCAAAATCAAGGACTTGACTTCAATCATGATTCCATTACCATTGTTTTCTAGTAAGGATATGGTGATTGCATCTAGAACAGATAGTTCTTGATGCCTTAGTGCCTCTTTTTGTTGCTCTAATTTACCTGGAGGCTTTTCTGATTTTATCTTTTTTATACTTTCAGCCAACAGAACGCATCACCATCCTGTCATCATACTATTATGGTGAGAATTCTGTCTATAGCCATATATATCCCTTTTTTTTGGGGGGGGGGGGGGGGGGGTGGTGGGTGGGGGGGATCATTTTTCGAAACGTTTAATGTTTTGAAAGTTGAACCTTACAATTTTCTTACAGCTAGAGTTGAAAATAGCACTTCACCCATGAGCTGCTGATTGTATCTTCTCTATTATATTTTGCTATTTGTTCAGCACTATGATTGTGTAGGCTTGTCTTGGGCCTCTCTCAGCCTCAATATCTAGCTCATGAGGTGAGACTTATAATCTGACCACTAGACAATTTCACGCCCGATGTGGGATAAACCCAACAGATTGACATGCTATTAGATTGAATGGTTGCAGACTTGTTTTGTGTGTAGCCAATAGCTAAGCATCTGAGTGTATTCAATAATGATTTTCCAATTGTTCCGTCTAATTGATCTCCCCACATGTAAATGAATTTATCAACTAAGATGACTAAAATTTGTAGAAAATATAATGGGTCTCACTCACTCTCAAAAGACGCTTTGAAATAGTAGGATTGTCCTAGACTTTATGTATTGCTCAGGATTAGGTAGAACAAAAGATGTGGGATTCAATACGCCCTCTCATGCGCGAGATGGATTTTGCCAAACTACTGCGAATGAATATCAAGGGCCTAATATCAATGTGAGATTTAACACGCCCCCTCACACGCATGGTGAACTTTAACAAACTATTGCGAACAGATATCGTGGGACCCAACATTGATATGGGATTCAACTTGCCCAACATCAAGCAATAGGCCTATCTTTGATACCATGTAGAAACCCAAAGCCCAACATCAGACAAAAGGTTTTGTCTTGGCTTTGATACCATGTAGGAACCCAAAGGGCCTAACTCACTCTCAAAAGATGCTTTGTAAGATGAGAAGCCCTAAGCTTTATATATAGCTCAATATCAGGTAACACAAGTGATGAGGGATTCAAATTGCCCCCTCACGCGCAGGGTGGACTTCGCCAACCTACTGTGGACGGATATCGGGGGCCTAATATCAATGTGGGATTTAGCATGCCCCCTCATGTATAGGGTGAATTTTAACAAATCACTGCAAATAGAGGGGCCTAACATTGATGTGAATTCAACATACCCAACATCAGACAAAAATCTTGACTTTGATACCATGTAGTAACTCGATGGGCCTAACTCACTCTCAAAAGACGCCTTGAAAGAGAAAGATTGTCCTAGTCTTAATATATAGCTCATGATCAGGTAGCACAAGCGATGTGGAATTCAACAATTTGTTTATTTATTTTTTAAATTAAATTAAACTATTCACAACCCAGACTTGGCACCACTCTAGTCAGACGTTAAGGCCCCATTTGGTAACCGTTTCCATCCCAGAAATTTTCATCCCATTCCTAGATTTTTGGGATTTCTGTTTAAGAATAGCGTTTGGTAATTTTTGTTTCCGTTCCCATTCTATTCCCATTTGAGAATTGTGCCCATTTTTTTCTTAAGAAATGAGAAACAAAAAAAAATTGTTTCTCATTATTCCCATCCCATTCTCAAAAATTACCGCCACTATTCATCCGCCGCCCGTCGCCGCTGGCAACCATCTCCGGCAACCATCGCCGGTCACCTCCGGCATCGTCGGCCACCGCCGTTGCCACCGTCTGGCCAAAACAAAAAAAAAAATGTTCTCAAAACAAATTTTTTTTATTTTTTATTTTAGAATAAAATCGTTATCAAACGCGATTCTGTTCCCAAAACAAAAAAAAAATTATCGTTACCAAACGCGATTTTACTCTCGAGAAGGAAACAGAATTCTCATCCCATCTCATTCTCATCCCACTGCTGGAATGGGAACAAAAATGGTTACCAAACGCCACCTAATTTATTTCAATAATTTTGATGTTTCAGTCTTCCTTCCGTAGTTTGATATCTGTGTACAGGGATTTAAATGATTTTTGTGGTACTTTTTGGATTCCTGCATCATCTTTTCTCATGATTTTAATGAGAATTCAATGATTCAAGTCTGCTCTTTGCTGTTGGTTCACATGTGGATTTAGACATGAAAAGTGGGCAAAATACGAAATAATAATTTTTTTCAACATTTTTTATATGTTTGGAGAGAAATTTTTGAATCGAAGTTTCATTGCAGGGCAATTAGCATTGCCTAGAGTTTCTATCTGCTGTTTTTTCTGCTTATTCGTGAACTTTGATCTTAGAAAAGCAAAGTTTACCTTGTTAGATTCCTGTATCACATCGGCGAGAGTTCCCACACCACTATATAATCTAAAGGAGTTACTTCACTTGACACTCTCTGGTTTTAAGTTAAAATCTCCTAACATGGTATCAGAATCAAGGCTACGGGAATTCGTCTCTCATTCTCTCGTATTCAAATCATCCATCCAAACCACTATATAAGGCAAAGAAGTTACTCCACTTGAAACCTCCTAACAACCCTTTAATTACATATAACTAAATATTTCACGTGTTGCTTTTGTTTCTAGATACTGCATCTGAGAATTGTGAACTGGAGATGTCAACTTTGAGAAGGCGGCTCGCTGCATCTGCTGTTGAAATCGAAAGACAGGTATTATATATTTTTCAATTTCCAAATAAGGTAGCGTTTCAGTAGTACGAAATTAAACCCATGGAATTGGAAATAATTCGAATTCCAAAACTCCAATTCCAAGAACCAAACACTACCCAACTGCAAAAGGATTTACCTTTGGATATATGGATTCTAATCCGTTTGTTTCCCAGAGAATGAAATGCTTTCCATGAAGAACGAGAGTGAAAGCAAGGCCAAGAAGAACCCATTGATTTCTGTAAGTTAAAATAAAAAGGGCAGTCCCGTGCTACAAAGCCCCCGCTATGTGCGGGGTCTAGGGAAGGGTCGTAGCACTTAGGTCCGACCCTTACATTGATTTCTGTAAGTTGTGAATTCGAAAAAAGGTCATGATTTGGCCAAGTACTTGTTTGGCACCAACCATGTGTTAAAAATTTCAGTTTCTTAGGGTTGTTATTGAACGAACGCATATTATGCGTGCTTTGTCTTGTTTCCCTTTTTTTAAACTACTATGCAGGCGACCAAACAAGGCCTTCAGGGACCATTTTAGCATGTGATGAGACTTTCCAGTTCAAAGGTCAGTTTTTTTCTCTCTCCATCAATTTTATTGGATTTGGGGGCTGTTGCCTGTTGCAGTCATATGTAGGGGGATGTGAATAAAACATTAGAAAAACAACATACACTCCTGATGTCCCCTGCTCCCCCACAGTTAGGGTACACCCCCCATCCCCTCACCACATGGCTTTTTGAAGCATATGCCAAACACTCTCTCTCTCTCTCTCTCTCTCTCTCTAGGATGAGATTGACCATGTCTGAATCCTTGGGATGTTTCTTATGGTACATGGGTTGTTTTGGGAGAGGGTCCGGTCTAGTCCATCGGGATTGGGTTCTGTATGTAAGGTGGTCTTGGATCTCTCTCAATCCAAAAAGTTAGTTCATGAGGTGAGACTTTCACTCACATTTATAACCTGATCACCAGCTCCTTCCACATCCGAGGTGGGATAAACTAAACACTTATGTGTATAGTCCATTTGATTGGTCACAATCACAAATCTCAACTGAATCTATCCTCTACTGAAAAAGCTGGACTGTTGATCTCAAATTTAATATGGGGTTTTGGCACTTTGTACCCCTCAAGTTTTGAGTAAAATATCACTTTGGTCCTCATGGTTTCAATTTGACCATATGACACTTTAAAGTTTTTTAATCATTTCATTTTAGTCCAAGTCGTTATTCTCATTAATTTTGAATGAAAAACGGTCGCCTACCAAGCACTTGATTGTTTTAAGAGATTTTATGACAATTTCAGCCTCCTCATTTCCTCCCATTCTCCTTCCCGCCAAAACACTCAACAACTTCCATGTGCACCTCTTTGTCGTTCGAATTTTGTTTTAGCTTTATGATTACTCGTTGGAAAGCTCAAAGAGTCTAATTTTATGCACAACTAGCCCCGTCTTAGAACTCGAATTGTGATTCTAATTATGGTTGAAAGATTATACAATGGTCTCCATTATAATGTTCGTAGAAAGCTATTTTTAACTTTAATTTTTGGTGAAGCTCTCTAAACCTGCCTTAATACAAATTTTAACTGATTATAAACAAAGCATATTCACGAACATAGAAAAGAATGGTTTGAGGAAAAAATAAGAACGAAAAAAATAATCCAAATCAATTGTATCCCAAGGATCAATTTTTTTTTCTAGGTGTTAAAGGATCAATCAATTTAATTAGGGTTTGTCTCTCTCTCAATTATTAGTGTTTTTATGAATCAGGGTTTCCCCATACAAAAGAAGAAAATGGGGCATGGCTGTCAATTAACCCAATCTCATGTGATCTTCCATCTTGATTTGAATCCATAATTCAAGCATATGATATTATACATCATGCCTTCATCACGGGATCTTCCTAAAATCAAATCCTAAGCATATTTGGACATTAAAAAGACTCTCTCTCTCTCTCTCTATATATATATATATGTGTGTGTGTGTGTGTGTGTGTGTGTGTGTGTGTCTGTATGTATATTGTTTTCTTTTGGGCAATACTATACATGGGAAGATTTTCAAGGAAGATGGCCTGGCAAAGGCATACTAGCTAGCTCCTCAACTTGCCTTAGCCTAAATGTAGTACATTGTGACCCATCCCTTTCTTGAAAGGATGGTTTCAAGTGTCATATTTCTACCAATTGAAACACTTTTATTTTTCAAAAATAAAATGTCAAGAATTATATATATACACCTTGTGGTTGAAGACAATAATTTTAGTTCTGTATATTAGTGTTAAATATGGCATAAACGGATTCATACAACCGATCTGGGACAAAGACTTAGTGATGGTGGTGGTTTTTGTTGTATATTTGTCTTGAATATCTTATAGTTAGTTCGAATATATTAATTCTGAAAACAAATTTCGTTAAGAGTTTACTATTTAGTTTTTTCACAAAATTCAGTTGAAAATGTCTTCAATCATAATATCTCAAATATGAAGTATGTCTTGATTTATAGAATAAATTAGTATATAATTCGTGTCTGAAAGCACGCACTAAAACAATAATATTAATTTCAAAAAAAAAAATTAATATTTAGGCTATAAAATTAAAAAATCAATTTTAATATTCAAATAAAAAAATATTTTTTGAGATTATAAGTTGTATTTATACCCTTTCATATTTTATTATATTGATTGGTAATAATCAATTTTGTAATTTGTTAAAAAAAATAATCATTATGCGTAAACTGTTATACAATTTGTTAAAAGAAAAATAATAGTTGTACATATAGTAGAGGTACTGTAATTTGAGTTTACCACAGATTGATTACGTGTAACATGGTTCTTTGCAACTCGAAGAGAAATAAATGGGTCGTCGCAGACCTCAAAATAAACTAAAACATTAAAATATATATATATATATATATAATACATGCATTGTATCATATTTTTCAAGTCAGTAAAAACAAACAACAATTTGTGTACCTTAAACAACTTGATCAACTTGCAAACTCTACTATTGATTGGATCATCAGTACATGAAGAAGAGGCAAAGTGGACCTACTGAATTCACAATTTTTTTTAAAGAGTTGTTTATATAAAATAATAATTAATTTCTATTTTTTAATAATAATAATTTCAAGTAACCGACATGAAAAGCCAGTTTAAATAGTGCGATATTTAATTTTTTATTAAATAGCCGACGTTTCATGTAAATTTTAATATTTTACTAATTGGTCCAAAATATTTATCACCATTTTGTGATAACATATGTGCTTTTAGCCCCTTAGAGCGCATAATGTTTTAGTTGTGCTTTCTCTTCTCATTAAAATAAAGGGTTTGTGCTTTACGTTTAAGTTGTGCTTTTTTGCCCCTATAGGAGAAGCCAGAAGATGAAATGCAGAAATGGAGCGTCTGCATCTATTGCTAGAGGATCAGTAGCGATATGACAATCTAGTCACTTAGTAATATATAGGGTATTTTATAATGGACCCTAAGACCCATTATTAATTCATTCTTATATCCATGTAGTCATTTAAATTTAGAGAAAAACTCAATTGGCATATGATAATTGTTTGTCGTACAGTAATATTTACATCCCTCATTCATTATTTTGCTATTAACAATGATGTTGTACAACAACATTTGCATTTTTTTTATTCATTATATTGTTATTAACATTGTTATTAGATAATAACATTTACATCCTTCATTTATTATATCATTGTTGATGTAGTGAAAAAATATGTATTTTGTGAAAGTTATTTCATGATTTTTTATTTTTTTTTAAATTTAAATAAATCAATGGGTTTTAGTTAGTATGAATTTTGTTTCTTGTGGCCCATTTTAATATACTTGGCAAAAATGCGTATTAGCCAAAAAAATCCAAATATATAATAGGAACGACTAGGAATTCAAAAGATAGCTACCATACTACAGGTAAGAGTCACGTTTCTCCTTGCTTCCATACCTTTGACTTGCTTATCCCTGGTCTACACGTAAATCTTAATATTTTACTCATTGGTCCAAGATATTTATCACCATTTTGTTTAATTGATAAATAGATCCATCTATTTTTGATTGATCGTTAAGTTTGGAGCCAAAATGAATTTTTTCAGACTTTGGGGGTTGAAACTGTAATTAAATCACCGATATATCCGAAGCAGCACCGAACTTTCAAGACACCCACAGTGACGGACCTCTACCAGGAATCTCGCCGGGAAAAGATGCAGCATAGATGCAAATCCCCGTCACGTGCGGCCCCGTGTAAAGAAACCTCAAGAAAATACTCAAATAGTACATTCTCAACTACAAGACAAAAAAATTACATTTTTACCCCACCAAATAACTCTTATTACTTTCTACTAAGTGTGAAAAGATAATAAATAATAATAATAATAATAAAAAATTGAATAATTAAATACAAATATAAAGTTACAACATACAAAAAATAATTAAATTTAACTGTTTTAGAAGTGGGATTGCAAAATTTTTGGACGGAAAACTTCTCCTAGAAAAATTTTATAATTCAATCCCATTCATCTACTTATCTCAAATCAATCCTTATTCTTAATAGACAAGGGATTTTCTCCGATTTTTAAATTTTTAAGTGTAAAAAATAGTAAATTATAAAAAAAATTAGCTAATAAAGTATATATATGAAACTTGAAGGCTACAAGGTATAATTAAATTCAATTGCTTTGGGAGTGAAAGTGTGAAATTTTTTAATGGGATTTTTTCTCTTAAATATTTCATCTTTTTATTTAAGTCATTAAGTGGGTTACCTCAAGAGATTGCATAAATTCAATTTCAACTATTCATCTGTTAAACTTAAATTTGAATAGTTAAAATGTTTTTACATTATAGATTATTAAGAATTAAACTCTCGACGGCAAAGAATTAGTTTGATCGGCCAATTCTTGAACCATTTCATATAAAAGTTGTAATTTGGACAATTAAGAAGAAAATTAAAACTCTTAAGGGGGCAAAATGTCACAATCAAAACTTTAAGGTAGAAAAATGTAAAAAAATGAATAATCCCAAAATTAGAGGTGGGAAATCGAGAGAGTAATGAAGGAGAGAAAGTGATTGATATGAGAAGAAATAAGACATGGTACTTAAAATCATGACAATATGTTTTTTTGTTAAGTTGTGTGAAGATTAAAGATAATTAATTAATTACTAATTTAATAATTATTATTATAGCCGTGGAATAAGGCCGGTCAAACGCAAGACTCCATGTTTAATTTCGCTAATATCAAAAAACTATGGGTCAGTTTTTTCTACTTCTTCTTTCATATTAGTATGGTCAACTAAATATTTTCAAAAAAGAAAAAGGAAAAAAGTCTTGAAAAGTGGTTTTATATTTAAAAATAATAATTTTACATCTTGAAATTGAATTTGTGTTGACTTGTCAAATTTATCCGTGAATAAAGACACTATTAATTTTTGAATTTGTACTAATAAAATACACATAAAATTTAAAATATATAAAATATAATTTGACTCAACTGTTTTAGAAATGGAGGTGTGAATTTTTTGGGCAAATTTTTTTTCCCAAAATTTTCTTAATCCAATCTCATCTATCCAATTCTCTCAAATAAATTCTAACTCTTAACGAAAAGATATTGAAAAAGATAAAATGTGTCTAGAACAGCTTACATGCGCCTCGACTAATCACTTTTCCGGGCGACCTTAAGGACGCACTCCAGCGGAACACTTGGGTTCTAATTTATTATATAAATTAGGGATTCTATGCACCTAAAGATACTATTTTTATTTTCTAATTTATTATTATAAAAAGATGATAAATAATAAAAAAAATTAATCAATTAAATAAAAACTAAAACTTAACTAGTACAAAATATAATTCAATATAACCACCTTAGCATCGGGGGTGTGAAATTTTTGAGCGGTAGTTGTTTTTCTCTTAAAATTTTTTATAATCCAATATCATTCATGCATTTCCTTCAAATCAATTCTAACCAAAAGACATTTTATTTTTTTAATTTATTATATAAATTTATCATAAATTAATTTAATACTACTAAAATGTCTATTTTTTCATGAATTTTTAAGTGGAAATAGTAAGGGTATCTTTAGTTGGAAGTATAGAAAAAGAAAAAGAAAAAGAAAATGAGAGGATAATATTTTTATCCACTGTGAAAGAAATTTCTTTTTCCTTAGTGTTGTTTAGTTAAGAAAAAAAAATGAAATGAGAGAAAATAATTTATTTTAATGTAATTTATTATTTTGTCCTCATATATTATAAAAATAAATTAAAAATTGTATTATCAAGAGTATAATTGTAGTTTTATTCATTTTCCATCATTTCCTTCCATTATTCTCCCATATTTGTGACGAAAAAAAATTGTCTCGAAAATGGTATTTTTTCTATCCTATTTTCTTCTCTCTTCTAATTTTCATCCAACCAAAGAAAGGTTTTTTTTATATTTATTTTTCATTTCATTTTTTTTTTTTTCGTCTGTCCAACCCAACGCAGCCTAAGAGTTTTTATTTATTTTTTAATAAAACTAAAAATAAAATGTAAAAACTATTTTCCTATGCATAATAAACATTAGCATTTAATGGTTAAGAGACAAAGAGATAACAAAGATAACATGGGCTTGCGTGCTACGACTGACACAAAGGAGGCCCCGCATACTTGGCCGAGAAACTCAACCCTCCCTCCCCCCTCCTCCCTCTTCCCTCTCTCTCTTTAAAACAACAAGCAAAGCCCACTTCTCTCTCCCATGCACTTGCCCTCATCACCTCCAACATCGATCATTTCTCTCCCTTATCTGTCTGTCCACAACTTGTCGATCCTTCCTCTCTTCTTTTAAGCCACCCCCCATTCCACCACCTTCACTTTTCAACATAACCTAAAAAGTCTGACATACTCTCTCTACATCTCTCTATATATATCTCTTATCTGTTATATATATATATATAGCTTTCTTCTCCGCGCTTGATATAGTTTGACTGACAATGTCTACCGCGAGAAGGTCACGGTCGAGGCAGTCAGGTGCTTCCAGGATTACTGACGATCAGATCGCCGACCTTGTTTCCAAGTTGCAACAACTTATCCCTGAGATCCGCAATAGCCGCTCCGACAAGGTATACCTACATTTATTTTATATAAATTACACTTTGCACCCTATTCGTTTGCAAATTCGACATGTTCATCCATAAAGTTTTACCGCACAACCTAAGCTACCGCGCAACCCTATCCCTTGATGCGTGTAGCTCCCATGTTGCATGCTGTTAGGGGATCTAATTTTGTTAGGAGAGAGGAAAAAGAGAAAGGGGGGAAGAAGTCAAGTTCTACTTCTTGAACTAGTCCTCGTCTTGAAATGAAAATAAAGGTCCCACTATCTGAAATGCGCGAAACTTCGATTGATGTATGAAAATTGGTCTTCAAAATTCCAAAGTGAGGATGACTTTTAAGCCGAAAATTAGTGACAATGTCTTCAATGCAAGTTCAATTATTGAAGACAATTGTGGCATCCAAACGGTTTAACATGACCTGTGGGAGCAATGTGCCACATGGTGAAAACTTTAATGCATAAAAACATAATTTATCCAAGTTGTGTGGTGTACATTTCCTGCCCACAAGGGTATAGATATACAATCTGTGGTGCCCTTATCTACCTATCTGCATTCTGAGGTCTTCAACTCAAGTGTTAGAAATTACGAGATCATATATATATATTTTTTGCTAATTAATTTGATTTTTTTATCCTTTTCGAAAGGAGTCGGCTTCGAAGGTGTTGCAGGAGACATGCAACTATATAAGAAACTTACACAGAGAAGTGGATGATTTAAGCGACCGTTTATCTCATCTTCTGGAGTCAACAGACAGCAACAGTGCTCAAGCAGCCATCATTCGGAGCCTACTTATGTAATAAGATTAATATAAAAACCTAGGTTTTCTTATGTCTTAACTGCTCTCTCTCTCTCTCTCTAGATATATATTAGGGAGAGAGAGAGAAAGAGAAAGAGAGGTTTGGTCACTAGGGCAAGGCCAAAGATTAGCTAGCTAGCATGAGTATCCCAAATTGATGATTTGTACTTAAAATCATATATAGTTAAGTTTATATGTATGTATTTAATATTTGTAGTCATGACTAGGTTTCCTATATATGGGGTTGCCAGTTATGATTAAGCACTTATTAATTTTCAAGCTTTTTTTGTACGAATCCATTAGGCATTTGCCTGTGGATTGGTTTATAAGTATCTTTTATGTGATTGTGACACTGAATATTTTGATATTTTGCATGTGGCCCGGCCTGAGAAATCGACGAAATTCGAAAATAAAACCCTTTAATATATTTGAATAGTTTTGTATGTACTTAGTAATTTATTGTTAATAATAACTAAAACATAATAATAATAATAAAAAAAAAAAAGTTTTAAATACATGTATGCTAATTAGATTGCATTAGCGGAGCTAGAAATTTAAATTTAAGGGATCAAATAGAAAATGTAAACGAGATTATTATAATATTCTTAAATATCTATATATATAAAACTTGAGGATCATCTATATAATAAATCAACTCATTTACATCCAGAATCGTTGGATGTCTCTGGATATTCGTAACCGTTGGATGTCTTTTGATATATACAACATCTATATACAACATATCTATATAATATATCTATCTATAATAATATACAATATACAATACTTACCATCAATCATACTTTTTAACACTTACCATCGTCTACAGTGTCCTGTCCTTGCCTGTCTTTGCATTTACTTCATGGACTCCGAGAGTCTTCTTCTCCACTGAACCACCGCTGCTAGAGAAATTAGGTTCGTCTCTCTCTCTTCCTCCCTCGCGCTCCCTCTCCACTTCCGACAATAGCCATCACCGTCGCCTTCATCTCCTTTATTACTCAGTCTCCTGCGATCTACTCCCTCTCAGCCTCCTCCGCCATCCCCTCGCCACCGCCACTGCCACCTCCGCTCCATTTCGCCGCGATGTCATCGCCTCGCCATCCACGCCGTCATCCTTCCTCGCGATTTCTTCTTTCTCCCTCACGACAACTTCTTCCTTCCTCCAGACGATGACGGTGGCTTAGCTCTCGACTGAATCTAATGTCACAACTCCGCTGATAGTCGACTCCTCCAATCGCTCACGGTCCTCGCTCCCGATGTCGCAGATTCCCTGGTAAGCCTTTTTTTCTCTCTCTCAACCACCACGATTCACAGCTCTTGATTCGATTTTGCAGCAGTTCAAACTAAAAATCTTTGTTTTGAAATTCATTGGTTTGAATTTGATTTTTTTTAAGGGTTTCTGAAATTAGGGTCTCTTTCTCTCTTGATTTTGGGTTTCGAAACCCTTAAAATTGAAGCTCTTTCTCTGTTTTTCCCCTCTATCCCTTGACTGAAATTTCTTTTAATTTCTCTTTGATTTTTTCGATTTCAGATCTGAAACGGGTTTTGAGCTGTTTAGGTTTTACGAATGAGATCCTTTATGAGATGACGTTTGACCACTTTTCCTGATTTTCGCAATGCTCAATCGATTCCAAAGCTGAAATTATGCTCCCTCGGAGCAATGAGATCCTTTAGGTTTTACGGTCGGCTTGCTGCAATTATGCTCCCTCGGAGACCAATCCTGGTGTTCGATATGATCCAATCCTCGCTACGTATTCATTTTTTTTTCTCCTCCTTTATTTCTGAGATTAATTTCGATATCTTGAGCTGAATTTGTGCTCTAATTTCCCCGATTTCGCGGGATGGTTTGGGATAGCTTTTAAGAAGAAGGACAAAAACTGCATTATTTGAATTTTTAAAACCCTAATTCCATTGTAATATGTGCTTAAATTTGACCTAATTCTCTGTTGTTGTAGGTCAGAGGTGTTCTTTCGTGTTGGAACTCATCTCATTCCACACCCCAACAAGGTACTCCATGCTAGAAAAATGTCTGTCTTATCTAATTCCAACTCTCCAATTTTGTGCTTCCAACCGCTGCCTAGCAAAACAATCATTCAAAGGTGAAAATCAAGTCTGTTTTTGTAATTAAAAGGTAGGTCTTCACTTGAATTTGTTCGTTATGGAAAAATTTAGAGGGCTGTAATTGGCTAATATGTCTTACATCTGGGGTTTTGGTTGCAGTAGCTATCACCGACGACGCTTGGATCAGTCTGCAGTATCGATGCATCACTAAAGCACGGTAGCACAAGTCACGTCAAATTCAACAATCGCTTTCTTCTCTCTTATGCGAACCATTGGAAGAAGGTACTGATTTTTACCTCCATCTTCTTTGCTTTTTTTTTTTTGTTTGTTTTGTTTTCTTTCTAGGGTTTGTTTGTTTGTTCTTTGTATTCCCCTCTTTTTTTTTTTTCTTTTTTCACATACTTTACTGAATTAATTTATCAAATTTCATGCTTAATTTTTTGTTATCAGATCCATCTACGTGTGGATTTATTAGTTGAACCTTGGTTGAAGCGTCGCTCTCTCCGAACTGATTCAGAATGCAATTCTCCTTGACAATCAGCAACTTTCCCATGGCTATCTAGGTAAGCTTCGTCACCCTCTTGCTCTTCTCTGTGTACTCCTCCAAATGTGTTTATGCATATTCGTATTTTGAATTTCGTCAATAGTGAGCCTAGAGTGTTCGATGAAATGCATGATAACTGACATCTCGCCAAATCCCTTAATGTTTGGAGGGAGAGGGTGCTGACGGAACATTGGAGGTTTGTGTTCTTATAACTTTGAAGCATCATGTTCTTATTATATACATATACTGAAATTTTTAATTCACTTAAAAAAATCTTTTTTTGTAATTCTTCGATAAGAGTTTTGAACAATCGTTCCTCGCAAGGTTAGTTCAAATCATGTTCAGATTTGGCGTTTCTGTTTTGTATTTTTGTTTATTGTTTCTGTTCCAAGTTAGCATTTGGTTCCCAGATTTATGTTTCTGTTTACGTTTATGCTTCTGTTTATGTTGAACGCCAAATGTGAACTATGGTTAATACACAAACGCATTGGCATTGGCGCCGAATGCGTTTTTGTTACCGGTTTCTGTTCTGTTCCCGTCTTTGTTTATGTTCTGTTCCCGTTTCTGTTTCTGTTCTGTTCCCGTCTCTGTTTCTGTTCTGTTCCTGTTTCTGTTTACCGTACGCTATCCTTTTTGGTTATA
This sequence comes from Eucommia ulmoides, assembly GCA_016647705.1. NCBI lineage: Eukaryota > Viridiplantae > Streptophyta > Magnoliopsida > Garryales > Eucommiaceae > Eucommia > Eucommia ulmoides. Next base: position 4,776,182 of record CM028333.1, on the reverse strand, counting down.
TTTATACTTTTTTTAAAATGTGGATTATTTTTAGAGAAATATATTTATTCCTGTTCTTATTGTTTTCATAAAGAAATATGGATTATTTTTTTAAATTGTGGATTATTTTTTAGAGAAATATGTATGTTCCTGTTTCGGTTTCCGGTTCTGTTTGCGTTCCTGTTTCTGTTTGTTTCTGTTCCTGTTCTGTTCTCATGTTTCTGTTCCTGTTTTGTTTCCTATTTTGTTTCTGTTTTGTTCCTATTCTGTTCTTGTTTCTGTTCCTGTTTGCGTCTGGTAAGTGTTTCTGTTTCTGTTTTTTTGTTCCCAAATAATGTAATTGGGACCCATCCATATCCTGTTTCTGTTTGATAATTCTTAATTTTTTGTTATTTTTTCTGTTCCTATTCCTGTTCATCTTAAGATCTTCCCCTATCATTATGTTTATTTTTATGTTTATGTTTGGACCAACGGAAATTGGAAATGTTTTTGGATTGTGTTTTAGAAATGATAAATTAGAAATGTTTATATTTCTTTTTTTCCTTAAAATAAACGGTTAATTAAACTATGCATGTCGTTTCTTATCTGTTTTGTCTATTTTTACAATCATTAATTTAGTTATGTAGAATGCATTTTCATTAATATTTTTGTTATTGTTTTCGGTGAGGTTTGTTTTGTATTTTTTGATCTTTTAACGTGTTGCTAAAGCGGAAAAGAGAATCTATCAGAATCTCTAAGTAGGTATAAGAAAAACATGAACATTTTCTGTCAGTGTCCTTCTGCTTTTCTTTATCTTTTCTTAATTTAATATTTGGGTTGTTAAGTGATATTGATCTGATTAGTAACAAAATTTGTTATGGCTGGTAGCAAAATGGCACTATGGTTTCATCCAAACGGGATTATATGTTGTTTAATGATCTTTTTCCTCTACATTATTATTTTTTTGTTCCCAAGTGTGGGAACATCAACAAAAAAAAATCAAATAGTTTGAGCCATTATGTTCTTTGTTTTTGTTTTTTGTGTTTAATATGTTTTATTTATTCAATTTTATTATTATTATTTTTTTTCAACCTTGGTTTATTTTTTCTCTATTTTTTGAAGCAAAAATAGACCTCATAAAAATGCTTGAGGATTTTATATATAATAAAAAAGTTTATTAAGTAGTTTTATGAACTAATTAATTATTTTTTTTGTCCATATCACAAATGTTTGCGGTCAAAATTGAAGGTTGGAACTGAGATTTCGTAGGGTATTTCAATTGAGGAATCATCTCATGAAAGGCCGCATAAGCCATTATGTTCTTTGTTTTTGTTTTTTGTATTTAATATGTTTTATTTATTCAATTATTCAATTTTATTATTATTATTTTTTTTTTATCAACCTTGGTTTATTTTTTCCCTATTTTTTGAAGCAAAAATAGACCTCATAAAAATGCTTGAGGATTTTATATCTAATAAAAAAGTTTATTAAGTAGTTTTATGAACTAATTAATTTTATTTTTTTTTTGTCCATATCGCAAATGTTCGCGGTCAAAATTGAAGGTTAGAACTGAGATTTAGTGGGGCATTTCAATTGGAATCATCTCATGAAAGGCAGCGTGACCACGAAGGGAAAAAAATTGTTATGCTCCCATTTGTTTTTGGAAATATATACTGAAGCTCAATTTTAAAAGATTTTTTGAATTATTATAATTGTTAAGTGTGCTCTAAATTATTAGAATTTTAGCAATGTCTTGAGTGATCTTAGTTACTCAACTTAAATGTAATTAGATTTTTATTTTATTTTTTTGCATTCGTGCCTTCAGGCACGGGTTATACGCCAGTAAAAAATAGTTTCAATCAAAACTATAAAATAATTCATTAAGCATAGAAATATACAAAAGTAACAATAAAATTAATACTTTATTTAACAAAAAAAAAATGATATTGTTAAAATAATTGAGAGACGGTATATTAAGAGAGAATGTGAGACGATTGTATTCATATGTGTGAAAGATATAATGTTACAAAGATATGCAGATAGTTTATTTATAGACAATGACTAGGGCTTCCCTACTGAGATTAGGGTTTAGTTTTCCTAGTGAGATTAGGGTTTAACCTAATGGGCCAACACTCATATACATATATTAACATCCCCTCAAACTCAATGTGGTAAATCAAACGTAAACTTGAGTTTGGAAACCAGAGTATGAAAACATTCGGGTGGATGTGTAAGACCCCGATATTTGATATGCGTATAATTTAAATCGCGTTGTGTAATGTTTTGAAAATATTGGGGCAGATGGTGTAAATTAATTATGTGAATTTAAATTTTGGGAATCAAATTATAATTTTTCAAAACATTAAAATGAGAATGGGTCTAATTAAAATTTTAAATAAAAAAGGGGGAGAATTGTGTAAATTCTTTATATATTATATACATAGATAGATAGATAGGAGTGGTGGAAATGAGGGCCACTTGGCCGGCCCTCATTTGTAAGGATATATATACATATATATATATATACACACACACACACACACACACACATATATATACATACATACATACATTCATAAGAGAAAAGGGAGAAGGATCGAGAGAAATCGAGAAGAGAGAGAGAAAGTGACGGAGAAAGAGAGATCCGCCGGTGGGTTATGTTGCCGATCGTGTGGGGTTCACCGGCGGTGACTTGTGGGTTTCGTTGTGTGTATGTGTTGCGTGTATGTGTGTGCGTGTGTGCTTGCTTTGTTTGTGTTCCCCGTTTTCCATTTCCATTGGTGATGCTGTAATGGTGTGTGTGCTGCCATGTATGTGTATAGGGATGTTGTTTTGTTCAAATTTTTGGGCCGACAGTAAGTGAGAATTAGAGAGAGAGAGAGAGAGAAGTGGGTATGTGTGTGTTGTCCGTTCTCCGGTAGTGGTGGCTGTTCCGGTGATGGTCAGTAAAAGGGGTGTGTGTTTTATGCGTTTATTTGGTTGTAAGGGCGTCGCCGAAGTTTGGCCGGCGGTGAAGGTAGGTTAGAGAGAGAGAGCAGTACATATGTGTGTGTGTTTGTTGTGTGGGTGTATGTTGCGGTTTGTGGGCGGGGGTGGTGATGTTTGTGAGTATGGATGTGTGGTTGTGAGGTTGTTGTGTGTGTGGAGGGGGGGCATTGGTGGTGGTGACTGCCGGAGTTAGTGAGGAGAGAGAGAGTGGTCAGCTGGAATTAACAAAACAGAGCAGAAGGGAAGAGGAGCGTCCGCCTAGGCGGTGGTAGATCAGTGTGCAGAATGAGAGAAAGTTCGCCTAAGCGGAAGTTTCTCGCCTAGGCGGTGGGCCATCAGTGTGTAACTCAGAACTGTAAAGGAGCTCGTTCGCCTAGGCGATGGGCAGCAGTAAGCAAAAATCAAGGAATTCGTGATGAGGTTGACAACTGATTAGGAGCGGGTAACATTTCTCATTAAAATGACATGATTTGTTAATTTAATTGCTAGCGTCGAAGTTGTTGATATGATGAAAAACAAATAATGAGATCGTTTATAGGAACAAAATTTATATATAGTAAACCGTAACGGAACGATGTTAACTAAATGATAATATTCCAAAAGAAAATGCGGGAAATAAGAAAATTTCGAAAATTAGGATTTCATGGCATGGTTAGGTTATTTCTACATAAAATATTAATTTAAGTTCTGTCACAAATAGGTTCACAATTATCGGAAGTTCAGTAGCAGTTAGTCGGTAGAGCTTTTGAAAAGCGAAATATCAGGTGAGTGTACTATCTTCTTGTCAAATTATTTTTGTATATATATATATGATGATGATGATGATGAAAAATGATTGTATTTAAATTTGATGATTTCAAAATGATATGGATCAAGCAGATTTTTGGAGTGAGTTGGTAAAACGAATTTTTGGGGAATTGTGTTGGTTTCTAAAAATAATGATTTAAAATAATTTTCGTTGAATTTTAGGTGAGTTGGCGAAAATGGATTTTCGTTAAAATTTGGTGGTTTTAAAAGAGGATAGAAAATATTTGGTTTTCTAAAATATAAAGGGGAAAAATAGTTTTGTTAAAATTAGACGGTTTTAAATCAAAAGTGAAAAATATGATTTTTCCGATTTAAAAATTGGTTTTGAGAAAAAGAGGTAGACGTTGGTGATTTTGACGGTATTGATGAGGTGGTGATTTATATTATGGTCTGTCCGGAGGGTGGTCCGGCAGATGAATTTTGATTTGTGATTTGATGATGATATTATTGAGTTGACTATGCTATAGTTTATGTCCTCTTTGGATAGTGGTCCGGCAGGTGGTGATTCATATTATGTCATGTCCGGAGGATGGTCCGGTAAGTGGTGATTGATATTATGTGGTGATTTATATTATGGCCTCCGTAGACGTCCGGTAAGTGGTGATCTGTGTAGTTAGGTCCGCTAGGAAGGCATATCCTACGGATGGTTACGATACCGTTGCAACTCCCGATCATGAGGTTCAATGATCGCTATGGCTAGTCAGTGAGTGGTGTGGTGTTTTGAGATGTGGTATTTTACTTATATTTGGTGATTTACTTATATATGGTGATTGGTATTATATATTGAATAGGTTTGAGTGGAACTTATATATATATTGATTTATTTTCACTGTTTATATATTTACGCTTGATCCATTTAGATGTTGTAGATTAAACTATTATTATAAAATATTTTTATTAAGAAGGCAGTATACTCGTAGGTACAACAGCATAGGAGTCGGTACCCTACTGGCATTAGGTAGAGTCTGATGTTGGTATAGCGTGGGAGTAACTTTGGGAGGAGCTGTCTGAGGCGAACCTGTGAGAGGTTCTTGGTTGTTTTTATTTTTGTGTTAATATTATTTCCAGGGACGGGTGTGTCCCTAACTAGAGAGATTGTATCTAGTGACATTTGTGATTGTATATATTCATTTAGTATATGCCCTTTGTCGTTTCCTAGTTGGTTTGACGTTTAGTGTGTTGTTGTGTTGTCATCACGCCTGCCCCGCCTGACGAGTGTCCGGGGTGGGGTGTGACGGGATAGGTCTTGGTGAAAATATTTCTTCTTTGATCGGCTAAACTTACAGATGGAAGAGGAACTGTATTCTGAATAATGTAGTGACAGATGAAGTGACGATCACTGTTGATATGTTTTGTACACTTGTGAAAAACGTCATTATGGACGATTTGAATAACATTCTTATTGTCACAATTTCGAACAATGACATTAGGGTAGGAGACTCTCATGTCAGCGAGAGCCAACAAAGTAAAAGTAATTCTTGTGTTGCATCAGCCGATGACACGACATTCAGCTTCAATACTATAGTGGACAATCATGATTTGTTTCTTACTACATCAAGAAATGAGGAAGTTGCCCAAGAAGAAACAGTAACCAATAGTTGAACGTCTGTCAGTGGTATCTTCGGCCTAGTTGGCATCAGAATAAACCTGTAAGGTAGGAGCAGACTTAGGTAGATAAATGAAGTCTGTGAACTAAGTTGTCTGTGATATACCGAAGATTGCAAAAAACAACCAGGTAATAAGTGGCCTGAGGAGTGGACAATAACTGGTTAACTAGATGGACGACAAAAAGTGATGTCTGGGCGAGTAACTATAAGATATATCAAATTTTTAATTAATTGGCAATATAGTGTAACGTCTAGGAGATGGGAGTCATCTAGTAGAATAAGTCTAATATTTGACTCTAGAAGAGTGCTGGCAGTGGTGGAGTTACTGATGTTACCCTTGGAAAATAGATTAGAGATATATTTGGCTTGAGAGAAAACGTATCCATCTGATCCGGTTGAAACTTCGAGACCAAGAAAATAAGTGAGCACGTCAAGATCTTTCTTCTTTAATTCACTTCTGAAAAAAAATTTGAGGTAGGAGATTCCGCGTAGATCACCTTCTGTAATGATCATGTCGTTCACATACAATAGAAGTAGGATAATATCGTTGTGAGTTCGATGAATAAACAATGCAGAATCATGAGCGCTATCAACCCAAACTAGTGGGTGATGGTGTTGAATTTTGCAAACCAAGCATGCGAAGCTTATTTGAGACCATATATATAGGGCACGACGAATATGACAAAGCTTGTGTTGAGGAACAACTAGGCTTGGAAGAGTATGCATATAAAATTTCTCAAGGAGACCGCCGTTGAGGAAGACATTCTTGACATCTATCTAAAAAATGGACCATTTGCGAATGACAATGACGACAAGTAAAGTACAAATAAATGTGAGTCTTACATAAAAAAACTATATAAAAATAATTATAGATAGAAATGTACTAAATTGAGAAGAAAAAAACACTAGAGAAAGAAAATTGTAGATATATAATCTTTTAAAAAATAAAAATTATTTAGGGAACACAAAATTATATATTTTTAAATTAAAAATATTAAAAAAAACAAATAATTAATATATTCACCTCTTATAATTTTAATGAAAAAATTATTATTTAATTCTCAAAATATAAAAATCATAAATTAGACCCCCAACTATTATAATAAAAAATTTAGTTCTCAAAGATTTTTTAGAAAATAGTCTTATATTCTTTGACTATCATTTTTCCATAATTTATATAAAATGTCATTATGTGAGATATAGTAACGTGTGAATATTCATATTTTTACTTTCACTTTTTTTAATATTTTAACGGCTGATGTGTTGTTGTGAATGTTCACAATTTTTATGTAAATAAAATACATTCTTTTATTATATTCGTACGTTCTTTTATTTTACGTTCTTTTGTTATATGTTTACAAAAATTATGGAAAAAATAGTTGCATTCTTTTGTTTATGAATATTCACACTACTATTTAAAATAGTGTGACTATTCAAGAAAAAAATATTAAAAAATATTGGAAAAATAAAACTAAAATCAACCAAGATCAACAAATCAAGACATTAAAAAAATTAAAAAAACTAAGATCAATAAAAATAAACCATATGAATATTTACCAACCACAATAAACATTCATTAAAAACAAAAATCAATATGAATGTTCACCGAACCCTAAACAAACATTCACCAAAAAACAATCGATATGAATATTCACAAAAAAATAAATAAAATCAATAAAAGAACATTCACATCAATAAACAGGACTCCACCAAAATCAACAAAGACCAACAAAATCAAAACGGATTTGATCTTGTGCAAATATTCACAAAAAAACAAAATACACACTGGTATAAATATTCACAGATTTGAATCGGAATCGGATGATCAATAGACAACGATGGATCCGAATAGAAAATCGACGATGGAAAATCGGAGGATTCTTAGATGTCAAAAATTCCAGATTTGGAATTTTTCAAATCTAAGAGAGAGAGGGATCTACGTCATGACATCCGTTCACCTTTCGTGACATAGTCGTTGTCATCTCTTGAGAAAATGGAGTCGGAAGAAGGTAGATAAATCGAACTCAATAAAATGTAGCATTTGGCCCTTTCGATTGGCGAGGAGCTCACGTTAGAGTCGACGATCACTGTGTAGATCTTCGCGCCAATCTTCTTGAGAAAATGTCGAAATCGAACTCGGATTTGGATAATGGGGAGCTAGGTGGGGGTGGACAACGTGAGGGTGGAGAGTTGCATGGGTGGAGTTGGATGGCGGGATAGTGTTTGCGGCAATGGCGGTTGGCGGGTTTTGCAGCTGAGAAAGAGAGAGAGAAAAGAGAGAGATAGCAAGGACGGCTGGAATATAATAAATGAGAGAAAATTTAGAGATGAGGATTCGGGTTTATCTTATTTATATAGGGATATAACTGTTCATTCACTATATTTTTTAACTGTTAAAGGACTAAATATTAATAGGAGAATTAAATAATAATTTTTTTTTTTGAAAATATCATTGACAAAGAGAAACCAAAACTAGGGGTAAACAATAAAAAAACCTAATTTTAATTCACCACTTGTACACTTCCAATACTAAATTTTTAGTGACATCAAAAAATAATAATAGTTGATAAGATTACTATACTAAAGAATTGGACCTCTGGGCCCATACCAAATTAGCCTTATTGGGTGTCATTGGGCTCTATGTGATACTCCGGCCTAGCTTCTACCGCTTGGCGATTGCCATCGGATATATTACGCGAAATTTCACTTTGCATCCTAATATTTGTGTGTGATTTCTATTTGTCTCCTAATAGTTTAATTTTTGTAGTGTACCCTTGAAGTATGAATTTGGCCTCTAATTGGTCCAATCAACGAGTTTTGGCCATTTTATTTGTCAGACCAAAAATATATACATCAAAAATAAGAAAAATTAGCTGAAAAAATCAACATGTATTATGTATGTGATGTTAGTCTGACAATTAAAATGGTTGAAATATGTCGATTGGATCAATTAGAAAAAAAAAATTAAAGTAAGGGGTACATCGCCAAAAATTAAAACATCAAAGAGCACCCTGAAACTGTACTTAATATGCAGGGGTGAATTTTGCTCTAACTGGTCTAATCAACATACGACAAGTTTTGACCACTTTGTCAAATAAAAAATATTTCCATCATAATTGAACAAAAAAATTTGGGGGAAAATCAACCTATATTTTTTGTTTTTAGTACCTAAGAGGTAGTAATCTGATTGATAAGAGGAGGTTCTCATTTCCTTATCAACTAGGGTTTGACTCTCCTGTAAAACACTTTAGAAATTAAATCTTGAATTTAATCCTAAATGCATCATGCCGATGTGAGGATGCGTTCTTAAGATCACTCAGAGAAGTAATTAGTCGAGGTGCACATAAGTTGAACCATGACACATCTTACCGCATAATAAAAAAAAATGGACATGCACCATTTACTCCCAAAATGTAAAAGAAATTATCAATTACTCCCATCATTTTTTTTGCACTAATAATTCCTTTTGTTATTTTCTGACCAAAATACGCCTCATGTGAATGTTAAATATAACATCAATTGTTCTTTTTTATTTATTTATTTATTATTATTATTATTATTATTATTTTTAATGATGTTATCTTTTTCTGACCAAGATATCTTTTATGTGGATGTCGAATATAAATTCATCACCTGTGAGTGTTAAATATAACCAATTGCTTTTTTTTTTTTTTTTTTTTTTTTTTTTATGTTAAATTTTTCTGACCAAAATACGCCTCATGTGAATGTTGAATATAACATCAATTTTTTTTACAATATTACATTTAACATCTGTAGATGTTAAATGTAACATCAATTGTTCTCATATTTTTGTAAACCATATTATGCATGGATATTACATTTAAAACATATAGATATTGAATATAACATCAATTGTTCTCTTATTTTATGTATCGACGGTTAAAAACCACATGATGTTATATTCAATATCTGTGAATGTTGAATTAACATCCATTGTTCCCTTCTTTTTTTTTAAAAAAAAAAAACGTTATCTTTTTCTGATTAAAACATCTCTCATGTTGAATGTAACATCAACTGTTCTCGACATTTTTTTTACGATGTTATATTCAACACATGTGGATGTTGAATGTAAAATCAATTGTTCTCATATTTTTATGGATCTTATTATGCGTAAATGTTACATTCAACACCTGTATATGTTGAATGTAACATCAATTGTTTTTTTGTTTTTTATATCCACAGTTAAAAATCATATAATATTATATTTAACACATGTAGATGTTGAATGCAACATCAATTACGTTTCTTTCATTACAAATTTAAACAAGGTCAAAAGGCAGAATAATTGAAGGGTGAAAAGTGTAAATATGTCAAATAGATGCAAAATATCCCTGACAACTCACAAGTCACAACCCATCTGAGAATAGCTATCACGCAAAACATCAAGCAAAACAAATCACTTTGTTTCATTTTTCTAGAGACGGCCAAACACTTGTTTCCGAAAGAAGTTTGAGAGTCGGAATTTGGAGGAAGCTTTGATGGCAGGTCAAGCTTTTCATCTTTATATTATTCCACCGCTTTTGTGCTCTCTTTCTGTCTCGCTCACAATTTTTTGGGTTGCCATTTTGCAGTTCAGTTGCAAAAATCAGTATGAGATTAGAGAAATTAAGATGAGAATTAATGAACGATGATGACTTTCAGTGATGACGAAGAGGCGTTTGCAGAAACGACGATGACCTTCGGCGACGACGAAGAGGTCAGAGCACGTCGGATGTCTCAAGACATCTGCGAGAAGACATTTCGGTAATCTCATTCCCCGTCTTTTTTGGAAACGGGAGTTTACGGAGCAAGAAAGGTCGACGACGGGAATTACCGGTGCAAGAAAAGGCAAACGATGGGAGTAAACGATGTAAGAAAAAGTAGATGAGAGTAAAAGATAAATAGTAACGTATTTTGGGAGTAACCGGTAATTTTTCCTAAAAAAAATATATGTGTTGTTAGTATGACAATTAAGATGGTTGAAATGTGTCGATTGGATCGAATAGAGACAAAATTTAAATTTTAAAAAGGTACATTGCAACCGTACCCAAACTTCAGGGGTGCAAGGTGTGATTTAAGCCAATATATTATTTCTTCTTTGGTACTTGGCCGTACCTTATTGGGTAATGCATCTTACAAATTCAAAGGACAACTATACTCCGTCAGAAACACAGTCCCGCTCTGGAATCTTCGGATCAATTCGTTCTTACTGAGAAAGCTTTGAACACGTAAGTGATCAATATGTTATTTGATCCTTCTTTTCTGTTGCATCGTAGTTGTTGAGGATCGTCGACTGATTGAAAACCGTTGGACAATTTTATTGCTAAATCGTTTTTTCGGGGGACTTGACTCATTTTAAAAACCGTTAGTTTGATGTCTTCTTTTGGATCATGAAATCGAATTTCGATCGTGATGCTGTTCTTCAATTTTTGCGGTTTTGTTTGATCTGATTATGATACTATACTCCTAGATCACTTGGAGAAATGAGTTTTTCCGTTTCTAGTTGGTGAAATTCTAACCCTAGAAAACATTCATATACATAATTTTAACTTGATTATCTTTTACAATTGAATAGAATAGAATTGTTTGTGTGCATAGTGCTCACTATTTAAGGTATTTGAGTTCTTTTAATTTTGACCTTGAGCTCTTCAAAATTGAGCTGAAAAATGAACTGTATGACGATCTTTGTGAATGATGGAGTTAGTATGTTACATATGATTAAAGGATCTTTGCATCTGCTCACTTTTAATTTGTCTAATCATCTTTAGAAAGCACCATGACTTTGTTTTACTGCTTGATAGACTAATATTTTCATTGTATTTGTCAATCCAAACTTACTTGCCGCTAGTTTTTCAATTTTTTTGCTGCTTGATGCTTTGAAATGTCTGTTTAACGGTAAACATTCTACCCAAAAAAATTTCGGGGTGTAGATTTGGATATGTAAACTGTTAACAAAGTTTTCAAGACTATATGAATCAAGGTTTTAAATATCGGCCGTTACGTACCGTAACGGCCGATTCGTATCGGAAATCAAACCCTCCGATACCGTTACATGGCCGATTCCGGAGTCTAGGGACGATTCACACTGTATCGGACCGCTATGGTGCTGTAACGACCGTTATGGCCGTTACTGAGGCCGTTACGGCCGTTACGGCTGTTACAGCTCTATTTTCAGGTCCGACACCCATGTGAGCTCTAGTTTTTCAGCTTTCTTCAGAGAATCTTCCATATAATTGAGCAGAGGTGAAGAAAAAAATAGTAGAAGATAAAAAAAAACTTACCAATTAGCAGAAAATCAAAGAGCTGATATCAATCGCGGCGTCGCCAAACCCTAATAGAAAGAACTCGTCGCCAAACATAGCTCTCGCCGTTGCCGGAGATGTCACAGTCGCAGCTCTCTCTGTCGCGTCGCAGCTCCTCGTCTTCGCCTCGCTCCGTTTGTCTCTCTCTCTTTCTCTCCACCTCATTTGGGCGTGTGAGTGAGTGTGTCGATTGATTTGGGTGGGTCATGGGTGTGTTTGGTTGATAATTAGGGGGGTTTGGAAATAATATTGATTTATAAAATGATAAATGGCTTGTTTACAATTTAGTCCTAAAATTTTCTAACTTTTATTTTTATAGCATTTTTTTTGTCATTATTATTTATGACATTATATGCATAACTATATATATAATGGTTAATTTTGTGTTAATTAGCTTTAATTATGATTTTAGTAAATAATATGAATTATGCCGACGCCGACTATAAAGAGTCTGAGCGCAATTCATTTTGGTATTGATAATTTTATATGAGTATATTGTTTTTGTAATATGATGTAGAAGTATAATTTACTCTTTTATTATGTTTGTGTAATATATTTTTATTAAGTATTGTGTGCATCATCTTATTCTTTTAAGATTGTTAAGTACGACGATTTTTCGTCTTTTTTTTGTCTTTATTGTGTTGTATATAACCCTAAAATGTCATAATACCTATTATAATGTGTTTATTAAAGGTTAAATAAATAAAACAATTACTCTTATTGAGTTTTTGAGAATGTTCTGGTGATTTTAATAAATTCACGACCGTTACGGCCGATTCCCGTTACGGACAAGTCGATACTCCTGATACCGTTACACCGCGACCATTACCGTTACGTAACCCGATACCGCGATTTAAAACCTTGATATGAATATAATAGCAGCCACTTTTGATTTAATCTTGTCTAGAAAGAGGTATCTTATGGAGTTGGTGCTGGATTACTCAAGCCAGTAAGTATCAATATAGACAGACGAAATATGATAGAGAATCTTGGAAACAACTTCTTTGTAAATAGGGTAAGGCGGCATATATCTGATCCTCCCTAGACCCCGTAATGGCGGGAACCTTTGTGCCCGAGACTGCCCTTTTTAAATCTCATAGTAGAACTACCTTTGAAACTTGTGTTACATTGTCCTCGGTGTATTTTGACTTATCAATACAATTACGATATTGTTCATTCAAAATCTTCATTATACTCGCTCAACTATATCATTTGCTTCTGGCTTCTACCAGGTGTTGAACAAATGAGTCAAAGTGGATATGCAGTTGAAGTGACAGGCTTGTCACCCCATGCAACCGAGAAGGACGTCTATGATTTCTTTGCTTTCTCTGGGACAATTGAACATGTAGAAATTGTCAGGTTGTTTCAAAATCCTGTGATTGAATTGAACACCAATTGCTTTATTCATTAGGGTTGATTGGTCATAGATTCGGGATTGCTACCGCTATGTCAAAATTGCAGTCAGCTTTAGTGATCACAATGTGGCATGCCTCTTACCATTACCATTAAGAACAAATAATTAAAAAGTGATGCTCACATGGCATTCTTATGGTTACTAATTTAATATCTTAACTTTGTTTTGTAAATGTTTTAAAAACCCGTGATTGTTGCAGTAGCGTGCTCTCCTGATTAGGTTGCTTGTTATTTTTTAATTTTAATTTTTATCTTGCAAAAATAGGGCTGGTGACTATGCCTGTACAGCTTATGTGACGTTCAGAGATGCACATGCTGTGGAAACCGCAGTGCTACTCAGTGTAAGTATTACTTCGTTCATTCACTTATTTATCTTTAGTTTCGTCTTGCTTCATTGTACATGTAATACTCTTACGATGAATGGTGCAACATGTAATGGTTCATGGAACTGATGGTGAGCTCTAGATTATGTGCGTGCAGTTCAATTTTGATCCCAAGTATGCATATATATATTATTATCAATAGGGATTCCCTGTGTTTGAAGGTATAATATTGATTTTCTAATTTATTAGTGTAAAAAGATAGTAAATAATAAAAAAATTGGTCAGTTAAACACATATGTGAATACAAAATATAAACTCTCTCTGTACAATTCCATACTGTCGATGTATTTTTGATCCCAGGGAGCGACGCTTGTGGATCAACGTGTCTGCATAACCCACTGGGGACATCACGAAGGTGAATTTGATCTTTGGAACCAGTCCACATGGAGGCAGGAAGACGATAGTGCTTCGACTGTATGCCTCTCTCTCTCTCTTGCACCTATCTTTTGATAATTTAGTTGGCGTTTTGTTTAGTGTTTTTGCTTCTGTTCCCACGAAAATTGGAACAAAATAAAACTAGTTTTTGTTATTTTCCCAAACCAAACTGGTCTCAGATTTGAAATATGGGACCAAAAACACTAAACAAAACGAACATTAGGCCTTGTTTGTTTAGTGTTCCTATTCCCAGAAAACTGGTAACATTAACAGAGAACTGTTCTCTTGGAAAATGGAACTGTGGGAAAAGAAACACTAAGGGCTCAATTGTCTATTAGTTTTCTTTTAATATTGCTGTTTTTGTTCCTATAAAACTGGGAACAGGAACAGAAATATAGCGGAAATATTGTTTCTGTTCCCAATTATAACAGAACAGAATAGTCTCCAAATGTCTGTTTCGCTTCTAATTTTTTCGGAACAATAACATAAATGTGAGAACAGAAACACTAAAGCAAACACCACCTAAGCAACTAGATGGTAGATTATTTAGGCCCCCATTTGGTTGAGAATTTGGATGCTATTTTTACTATTCAAAAACTCAAAACATTACTATTTCTTTTAACAACACAACTGAAACACTTTTACAATGCGTTTTTCACAATATTCAACCTATCCCATCACCTAATTTTAGTATTATACTTCAATTATTTTATAAATTTTATTTTTTTTATATATATATATTTTTTTATTTCTCTACACATTTTATTTACCACACATTCACTCAGCAAACATCGTTATCTCTTTACTGCAGCATCCTCAAAGCAACCCGTTTGTTTTCACCGCTGGTGAAGCCGTCACGGTGGCTCAAGACGTGGTCAAAACTATGCTATCCAGAGGCTACATATTAGGCAAAGACGCACTCAGCAAAGCCAAATTGTTCGACGAATCCCACCAAGTCTCTGCGACTGCTGCAACCAAAGTGGCTGAGCTCAGCGACAAAATGGGCCTCACCGATAAGATATGTGCCGGGGTTGAGGCCGTTAGATCGGTCGACCAAAAGTACCACATCTACGACACAACCAAATTGGCCGTTTCGGCTACCGGAAGGACAGCTGTAGCGGCTGCGAGCACGGTGGTCAACAGTAGCTACTTCTCCAAGGGAGCTCTGTGGGTGTCGGATGCTTTGACACGAGCTGCTAAAGTTGCCGGCGATTTGGGTAATCATAGTATCGACAAATGAGGGTCTAAAAGCCACTATACCAAGTCTTCATATTTGTATAGTAGTCAGTAGTACCCTATGAAAATCGACTCTGCTAGTTTAATACTAGTGTACAACCTTTGTAAACTCTCTCTCTCTCTGTGTACTTGTCCCTCCCCCCCCCCAATAATCGATTAGTGCACTATCCCCAAAAAATCAAAACCACCGTCCATGTTTGTGAAGCATAGTTTGTTTTAGTGTTTTTGGTCTTTTCTGTTATCTGTAAATTTAGAATTTTTTTTTTTGAGAAACAGAACAAAAATGTTTTCAGTTTTTTTGTTTATGGTCCAGGTTTTTTGGGGAACAAAAACGAAAATTTGTGACCAAAAAACACTAAACAAGTGGCCTTTTGATGGAATTTGATTAATGTTTTTGATTTTTTTGGAAATTATGTTTCATTTCAATGACTCGGGAACATAAATGCGTTTGGTAAGATAATTGTTCTTTTTATGAGAATAAAAGTAAAGATGCATAAGTTAGCAATGAAAATGAACATTTTTTTTCTCTCAAAAAATTAGGATTAATTTTAAAATTTTATGAATGTTTATAAACTAAAGTATGTTAACCAATTATGTTTCTGTTAAAATTTAAAGTTTTGATAACAGAGAGAAGAATTTGAGAGCAGAAACACTGGCGTAACCTTCCATCCCAGAAATTCCTATCCCATTCCCAGATTTTTGGGATTTTTATTTGGGAATAGCGTTTAGTAATTTTTGTTCCCGTTCTCATTCCATTCCTATTTGAGAATTGTGCCAATTTTTTTCTTAAGGAATGAGAAACAAAAAAAAGTTGTTGCTCATTATTCCCATCCCATTCCCAAAATCACTGTCACTATTCATCCGCAGTTGGCCTTCCAGCCACCGTCCGGCCAAAAAAAAAAAATTCTAAAAAAAAAATAAAAATATTTTTAGGATAAAATCGTTATCAAACGGATTTTGTTTGCCAAAAAAAAAATAAATTATCGTTACCAAACGCGATTCTATTCCCAAGAAGGAAACAAAATTCTCATCCCATTCCCATCCCAGCAGTGGGATGAGAACAGAAACGGTTACCAAACGCCACCTAAACAAATAATGGGGTTTTAGTGTTTTTGTTTCATTTTTGTGTGGTCTATGAAAATTTATAATTGGAATAGAAATTAAAAAACAAGGATAAGAAATTTATATTTTTGTAATCTACTTTGACTTTTATTTTTAAATTGTTTTTTGTTAAATTATATATCGTATTCTTGAACCAAATGGTGTGGTTAGAGTGGTTCTTTGGGCCATTTGAATGAATTAAAATATAAGAAATTTCCGCGGTGACGAAATAATTGCGAGAGCTGGACGTTTACATGTGGAATATCGTGAACTTGACTTCAATTCAGATACGACGCCCTCCTCCTACTTGTAGTTGTCGGTTGCCTCAATATCCCTTTCATAAAACAAAAAAATTGCCTGTTGCTCCTTTATATTTTACAAATCCACGCTTTACCCTTTTTAAATTTTAATAAATTAAATGACTATTTTTTTATTTTTATTTTTAAATTAATCGAATAATACCAAAAAATGTGTGAAATTAATTTTTCATCTGATATTTCCAAGAAATGGACAAAATTATCAATTATTTTTTATGAAGGAATTTCGGTTCGTCTTACGTGAGGACGCATGTTAAAAGAAGGCTTACGTTTATTGCACATGAAATCCGACCACAACTCACTCTACACTCTAGTGCAATGCACGTGAGTCCGAGGAGGACCAATGGGGTCTCAAGTGTTCTGTTTGAACCCCCTGAACAACCTTGGTTTTGACCAGAACATTACATCACTCAGTGTGATTGGCTCAGGCCTAGATGAGAGTGAATCATCCCTCGACCACCAAGAACATTTCAAGCCCCTCTCCCAAGTCTAGGTCATGCCCCTTCCTGGGGAGTGGTTACTGAATCCCACTATACAAAGAAAGAAGATCGATTACTCAATATAACAATCCATAACGATCCAATTTCGCGCATTTCACTATCAATAATAGGAATTTGACTGAGGTTTTAGTGAAGATTTGCCAAACAAATCTTCTCGCACCTATGAATATCAAGTTGGGATTACCATGCAATGTACACACTAATTTTTACAAACCGTTACTTTGTCAAATTTCTATTAGACATCTATTTATTCTCACATCAGATGAGTAATGCCGACAGATGCACCCGCGATACATTGTTTTGCAAGAACTCAAGATTTGGGAGGATCATATTCTGAATCAGAGCTAACCATGTCTGACGATCGAGACTTGAATCTCGTCAAATTTAATTTTTGTTTTATTTTACTTTTAATAAAAAAGAAAAGATAGAAGTAGAGAGAGAAAGAGAATTAGAGAGAGAAAATATTAATTTTTTGTATTTACGTGAGTTTCTCCTTTTAGTTAGGGGTGTGCAGTGGATCAGTCCAACCCGCCAAAACTGTCCAAACTGCCCAAATCGCAACCCAAAATACTGACCAATACAAACCCACACATTGCACAGGTCACATGAAGGAACGAGTTATGGTTTGGCCCATTTTCTTACGGATTCAATCCGCCCACTAAATAGAACACAAAAAAGACTTCTTTTTGTGATGATATAAATAATAACTAAGTCGTTGTCTATGGTTTCTATGTGTTCCAACCACCATTGATCATTTCTCTTGCATTTTGTTCTCTTCGTTCTTCCTAAATCCTAATTTATTTTTCACTTTTGTGAAAATTTATTTCTAAATTCATTCGTCGTCTTGGACAATCCACAGTTTTAATTAGCCTAACGCAAAAATAGGTCCAACCCGCACATGATTGAGTAATCCACGATTTACACTAGCCAACCCGCACACTCTAACTCACCCCAACCTACACATCATCGGGCAGCCCATGGTTTAAACTAGCTTAACCCACCTAATATTGGTTTGGTCTGCGATTTTGGTTCAAACTGTCCCAAACCGTCCGTTGCACACCTCTACTTTTAGTTAAGAGTAGAAAGGGATGATGTGCATGTTTTTAAAGTAGATGGGTTAAATTGAAACAGGACCAAAGTACAAGGGGTAAAAAAAATAAACCCGAGAAAAATAGGACTATTCGAAACTACGCGTGGTACCTGACTTTTCTCACCATTTCCGACCGTTGATCATAATCTCACACAATTATCTTGATGCTGCCGCGACGTACCATTCTCTTCACACCCGCCCAAGTTTGATGTGGTTCTTGCGTTTCTCGATTGTGCGTATTACCATTTTTGGGTTCCAACCTGAACGAATGAAGTCACAAATTGACCTCTGGAAATTCGATTGAATTTGTATATATATAGATTGATGCGATTGGGTGAATCGATCTGGTGGTGACAATCGAAGGGAGATGGATGCGGTAACGATCCGCGTTCCTTACAGGAATTTGAAGCAGGAAGTAGAATTGGTTGGGATTGAAGAACAACCTCCCCGCCGCGTACAGATCGATCAATCTAGTAGTGGTAATTCGAATGGGAATGTGTCGAATCACTCGCCGAATTCTTCTCCGTCTGATCTTGCGCCCAAGCAGAATACTTTGTTCTCGTTGATTCTTTGTTGCACGGTCGCCGCCGGCGTCCAATTCGGTTGGGCCTTGCAACTCTCTCTTCTCACTCCTTACATTCAGGTTATTGCGTCGATCTTAAATCTCTTTGACTCGATTTCTGTTTGTAACTTACGATCGTACTTTTGTTTTTTCCGTATTCTAGACTAGATCTTTGTAGTGTTCGCAAAATTCGGATCTAGTGTTGGTGCTGCGTGCTAACTCTTGAAATACATTACTTCCTGATTAAGCATTTTTTGGAATTAAGGAACTATGTTGGAGAGGGATTATTTTTTATTGCGAAACTTCAATCAGTTCAGATCGAATTTCGTTTACTTTTCAACGACTTAACTTACAGAAACGGGCATTTATCCTTAAGGTTATTTGAGAGCCTTCTCTTACCTTGGCTTGAACTGGATGATATCATAATTGTCCAATATGCCTCATCCTATTCTTTGCTTCATATTTCCCAAAACTAATACAAATGCCTGATAAACTCAGAGCACTACACAGCACCATGGTCGATTTGAATCCCATTAACATTCCAATTGGTTATGTTCCTAGTCGACTTTACTAAGAAATGGCTAAGCAGAAGGGTTCCTATTGGGTGCTCAAAAGTAGTTGCGTGTTACTTTATTTAAATTTTTTGCTAAAGGACTCTAGACTTGTTTCCAAGGAGAGCATGTGAAGATAAAAATTATTCTGTGCTGAGAATGTGGAAGTTGCACTCTGGAATTTGGTGACAGCAAATTCATATTTTGAAGTATTTTTCTTGCCAATGGACCTATTCCAAGGCCCAACTTCTGTACATCAGCAGAAGATTAATTCTCAGTCATTAACACCAAAATGTATATTAATTTGTTTCAGAAGTGCGACCCGAATATGTAACTAATTAATCTGTAACTCAGAGATATACCTCTCTTTTGTCTTCCCATTCCTGTAATTTTTCGATCATTCTTCACACTTCCTAGGATATTTATGCATTTGGTTGAAGATTGATTTTCCATTAAAAATTATGTTCAAAGTCGATATATGTCATCAACATTGTTGTTAAAATTTTTAACATATTGCTTACATTACTTCATGCTAAGGTTTTCTTATATTTTCCCATGATTGTGCATACTTTTATTGTCTCTTGGAGTTGCTGGCTTCTTGTATGGTTAATTATGCTCCTTGTTTTACTTATTTCAGACACTTGGAATCGGGCATGCGTTTTCATCATTTATCTGGCTTTGTGGTCCTATCACTGGCCTTGTGGTACGTGGAGATAACTTGTACATATAGTCCAGAATACTATATGTTGTTGTATCCTTAATTTCTTGCTACAATGTGTATTTTTCGTTTGTATAAATTTCAATTTTTCCTTTAAATTTTGTATCTTCAGTGGAGGGTGACAATTCTTATCTGCCACTATATTTGTGGTTTGATATTAGAGTTTTTTCTTTCTCCCCATTTCACAGCATATTCATGATATTTGTTTTTAATTAGATTTGCTTCACTTGAACTCATGCTTTGGCTAATGATATTTGCGGTGAGAGTGAGATTGTTACGACTATATGAGGGGATAACATGTATCGGGGCCGTTGTGCCATGTGGACTGGGTTTAATGGAAACCATTGAGATATTGTAGTATCATTATATGCTTTTGATAAGGTTGAATTATCATTGTACTGGTGGAAAGAAAAATGTGGCATATCCTCTAGTCATTTTTTTCCCGAAGCCCGAGCAAATAATTGTGTTTCATTTATATCGAATTGGCTAATTCATGCTTGTGTGTCGATCTTTTGCGCTTTTTCCTATTCAAAATGCTGGATATTGTTTGCTTTTTGGCCTTGCAGGTTCAACCTTGTGTTGGTATTTGGAGTGATAAATGCACCTCAAAATATGGAAGAAGGCGACCATTTATTTTAGTTGGATCTCTTATGATCTCCATTGCTGTGAGCATTACAAACCTCATATTTCTCTGTACATAGCCAAGTTTTATACTGAGCTTCATATCAGCTGAACTAGATCTTGTCATCTTAGGTGATAGTGATTGGGTTTTCTGCAGACATTGGATACCTTATAGGAGATACAGAAGAGCATTGCAGGTTTTTCTTCTTCCAATTGATTATTGATTGCTTCCCTTCAAACACAATGTATTTGACTAATTTATGCTATTACAGAACATTCAAAGGTACACGTACGAGAGCAGCTTTTGTTTTTATTGTTGGGTTCTGGATGCTGGATCTTGCTAATAACACAGTGCAGGTAATCTGTCAAGTAATTTTAAGCTCTAATTTAGCTATGTTAATTTTCTTTTTCTCTAATTTTCTTTATCCCTTGTGCAGGGCCCAGCTCGAGCTCTTCTGGCTGATTTAGCTGGTCTACTTCCTTACTCTTTGCTACCACCCAAATAAAAAACCGAAAAAACGATTTTCTTTTTTCTTTCTTTCCTTTTTTTTCTTTTTTTTTTTGATAATTGCAACCCTTCGCCATGATTTCCCCTTTATATGCCTTTTTCCTTTGTTGATGACTAAAGATGTCTAATTGTTGAATTGTAGGCCCTGATCAAAGAAATTCAGCTAATGCTGTTTTTTGCTCATGGATGGCTGTCGGGAATATTTTAGGATTTTCTGCTGGTGCTAGTGGACAGTGGCACAGGTAAAATACCCTACGCGCAATTCTGATAAACGTAATACTATTTTGATGCATGTTCATGCATTGATAATTGATACTGTCCATTAGTTATTATCAAAGGAAATCTAAATTTCAATTTGCAACATAAGTATCCTGATACTATCCCTTGATGGGAGCTTAGTAGTTTGTTCTTTACATCCAGTTGGCATGACTTACTCCACAAAACCATTTTCCGGAGATTCATTTGTCTGGATTTTTAATTTTTTTTTCTTCTAAGCAGATGGTTTCCATTCCTGATGAGTAGAGCTTGTTGTGAAGCCTGTGGAAACCTTAAAGCAGCATTTTTAGTTGCCGTGGTGAGCTATCTGTATCCTTGAAAGTCCATTTATACAGAGTTTTGTCTGGTCTTTTGGTGATTTTATTTCTTTTACTTCAATCTTTCTAGGGGTCTATGATTTTGATGGCTCTGCTTCTAATTTTAATTTTATTCTTCCAGTTTAGTGTGTCAGTGATTTATTACTTCGGTGGTATATTTATACAATAAAATGTTGGCATATCTATTTTATTCAATAGACTATTGAAGATGGGTATATCCTATAAACCATGCTTGAAATAATTTACCCAGAAACAACTTTATCACCTACTAGTGGCTACTTGCTGGATGCACGAGGCTTGATTTTCTTAGTTTGCCTTTGCTGTATTAGGAATGAGGATCCACCTTGTGCTGTCTGCTGTATGCAGTGTCTCTAAATTGGTCAAGTCAGTGGTCGTAAATTATTTAAAACAGAGTGGATGTGCGAGAGAGAGAGAGAGAGAGATCTTTTTGGGGGGGGGGGGAGCAAGAGAGAGATCTGAATATTTCTTGCTAGTAAGTTATGCTTGGATGAGTTTGGAAAGCATTTATTTACTCTGATATGCTGTTTTGTAATGTGCTAATCAATTTCATGATTCTTGCGTTTGTTTCATATCGGAATGAGTCAGAAACCTTATGTTAGTAATGAAATAGTGCCGAGTGATGTCTCTTTTGTTTTCTACTGTGCAATTTGAAAACGTTCCAGTTATACCTTAAAAAATTGTTTCTGCACTATCAATTAATATCATTGTTCTTGTGCTCGTTTCATAAGACATCTTTACGTGCAAATAATGCGATTCTAAAGCCTTTGCTTTGGGCTGGAACAGGTATTCCTAACATTCTGTACACTTGTGACACTTCATTTTGCAAAGGAGGTTCCACTAACAACGCCCAAGCAGCCTCAGCGTTTATCAGATTCTGCTCCTTTGTTGGGGAATCCCCGACAATTAAGCTTTGACTTTTCAAAACAGAAAACCAAGATGCCGCTTGTAAATAGTGAAACAGAAAACAAATCTGAGAGTGATTCTAAAACAGAAAGTAATGGAAAAACAGAAGACCAGAAAGTTGAGAAAGATCAATTCGAAAGTTTTAACGACAAGCCTGGAGCAGTGTTGGTTAATTTATTGACGAGCTTACGGCATTTACCACCTGCAATGCATTCGGTGCTTCTTGTCATGGCTCTTACCTGGGTAAGTTCTGCATTCTTATGCACTATTCTCATCCTTTTCTTATTTCGTTGCTGACTGTTTGTACAAACAGGTATCTTGGTTTCCATTTTTCCTTTTTGATACGGATTGGATGGGAAGAGAAGTTTATCACGGGGACCCGAAGGGGGATGCAGCTGAAGTTCGAGCTTATGATCAAGGTGTCAGAGAAGGTGCATTTGGTTTGCTATTGAATTCAGTAAGGACCTCAAAAAATAAGCATCATTGGTTTCACATTTTTTGTTAATGTTTGTAGTAGCTAGTAAACTAACGATGCTGATTTTGTTCGTTGATTATTGATGTTCCTAACCAAATCCCCCCCCCCCCCCCCCTTTTTGTTGTCAGGTTGTTCTTGGAGTTAGCTCTTTTCTTATTGAACCAATGTGCCAGCGATTGGGATCGAGGCTAGTGTGGGCAATGAGCAATTTTATTGTATTTGCTTGCATGGCTGGCACGGCTGTCATCAGTTTAGTTTCTGACATAGAATTTGGGAATGAACATGTTGTGGGAGGGAAGGAAACAATCAAAACCGCATCGTTGGTTGTTTTTGCGATTCTTGGACTTCCACTTGCGGTAACTATCACTATTTCCTTGAATCTCCATTTGATTCTGTTTGCTGACGTTCATTTAGTGTTTCTATTCTTAAATTTCTGTTTCTGTTAAAAAAAAAATATTGGAACAGAAACAGTAATGCTGGAACAATTATTTTCTGTTCCCAAAAATTTATTCTAAAAAGTTGAGAACGGAACAGAGACATTGTTTTTTCCCTCTTATATCTACTTTTGTTTCACGAAAACTTGAAACAGACAAAAAGTTCGGAATAAAAACACTAAACAAACAGGGCCTTTAGCTCCATCTTCCTATTATCGAGTCTTGACCCATTTACTAACTGTATATCTATGCTGCAGATCACATATAGTGTCCCCTTTTCTGTCACGGCGGAGCTGACTGCTGATGCTGGAGGTGGTCAAGGTTGTGCATATTCTTTATCTGCCCTCTGAAGTCTCTTTTGTTTCTTGGATCGATGAATTTAATTCTGATTCTCAGGAATTTCTATCTGTCTGCAGGATTAGCAATAGGAGTTCTAAATCTTGCAATTGTTGTTCCCCAGGTACGTGCCCCCCCCCCCCTTCTCCCGGGACGATATGGTTGCTTAATATTATATCAGTTTTGCCGTGTTAGAAGAATAACCGCTTCTTAACCTAGATCATCAAAGTGGTAGAGCCACCTTGTTATCTAGGAGGGGCTCATGCCCCCCCTCCCACCTATATACATTTCACAGTATTTTCAGGGTTTTTCACACTTTGAACCCCTGAAGTTTTACCATTATTTCTCTTTGGTCCTTGTAGCTTCAATTTGAATACGACACTGTGAAGTTTCAGAACGTTCCAATTTCAGTCGAAATCAATGTCTCCATTACAATTTTGGATGGCAAATAGTCACTTGGCGCGTACCCAACTATTTTTAAGGGGACCTTATCCTTAAGGGCATTTCCATCCTCTTTATATGTATATATATATATAAGTCACTTAAACAATCATATGTGCGACTATTTCTGTCCAAAATTGTAATGGAAAAAATGATTCGGACTGTTATGGGATGATTAGAAAACGTTAAGATGTTATACGTTCAAATTGAAATTTTCACTTTGATCCCTTTAAAATTTCATCTAAATTGATTATTTTTTTTTAAATCAAAATCTCAAAAATCTGTTTGATATTACATTTCGACCTAAATTTTGTGATAAATATATACTTTAATTTCCAAGTTACTAACAAATGCTTAAAAGTTTAAATTTTGGCTCTGCAACCGATATCAGTGATTTTTTTTTTGTTCTGTTGAAATTCGCCTAGTCGGTTCTTGTAGTTTCCAATGTTGGTGGATTGCAAAAGTTTACCTTTTTATTTATTTATTTAAATTTTCAGATGATCGTATCCCTTGGTGCGGGGCCATGGGATGCTCTATTTGGTGGTGGAAATATACCGGCCTTTGTTCTAGCATCCTTATCTGCTCTTGCTGCTGGTGTTATCGCCACTCTCAAACTGCCGGATCTCGCCAACTCCCCTTACAGCTCTACCGGTTTTCATTTTGGTTGACGTCCTCCTCCGACCCATATAATGAGCGAAAACCCAGCTTCAATACATAACCGTGCAAAAGCCGCCCTCTTCCTCTTCAATATTTTCAAATTCATTCATTTTTGTATATTATAATTTCTCAATTCATATAGAAAAAAAAAAAAAGGGAGAGCATATAGTGATACAATAGTCAAATTTCTTTTGTCTTTTAATGGCCTGGTCTTTCAATTTTCTTCTTTATTTTTGTAGCTAGGATATATATTATAGGGTTAATTACCTTTTACACCCTTAATTTTTATACCTGAATCTTCTTAAATCTTCCTTTGATTGCTCAGGCCAGTGATCTGTTGGGGGAAACGAGTATGGCGTTGGCCTTGTTAAACATTTCAAAACATGTGCTCAGTTGAGGGTTAGTCTAGTTTTGTGGAAGTCTAATCCTCCCTCCAAGGGATTTAGCACCAGGCCAGCCTGGGAACACTGTAGAAATAGGTGATTTGGTATGATTAGGATTGACAAATTCTGTCATCAACACAGTATGATAACTTATCGAAATCAAAACACAAACACAACATAGTATATTATCGTGTTGACACGAGATGACAAGTTATCGTGTCAACACGAGACGACAAGTTATATATTATCGTGTTGACACGAGATGACAAGTTATCGTGTCAACACGAGACGACAAGTTATTGTGGCACCCAATAACACAGAGTGATAACACACTACCATAAAGTATCGTATCACAATAAAAACCTGTATAACTTACTATACATTAAAGACCACTTAACATAAATTATATAATTGTTGACACATAATTTTTTATGAATAAGTAAAATAACGATAAACATGTTAACACATTATAAACAACAAAATACCACAACAAACGAAAAAAAAGAAAAAGAAAAAAAAAAGAAGAGAATTTAATTTTGCAAATACCCTAATCTAAGTAATATATATATTAAAATTATTTCAATCTAAGTAATAAATATATATCTAAGTACATATATTAGATAAGTATATTGTGATATTGGTAAATAGTTATTAATATTAATATATTTTTATTTTTAAAATAATTCATTAAAATTATTGTGTCACATGCTATGTCATCGCTTATTGTTTAACCTGAAAACATGATTAAAATGATTATCATTTGTATCAATTATTGGGTTATATATCATGTAAAATTGAATTACAACATGTTTCATACCGTGTTTATTGTTTCTAACCAGATAACGATCCGTTATCCATTAAGTTTAATCATACCCAATAATTTTGTGCCGATTTTGTTTCGTGCTTGAGCGTAAATGCCAATCTTGCCATCCCTAGGTGTGATTAAATATGATTTGCGTTGAATGTGCCTAGGCATGAATAATTCTCTGATTAGTTGTAAATGGGAAGCTTCAAACGAATGATAGAGTTTGTTTCTGTTTCCTCTCTTTTTTTTGGGGGGTGTTAGATTTACTTGTTTGTCTTCTTTCCGGTCTCAATACAATTTTCAATTACGGGGCAAAAATAAAATAAAATAAAATAAATCCTAGATTATATTTTTTTTAAGAAGGACCAAAAGTTTGTTAACGTATAAGAGAAGGCCACATGAATTTAATGGATTAGCCCTTTTGAATTTGGGTCACCTCTAAAAAAATAGGTTAGCATGGCACATCAAGAGATTCTCTTGTTTGTTATATTTTTTTGGAGATAAAATATGTCTGGACCAGTTTACATGTATTTTGAGTAATCATTTCAACTGACGATTTTAAGAAAATGTTATTTTATATTAGCTTTATGTTAAATTCAAGAATTAATCTACCAAATATTTTTCTGAAAAATCAAACTCAGACAAGGAAAAAAATATATATGTAAAAACACCTCTTGAGTGATTGTTACACTTCCCAATTGTCAAAAAATGGGGTAGTAATCCTTTTGTCGATAAAGGGTTATGTTTTTGATGGGTCCACTTGGCTTGTCCATTCATCTAATATAATGGGGTCCAATTGCTCAATATGAAATTGTACTTTACTGAAACAAGTGGAAATTTCAAGGACCCAACTGGAATATAATTACTTTTTTTTTTTTAATTGAAAAACAGAAAAATCCAGTAATAAAATAATAAAATAAAACAGATATCAAGAAGCAGTGGTTGACAAATCACTATCGAGAGGGTGACGTCATGGAGAGTAGGGCACATGGGACCAATCTCAATCTGAACACCCCAAAAGAGAGAGAAAGGGCATCATGCATGTGAATTGTGGAGAGGAAGATTCAGCTCCTCTTGAAAATTATGACTAACTTGTCTACGTCCGTTTAAATTAAAAGTTTAAAAACTTAATTGACCTTGGAAAGTTTAAGGGTTCGAGCAGAAATGTACTTGTTAGAAAAGGTAGTCACGCACCCTAAATGATATTAATCTCACACCGTGGGGATATTCGTGAGTATACAAAAAAAAAAAAAAAAAAAAATAACAATTAAGGCCCCGTTTGGTTGATTATATTTGTTTTTGTTCTTTGATTTCTATTTTTATTTTTAAAATTTTCGAATTAATGTACAGTAATGTGTTTGGTAAATGCGTTTTTATTTTCAAAATTTTGAGAGTAATTTAGGACTATTTCCTGAATTATTTCCACCGCCGTCATCCGTCATGCATTTAAAGAAAAAAAAAATATAAATGTTGCAACCAAACGTGTTTTTTGTTTTTATTCTCATAAATTAAAATAAACAATTTCAGGACAATGGTTGTTACGAAATATATTTTTATTTTTGAAATACTTCAGAACGGAAACAGAATTATTATTCCAATTTATTGTAAGTAACGCCACTTAAGCCTTTGTCCAACTTAAGTCGGGTCGACAAGGAATACTCCTAAGTGTGATGTCTCTAAATTCATATCATAAAAGTTCTGACAAAATTTTACGTTGGTTCTGGTTGTCAGTTACCTAACGTAACCTTTCTCTTTTAACCGGACTTAGAATTGATTGTGTAAAGAACATAACATAAAACACCGACGGGCGAGGTTAAAAAAAAATAATTATAATTGCTAAAAATAAGTATTAATATAAAAAGAAAAAAAGAAAAGAGCAGTGGTAGTAGCAGAAAGGGAGGAGGGAAAGAACATGGATCCACCACCCCCCGTTCCAATGGGGTAACCATCCATTCAGCTTCCAACTAATAAAGTCATGTGATGCTGCGAGAATTGCTTGTCTTTGTCCCAATATAAAATCACCAGTTGTGGGATCCACACACCCCTCATAGTCAGCAATATGGGTCCCCCATCTATCTTTTCTATTCCAACCAAATATGCATACATATCTATCTATCTATATATATACATATAGTAGGGTAGATTCATCTCCACTGAAGATATATATGTGCAGGCAACACATGATGTCCTCATCATAAGATACCACATTTGACATATATTAAAGAAACCCTAGTCCCCATTTAATGTTCATCCCAAATTTACTCACTAATCATTTAGTTACAAAAGTTGTGTTGATTGATGAAAATTGAAAAACTTGGAAAATAATTAGTATTTTTTTTGGGATATGTATATACGGGCTATCTACGAGGATATCTTTGTGTCATAAATCTCTTAAACCCTAATTTTATGTTAGTATATAGACCTCATTGTATAGACTTGTCTCTTATATTCCTTATTTCAGGATATATAATTCTCACTTTCTCAATCTTCTAATGTGGTATAAGAACCAAGGTGATGAGATTTTTCCTTCTCTCGTAATCAAAATTTTCGTACAGACTAAGATTTGCACTTAAGGAGAATGTTAGATTCCTTCCTACTTCGATTAATTTACACTTGTTCCAATCATTATATAAGCCGAATGAATTATTCCATTTGCTACCATATAATTTTTAATTGGAATCTCATAACATGATATCAAAGCCAACAATTCTTGACCTTATTCATCTATATTCTTTAACAGTGATTTATTGTTTATTCTTCATCACAATGAATCACTATATATTTATTCCCTTTGGCAACTTTTCAATGTTTTTACATCTATTTACATCATCAAAACTGCGAACAAATTATAGATCCAGAATCTTTGTTCGAAGACGATTCCAACAAGACAAGCCACGCCACCATATCCGTCTTTAGTCTCTAGTGAAAAATTAGGATTTGTCTCTATCGAGCATATTGACTATCTTCTATGTCAGCCAACTAAATAACATGACTTATTTTTTTCCATTAATGACTCCATCTTTACCACACCCTTTGACTTAGTTTTGATGTTTGGGGACCTTCAATTTCTGCCACAATTGGGAGATCTAAATATTTTGTTTGTCATATTTGTCAACTATTATTCTACTTACACTTGGTTATACCTTATGTATAAGCTTTCCAAATTATCTAAGATATACCAAGATTTTGTTGTCATGGTTTAAATTCATTTTCTCATAATTTCAAATTTTTTAAATTTGACAGTACTGTGGAATTCAAGGATCAATCTTTCATTGCCACTCTTCGGAAGTATGGCCCATTTCCTTACAGATATTTCCTTAATACTTGTATCCAAAATGGTTGAGCTGAACGTAAATATCGGCATATCATTGTCTGTGCACTACTCATTTTATCCTCTTATCCGAAATGTTTCTGAGGAGAAATTGTTCTCGATATTGTCTAGACCATCAATTGGGTCCCTTTACCTACCATTGAAAATATTTTCCCTTATGAGCAGTTGCATGGAATCTCTCCTAATTACAACAACTTAAAAGTCTTTGGGAGTGTTTGTCATTTTACAACCTTACGAACATACCAAACTAGAACATTAGGCTCGACTACGTTGCTTCCTAAGATATAAAATCAAACACTAAGGATATCAATTTTGAGATCGCATTTTTAATCGCCTCCATACTTTCCGCCACATCATCTTTTGGGAAAACAATATATTTTCTCTATATCCAAGTTTTATTCGACATCTCCCAATAACCAGCTTTATTTTACTAATCTATCCATAGACTTATTTTATGATCACCCAAGCACAAGTGTCACTAAGTCTCAAATAGATCCTATAGCTACCAAATCGACCCATACTAATGTTCTGGCTCCGATCCTAAGAACGACTCTCTCGAGTCTCTCCTAGAGTCCTAGTGACATCAAATGTTGCACCAATCGAGCCTAATTGTCATCTTATTGAGCTAGAAAATATGTCATTCTAGAATAACACAACCTCCCTCTTGTCTTCGTGATTCTTATTCGTTTGTTTACATATTAATGTTGATGATTATTGGTTTTTCAACTAATGGTTGATCTATTTATGCTTACTAAATAATAGGTTTAGTTTAATATAAAAAATAAAAACAAACATTGTTGGTAATAGCTCCAAGCCAAATGGGACCAAAAGTCCATCTTTAATCATCTTGTTGATTATTTTCTCACTAATATGATCTAGTCTGAGATACCAAGCAGGTAGAATTTTCATCTCTCAATCTTTTATTTGTTATACTTAAATAACAAAGATTGTTATAACATATGCCCAAGCCATCCGACTTTAAATGGAAATTAATATTACATTTATTATTCTAAAAAAAAGTCTAAATAATCATCTTTTATTAAACAAGGAATAAAAATAATATTTTTAAAGACTACAAACATAAATAAACAATTTTTTCCAATTTTAAACATGCGACAACAATAACCTAAGTGAAGATCTCCCACGACTAATGCAACAACTCTTACTCCATTTCGCACGCGTAGCGAGATGTCACATTTACTTGACCTTATGTTTCTCTTTAGACCATGTATAGTATTACACACGTGTAAACTAGAACCAAAGTCTAAAATCCAATTTGAAATAGAACATTTTGTTAAGCAACCAATAACAACAAGCCAATCTAACATACCTTTAGAAGGTTTCTCCTTGTAACTTAGGTACTCAGGTCAATTCCTTTTCTAATCTCATTGCTGGATGAATGAAAGTACTTTTCTTCAGTGAGTCTCTTTTGTTTCTTTGGCTTTTGGTTCACTTTTAAAGATGAATTGGGTTTTCTTTTCGTCTTCTTCCCTTTTGAAGTCGTATGCCTATCTACTACGAGCAGCGAAACCTTGAACTTTTTCAAGGTACCCTCGACAATCCCTAACATATTAAGAAGCCCGGAAGTGTGAATTCAATCTTGTTCATGTTGAAGTTCACCTCGAATTAATCAAACGTATAAGGAAGCGACTGCAGAATAAGATCTACAAGAAATTAGTGATGAAGAAGTGACCCTATATTTTCTAGTCCCTCAACCTGACTTATTGTCTTAAGGACATGGTCCCTAACCGAAGACCCTGCCAACATGTAAGATCCGAAAATCTCCTTAGAGATGTTATACCTAGCAGTATGATTGTGTTCAACGAGAGAGATTCCAAGCATTGCATGATCACATATGTCTTCCCCAACCCTTCAGACTGTTTCTGCAGTTGACTCATTGATACTATCATTTATCATTAAGTCTACTTATCATCATCTATTCATTATTGGATCATGAAACATTCTTCCTCAGTATTGACATCAGATGCAAGAGGTATTGGACAATCTAGAACATAGTCCAATTTTCGAGAAGCTAAAACTAACTTAAGGATTCCCAGTAAATAAAAAAAAATTGATTAAACTATTTTCTCAAGAACATTTTGTAATGGTTTTGACATAATGAAATCTACATAGAGAGTTAATACAACGTATAAGTGAAGCATTAAAGTAGTGTATATAAATTTTAGATCAAATGTCTTTTATAAATCTAAATGTGCTCCCACTAAATTTTTTGAATCTCACTTTCTTGTCGATAGCAATAACCCGACAACTGCGGAACTACAACTCTTGGGGATAGACAACTCTTGCCTATTACCTTTTGGCTAAGATTAAGTTCATGTTTGCTCTCTAGTTTGATCATGGCTCATCTGACAGTTAACGATATATCTCCCTAGTTAAGTTACACCCACCTGACATCACCCAAACTAGTCCTAATGCGCATTATGCCTGACAACTAAAGGAAAACGCCAGTCTACTCTTTGCATATTATAAATAAAGAAAAGTTCATCGTGAGCTTGATCTTCGAGACATGGTACCACCCGATATCTAAATATCAACTTTAGGATTATGAAACCCCGACCCGAACTGTCACAACCCGTCCCGGACACCCGTTATCCCGAGGTTGGCGTGACTACAACATGACATCACCAAAATCCGAATAACTTAATGAATGACAATATACACCCACTGTATAATACATACATCTATTATGTGGGGACAAACCCGTCCCGAAATTTTTCTAACTAAAAGTATTTATCCATGAACTTTTTTGGGTTCGCCTTTGACAATTTCTCTCAATCGCCTACATGACTCCATCACATAACTCTACCTAGTGCCAGTAGGGGACCGACTCCTAACTGTTGTACCTACGAGTGTACTGCCTTCTTAGTAAAACATTTTAAAAATAATAAAACATTCTAAATATTACCACAATTAAATATGGATCAAGCATGAGTATATAAGCAATGAAAATAAAGCGATATAGATAAGTTCCATCCAAATCCATCTAGTATAAAATCATATCAATCACCATAATAAATAACAACTCACCCAATATAAGTAAAACATCACATCTCAAACACACATCTCAAACCACCATTGCACCACAACACACACTAGCTAGCCATAGTGATCGTTTTAACCTCACGATCAG